>CM035413.1:143548249-144295749 GCA_020310875.1 Ceratopteris richardii
TGTTGTTCCTTTAATTACGGTATGGTATAAAAACCACAAAATTACTCTAGTGTTATTTGATGGAGGCTCCTGTGTGAATATTGCTACAATCACACTTTGTAAACGGTTAAGACAAACACAGATTGAACCTGTTCAATTTTTTGTGAGAATGGCGGATTAATCTAGGGTCCATCCAATCGGTTTGGTACATGATATACCCATTACTCTTCAGGGAGCAGTGTTCAAAATGACTTTTGTTGTTTTGGAATTACCTAATTCAAGTTTGGATTACAACTTACTATTCGAGAGGCCCTGGCTGAAACAAGCCAAAGTGTTGTAGGATTGGTCTGCAGATGAACTTATTTTCAAAAGCAATCATCAAAATTATGTAGTACCCTTCGATGAGATGAAGCCTTGCAACCTTCATGCTCGTTTGCTAGCCCTGGGTACACTTGACTTATAAGCGGTTGTAGATAATTGGAATCTGGTTGTTTGTACAGTAGTTCTCCGTATCGAAGAAGTGGACCCAGTTCCGGATCAAGTTTTGAATGCCACTAATTTACACCAATTATTCCAGTCACCTGAGGATATATCCATGCCCCGATAGTTTTATGTACGGAAAGATCAGCCCATCACCTTCAATTTGGGAAATGAGGTTACACTACGACCGTTCAAGCTTAAGGTTGGGTTACCAAAAACTTTTCAAGATGATCTACTACAGTTGCTGATAGAGTTTCAAAGTGTATTTGTGTGGGATTATTGAGATATGAAAGGGTTGGACCCTCACATCTATCAACACCGTGTGATGCTAAAACCGGATGCACATCCAATCAAACAACCGAGTTATTGCATGAATCCCAATTATGGTGCTCAAGCGAAAGCTGAATTGGATCGTTTGGTCAAAGTAGGTTTCATTGTCCCCATTGAGCATGCAGAATGGATTTCGCGTGTTATCATTGTCCCAAAGAAAAACAAGTTGTTGCATATCTGTGTGGATTACCGAAAATTATATGCGACAACAGTGCCTGATCCCTTCCCACTTTCCTTTTTGGATATGATGCTCGACGATGTTGCCGGACGAGAAATGTATTCTTCTTTGGATGGTTATAGTGGCTATAATCAGGTGTGCATGGTCGAAATGGATGTACTTAAGATTGAGTTTATTACAAATTGGGGCGTATATGCGTGTATGGTGATGTGGTTTGGTCTCCGCAATGCTCCTAGTAGCTTCTAATGATGCATGCAGGAAATTTTTCCCCCCTAATTAATCACCTTTATGCGAGTGTATTTGGATGATTTTTTGTTATCTGGTGATGCATCGGCTCACCTCTATAACTTACGATGCTGCTTCTCTAAGTGTGGGGAGTTTCGTTTGTGCTTAAATCCCAACAAGTCGGTCTTTTTAATTTCTTGTGGCAAATTGCTTCGTCATATTATTTCACAGCAAGGCATTCAAGTGGACCTAGATAAAGTGCAAGCCGTGTTGAAGGCTCCTACCCCTACGACACCAAAAGAAGTTATGTGATTCCTTGGACAGATACGGTGGCATGGCGGCATCTCCGGTGGCTCGCATATTTAGATATATCCTTGAATCGGTTGATTACTAGCAATCCCCGACAGTTTGTGTGGACTGAGGAGTGCCAAATTGCATTTGATCAACTGAGAATACTCTTAACCCTGGCTCCTATACTGCAAGCACGAAACTGCCAGCTTCTGTTCCATGTTTTTATGGATGCATCGGACAGTGCAATCGGTAGTGTGCTCATGCAACAATAGGATAAGTGGTTCCCCTTTGTTTATTATGCTAGTCGAGGATTAGCTACTGCTAAATGTAATTATTCTATCATTGAGCATGAATGTCTGGGTTTAGTTTATTCGGTGAAGAAATTCTGGCATTATTTACTGGGACGACCATTTACCTTTCACGTGACCATGTAGCTCTGGTTTATCTTGTGCGCCGACAACATTTAGGGGGCAGATTAGCCAGATGGGTGCTATTGCTACAAGAATTTGATTATGAGGTTGTACATCGTCTGGGATCAGTGAATGTGCTGGCTGATTTCTTATCTCGGCTTGATTCCAGTTAACTTCTTGGCGGCATTGATGATACTACCACTGCTATCTACACAACTGATTCCGGTCTAGGATAATTGTCAGGAGCTCTCTGTGGCATCTTCGTATTATTATACTCTTATGATCTTTCTCATGAGTAGAAGCTCCCTAGCTAATACTTCTACTCTTGCTCCTCATAAAGTAGCGATGTACAGACAACAATTTTAGATCATTGTAGGATAGTTGTATTACATGGATCCATCTGGTGCACTCTTACGTTGTATCCCTCCCCATGAAGTTCCTTCAGTTGTTGACATGGCCCATTCTACTCCTTCCGATGGTCATTTTTCAGGAGATCTTACTTACTGGAAAGTTCTACACAGTGGCTTATGGTGGCCTACTATGTAGCCTCACATTGTTGCTTATGTCAAACAGTGTGATGCTTGCCAATGATCGGGGCTGCCTTTACAACAACATCATTTTCCATTGTAGCATGTCTCTCCCCTTGAGCCTTTTCAAAAGTGGGGCTTGGATGTCATTGGACCCATTAGACCTCCTGCTACGGTTACTAATCATCGGTATGTACTTCCCTGTACTGATTATGCTAGTCGATGGGTTGAAGCCTGGGTATTTATGGTCCGCCACTGTTTCGGTGGTGGTCAAATGTTTGATGACTGATGTTTTTCCTTGTTTCGGTCTTCCCTTAGAGATTGTTTCTGATCAAGGCACACATTTTGTTAATTCCTTAATGCAAGTGCTTATCGGCACCTTGAAGATTTTCCATAAATTTAGCTCCCCGTATTATCCTCATGCCAATGGACTTGCTAAAAGTACCAATAAAACCCTTCTTAACATGCTTAGGAAACTAGTTTTGGAATGTCTGGAGCATTGGGATCAATTCCTTCCTTCGGTCCTATGGGCTTACCGTACTACTTATAAAGGTGTTATAGGAAATACGCCTTTCAAACTAGCCTATGGTCTGGAGGCAATTGCACCCATGGAATTGGTGGTCCCTAGTTTACGGGTGGCATTGGATCACAAGCTATTACCGAAAGAGTCCTTTCCTTTCCGGTCGGAGGTGTTGCGGTCTTTGGATGAACAATGTTTGGAAAGTTTTCAGATGCTACATGAAGTGCAACTACAGCAAGCTAAGGCACATGATTGTTGGAGTTAGACGTCTGCGGAAGCACGCGAACAGCACAAGGAAGAAGAAGAAGCTTGGAGCACAACACACACACTGAATGTATTACTAGAGAATGTACAAAGATAAGTAGCCCATTAGGGCAATAGGCGTATATACAAGCCGGGGGAAAAAAACCTCCTAAAGAGGGAAAAAAGTGCCCCGACAGTCCTAGAGTGTTCACACACATCACTACCTAAATATATCAACAAATCCCCCCTGGGAGTGATGCGGTGAACAAGGAGCTGGCACTCATGTATAAGGAAGTGCCAAGCTATGTGGAAATCACTCCACAAAAGGAAGTAAGCCCAAAGCTTTGCGGAAAGCTTCAAACTTCTCCCTAGGCAGAGCCTTCGTGAAAAGGTCTGCAATGTTCTCCTGCGTGGGCACATATGCCAAGCTGATCTCCCCAGCAGAGAACCTCTCCCTGACATAGTGATAATGCACCTCAATGTGCTTAGTGCGAGCATGGAACACAGGGTTCCTCGCAACTGCCAATGCGCTCTGACTGTCAGTGAAGATGGTGGTGGCAGAAGACTGGCCAACACCCAAATCAGCCATAAGGCGTCTGAGCCACACACACTCAACAGTCGCTGTGAAAGCTGCCCTATACTCAGCCTCACAACTGGAAGTGGCCACAGTAGGCTGCTTCTTGCTCAACCAAGATATACATGAGCTACCAAGCATGAAGCAAAAACCACTGGTGGACACACGAGTGTCATAGCAACCAGCCCAATCTGAGTCAGAAAAAGCATGCAAATCTGGCGGTAGTGATCCCCCCTTGGGATAAAACAACCCAAGTAGCCGAGTACCACTCAAGTAGCGAAAGATGCGCTTAACCGCTTTCCAATGCATGACTCCTGGGCAATGCATGAACCTGCTCATCTGTGAGACAGCAAACTGAATATCTGGCCGAGTAATGCATAAGTAAATCAAGCATCCAACAGCCTGCTGATAGAGAACAGCATCAAATGCATCTCCAGCATCATGAAGACTCAATCGTAAACCTGTCTCCATAGGAGTGGCAATAGGCTTACAGTCTTCAAGGCCAAAACGCTGCAATAATGTGTCAATATATTTCGTTTGACACAAAGCCATTCCACCATCAACGTGCATAAACTGAATGCCCAAATAGTGATGCAAATGCCCCAAATCAGACATCTCAAATGAGGCATGCAAATCAGCCTTAAAATCAGCAATATGCTTCTCAAGAGGACCAGTGAGCAGCATGTCGTCTACATAGACAACAATGATCAGAAGCACATCATTAGCACGCTTAACATATAAGGTGCTTTCAGTTGGACTGTTCTCAAAACCATGTGCAATTAGATAGGCATGTATTTTCTCATACCAAGCACGTGGTGCTTGCTTTAAACCATATAACGCCTTCTTTAACCTGCACACCTGGTTTTCATGCCCTTTCTGCACAAAGCCACGGGGCTGAAAAACATACACTTCTTCATGCAAGTCACCATTCAGAAATGCTGTTTTAATGTCCAACTGATGTACATTCCAACCATGATGGGCTGCAAGTGCACAAATGCTCCGAACAGTAGTCATACGGCATGTAGGTGCAAAGGTCTCATCAAAATCAATGCCTCTTTCCTGCGCATAACCCTTTGCAACAAGCCTAGCCTTATACCTGTCAACTGTACCATCAGGTTTACGCTTCAGCTTGTATACCCACTTAGTGCCAATGGCCTTCTTGCCAGGAGGCAAGTCACATAAAGACCATGTACCATTCTTCATTATAGCATCATATTCAGATTGCATAGCAGCCATCCAATTTTCTGAATTTTGTGCTTCATCAAAAGAAACAGGCTCATTCTCATCACAGAGACTAGATGCAGCCATAGCATAGCAATCTGATGCAAAGGAGGTACTATGAGAGCCTGAACGAGTACGATATGACAAAGGTGCATCTAATTTGCTGTCACGCAAAGTCTGCACCAGCCATTTTGGCATAGTTTTTGCCTGTTCAATATCAGCTCTCTCATCAACAAGTGCATCATGTAAATCTGCATCAGAAATGGAATGATCTGCATCATCATATGAAACCTGCAAAGGCTGAGAAGTTGCCTCATTAGGACCAGCGTTAGCCTGTCCACCTATAAAAAGAGGCATCAAAGTATCATACATGTCTTTGGAGCTAACAGATGTCTCCTTAGTACATGAAAGCAATGGCTGAATAGCATCTTCCACAAAGACAACATCACGGCTAACCAGAATGCGTTTAGTCTGTGGATGATACAGACGATAGCCTTTACTTTCAGAACTGTACCCAACAAAAATACATTTTACTGCCTTATCATCCAATTTTCTGCGATGTTGTTCAGGCACTAATGCATATGCCAAACAACCAAAAACACGCAGATGAGCAACAGATGGCTTGCGGTCATGCCAAGCCTCATATGGAGTGATAGACTGCAACGCTTTAGTGGGACACCTGTTCAGTACATATGCTGCACACATGACAGCCTCAAGCCAGAAACTATGTGGTAAAGCCTGACTTTTGACCATGCACCTCGCCATCTCCATGAGTGACCTGTTCTTTCGTTCAGCAACTCCATTCTGTTGAGGTGTATACGGCACTGTACACTGGTGTTTTATCCCACGTTCAGCCAGAAATGCATTAAAATCTGAAGACATATATTCCCCCCCTCGATCAGAACGGAGGGTGCCCATTTTACATGCTGACAGATTTTCAGCCAAAACCAAAAACTGTTTGAAGCACATGAACACTTCGGACTTTGCTTTGAGTGGATATACCCATGCATGCCTGGAAAAATCATCAATGAAAGTCACGAAGTAAAGGTAATTTCCAAAAGAGGGTGTCTGCATAGGACCACAGACATCACTATGTACAAGCTGCAATTTCTGCATAGCCCGAACTGAACCATCTTTTGGAAAGGAAGAACGCTGCATTTTGCCCAAAATACAGCCTTCACAAACATGTTTTCCAGGTGCCTCAAGTTTGGGCAAAGAGGACACCATTTCAGATTTCTGCAGGCGTAACAAACTAGCAAAATTCAGATGACCAAAGCGTGCATGCCAAAGCTTTGCATCTGACATAGCCTGAGAATCATGAACTGCACATGCCGAATCATTCACAGATCTTTCATAGTCTATGAGCTTATACAGCCCACGACATAAAATGCCAGAAGCAATAATCACATCGCCAATTGAGAGATCATGGACTGTACACCTGTCATCAACAAATTTCACAACCAAGCCAATCTTGGCTAATGCAGAAACTGATAACAGATTCTTTTTGATCCCTGGCACAAATAAAGCATCTGACAAAGTGAAAGAACTACCATCAGCAGTAGTCAGAATGATCTTACCAACTCCCATAACAGGATAAGAGGAGTTATTGGCGCATGTGACAGTATTCCCTTTAGGGGCAGACTCGAGTGAAGAGAAGAAACTGCGCTGCGAGGTAATATGTTTGGTCGCCCCACTGTCAAAGTACCAAACATCTGAGTCTACTGCAGACATGCACTGATCATGAGAAGATGGGTCAAAACTGCAGACAGTAGTAAACGCCCATTCTTCTTCCTGCACAAGATTTGCAGACTCTGTTTTTGGTGTAGAGGCCTCTGCAACAACCATTCCAGCCTCTTTCTTCTTTGCCTCTTTAGCAGCCAGTTTTGGACAGTTCTTTATAATATGATCATTTCCTTTATAGTACTTGCAGAACAATTTCTGCTTTTCTGATTTCTTCTCATCTTTATCCTGGTTCTTCGATTGTGCAGCATTTGCAGATTTCTGCTTACTAGTAGAAGAGCTCCATTTTCCTTTGCCCTTCTGACTAGCCAGGAAAGCTTGATCTGCAACACGCATAATGGACCTGTTCTGCCTGGACTGATCTTCCTGCAACAGAACAGAGACTAATTCCTCAAATGACAAGGCATTCGGATTGCCTTTCATCATCAACCGAAGAGTAGAGGCAAAACTCTGATATGAATCAGGAAGACCATTCAGAACGGTCTGCACAAGTGAGCTATCTGGTATAACTTCATCAGCAGAAATCAATTGTTCCTTCAGGTCTTTGATCTTTGTAAGAAAACTGTCCATAGAATCACCTTCATTCATGTGCTCACTCTCCAATTGTTTTCGGAGGTAAGCAACACGAGCCTCATTCCTAGCCTGGTACAAAGTGGTAAGCGTATCCCAAGCATCCTTTGCTGTTCTGCAAGAGCGAATGTGAGGAATAATGGCACGTTTGACAGACAAAGCTATCAATGCATGTGCCTGGGCATCTCTGCCATCCCAACGAATCTGCTCTGCAGTAGGTGCAACAGAAACAGCAGCACGAACAGGAATCTGCGGAATATCATCTTCGACACCATCTTCATCAGCTCCAACACCTGTATTTGCAGTACCTGTCGTTACAGGTGTAACAGGACGTCTTTCAACACCCTGCACAATGTTCCACAATCCTTTTGCAACCAGTACATGTCGCATCATATAAGCCCATAATGGGTAGTTGGTACCATCCAACTTATCCTCAACAGCCAACATACGGAATACATCACTGCTTTCAGCCATGGCCGGTGACTAAAATACCTTGATGCACAAAATTGACTATATCTCAAAAAGTTGAACAGAACTGCCCAGACGAGTTCTGCTAGACCTGTAGCAGACTTCGAGACGCTTAAACTGGCGAACAGAAACTGGTATATACCTTTGGCACAAAAGGACGAAATAGCCTGCACAAGCGCTGCGATAGTGCGTTCGGAGGCCGAAACGAGCTCAGATTTCGTGCGAATCTGAGACTGCAAACGGAGGAGTGTCGACGGCGCCCTAGAAGAAGCGACGACCTGCTCTGATACCAATTGTTGGAGTTAGACGTCTGCGGAAGCACGCGAACAGCACAAGGAAGAAGAAGAAGCTTGGAGCACAACACACACACTGAATGTATTACTAGAGAATGTACAAAGATAAGTAGCCCATTAGGGCAATAGGCGTATATACAAGCCGGGGGAAAAAAACCTCCTAAAGAGGGAAAAAAGTGCCCCGACAGTCCTAGAGTGTTCACACACATCACTACCTAAATATATCAACAATGATCGATTTCTTAGGACTCCTGTTTTTACCAAAGGACAATTAGTTCTGTTATATAATGCTAAGTCTAATCATGCAGAGGGCAAGTTCAAGCTTCGATGGTTTGGTCCTTACCGTATTGCAGATCAGGTTGGACCTGCTACTTTTCGGTTATCCACTTTAAATAGTACTCTTCTTCCTAGACCCATCAATGGGTCAAAACTTTGTCCGTATTGTGACACGCGTTCCTCATCTTAATTACTTGTTGGTATTTTTTATTATTCGTCCAGTGTGTGTTGGTTTTTTCGCTTGACTTCTATTTCCATTACGTGCGTTTTGGTTGATCGCTGACCATAAAATTCCAGTTTTATTACATAACCATGATTACCCGCTGCACTACACATTTCGAGTTTTGTTAATGCATGAATGTTGTCATTATGTATGCATGTTCCCAACCATTGGTGATGATTGCGTTTTCTACCCGCGCTTCCATTCGGCATCTTTACTTAATCAAGTTCTTCACCCTCTTTTCCGCTATTGTGTTCTTGTGGTCTGTGTGTTCCTTGCTATCTTTTGCATTCACATTTTGTTCCTCGCCATGGAAGCTTTAGCAAACATCAATACCTTCCGTGCTGGCCTAGCTCCTGATTTGAGCGAGTTTTTGCGCGCATGCGAGCTCTTAGCGTTTGTCGAATTGCCATGGCATTCAGTCGAATGTCACCCGTTTTTTGCTCAAATCATCTCTGCTACAACCGACATTCCCTAGACAGAGACTTGTTGCCGATTACATGCCTCAACCCGTGCATTGTAGTGACCCTGAACACTATAGCCAAGGGATTACATCTCCCTCAAGAGGGTAGTGTCGACGTGCCCCTCTTGCCGATGACGACCATGAAGCAACTCTTTCCATGCAAGTCGTCTAATGAATTTGCAATCCTCTGTCACCCTGAACCGAAGTGCTCGGGCCTACAATTCTTGATGGCTACACTCAACCTCCAAAAGTGCACCTATGGCATTTCTCGTCAGTTCTACTCTATGATCGATGCCGCTACATGTGGAGCAGTTAATTGGTCTTTGTTTTCTTCCAGTGCATTCACCAGGAATGTCAAGTAGTCTCTCGGCAGATTTCGAAGGGCGACATTCCTCGAATGAGACTCACCCATCTTCTTTCCTTCCTTCTTCTAGCGATTCAACGTGAGCAACCTCCTCTCATGCCTATTCTTTTGTTCCATGAAGAATCTCTGCACGTTATGGAGATTGAGGACAACACCGATCTCTTGTAGTTCTTCTCGGGGAAGCATCATAAACTTAGCCCCTCACAAAGTCAAGCCCAGCCCTCCACAACCGTTAATTTGCAGGATACCCCCTCTTTTGCACCTATCCTTTCTACCCCACCATCTCCTAAGGATCAAACTGCTATAGATACACTAATGGAAAATGTTCAACCCATCGATATGGTTGTTCAGCCGTAGACCCACTCCCATGAGCAAGCACCTGACACAGTCATGGAAGTTGTGCATCTCGTGGAGCAAGCACAAATCGAGGAAGTGCTGGTTTAGTCGGATGCACAGCTTGTTACGGTAATCCCCCTTATCCCTCCTTCTTTACCCAAAGATACACCACCTCCTCTTTGAGTGTAGTTAAATCTATTGTAATTTTCAGAAGGTAATGAAGTGATTGGGAAAATACATAAAGGGCCTCTGTATAACAGACCCCTAACCATCCCAAGAACGCACGTACAGACCTACTAACACTAGATTAACAATATAGATTAACAATATGTATTGTATGTATATGAGTGTGTATATGTATGTATGTGCATGTGTATGTGTAAGTGTGTGTATATGTATGTATGTGCATGTGTATGGGTAAGTGTATGTGCATGTATATGAGTGTGAATATGTATGTACGAGCATGAGTATGTGTAAGTTTATGTCCGTATGTGTCTATGTGCATGTGTATGTGTGTGCATATGTATGTATGTGCATGTTTATGTACATGTAAGTGTTTGTGCATATGTGTATGTGTGTGTATATGTATGTATGGGCATGTGTAAGTGTATGTGCATATGTATGTGTGAATGTGCATGTGTATGTGTATGTGTATGTTTATGTGTGTATGTGTGTGTACATATGGGCATTTGTATGTGTATGTGTGTGTATATGCATGTATGTGCGTATGTATGTGTATGTGTATAAGTATGTATGCATATATGTGTGTGTGTGCAAGTGTATGTATATGTGTGTGTATATGTATAACATGCATGTTCATGTGCATGCATCTCCATTTCCATCCATGTGTATGTGCATGCATGTGAATGTGCATATGCATGTGTATAATTAGTATGTGTTAGTGTGAATATGTGTATATGCAATAACGCATGCATGTCTTTTCATGTGTTTGTAGATATGTTTGTGCATATGCATATGTGTATGTGTGCGTATTTGTATGTGTATGTGTAAGTGCATGTGCGAGTATGTGTGTCTATGTGTGTGTATGTGCATGTGCATGTGTTTGTGTGTGTATGTGCATATGTATGTATGTGTAAAAGTGTGAGAGTGTATGGTCATGTATATATGTATTTATGCATATGAATGAGTAAGTGAGTATGTTAGTTAATTAAAATTAAATAAGTTAAATGATATACAAACAATGAAAATTGTACTTAAAATAATTAGCTATATTTTATGCTTGTTGAACTTCTTGAATAACATGCAATAAATAGAGCGAGAGAGAGAGGTATATATCAAGAGAGATAAGAAAAGGGAGAGATAGAGAGACAATATGAGGGAGAAAGATACAGGAAGAGATTGCTGGAGCTCGTAAGCATAGTACATATCTAAATGTTGGAGAGTTCTTCAAGTAAATGGAAAGTTGAATTTGTTATACTTTTTTCAAATAATTTAACTTTTGTTGATGTATTTGAGCTCAGTGGTCTCTATTTTTTTTGTTTATTTATTTCATTATTTCAACCGTTTGGTCTTGTGATTCATGACATCATATAACCTATACCAAATTTATTCTAGAAGTTCAAGCATGCCAACATCATACATACATACATACACACATACACACACATACATACATAAAAACATACATACATACATAAATACAGTCATACATACATACATAAGTACATACATACATACAAACATACACACATATAGATGCATGCATACAAACATACATGCATATATAGAAATTTGGACACATACCCATACATACACACATACATACATACATACATACATACATACATACATACATACATGCATGCATGCATACATACATACATACATACATACATACATACATACACACATACATACATACATACATACATACATACATGCATAGATGCATCCATATACACATGCATACATACATACATAAACATAGAATTATATAAATACATACATCAAACTCACATACATATACATGTTCATGTTTGACATGTTCAAAGCTTACCCATGTAATATCCTACTAATGATCCATGGTCCTTCAATCTGTAAGGACCCATAATGAAGCACATTCATGTAAGGATTCCAACATTGGTTGATTGTGGGTCTATCCTTGGGCTTAAATAGAGTAATTGAGTTAGATATAAGTATAAAGTGATGACATGAGAAATATTTCAACTCTCGTGTTTGATGTATCAAGGAAACATATTCCTTCTTGATAGTGGCTTCCTTGGGAAAAATATCCCTTCTTGTGTAAATTCTAGTGTATCCTAGCCCACTTGATAGTAAAGGTAATGAAACTTCTTACAAAATTTATCATTTGGATTTTGTATAGTCGACTAAATCGAGGAAACATGACTAAACTAGCTTTAGTCAAATGATCCATTGTCAGATATTTAATCGAAAATGTATCCCTTGTATGCTTGATATAGTTGATCCAATTTATAGATATAATCATTGTACTCAGCTTTGGTTCCTAAACTTTCCTCTTTCTATATTGTTGGCAATTAAACTTGAAGATTATGAGGAATCATATGCAACATATAAGGAAACACTCAAAGACATGTTTCCCAATCAGCACATGGGTGAAATCATCTCCCTAAATATTCATTTCAACACAACAAACATAAACCAATACCTCAGATCTAGAAGTGAGTTGGCATCTCTAACTAAGTGAATCGGGTAAATTATTGCTAATTGCCTAGGCGAGAAGTAAAGCAAGCAATCTAAATTTTCTCCTAAACATTTCCTATATATGTTTTATATAATTATTTTTCTAAGCATTAAAACATTCCATAACGTTATTCTAGGTCATAGGTTCAAACTCTATGTACCTTTTGAGTGCTAAAAATGTGAACTATGCAAGATGTAGGTGGATAAAGAGGTGAAAAGACCTTAATATGGAAAACATTCACGACTTAGATCACTTAGGGTGGTCTCAAGGTCAGGCAAGTCACTCCTAAGGTGGTTGAAAAGTCGAAAGAGGCATCAAAAGCTATGAAAGGAGGTGAAGAGATGCCAAATGCATGGAAGTCTTGTAGATCATTGAAGACTAAGAGACATATACTCAAGGAGGCTCAATGAAAGAGTCATCCAAGGCTGAAGGATCTTAAATCAAATAGTCCAAGCTAGAAAAAATGTAGATGAGGGTGTTACATGCACAGAGGAGAAGTAAGGAGAAGCTATCAAGCCCACACCCCCTGTAGTCTCTTGTAGGTATAGACATGGTCTCCTTATAATAGTTGTAACTCTTTGTGTACATGTGTCTTACTTTCTCTAAGAGGCTTCTTGAAATCAGTTTTATGTGCAAAGAAATTGGTGTATCTATGTAACCCTGATTTTTGCATTTCCTACAACTCTACATAGCCTATTTTGTGTAGAGTTGTTGACTGAATTAACAGATCCATTTGAGGTGTTCTATAGCTTATTGGCTTATGCACCATACTAAGTGTGGCTAGAATCTTAGGTGGTTTGGATCAACTTCAGGTAGGGATGTTAGAGGTTTTCTAGAGGGTAGTAGAAACTGAGTATGAAGGGACCTAGGTATTGGGTTCATTTCACTCCTAGTGTTCAAATCCGAGGGATTAAATTACATAATTCAGTATTAGAGTAGGAAAAATCCTTTGAAGACTCTAGGTGAAGGACACAAAATCTTGGAGATCAAGGCTAAGAGGTAGATTGCAGTGTAACCCTTGTCTCCCATTCATTATGGCATATCTAGGTCAAAAATTCGAGTTGCTTGACAAAGACAACTATCAGCCATGGAGGTTCAGAGCCATGAACTACCTCATGAGAAACCGTTTATGGCCTTTTGTGTGTGGAGATGAAGATAAGCCTGATGTGGATCCCAAAGATCCAAATGTCACCGATCAACAATTGAAGATGTTGAAGGATTGGGAGGAAAGGAATAGGAGAGCTATCTTCTACATATCATAGATAATCTCTAACACTATGATTGGTCATATATCAGAGTTTGATCATGCTATAGATCGTTGGGAGGCTGTAGAGAAGATATATGTCACTTCCACTGGAAGAGGAAATATGTAGCTTAACAATGAACTCCACTCTTTGAAGAAGGGTAGTGGTCAATCTATTGTTGACTACACGTTGAGGTTGAAGGGTTTGAGGGAGCAATTCACATCCATTTGCTACAAAAAAGATTATAAGACCTTTTGCACATTACTCTCAATGGGCTGAGAGTGGAAACCAAGTGGAAACCCCTCATTACTAAAATCTTGTATAGAGATCCTCTACCAACTCTTGAGGAGTTGATCCCACACCTAGTGGTAGAAGAGGATGCCATAGGAGACACATCCAAGAAGGATGGTCACTCACAAGTCCTATATGCTAGCAAAGGCAAAGCCAAAAGTGGCAAGAAGGGAAAAGGAGGAAAGAGCAAGTGGAAAAAATCCAAGGAAGAATATTCAGATTGAGAAGTAGAAAGCAAGGCATCGTCTTCAAGGAAGGGGAAGAATGGCAAAGGGAAGAGCAACCCTCATCAAGGTAAAACTTGTTTTATATGTGGTAAATAGAATCATATTTCTTCAAATTTCTTGCTCATCAATGACAAAGGCAAGAATAAGAAGGAGCAAGGGTTCTATGCAAAGAACTCCAAAAAGGATGATGAGAAGGAGACCCTCCTAGCCATGAGACATGGATACACTAGTGATCGCAAGGACACAAAGTGGTACATAGACTCTAGATGCTCTAATCACATGTCATGTATCCATGAATCTTTTGTTCATATGCAGGTCCCAAGCTCAAAAGGTTGTGTGGAGACATGAGGTAACACTGAACATCCCATTACACATGTGGGAGATCTGAAGCTAGGTGAAAGTAAATATGTCAAGACTCTTAAAGATGCACTCCATGTTCCATCTATTTCCATGAACCTTATCTTCATGGGACAGATGGTACAGAGAGGTATGCAGGTTATATTTGATGTAAAAGGATGCATGGTGAAGCAAAGAGGCAATGTCATTGCCAAGGGAAGAAAAGAAGGTAGAATATTCACAATAGATGTTGCTCCTACACAAGAAGGTATGTTATGTGATGATTGGTAACAAAAGGACTCGAGAGGTTGATATTTGGCACAAGAGGGTAAGCAATCAAGGAAGGCTTTTCCAAAGAGTGAGTACGAATCCTCTAAGCATTTGGATCTTATACACTCAGATGTATGGGCCCCTAGTAGAGAGGCTTCATTGGGAGGAGCTAGGTACTTTGTCACTTTTATTGATTACCACTCACGAAAGGTATGGCTATATGTTATCAAGGAAAAATCAAAAGTATTTTTATGCTTTGAAAGGTTTAGGTTCCTTGATGAGAAAGAATGTGATGCACACATCAAGACACTAAGGTTTGGTGGAGGGGGAGATTATTTCTCCAAGGAGTTCACAACATACTTGTAGAAAAATGGCATAAAGAGGCACTTTACATGTAGGTACATCCCTCAACAAAATGGTGTTGGAGAGAGGAAGAATAGATATTTTGTTTAGATAGCTAGATGTCTCATAAATGAAGGTAAGTTACAATTCTCTTATTGGGCTAATGCTCTGAATACAACTTCTTACTTGATAAATAGGGTTCCAACAGGCGATGTGTGCAACTTTACTCCAATGAAGTCTATAATCGCAAGAAACCAACCATGGATCACCTCAAGATTGATGGAATTTAATCCCTCATATTCGCACACTAGAAGTGAAATGAATCCAATACCTAGGTCCCTTCATACACCTTTTCTTCTACCCTCAAGCAGAACTCAGATTCACCTCCCTTACAGTGATCCAAATAATCCAAGCTTTTAGCCATTTTTAGAGTGGTTCATAAGCTTTCCAACATCATAAACATTCCCTCATCCATCTGCATCACTCCATGCTCTAACTTGAAGTTCTTCATCATACCTATATAGCAACACATGATTAACTATACTCTTCACATACCTTAACACTCTCTTTTCATGATTGAAATGTGTATCTCTAGCTGCATGCTTGAACTGAGATAGAACTCCAACTATCTAGCACAAGTAAAGCCTTATGAGTGTAGCATAGATCAATGATCCCACAATGCTCCTATATAGTGTAAGGCCTTCTAGATTCTTACCACCTTCCTTGCTTAACTTGAAATTTGAATCCATAGGTTGAGCTATTGGTTTGCAATCTATCATGCCAAACCTAAAGAACACATCTAGAAGATACTTGTTTTGAGAGAGATAGATACCTTCCTTCCCATGGATCACCTCAATGCCAAGAAAGTACTTCACACCTAAATCTAAGATTTTGAACTCTCTTCCAAGCTTCTCTTTGATGGTCCTGATCCTTACATCATCATCACCTATCACAAGAAGATCATCTTCATATATGCATATCAAACATATCTTGTTATTTGTCTTCTTCACATATCGGGATGGATCTTCATCACTTGGAGAGAAACCACATCTCTTCAAGAAGTCCACTAGCCTCTGACTCGAAGCCCTTGGGGATTGCTTTAGGCCATACACAGCCTTCAACTTGCAAACATAGATAGGAAAATGCCTAAAAGACTAAAAGCTAAGTTGGAGATATCCATGCACTTAAAATCCCCTCTAAATGAAGAACTCATGACATGACGAGTTTGTGAACTTTGATAGGTTCATCTAAGAATGCTTGAAATGCATGTGTTTTTTCATACAAAGCTTGAAAGATGAATCTGCAAAAAAGAGGTTCTTGATTTGTTCTCTTACTTCATGAAGAACACTAAATGCAAACATTATAGTATATGATAGGATACGTATTCTAGAAACTAAAACTTAAAAAATCAAGATTAGAGGAAATTCATGGAAAAACCTTTGAAATGTAGATCAATTTATGAGACCTCTAAATACATAATATTTCACTAATATACTAAAGAAACAAAACTCAAACAAGTGTTCCAGCTATGTACAATTCAAGAGGAAATCTTTTTCCTTTTCTATATAATAGCTTTGAATTACAAATTTTTGTGCCATTTGTGCTATTTTTTGCTTTTTAAATTATCTTATAATCTTTATTCAATGAAGCAAGCAACCTATTATCTAAAGATATCCCCCTAAGATATTAAATATCAACTTTGGGTTAATATATCTCATTAGTTATGTATGTAGTTTCTTTTCTATCTTTCTCATTAGAGTGAAAAAATGAAACGCCCTCTTGGGCCTTGTAAGACCAGCCACCAAGATTTTACTCAAAGAAGAGGCATAAAAAGGGGCATGGATAGCTATATCTTGTATACGACGATCATTTTCAACATGGTCTATAAACTGAAAGCTCTTGATGCGTTGATTCTAATGCACTCTTTGCTTCTTAAATCGGAGTAAGTATGCTTTAGTTATGTCTATTCAAAATAAAATCCATAAAAAACCGAAATTATGTCCACTAGCCAATTCTCATTGGCTTGTACAAATGATTCCAGAAGAGTATTTGACTTTAAAACACCCAAAAAGGTTTCCTTTTTGCCCCTAATATGTTACACGTATTAGATTTTCTTTTTCTACTATAGAATCACATTTTGTGACTTCTAAGTCTTTTGTGTGGATCCTATGGGATCAAGAATATCTTTTTATGTTATGGGATCTATCTCTTCATTTTCTTTTAACAACTAAGTTTTGAGTGCGAGTCTCATTGTAATGATCTATTTGACTCTATATTTCAAGTCGTATATGTAGGAATTTCCATTGAGAGTGTAAAAATTAACTTATATTGATTTCTTTTAACTTTTAAAAGCTATAAAATCTCTACCCCATCATTGATAAGTATGCATTTTGCAGAGTAGTGCACATTTACTTGCATGTTTATAGGTCAAATTGTGGTTCTAGCGGCATAGAGAGACTACAAATCTTACAAACATGATAATATATCATCTTTAAATATATGCGTTGCAAAGATAAAACCTTGGAAGCTTAAGATGTGATGCTGTTGCATGTTCTATGGATTTCTGAATTTGATCAATAGATGATCCAATAGCTAGTCAATGTAGATGAGAACAAAATCGATGTAGATGAGAACACAACCAATGACCATTTGAAAGCATGTACGAAGTGGAATGAGCAGGAAAGAATAGTTATTTTATTCCTTGAGAAGACATTAGAAAATTGGGATAATACAATTTTATATGCATAATCAAATCTGATAGTTCTGGAAACGCTAGAAAAGCTCTACTATACTTGCAAAAAAATCATGGAATATTTTTCAAGCTGTAGACCAACCAACATGAATCGGCATCAAGTGGTGGATCCTTGCTTACAAATTTCTGATTTGAGAGACAATTTGGTAATATGAAAACATGGAGCAGGCACCTGGAGATGCATACACAAAAGAGGAGGACACAAACATGTATGAGCGTATGGACACAAACAAAAAAGCAAGCTTCACTCATCAACATTACACAAGAGCTCTCAAGAAACCAACCTGATTACATAGGAAGTGAAAAATAATCCATGAATATAAGAAGATACTGTCAACTTATTGTTAGTCCGCTTTTATAGGATTACATTAAAACTTCACCCTATTCACTCTTATTTCCACCCTCCTTAATAAATAGTTCATGAACTCCCATTTGGTATGTGCTTTGCATGTAGTAAAGTCCTATTAGACTCTAGAGGTTATAGATTTTTTTAGAAATTATGGCCCCACTAACCCTTGCTTTGCTTGAGTGCATCCACCATATATGTTCTCTTTGATTTGCAACAAACAAAATTTCATATTTTCACTCTTTTAGTTCTCAGAACCCTTTGGAACAATGTGCCTCCTAGAAGTCTATCAATCTTGACAGATGATTGGCATGAAAGTTGGTATTGTGGAAGCGTGGGTATTGAAGCTAATTTCTACACAAAAGGATATAAGAGACATTGGACATGATATTTCTAGGTTTGCTTATGTTAGTATGCGTTTACTAGGTGTAAGGCATGGGAAAGAAGGATAAAAGTTGTTTGTATGTGCTCTTTGATGGTCTTCCTATGCATTCCACCTCTAGAATGCAAATATAAATAAATGGTGTTAAAAAAAGGGTTATTGAGAGAATTGCTTAAGGTTTAGCTACTAACAAAGTATCTTAATCCAAAGGTAAGATGGATTTCACCTTAGGATTTTGTGTTAATCTTGACTTGGCAATGATTTCTCTAATAGTGTTTGGTATGTAAGAAAGAATAGCACAGCCAAATAGACCAATAGAGAGAGTTGAGAGAAAACTTAGACAGCCGAAGATGCAAACTAAGAGATAGATGACTTAAATTACAAAGAGCAATGTAGCTACAAAGTTGGTGTTATCCACCCTTATGCTCCCAAGTGGAGCTTAGATGGAAATCTAAATAGACTCGAGATGAAAGGATCACTAGTGTGCAATGCTATGTAGATCTTCATATAAGCAATGCTTATGTAGCTTTTACAATGGGATTTCGTATAGATAAACATAATCTATAGAGACAAAGTAATTGGAAAAAAATATATTCTAAAAATATATCCATGACCATAAGATCTTCCATCTCTACCTCAAAGGTCAAGAGATAGGTCCGTTAAACCCCCCCTCCCATCAGGGTTCAATGGGAAGATCGAGTTGCACCACACAACCTTTATTCTTGACTTGAATGTCAGCCCAATGGTCTAGACCTTTATGGCTTGTCATCAATGGTCATACCTAGACCAAATCTAACATGCAAGTTAGGATTCCATAAATGTCTAGGCTCTCACAATGGATTCTTCTCATTATAGTGGCCTCATAAAGTATATTTTCATGGATCATTTGTGGGCACTTGAGGGTCGATTATTAAGTATATCTAACACCCCCCCTCAATGTCCACCCTATAGTGAACTGCCTCCTTGCTTAAATACCAAGCATTGGCAACTGTCGATGAAGTTTATCTTTTTGGAAGGTGTCTCCTCCATTTTCTTTAGATGGAAAATGTGTTTTCTCCATGACCCCATCCTTGCCCAACTCACGGATATAGTGATATTGTCTTTCTATGTGCTTGGTACATGCATGGAAAACAAGATGTTTGGTGATGATCATTGAGCATTTTTTATCACACTTTAGCTTTATATCCTTCTATGCATGTATTCTTATGCATCATAGGATATGCCACAAAAAATCATCATAATGACATCTTTTGAAACCCAGATCCAAAAAATATTAGTCCACCCATTTTTATCATGCTTTAGGGGCTTGTTTTAGCTTTTATAATGACATATTTAGCTTGCATACCTTTTCCTCTCAAGAGAGAGCCTCAAACCCGTGGTTGCGACACATATACCTCCTTCTTGAGGTCTCCATTCAGGAACATTGATTTGACATCTATGTGATAGACTAGAAATCGTTTATGTGTAGCCATAGCTAGTAATAATTACATAATAGTCATTCTTGCAGTCAAGTAAAATGATTAGAAAATGTCAATACCTTCAGCTATGAGTAGCCTTGTGAAACAAGCCTTGCTTTGTAATTCTCAAAAGTACCATCAACCTTGTACTTTAGCTTTTGTACCCACTTGGTGCCAATGACTTTGTACTTAGGGTGTTAATCCACTACCTCCCAATTTCCATTTGTTTTCATGGAAGACTTCCAATTGAGATCATGGAGTTCCTCTTGCACATTTGTTGGTTCCTTTGCTTGTTCTTGAACAAGCTTACCCATCAAGGATGTATTTACAATATCGGTGCTTGTTCATCTTTGCTCCTCTATTCCATGTGATTGCCTCGGTCCACGTTCACCTACTCTAGTGACTATGGGATGGTGCTTTAGGATCATAAAGATGCCTCATCCAATGTAGCAATAACATTTCGACTTGGATGAAGAAAGATTAGTGACTTCCAAGCTCATCGTCTAAAGTTGAAGCTTCCTTCTATTGTCTAGATGGAATAGCTCTTTAGCTAGGTTCATAGTGGTTGCACCTTCATCTGATGATAAAGTGGAAGCTCTCTTTTCCTCCTTCACTACATGTGGATGCTCCTCCTTAAATGCCACATCAACATTCCCCATGATATTTTTAGCCTCAGGGTCATAATCCCTATAAGCCTTCTTATCGTCATTGTACATTAAGAAGATACTTTTTATGCTTTTTGTTTGAAGTTTTTTTCTCTCCCTACCTTCAACATGTACAAAATATTCAATTCCAAATACTTTGAAATGGGAAACAAATGGCTTCTTACTAGTTTAGGAGTCGTATGGAGCCATTTCATCAAGCTCCTAACTGTAACGTTGATTCAAGATGTGTATAGCAATAATGACAACCTCTACCTAGAATTGAGGTGGCAAAACTTTTCCCATCATGTCATGTTATGGATGTATATCCTCTTGGGTGAGGTGGCACTCATGCCACATGGCATCAATTTGAAGTATTATTATATGGTAGAAGAGACTAAGAAGAGAGTCTCATTATGAGAAACTAGAGAGCTTGGCGGTCAGGAGGATGAACATATGAATCTCTGTTTGTGTGACGAGCAAGGACGAAGCAGCATGTGAATTGAAGGTGCTATTTAAATGAGAAGCTTTCTACAGTTTGCGACAGTGGTATTAGAGCGACGATCTACACTGCTGCATGCACCGGGTTTTGAACTCAACACCTTGCCTTAGGTAGTCAAGAGCTTTACCCACTAAGCTACATTAGCTTGTTGAAGAGAACTGTGAATGGGTGCAACATATTCAGTTAGCATTTTGTGAAAACAAAGGAAAAGAGAGTACTATGCATCCTCAGAATAAGTATGTAGAGAACCCCCCCGATTCTGAATTCCTCGCCTTGTTGTATTTGTTTTCTATGCTCCAAATGGAAGAGCCAAGATCGATTGGATAGATTTCAATGCCACTCGGGAGCTTACTCGAGTTTCGCTTGCGCATGACTTTGGCATTCAATGGTGGATACCAAAAGGGAAACTGTGTCCAACTGTTCCCAACAGGAATCTGCATTTGGCTGGTTTGATTTTGGTAAGGAGTGCCAAGGACTTGAGAAAAGATGGAGTTATCTTGAACATCGACAAAAGAGATAAAGAGTAACTTCGAATGAGGATCGAGAACAAACAAGAGAGAGAGAGAGAGAGAGGATGCACCTGCTGCATATGAAGAGTCCACTAATGAAGAACATCCTTTCGAGGACTTGTCCAATGTCTTGATTCCAAATTGAATGGGCATGGAGCTTCATGTTAATCACAGGTATTATTATTTCAATTTTGAAAGGGTCTCCATTTGCGAGAAGCTACGAAGGCATTAGGGGGGCCAAGATCCGGGAGGTAAATCACATGTATGGAGAGTATGAGATATGTATTCTCACCTAGAGTCAAGGATTCCCTCCAAATACAAGAAGGCCAAGTTCCAGGTATCTCTAAAAAAGCCCTATTCATGATTTTTATACAAAATTTCAGGAGCTATTTTGATAAATAGCCATTTTGGGAAGGGAAAAAGAGGGGGTATTTTTCATAGATTTATGGAAAAAACCATGCACACTTATAGTCTAGTGTATTGATTTCCATCTACAATTAGAAAATTCCAAAAGATACCTCAGTTTGATGGGAGTTTGAAGCTCCACAAAACCCCCTTCCATCACAGTTTGAGAAAAAATTTCAGCACCTCAATTTGAGAAATTCCCATTTTGGAAGAGAGAAAAAGAGTTGTATTAGTTATGGATGGATGGGAGAAAGTATATTTAGTGCGCGTGGGGTGTATGGAATTTATATTGGAATCATTAGATTCATCAAAATGATAAGTTAAGGAGGAATTTTAGTTCCTCAAAAACCCCCTTCCCGCACCTTTTGGAATGTTAAATTTTGCTAAACTCCACTTTGGGGAGTAAGAAAATAGACCATTTATGAGTCTTCCTATGGATTAGTGCATACATACATGAGATATGATGTATGTATTATCATGAAGAATGAAAAAATCCAAGAAAAATCCACATTGGAAGTGGATTAGAAGCTTGCTAAGAGCTCCCATTTAAGTTTTTACATGAAAGCAAAAATCTTGATTTAGGTCCCTTTTGGGGAGCGAATTAGCATGCACTAAGGGAGGATTTGGAAAGGTGAAAAACGTCCCAAGCATCTTCATATACCACTCTCTGAGGTTGTGGAGAGAAGTTTAGGATTTTCATGATGGAAGAATGCTTTTGGGCATCCCAAAAATCACATCTTTTTCCAGCCCCTCCAACAGTCCACTAGTTTGGCATGTCCCGCTTGGAATCGCCATATCTTGGGCTAGAAAACTCTAAATTTGATGTGCTTTGGCTCGTCTCGAAGAGCACAAAGTGTACTCTCAGTTTATGAAAAGAAATTTTGGAAAATAAGTATTTTTGCAGGTCTGTACAGATCTGCAAAGTCTAAACAGTTTTTGGCGACTACCTTCCGGGAGCCATATTTTTCAAACCAGGAAGGCGATTTGAGTAATTTCACTTCAAGATCTTTGCACATGCTATATATTTCTGTTTTTGACTATTTGTAGGTCCTAAAAAGGGTTCTTTAGGTCTAAAGAAGGATTATTAAGGCTTTTTTTTGACTAATTTTGCATTATTTTAGTAATCATTTGACCATGCTTTATGTTTTGGGGAGTGCTCCGATGTTTTCGGACACTTCAAAGTTTATGTTAGGACCTGAGAAGGAAGGTGTAGAGGTCTCGAAGCTTGTCAAGAACGATTGGATGCATGCAACTCCAAAACTAATCTATTCAAGGACGTATGCTTTATGTTTCAGGCATTTTATTTTATGTTATGGCATGTTCTAAATGTACATGCATAGATTGGATTGCATACATCAAATGTTGATCATTGTTTGATTTCTAAAAGTATGGATCGGCAGGCAAGAAGTATGCTTTTTTAATTGTTTGCAGGAAAGAGGATTGTAGAAACCATATGGCTATGCAACATAGAGAATGGTTGCTAGCAAATGCTTTTACGTTTTTGCAAGTTATGGAGTCCATATATATATGTTTATGGCGTGCATGCCATGGGCTTGTCAAGCCCTATGTTGTTGGGTGGCTTGTGTGCCACTGAGCTTATGGTAAATTTTTATGGGATTCCATTTCCTTGGGGAAATGCTGTCGAAATGTCTCCCACCACATGACATTATATACGCACTTGCCTTTAGGTAAGAATGTTATGGCATAGTAACATGCCTTTCAGCAAACATCAATAAGTTTTAGGCATGCTTATAAGCATGTATTTGATGGACTTAGGACCATCATAGTAGTATACATAAGGCAACTTCAGTAGTAACAGGATCCCTACACATAATCCTTATGGATTTAGACCATAGGATTGCTAAGGGAAGGAGCTACACCTTCAGCATTAGTAATGTGCACAAGAAATCCTATAGGTTTTAGGAAGTTGCATATAGGTACGAGAGATACATAAATGATACTCTCCAAACAAGTGAAGATTTACTTATCTTCACAAGAGTCTCAGAGTATGATTAGGAGACTATGGGATATTATCAGGAATACCCAAAGAGTGACTAGTTTCACTCATGCACATCACTTGACCAAGTGGTGAAGCATTTATGCTACACTACTAAGGAAACCAATTAGTTGGGATCACATAGATGGGTTTCATAAGAGAGCATCGACGTGTGCTTATGTCGTTTGATTGATGGTTAGGAAGGCCATAGGTATGGCACTAGCTCTATGATTCAGATCATAGATCCCTTAATCAAGAATAGTTGGGGTACCCAATACATATATATGTATATCGAGATCTATAGAGAGGTACCTAGACTTAGTCTTTGTACCTAGGAACAAGTTGGTTTGGAACAGAAGGGGATATCCATTGTCACATTGTTGACTAGAACCAAACTATACTAGTTCAAGGACATGGGACTCATTTGAGTCCACTCATATGATTTGAGGATACGGGATTCATTAGAGTCCACTCCATTACATGGAATATATATTCGATTTAGTGTAGGTATGGTACCCTGAATTGGAAGACGTTTTCACTAATATGGGACGGTGAAAATGACTTCCCTTTGAGCACTCTTCTTCTATGGCCAGGAAGAAAAGGACTCATCATTCATGGCAACATATCTCACTAGATCAGAGGAGAACTCATGTCATATCATTGCTGACCATTTTAGTAGAGGGCTTTGACCCTTGTTAGGAATTTATTTTCTCCAGTCTTCACTACATACATCTTCATTAGTTAGGGGAGATTTGTTCTCCATCTTTGTAGGAATGTATGTAATGAGCGATTATGCATTAGTTATGGAAGAGAGGACTAAATAAATTCATGGGTTTCTTTCTTAAGGAAAGGAGAAAGTGGGAATCAGCTCAGAGATCCATGACAGATCTCACTTTAAGTTCAGTGGTCTCACTTTAGCTCTTGTGCTTTGAGGGAGAAAGAAGGAAAGGAAAACATGATTTCTTCATAGGAGAAGAATAGAGTATGTTTTCCTTTAGACAGAAGAGGTGTTAGGCAAACATCTCTTAGTCTTTATTTCAGAAGGAATTCATTTACTCTACTTTTCAGTATAATTTTCCTTCACATGGGAGTTTCTTTCTCCACTATTTTGGAAGGAAAGAACATGGAGAACTTATATGCATGTTCTCAATTATGGATGAGTAGAGTAATTGGATTCAAAAGAATCTCTTCAAAGGGAAAGGGAAAGTGGAACAGATTCCACTACCCAAGCTTTTTTCCTTCAAGGAGATTACAGAGAGAGAGAGAGAGTTTCACTTTCTTTATTCCACTACCCAAGATTTTTTCCTTCGAGGAGATTACACAGAGAGAGAGAGAGAGTTTCACTTTCTCACTTTGGTTGTCTAGATAGAAGTGGCACTCTTCTATGAAAGACAATAGGGAGATCAGTTAATCATGATGGTTAGATTGAGTCTCACCTTTAGACTCTAGAAAGAAGTAGTTATGCTATTTCCAGTAATGGTCCTTGACTAGATGAGATGATCTAGTTATTGACATTAGTGAGACTGGGAATATAGTTATGACTTCTCTCCTAAGAGTGTAAAGGAGATAGGGATGTATCTAACCTATTGAGATACCAAATTCTCAGTTGACACTTCATCATGAGGATGATGTGTGAGCATCAGTTAGGACGATGGGTACTAAGGGATTATCTGAATCTCAAAGGGAATGTGTTTTGCATTCATATGGCAAACTAAAGGGAAGAGAAATATTAGAGTTTGCACGAGTGCCAATAGATGCTCTTCCAATAGAACTTAGTCCAAAGGTAATGGATGAAAAACCACAGACTTCTTGCTTGGTGAAATGTAGAGATTGCATTTTACTTTCGTGAGCTAGATGATGGATTTGCATTGATCACAAGGTAGTTTAGATTAGACTATTACTTGTGATTACACTCAAGGTTAGGAAGACCTAGAGTGGTATGAGGGCAATCAATCATTTAGTCTTAGATGGGTTTAAAGTCACTTGTTATGGGACTTTGTTCTATACTTCAGAGGATTTTATGGTTTATTATCTCCATTATGATACGGTCAAGCTTATAAGTTTGACACTTTTACACTCGCTTTTCATATTATTACTCTATAGAGAATACATCATATGGACTTAGGTCATTTGGATGATGTTGTATGTCATGGGAGTGATAGTTTGGAGGTGGAGTGTATATGGGAGATAATAGGCACCACTCAGACGCTTTCCAACCTTTGAGATGATCTCTCATGAGGCTCCTTAAGGGGAAGGATACGGGAAACAACACACAGAGATGACCATGTACATAGAGTACATGGGGTTCAGGGGAGTCGGAGCACTTTCTTCTACCATTATGTTCATTTCATTTACATTTTCGAGGACAAAAATGCTTTCAAGGGGAAGGAAATGTCATGTTATGGATGTATATCCTCTTGGGTGAGGTGGCACTCATGCCACATGGCATCAATTTGGAGTATTATTATATGGTGGAAGAGACTAAGAAGAGAGTCTCATTATGAGAAACTAGAGAGCTCGGCGGTCGGGAGGATGAACATATGAATCTCTATTTATGTGATGAGCAAGGACGAAGCAGCACGTGAACTGAAGGCACCATTAAAATGAGAAGCTTTCTACAGTTTGCGACACATCAATATGCACCTTTCCATCTCCATGATGGTTTGATCTTGATGCTTTGCACTATCATTTTTTTGAGGGCTATGTGGCACTATGAGATCATTCCTTATTCCTTTAATCTTACTGAAATATTCAAAGTTTATTGTTGTAAACTCATCACCATAATCTATCTTGAATATCTTCATCTTCTTACCTATTTTAATTTTAACAAGTTGAAGCCATTCTTTAAACTTACTGAAATCTTGAGCCTTACCAAGGAGGAAGTAAACCCACACCTTCCTACTATAGCCCTCGTCGAGTAACATGAATTAGGAAGATCCACCCAAGGTGTGTGTAGGCATCTTTCCACACAAGTTAGCATGTATCAACTCTAGAGGATACCTTGCTTTCTTCTTGATTTCTTTTGGAAAACACTTCCTCTATTATGTTCCCATCATGCAAGCTTCACAAAGTTCCTTGATATATGTAATCAATGGTAGGTGTGCAACCATACCCCTAAAGATGAATCTATATTACTCCATTGGTATGTAGTATCCAATATGGCATAATATATCATGCTTTAAATTGCTCGTGCCTACATACACACATACATACATACATACATACATACATACATACATACAAACATACATACATACATACATGCATTCATACATCCATACATACATCCATACATACATGCATACATGTTTACTTACATACTTACTTACATACATACCTACATACATGCATACACACATACACACATATACATACATACGTGCATGCATACAAGTGGTGCATAGGTGTTGCACATGTGGCCATGGAGTTAGCAGATAGTTGGTGCATAGGTAATATAAATGTGTAGCCTATTGTGGTGCTGACTTGGAAAAGTGGTCCATAGGTAATGCACATGTGGCCAAGGAGCTGGCAGATAGTTGGTGCATAGGTAATTTACAATGTGTAGGCTCACAATTGTTTTGTCGTTGAATTTAATTACACTTTTCAATTCAAAGGTCTTTTGAAAGTTTTTAAAGTTTTTTAAATGTTTCTAAGGTTCACGTGAACCCTACCTCATGTGTACAGTTTGAGAATTCAACGTCAAAAGTGAAGAAGCTAGGAAAAGTGCAAAAGCCTATCTGTGGATTCCCATTAAAATTTTGTTCTCAACGAGTTCACTATAAGACAAATTAGGATATAACTAAAGCAGATATGAGAAGATCTTGATGAAAGTAATTTAGAGCAAAGCAAGATAAAGACATCATATGAAGTACAAAGGCTTGGGGAAATGTGTGCACCAAGGATTGGGGAGGTGGATTGCACAAGCAAGGCCTAGATACACTAAGATCCACTAAGATACCCATGTAAATGCAGTTCAATTCAAGTGAAGTGGTCTATGCGAAAGGATTTAACGAGCAAAAGGAGTATATGAAAAGCATACACTAATCACAAAGAGAGATCTAGACAAACATACATACACATACGTAGACATAGAGAGGAAGATAGTGCAAAGTTTGTAGAGTGCAAAGTTTGCAGAGAGTGCAAAGTTGCAAAACATTTAGAGAGTTCAAAGTATGCAGAGAACTTGAGAGTCAAATATAAGTAAAGAGAGTAATACATGTTGTTTGGTGGGTGCATATCAAAGTTGTTCGAGGTAGAAGGCAACCAAGGTGTGACCATATTACTATCTAGGAGGTGTTGTAGATGGGCGCGCAATAGGAGTGACTAGGAATTTTAATGGGGTACTTTGTTCTACTTGAATGTACTTTTGTCATTAAAGTTCTGCGTAGTGAGTATTCTGTCTTATTCAAGCAAAAAAACTATTACAATCTACTATTTTAATGAAAGCCGACATACTATTGGTGCAATGTGCCTTTCTCCTTCTTCTGCACTTGTGTCCTACAAATACTAAACTAGTCCCTTTACTTAAAGGATTCCCCAACAAAATTTGACATGCATGGTGGGACAAGGAAGCTTGAGCAAAGTGGAATCACAGTTCTCAAGTGAAGACGAAGGAAGTGCAAAAGGTTTCCACACTTAAAAGTAAAGAGTAACTTTTATTTTACCTTGAAATTCATCTTAAGCCCACAAAAGAGGATCAAATGTGTAGCTAGTGACCAGAACCTGGTCATAAAATTTAGGAATCTCTTTCAAAAATACAAGAAGGAAAGCTACTCATATGTCACCTAGTCCCCCTCATGGGCATCATCAATATGGAACATGGGAGGCCAAGTTGACTTAGAAACCTTACTATCTTGATCAAACATAAAATATCCTTCCTTTAGAGGATTAGCACATGAGGATCCACATGAGCATGTCAAGAGGTTCTTCACATTATGTAAAACAAGGATGCAAATGGGGAGGAAGCATGCTTTCTTGCTGCTTTTCCAAGCAACCTTGGAAATCTTGGCTGATAAATGGTTTAGTCAGACTTTTGACAACCATTTTACTACCTAGAACCTCATAAGAGATGTCTTTAAAGGAAAAATCAAGCAAGGTAATACTATGAAAAACATAATTGAAGAATTGTGAAGCTTTCGATTAGGTGCTGTAAAATTTTTTCCAAAATTTTCCACAAGAACCAATGTCCTTAGGGCCAAACTGCCTGATCCTCCCCATGGATTTATATCACAAAATGGCTTGCTAATCCACTTCCAATGTCCACTTAATGCAAGATAAAAGATTTGGTGCTCCCTAAAACAATCATTGATGAGTTAATTACCACAACTACAAGGTTGGAGCAAATTTGTCAATAATATGGACTCTAGCCATTTAACTGCCTACACATGAGGGAATTTGAGGACTCAATAGCCCAATTGTGGAAGGAGCTTGAGACCTTAAAGAGGATTAACCTCGAGAAGGAAGAAGAGTGTAAAGAACAACTTATATGACATGAAATCAAAGCCTTAAAACTTAAGAAAAAAGAAGATCTGGGCTAGGCAAAAGAGATGTCAGAATTCCTTCACGAGCCATAAGAATTGTGTAGAAGATATGGAATTAAGAGTGGGATTTGCTACACAATGTGTACCAATGAAGGACATGTCGTGAGTGAATGCGCTCTCTTAAATGTAACTTCACAATTATGCATGATGTCTATCCATGTTCATATGTGCAAAGTATGTGTTGAATTGCTACCCTACAAAAGCATTGAGAGTCATCACTCCTTATGAGGCTTGGAATGTTCATAAGCCTATGGTTAGTCAAATGCGTTTGTTTGGTTGTTTGGCATATGCTCTTGTGCCATCACAACAACGTCATAAACTTGATGAGAAGGCAAAGAAATGTATATTTGTGTGTTATAGTGCTAAAATGAAGGGATATCGTTTATACCATCCATTGATGAACACAATTATTGTGAGTCGAGATGTGGTATTTGCTGAAAATTCAGTTTTCCCTCTACTTGAATGCAAAAAACAGCCAACAGTTAGCTCACAAGATGTGTTCGATACAGTCATGCTTTTGTTCCAGAATGGTGCGCTTGACTATGGCCATGTAGAGTAGCCAAATGAGGCTCAAAGGGCTGAAAAATTCTAGCCAAATAGGGCCGAAAATGCAGAGAATTTCTAGCCAAACATTGCTAAAAAAATTCAGCCAAAAAATATCCAAACTGCTGGAAATTCCCAGCCACATATGGCTGAACATTTTCTTAAAAATATGTTTGAAAATGAGCATGAAATTCAGCCCCCGCATGATGTACATATTGAAGATGTTTTACATAATGAACGTATGTCTATCAAAAGTGCACAAACTATGCCAAAGTGGCTGAAACAAACTTTGCAGGACACCAAATTGAGTGCACGTTTACTTGGTAGAACAAGATCAAGCTCTCACCAGGCATCAAGTAATTTTGTGGATTATTCTCTTATTGCTACAGCATGTAATGAAGAGCCACTTTCTTTGGAAGATGCATGTGACGATCCACAATGGATGAGTGCTATGCAATCAGAAATGCATTCCATACATAGGAATGGTACTTGAGAGTTATGTGAATTGCCAAAAGGAAAGAATGCCATTGGTACAAAGTGGGTATATAAGATTAAGAGAAAATATGATGGTAGCATTGATCGCTACAAAGCTAGATTGGTTGCCAAAGGATATGTGCAACAATATGGCATTGATTATGAGGAAACATTTGCACCTACTTCTCCCATGACTACCATTTGTACCGTGGTTGCATTGGATGCCCATCGAGGTTGGAAAGTGCATCAGTTGGACATAAAAACAACCTTCTTGAATGGTGATTTGCAAGAAGAAGTTTATGTGAAGCAACCACCAAGATTTGCTATGAACGGGAAAGAGCATATGGTTTTTCGCTTGCATAAAGCCTTCTATGGTCTCAAGCAAGCTCCACGTGCATGGTATGACAAAATTCATAAGCACTTGATTGCTCTTGGCTTCACATGTAGTCCGATTCAAAGCACACTCTATGTACACAAAAATGGGGCTGATCTTATAGTGCTTGTTCTTTATGTCGATGACATACTCTTGACTGGGTCATGTGATGCAAAACTTGACATTCTTATGGCTGATTTCCAGCATACTTTTGATGTCACTTTTCTTGGTCTTTTGAGCTACTATCTTGGCATCCAATTTGTATCCATTGAGGGGGGAATTGTTATGCATCAATCAAAGTATGTTGAAAAAATACTTCAGCGTTTTGACTTTGAGGATTGCAAGCTAGTTTCCACACCAATTGAGACACGATTCAGGTTCTCCGTTGAGGATTCTAGTGATGCATTTGATACTTCTCTTTATCAGCAAGTTGTGGGATGTCTTATATATGCATGCAACACAAGGCCAGATATACAGTATGCAGTTTCCTAGTTGAGTGGATTCATGCATAGCCCTGGCACTAAGCATTGGAAAGCGATAAAACATGTGTTTAGATATATGAGTGGCACTTTGAGCTTAGGTCTCTTTTATGACAGAGATGTTCAGCCATGCTTGCATGCTTTTACAGATAGTGATTGGGCTGCTTATTATGATACTCGCATGTCCACTAGTGGTAATTGCGTTTTTCTTGGAGACTCATGCATATCTTGGTTGATTAAGAAGCAACCTACAGTGGTGACATGGAGTTGTGAAGCTGAGTACAGGGCAATTTTCACAGCTACAGTGGAGTGTATATGGCTGAGATGCCTATTGATGGATCTTTGCATGAAGATTGATGTTGCTACGCATATTCTCACTGATAGTCAGAGTGCTTTGGCTGTTGCACGAAACCCAGTGTTTCATGCACGGACGAAACATATAGAGGTGCATTATCACTATGTGAGAGAGCGCCTTCATGCAAGAGATGTTGATTTGGTATATGTGCCTACACAAGATAATGTGGCAGTCATATTCACCAAAGCTCTTCCACGGGAAAAGTTTGAAGCTTTTTGAAAATCTTTAGGCTTATTACCTTATGGGTGCTGATCTGTCACTCCCTATATGTGTTCACATCATTCGCTCTAGGGGGGTTTGTTACACTTATGTGGTCCTCGAGTAGCTTTGATGTGAACCTTTTCCCTATAAATGGGCACTTTTTACTCAAGTGCTGGTGTTACACAGGAAGGTTGTGTGGATTAGGAGGTCTAGTAGCATGTTGAATATGGAACTAAAGTTGTCAAAAATGTTTTTTTAAATACTTGGAGAATTGTTGACGGTTGTATTGACATTCTTCATAACATTGGGCATTTGAGCAATGAAGAACTTACTACCACCTTTACTGAATGGGACAAAGGAGAGCGGGAAAGCTTTTTGATCCAGATCACTTCTCATATTTTCCAAGTGAAGGATGCCTTTGGGGGGGGAATAGTGTGCTGCCATGCTTTGAGTCTAAACTATGGTTCCCTATTTAAAAATATGATGTCTGGAGGCGACGTATCAATCGTATAAGTTGATAGCATGTCTGTTTGTGGTAGTATAATAAATTGTTCAGTCCTGCGAGCTCGTATTTTTATATTTTTGAAGAAATTCAGAACTGGGATTTCAGTCGAGTCATCTGAAAGAACGCTTTGCAAGGTTTCAATTTTATTGCAATTCTGTTATCTCAACAAATTATGAGAAGAGAAACTATGCAAAAAATATGAATCAGTATATAGATGTTTTGTACAATCTTAACAATGCTAATAGGTTTTTTTATTACGTGATATGTATGATGATATGATTTTGGATGGGATTCAGCCACACTCGGATACTTTTGTACCATGGCTGGTGGGTTGTATGAAGGGGTCTCGCTTGAAGGATGCCTTTGGGGGGGGGGGGGGGGGGGGGGGATCGTACTCTGTTCCTCCCTCACATGCAGGCCTATCGGCCTCTCCCCGCATGCAAGGAGGAAAGGGGCAGAGGTAGTCGGGGGGTTTGTTGCATGTGCAGGTGGGCAGCAGAAGAGTCGAGTGCAGGAGCTGGAGGGGGTCATCTGAGTAACGAGGAAAAGAAGGAGGCCGACTCGCCGACTGTTGTTGGGCGTTTTTGGGCGAAGTAGAGTCACAGAAGTGTGGAGGGCATCGTGAGGAGGACTATCCTTCGGGTTTCAGCGTTGTGGAGGGGTGGAAGAGTAAGTGAGTCTATTTCAGAAGTAAAGGAAAAGGTGATCACAATAAACAGATCAAGGGAGCTCGCTAGGGTACTTCAGCAAGGCCAGATAGGCCAAGGGAGGATAGAATCCATTGTCGGAGGCAGTCAGCGAGGCACATATGCCCTTTCTAACCAACCAGTATCTGGACGAGGGAAACGAGGGCAGTTTGTGAGTGCTAACCATCTACTGAATTTTCAGTATGACCCTATTACAAGATCATCACCAGTACACATAGTTTCTTATCCCCGCAGAGCTCAGAAAATCCAAGCTTTTGACAAAGAACTTTTCCTCCAGGTGAACTTTAGGTTCCTAGTATCAGATTTTGGAGACTACTTGCTTAAATCACTAGACCCAGATAAAATATTACGGTGGGAAGATATTGTTGCAGTTAGCATATCTGCACCGGTACCTATACAATGTCCCATATGTTTGGAAGTTCCTCCAGTTTGTCCTCATATCACATCCTGTGGCCATATATTTTTCTTTTCTTGCATTTTACGCTTTTTTGTAATGGGAAGCAATGAAAAGAACAACAAGTTTTTCAAAAAGTGTCCACTTTGCTTTGCAATGACATCTAGCAAGGCCTTACGGACAATATTTATAGAAGCTGTGCACAATTACTGTGTTGGTGATATGATTGAATTTACTTTGCTGAATAGATCAAAAGGATCAATTATTCCATATGAAAAAGAAAAGGGCCCTATTGGTCAAATTCTGTATAGCACAGATGGGCTATTTCATCCTTTCTCAAATTTCACTTTGATTTCAGACATAGAACAGACTGTCAATAAAGCTATTACCAAAACTGTCAAAGTGGGCTGAACAGGCACAACATGAGGGAGGTGAAGACGTGGATTTGATACCTTTTTGTCTTTTAGCCATTGAACATCTACAATCGAGAAGATCTGCATGGAATGAGCATTGTGCATCGGAGTTCATTAGTAGTAGTCCTCTAGTTCGCCAAAGAATCATGGCTCAGGTTAAAGAGGGCCTGGCTCATTCTTTAAGTCATGGTTTATAGTTGTCAAACATAAAGAGTGATAGTTTGGAACAGCAAGGACAAAGTAAAGAGGATGTTGTATCTGAAATTCAAGCGACAATGTCAGAACTGAAAAGCAAAGCTGACTGGGTTTATGAAAATGCTTTTTCAGATGATGAAAACTCAGGGTTAACCAAATCTAGGCCAAACAAGTTAAAATATGATGATGCAGGATCAGATGAAACTATGCCTCTTTCCTCTAGTTGGGAAGAAATTCCTAATTATGACACAGATGGAGCACAGAAGATGGCAATCAGCAAAAATGTTCACCTTGCTGCAAAAAGAGAAGATGGAGATGGTGAATGCTGTGTTTTTTTCCAGAGTGTAGATGGACAGCCTCTCATCATGCATCCACTCAATATGAAGTGTCTACTTCAGCACTATGGCAGCTATGAAAACTTGCCATGTAGGTTGCAAGTGAGAATTATTGAGATGGAGGCTCAGACATAGATAGAATCTTTAAGGAAGTGGTATCGATATCTTAGTCACCTACCATTGATGACAAATTTCTGGTTTTGTGAGGTGGATCTGAGAGGAATTCTACCAAGTTCAGCATTCATACCTTTCAATGAAGAAAACGCACTCGTGAATCTCGAAGGTGCAGACACCAAAATTAGGAGCAGGCAGATCGATTAAGGGAGAAACGGATGCTAACAACTTACAATAGGAACTCATCAACTTCCATATCATTGCCTGCCATTGCCTATACTGAAGACATGCCAGCCTTAGTTTCAGAGCCTGCTGAAGTCATGGCTGAGCCGATTAGGTCAATGGAGGTGCCCACTGATCAGCAAAAATTATTCTCCAATGTGACATGACTGGGGTTTGCCTCAGCTCATAATGCTCCTGGCTTGACGCATTACTGTGGCGGGGAACCATCTTTTTCAATGTAAGATCAGGGTAGTAGTTCATCTGTTCATAGTGAAGCTGGTGGTAAATCATCAACAATATCATTTGTAGACATCATACAAGCTCAACCATTGTAGTCAGCGGCATTGGCTGTTAAAAATGGAGTTGATTCCCCCAATAATTCGGTCTCCAGAAAGAAGAAAAAATCATCAAAAGTTTTGCTGTCAACATCTGGGGCGACTTCTGCTGGATCTTGGTAGTGCAACATTGGCACATGGGAGGGAGCCGCCACAAGTGGCCCAAAGCATCAATACCTAGGAGCCGGGGGGTTCTTACTCAAAATAGTGAAATCTCCTCTCACAGAGCTGGGCATATCCTAAATTTTAGGAAGTTGCCCCACTCACCCTTGTCAGACTCCTCCCACTTCTCTTTCTAACTTTTGTCAGAACTTGTACCAGCCACTCTCCTTCCCCCACCCCTCTCCCATTGTCCACCACTCCCCTCTGCCCTGACTTGTCAGACCTTGTACCTGCCCTGGTCAGATCCTGTGTCCACCACTCCTTCCCCCACTCTCCCTCTACCCTGACACCCCCAAACCCCCACGTGCACCCAAGGCTTTTGCAGTCCCACGTGTGGTCAAGAGAAATCTGACCTCTCCCCCTTCCCAGTTTATAAAAACTGCCACCTCCTTGGCCATGAGGTTGGTTGGCTTCTTTTTATTCGGAGAAGAGAGTAAAGCATCAGAGTGAGTGTGAGGTTGCTGTAAGACTGGAGCAGACGAGAGCCAACAGAAGTTCGACTGAAGAAGGAGAGAAAAAGGGCTTCTGTAGCCCTCCATCAGAGAGGTAAACATCAAGGAGGGAGGCTGTCCTTCTCAGGGAAAAGCAGTCTGAAGGAGTATCAACATTGTGAAAGAGGAGGGGCCACACTCCTACTATAATGGCTTTGTCACCACGGCATGGTTGATGATGATAATGGAAGATCTTTTGCCTTGCTCAATGATGATGTGGGCATTTGTTACTCCCACAAACTTGAACTGCGACGCGATGGTGATTTCTGGAGCATCCTCTCAGGTATCTCCATATTGATTGTTCTGTTTGTGAGATGCCACTAGTTAAAAAACAAAAATGATGTAATATGAGCCTGCTGAGGCCCCACGGATTTGAAACCTTGGTTGATGACCTAGAACAATGAGGATATTTGAACTGTTGATATTCTCTAATGCCTGTGCATATTGCATGATTGTTCAACATGAAATCGAGATGTTGCATATTCCTACACTACGGGCAAGGGCACTTTTGATCCATGTATGAGCATATTGTCCCAGTACTTATGGTTATTTTCTCTCTGCCAAACTCCAGCAAACTAGCGATTGCTGTTTTCCGCATGTATATTGGTCTATCGGATAATATTTTAAGTTGTCTCTAAGAGGACGAACTCTCATTGGTCAGCTCTACATGTTAATCTTAAGATCTGTCAACATCTGGGGTATGATGTGGCATGAGCACAGAGTGTTGAATGCATGCATGGGGCTATTGCAAATACTAAGGGCGATCTACTGATACTTAAAACATCCTGATGCTTAGCACGTGTTGATTACTCCATCCGACATTATGGCCATGTTGGGAATTTTATGACTCTTTAAACGCAAACGTTTTTTTGTTGGATGCTGATTGTGTGCTCTTCTCATCTCTGATGCTAGTTAGTTGCTAATGTGCTGCGCTCTCTAGGATGAAGGTTTATTTTATGCATCTATTATGGAAGGCTTCGCTCATGGAGAATCATGGGGGGTGGGACCACTTCCGATCTCTTTTCCCATGGTGAAGGCTCCCCTGTCTTGTTGAGTCCATCTACAAAAGCATTACTTCTGTTGTCGGGAGATTATGAATTGCAAAACAGCAAATTAGATTGGGGTTTGAAGGGTTCATGTACGAGAGAGAGAGAGAGAGAGAAAGAAGCGTGTGTGCGGCTATGAGCAAGGGAAGAAGGTGTATGTGTGTGGCATATGTATGAATATGTGGGTGTGAAGATACGGGTGCATGAGTGTATGTGTATAATTAAGTAGGTGCATGTGTGTGAGAGACAAATGGGTATGTGCATGATGGTGTGTGTGAATGTATGTGTGTACGAGAATATAAGCGTGTGTGCATGATTGCATAGGTGGAAGTGAGTGTTAAGGGTGCTAGAGGTTGTGAGGTGTGTGGAAGAAGAGTGCTCGAGAATGTGTGAGGGTGCGGTTGTATGTCGTTAGGTACAGGCATATATCTGTGTGTGTGAGAACGAAAAAAGGTGGGGAAGAGAGGAAAGAGAGGAAAGCACAAAGGCATAAGCTAGGGATCAGGGAGTACATGCGCTTGATTGTGTGTGAACCTCAAACCAAGTATGGAAGAGTGGGTGAAAGCGGGTGAGTGTGCATCAACTGAGGGAAAGAAACCCCAGAGGGAAAAGAGGGGTTTCCAAGTAGTCAAAAGCATGGATATTTGCTAAACTCGGGTGGAAATATAGGACCGACCATAGGACGAAAAGCTAAACAATTGCATTAATTTGCATAAATTTGGTACCTCAGGCCTTATCCAACTGGCTAGAGGTTTTTTCCCCATTTTACCACATACTTGATGTCTCATATGTGGTGGTACTTTGTACTTAGGGATATTATTCAACTCTTACTTTAGTTCAGTTCATTGTCAATATAGAGAGCTATTCGAGCCATTGTCTTCTCCATGTGTCTTGCTGCGTTTGTGCTTATTGTGTGTGCTTCTCGTGTGTCTCTCGTACTTCCACACACATCCAACATGCATCATCAAAGAAAATATCCTTTACTAAAGGATTTTTCTCCTCAAAAAAATTGCATATGAGTGAGAGACCACTACACCATGTCTTGCCCAAAGAATAAAGCATCTACATGAGGACCACATGTACAAATGATTTTTGTGGACAAGGAAGAAGTTGTAAATGTAACTATTATGCCATCACTAACTACTTGGGTATTACATATAGAAGAAATTGAATCTAGGATTATGCACACAAGGAGCAAAGGGAAGCTCCCTCAAAAAGATTCTACTCAGGATCTCACTATGCATGGAATGACCAAGTACAAAGAAAAATTAAGAGGCATGCCTACTCCCTATGAATATATCAAAGAAAAAGAATATCTTTAAAAAAATGAGGCAATTGGACAAGCATTCATTAGGGCCTGAAAAAGAGTGAGGACTTTCACATTTCCCAAGCCCCTATGGAATCAATAAATAAGAAGGTTGGTTACTTTGATCTAATGAAAATGGATGCAAGATTCAAGTTGAAAGTTTTTTAGATCATAGATGAAGTGTCCACATGCACTTTAAATATAAAAACGCATACTCTATGTGAAGGAAGGGTGGTAGGAGAAGCTTCCCTTACTCATTATAAGAGCACATGAGTGACTCTCACTATGACATGACACAATTTACAAGAAATTATAGTGTATGTTGGCTCATGCATAAACTGAACGATTGAGTAATCTATGAAGAATCTTGGGTTTCAACCATCAAGAATAGCCGATCTCACAATAACATTGCCTCTCTAGATTAGGATAAAGCCTTTGGGAGTGGTTCTTGAGTTCCAATTGAGGTAGAAGGTAATATTATTGAAATATTGAATAAGATTTTCTCATTATCTTTGGAATAATATAGTCAGTTAACAACAGTGCTGATAATGATGTGTTGGACTATGCAGTCGAACCTTATGCGAATAAAAATATACATGTTCTAGAAAGTATATTTTAATTAATATTAAGCAAATCATAAAAAGTAAAGAAGATCCAAACATAAGAGCATGACGAGTTTCATTTTTCTTAGCACTCAAATGAAAACACGTATGAATAAGAAAATAAGTACATAACGACGCATCTTAGCTACATATAGCATCCAACTTCATTGTTTTGAAACTTCTAAGACTTTTTAAGTCCGTTTGGACATTTTTATTCTAGATTGTTAGGATTCCGTTTCTATTAGATGTTATAGACATCCATCCATATTATAATTGAAGGGAATAAGAGAAGTGGAAGTCCTTTGGGAAAACTCTAATATGTATGAACTCGTTGAAGAAAGTTCGAGATTGTTAGGATTCCGTTTCTAAAATATGTTATAGACATCCATACATATTGTAATTAAAGAGAATAAGAAAAGTCAAAGATCTTTGGGAACTCCTATGTATGAACTCCTATGTCCATATCTCAATGCTTTAAGTTACATGTTCTGAGAGTTCTTGCTTACGATCTTCTCTGTAGTTCACCGCATTGATGACAACTGCCATGAGCAAACTGCAAAGATGTGCATTGCATAGGAAGGAAGAGAGGTACGAAATAAGAATAAGGAGAAAAGCACAACCGTACTACATCTCAACGTCATTTTAAAGTTCAGAAAATCTACGTACACATTTACTTGTTCTTTAAGTCAAATCAAATATATGTATTATGTATATACGTTGATACAAAGATTTGATTGGATTCAATACCTCGTACTGGGAGTTACACATGTCAGGATACGATGACTTATTAGCACATATACTATTCCGTGTCGGAGAAGGGTCAAGTGAAGTGAAGAAATTGTGCTATGAGGTATATCACACATGACTATCAAGATATTTCAAGATACTTTTTATGATTCTAGATCAGGTATACTAAGACAACATAGTAAAGTTTAATTAATTCTATTCATTCGACATTCGAGGAATATGTTGTGATTGCTCTCAAGATGAGATAAGCATATCTTAGGTACAACACCTCTCCTTCATAAATTCTATTAATATCATAGAGTTATCGCTTCCATTAAAGGTTTTCTCTTTATCAAGAAATCTTGAGCAAGTCCTTTCAATTGGTCGAATACATGTGGAAGTATTTGTCTTTCACTATTTGAGCACCGTCGTTATTTCCAATAGAACTCAAATCGAAAAAACTTATATGAGAAGGTACTGCGTATATGATACAATGTTGGAGAATACGCTTTTCATGCACATTCAAAAGAGACCACTAACTGTTAGTATCATGTTTCTGCATTCAATAGATGAAACAAACCTCCAAAATATTGATGTCCACTAAGATAAGAGCCAAAAATAAAGCGAATTAGTTAGATTTCTATTTTCTTCCAATGATACCAACACGTGTACTTTAGAGCCTCCCATGTAGAAAAATGGCCATCTACATATTGGCTGTACCATTTGTCAGCAAGGCCTTCCAATGTGGATGGGAAGAGTACCAACATTGCATCCTCTTTATTCTGTAGACCTCATCCATGGCATAAGGATATGAATCTCCTCACATGATCATCAGCATCCTCATAAGCTTGTCCCTTAAAGGTAGAGAACTTGATATTGAGTCTGGAGAGTAAGTGAGAGAGATCCTCCATTGGCACTGGTGTTTGCTTTGACGTATCCGAGCAGAAGTCTTATGTTCTCCTATGCTTCTCTTTTGACAGTGGAGTCGCACCCACATCAACACAAAAATTCAAAGGGGGTAGAGGGGATGTTGGTTCGCTATTCGAAGGTAAAGCAGATTTTTCAAGACTCCTCCGTACACGAACAGGCTGATAAAAGCAATGGACTAGTACTCATTGAGGGATATATGGACATGTATAGAGCTTATTTCCGGCATCTCTTTTGGTCCTCTCTTTGCACTCTGTGGCTATAGGCCTACCTACTATAAGAAGTAATTCTGTGGTGAGGAAACAGAGCATGGGCTTCCCAGTGGAGAGCTAAAAGCACTTTAGTGTGAAGAAGTGGCTTGGTTTGGTCATTCAGTGTGAGCTTGTGGTATTTTCGTGCTCTTTCCCATTGAGCAAGTCTTCATATCTGTGTACTAATCAGTGCAATTCTTCATCTACTTGTGTTCACTTGATCAGACGAATATCTTGTATTGATTCTTTTAGTTCTAGGTTGGCATGTTAGCACAAGCATCAACTTTTGAAGCATTTGTTTTGCCTATATTGTAATCATCTGTTCAGAATAAGGAGTGGTTCCATCCTTCACAATTGTAATTTGTCAGTAATCTTCTTTTTTAGTGTCTACATTACTGCGCAACTATGAGACTTGCCTGCTCACAGAAATGTTAACAGTTATATTTCCCTAAGGAGAACCTCGCTTAAGTAGGCAAAGTACTAGAAGTGCCTATTATCGTCTCTTGCTAGAAGTAGATACCCCAGTACCTCCTCTATATTTTGGCATGCCCAGTGGGACCCTTGCATTTTTGTGAGAGGCCCTGAGCATAGTAAATAGTCCTTTTTTCATTATTTGTGCCCTATTGCATCTTGCAAGTAGGTACATGACCCATACGGGGCAGATCAGGAGCCTCTTCGTGTACGGAGGAGCCTTGAAAAATCAGCTTTACCTTCGAATAGTGAACCAACATCCCCTCTATCCACTTTGAATTTATGTGTTGATTTGGGTTCGACTCCACTATCAAAAGAGAAGCATAGGATAACATTATACTTCTCCTCGGATACGCCAGAGGAAACACCAGTGCCAATGGAGGATCCCTCTCACTTACTCCCCAGAATCAATATCAAGTTCCCTACCTTTAAGGGACAAGCTTATGCGCATGCTGATGATCATGTGAGGAGATTCATCTCCTTATGCCATGGACGAGGTCTGCAGAATAGAGAGGATGCAATGTTGGTACTCTTCCCATCCACATTGGAAGGCCCTGCTGACAAATGGTACAACCAATATGCAGATGGCCATTTTGCTACATGGGAGGCTCTAAAGACGGCGTTCTCACAGACATTTCGACCAAGTGACTCCTCGAAAAGAGCTCTATAGCAGCTAGAGAACCTACGGCTAAGATCAGGTGAATCCTTTCATGAACTTCACACTAGAACAAAAGCACTTGTTGCACGTCTACCACATGCTCCAGGTAATTTCTTGGTTAAAAAATGGATAGAAAAAGCTCTACGCAGGTCATCTCTGCAGCTACCCTTAATGATTTTGTTGCAGCGGCATCACGCATTGAAGAAGTTAGGCAACATTTTGAAGGGGAGACACTGCAACCAAATTGTGTAGGAGAACTAGATCCTATTGGGCAACTAAGGAAAGAACTAGAGGCATTAAGAATGCAACAAAATCACCAAGAAGAGAAGGTAATGCCACCACCGTCGCATCGCACTGAGGATGAAGTAGCCCATCTTCATCACAAATTAGAAGATTTGCAGACCACCCAAGATATAAGCAGGCAGATTTGGTGTACAATATGTAACAACAGTGGACATTCCAATGCAAATTGTCCTAACAAGGTAAGCTGTCAATTCTGCAAAAAGGATGGCCATGAAGCTAGAGACAGTTACTACCTGAAGCGTACACAACAACGAGGTAACCCTCAAGCTCTGGATTTATATTATGCTAGTAATTCAAATGCACCTAATAGAGAGGAGAATCGTACAGCGAAGCCTAGATATAATAGGCCATTGATGTGTTATCGTTGTGGTGAGTATGGCCATATGCAAAAAAGGTGTTCCCTTCCAGAAGATGCACCTCCTTGTCAACATTGTATAGAGGCTAAAGATCACTATACCAATGATTGACCAAGAAGCCGCCCTACTCCTATTCACATGATTGCAATCTCCCCACAAGTGGAAGATATGACCAGTCAATCTTATGCTGATATGACCACTCAGTCTTATGCTATTTCATCTTCTTCAATGCCCATGATAACTAGAGACAGACAAGCGACAGCAACCCGTAGAGAGGAACAAGAAGGACTCCAGGATAAAGAGGAGGAAAAGAAGGCTGGGTGGAAGGACCAAGAAAATATTGAAGGAGCTTATGAAAGCATGGCTACTTCACTAAAGGACGAACCAAAAAGTCTGCAAGAAGACACACATGTGGTAAACATTGAGCAGATCTTGAAAGGTATTCATCATAAGGTTAGTCTGTACGAACTCATAAAGATGGATTCAGAAATAAGGAGTGACTTATTAAAGATTATACACTCTGCTCACCTAAGCTAGCCACCTAGCATAGATGGTTTCATGGTTGATTTTCCCCCTGCACCCCTGGCAGACTACCAAAGCTCAAGGTTATCCGTTCTTATAAAGGATGAAGCTCTCACATGTGTGATTATAGATGGAGGCTCTGGCATTAATTTGATGTCAGATTTCACAATGAGGAAACTGAATTTAAACCCCACGAAGATGGCACCATTCACAGTTACCCTAGCAGATCAACATCGAGTTGCACCACTTGGCATTATTGAAAAGTTACTCATGATAGTATAGCATTGTCACTTTGTTATAGATTTTGTGGTTAGTGCACTTCCACAAGAGACTTCTTACCCTTTACTCCAGGGTAGACCTTGGCTGAGGCAAGCAAAAGCTTTGCAAGATTGGGTGAAAAACAAACTGTGGATTTCAACAAACACCAATAATAAGACAACATTCGTGATGGAGAGTGTTAATCTCCAAAAGAACAAGTTATCCTTGAAGTTAGAGCACCTCTATAGAATAACTTAAAACCTTCACCAATTTGGAGGATCAATACTCAATTTCTAAAGTATTGAACAAACTATGAAGAAGGTGACTACACAGAACGTCTGCTGCACATAACTCACTCATTAACTTATCAAATATGTAAACTTTTTTATAAAACTTTTCATAAGCTTTCAGCTATAGTTTACGCACCTTCTCCAAGTTGAACCATTCCAAAAGACTTAGTAGAGCTTGAGAAATGATCTTAACAAGTCACCTATGTCTAAAACTATAGTTCTTTACAGTCCACTTTGACACCTCCAACTTCTAAAGCTTGCTTCTCTCCAACTAGAAGCTGGTTATGCAAATGCTTTTAGCCATAGATGGCTTACCTTCCAACTTAGATTTTTACTCCTCATTTATGCAAAAATTTATAGTATGCACTGAGAAATGATCAATTCATTGACCATGGAGATTGCACCTGTTCAGAAGACACTCAACACTTCTTCACATATGAATGTTCCTACTCATAATTCTCACAGCCTCTTTACAATTAGGCTTTCAAACTTTAACCATAGACTCATTAACTATGGAATTAGATACCTACAAAAGGATTTTTGAAATGATCAAGCACAGTAGGAGAACACTCAGAAAACTTGGGCGCAACTTTTCTTCATTGCTGAAAAAATTTACATCTGGATGAGAGAGCTATTCTACACACTTCATAAGTGTCTAATGACTTCTAATTCTCTTCAATTCTTGTTCTCACACACTTTCTCATATTTTACCCAACATTTTTCCTTGTATATATAGGCAAATATGTACAATCGCATAACCATACAAAAGTATAAGTGAGCTATCTCTGAATTAATGTACATATGTATACATATCTTCATTCTCTGGAAATGTACTTTCTTCATGCTTCATATCTTGATCTTTTCTTCAATCCTTCACTTCCAAACCTTCATCAAAACTTCAATTCTTGATTTCCTTGCACCAACAGCTCCCTCTCAATCATCAATTGAGGTTTTCTCTATCTTCTTTATGCCTGCCATATCTTTGAATCTCTGTAGCTTTGGTCCATCCAAGCTTTTGGTTAGCATATCAGCTATCTGATCTTTTGTTGAAGTATGTATTACTTCAATCTCATTATCCATCACCTTCTCTCTTAGAAAGTGATACTGTCAAAATTCTTCATAAGAGTCTTAAGCCATATCACTTCCTTTGCAGCTTCAACCATACCTTTGTACTCAGCCTTTGTAGATGATAAAGAAACTGTGTGTTGCTTCTTTGAACACCACGAAATTAACTTATCTCCCACATAACACAAGTATCCATAAGTTGATCTCCTATCATCAGGATTACCTGGCCAATCTGTATCACTATATGTGACTTTTTATGAAATACCTTGTACCAGTCAAATATAAATTGGAGCAATTGATTTACAAAATGTGTGCCCCTATCGCTAGTGATTTCCAGTGGGAAACCAAATCTTGAGAGAATTTGTTTATGCAAAAACTTAGCTAATGTTAAAGCTGTGCAGTCCATAGTAGCTTTAGCCTCTATCCATTTAGTTGCATAACATGTGTCCATCAAAATATACTTCTTACCCCCAGGTTGACCAGTTGGACTAATTGGTCCTATGAAATCAAGACCCCATTGTCCAAATGGGAGCCATCCTGTAGATATGACTAATGGTTGGAAATTCAATCTAGTTGGCATAGAAGCACATCTCTGGCAAATGTGGCATTCTTTAGCAAACTTGATGGCATCCTTGTAGATATTTCGCCACCATAGTACTTTGTGTATGATTCTGTGAGCTAATTCTTCTCCCTTTTGATGTCCTTCACTGTGTTCTGCCTCCAGCAAAAGATTTATCTCCTTTGGGTAAACACACTTCCTCAAGATACCAACCTAACAATACTTATATAAATCCCCATTTATAAGTGAGTATGCTTTGGTTTTAAGGAGGAATCTTCTCTTTTTGATAGGTGTCAAGTGTTCAGGGAGTTTTGCAGTAGTGAGAAAATGCAGAATTCCATCATACCAATCAGTCTGAGTTGCTACTAGGAAGAGATTACTATCCACTAGTTCATCATTAATACTTGTTGCCTTCTCGCTCATTGCAGTCTTGGATACTTGATCTGCCATGTAGTGCTCTCTTCCTGGCTTAATATGAATATAAAAGTTAAATTCTTGAAACAGGAGTAACCATCTCCAAACCCTTCCAGCTACTCTAGGCTTGTTTATCAAGTACTTCAAGGGTTGATGGTCAGATATGACTATAAAATGTACACGGAGAAGGTAATAATGTTGAAACTTCTGAAGAGCAAATAGACTAGCCAAACCTTCCCTTTTAGTCATACTATAGTTCCTTTCTGCCTTGGTGAGTAGTCTGCTGGCATAGGAGATAGGTCTATCAACCTTGTGTGATGATGGTTGAGCCAAAACAACACCAAAAGCATGAATACTCGCATCTGTATGCACATGAAACTCCAATGACCATTTAGCAACACTTAAAAGTGGAGCAATACATAACGTCACTTTTAGTTCACAAAATGCTTTCTCAGCTTCAGGACTCCATGAGAAGGGGACCTTTTTACTAGTAAGTCTTGACAAGGGTTTAGCTATTTTAGAATACATTCGTATAAATCTTCTATGGTATCTTGCATGGCCCAAAAAACTTTGCACTTCCTTTGTGGAATAGGCATGGAAAGGATTGCAGTAACTTTTGCAGGATCAACTGTTATCCCTTCAGTAGATACTATGTGACGAAGGAGAGTGCCCTTAGTGACCAAAAGTGACATTTAGCAGGATTTAATTTCAAACGAGTTTTGAGACATTCCTCAAAGATTTCCTTTAGATTTCCCAAATGATCATGGAAATCTTGAACTACTGCTCTTCTATTTGTGCCTGAAAACACTGAAACGTCATCCATGAAAATGCACAGAAAAGTTGTTAACCACTTGCCCAATATCAGATACATTGTTCTATTAAATGAAGCTGGTGCATTTTTCAAGCCAAAAGCCATGCGGGTATAGACATAAGTGCCCCATGAAGTAACAAAGGCTGTCTTATCCCTATCATCACGATGGATCAGTATCTTCTTGTAGCCACTAAAACCATCCAAGAAGCTATACAAAGTGTGCCCGGCTACTTCCTCAAGTATTTGCTCTATGAAGGGTTGAGGGAATCCATCTTGAACAGTTACCTTATTCAAGGCACGAAAATCAACACAGACTCTTATTTTTCTTGGTTACAATAACCATAGAAGAAAGCCACCTAGAATGTTCTACTGGAACAATTATACTTGCTTCTTCTAGTTTTGTAATTTCCAAGTTTACCACCTCTGCATACTTTGGATTGAGTCGATATGGCCTACTTCTTACAGGCGTGAATCCCTCAACTAAGGGTATTCGGTATAATCCAAGCTCCTCTGGCATCCCTATTAGATCTTTGTAGGACCATGCAAAGACATTTTTATAAGCAAAAAGTAAAGAAGTTCCCCTCTGCAGTAAAGGGGGATAATGCCATAGCCAAGAGGCCAAGTCGACTATTTGAGGGTTCTCTTAATCCCTAGATTTACTTCTTGAACCAGTGTCTCAACACTAGTCTTACTTGAGAAATCATCTCCACTGTATGCAAGAGTGGAGTCTAGCTTATGCTCTGCAATATGTTCTCTGGTCCATCCTTGAGGTATATCCGAAAAGAGGAGATCTTCTCTGCATTCAGGCACATAACTTTCCTTACCTAGTATTTCTATATTTGTTGCCCCTTTGATGTTTGTATTCAAGTGCATATTCTCATTCTCTAACTCCTTGTGAACCTCATGGCTTTTTTTTGCAACTTCTTCATCTGCAACATCTTCTATTTCATTGATTTCCACCGTGCAACACTCTGTACTTTCCATCATCCAATTCAATAATGTATCTTCTTCTTGGGTAAAGAGGGCATTACCTGAGTGTCAAGAGTATACCCAAATGTCTTCCCTAAGTCGAATCCTTCTTCCAAATGTAGTTGCATTAGGCTATTGGTGTTTGTTGAAATCCACAGTTTGTTTTTCCCCCAATCTTGCAAAGCTTTTGCTTGCCTTAGCCAAGGTCTACCCAGGAGTAAAGGGTTAGAAGTCTCCTGTGGAAGTGCAATAACCACAAAATATAGAACAAAGTTACAACCCTGTACTACCATCAGTACCTTTTTAATAATGCCAATTGGCACAAGTCGATGTTGATCTACTAGGGTAACTATGAATGGTGCCATCTTGGTGGGGTTTAAATTCAGTTTCCTCATTGTGAGATCTGGCATCAAATTCTAGAGCCTCCATCTATAATTACAGCTGTGAGAGCTTCATCCTTTATAAGAACAGATAACCTTGAGCTTTGGTAGTTTGCCAGGGGTGCAGGGGGAAAATCAACCATGAAACCGTCTATGCTAGGTGGTTGGCTCAAGTGAGCAGAGTGTATAATCTTTAATAAGTCACTCCTTATTTTTGAATCCATCTTTATGAGTTCGTACAGACTAACCTTATGATGAATACCTTTCAAGATTTGCTCAATTTTTACCACATGTGTGTCTTCTTGCAAACTTGTTGGTTGGTCCTTTAGTGAAGTAGCCATCCTTTCATAAGCTGCTTCAAGATTTTCTTGGTCCTTCCACCCAACCTTCTTTTCCTCCTCTTTATCCTAGAGTCCTTCTTGCTCGTCTCTATGGGTTGCTGCCACTTGCCTGGCTCTAGTCATCATGGGCATTGAAGAACATGAAACAACATAAGATTGAGTGGTCCTATCAGCATAAGATTGAGTGGTCATAGCTTCCACTTGTGGGGAGATTGCAATCATGTGAATAGGTGCAAGGCGGCTTCTTGGGCAATCTTTGGTATAGTGATCTTTAGCCTCTGGAAAATGCTGACAAGGAGGTGCATCTTCTAGAAGGGAACACCTATTTTGCATATGGTCATACTCACCAGAGCGATAACACATCAATGGCCTATTATATCTAGGCTTCGTTGTACGATTCTCCTCTCTATTAGGTGCATTTGAAGTACTAGCATAATATGAATCCAGAGCTTGAGGGTTACCTCGTTGTTGTGTACCCTTCAGGTACTAACAGTCTCTAGCTTCATGGCCATCCTTTTCACAAAATTGACAACTTACCTTGTTAGGAAAATTTGCATTGGAATGTCCACTGTGGTTACATATTGTACACCAAATCTGCCTTCTTATTTCTTGGGTGGTCCACAAATCTTCTAATTCCCGACGAATTTGGGCTACTTCATCCTTAGTGCGACGTGACTCTGGTGGCAAGACCTTCTCTTCTTGGTGATTTTGCTGCATTCTTAATGCCTCCAGTTCTTTCCTTAGTTGCCGAATAGGATCTAGTTCTCCTGCATAATTTGGTTGTGTCTCCCCTTCAAAATCTTGCCTAGCTTCTTCAATGCGCGATGGAACTGCAACAAAATCATTAAAGGTTGCATCCAATCTGAGAGACTCACAAAGCTTCTACTGAGATGACCTGGGTAGAGCTTTTCCTATCCATTTTTTAACCAAGAAATCCCCTGGAGCATGTGGTAGAGGTGCAACAAGTGCTTTTGTTCTAGTGTGAAGTTCATGAAAGGATTCACCTGATCTTAGCCTTCGGTTCTCTAGCTGGTCTAGAGCTCTTTTTGAGGAGTTACTTGGTCGAAATGTCTATGAGAATGCCATCTTTAGAACCTCCCATGTAGAAAAATGGCCATCTATATATTGGTTGTACCATTTGTCAGCAAGGCCTTCCAATGTGGATGGGAAGAGTACCAACATTGCATCCTCTCTATTCTACAGACCTCATCCACGGCATAAGGAGATGAATCTTCTCACATGATCATCAACATCCTCATAAGCTTGTCCCTTAAAGGTAGGGAACTTGATATTGAGTCTAGAGAGTAAGTGAGAGATATCCTCCATTGGCACTGGTGTTTCCTCTGACGTATTTGAGGAGAAGTCTAATGTTCTCCTATGCTTCTGTTTTGGTAGTGGAGTCACACCCAAATCAACACATACATTCAAAGGGGGTAGAGGGGATGTTGGTTCACTATTCGAAGGTAAAGCTGATTTTTCAAGGCTCCTCCGTACATGAAGAGGCTCCTTATCTACTCGCGTATGGGTCATGTACCTACTTGCAAGATGCAATAGAGCACAAATAATGAAAAAAGGACTAATTTTACTATGATCTGGACCTCTCACAAACTGTAGAGGAGGTAGTGGGGTATCTACTTCTAGCAAGAGATGACAATAGGCACTTCTAGTACTTCGCCTACTCAAGGGAGGTTCTCCTTAGGGAAATATACCTGTTCGCATTTCTGTGAGCAGGCAAGTCTCAATAGTTGCGCAGTAATGTAGACACTCAAAAAGAAGACTAATGACAAATGACAATTGTGAAGGATGGAACCGCTCATTATTCCGAACAGATGATTACAATATAGGCAAAAGAAATGCTTCAAAAGTTTATGCTTGTGCTAACATGCCAACCCAGAACTAAAAGAATCAATACAAGATATTCGTCTGATCAAGTGAACACAAGTAGATGAAGACTTGCATTGATTAGTACATAGATATGAAGACTTGCTCTATGGGAAAGAGCACGGAGATACCACAATCTCACATTGAATGATAAAACCAAGCCACTTCTTCACAATAAAGTGCTATTAGCCCACCATTGGGAAGCCCACGCTCTATTTCCTCACCACAGAGTGACTTCCTACAGTAGGCTTGTAGCCACAGAGTGCAAAGAGAGGACCAAAAGAGATGCCGGAAATAAGCTCTTTACGTGTCCGTATATCCCTCAATGAGTACTACTCCATTGCTTTTATAGGCTCCAATAGGCCAAGAGGGCCTTGCTGGTTCTTCACATCCACTGATCATGCACCGATTGGTTGCCCCAAAATTGGAGGGGTAGATCAAATATGCCACCACTTTTGAATTGGATCCTCAGAAATAGGCAATCGTCATGAATGGTTGGCGACAACAATCATTTATCTTCTTTCACTTTTACCACTTATACTTTTATTGTCGCTTTTGCATGCAAGCTGAGATCCTCATTTACATGCCGCATGTGATATTTGAATGACTCTCAGAAGCACATCCTTCACATAATTCTAGTAGTATCTTTTGACCCTTACATATTGAGTGGGAGAGATGGTGGGTGGTGTGGGTGAAGGGATGGTGGGATGGTGCAATGGAAGAATGGTGGGATGGAGGGTTGATTCTAACTCCACCAATCAAAGAGCCCAACGAATTCCCTAATTGGAAGAGTCATCTTCTACATACTAGAAAAGCATCAATGTAACCACATCAGAAGATCAAGAACTTTTGCCAAAGCATGTATGATATGAAAAGCATGGTCAGAGAGCTAATTTATGTCCTTGGTCATCTTATGTCTTTGGTCATCTGTATAGTAGACTCGAGTCAAAACTTGGTTTAAACACGTGAGGAGCCAAATGAATTCTCTTGGGAGAGTCATCCTCTACATACTGAACTTCAACAAGCATGGGGGTGGAGGGAGGATGGAGGTGGAGGTGGAGGGGATGGACGAGGAGGAGATGAAGGAGGTGGAGGTGGAGGGGACGGGGAGATGGCGGTGGAGGTGGTGGAGATGGAGGAGGTGGTGGGGGGAAATAGGAGGGGAGGGCGGGGGTGGTGGGGGAAAATAGGAGGGGAGGGCGGGGGTGGTGGCTGGGGGGTGGTGGGGGGAAAGAGTAGGGGGTGGCAGGGGAGGGAGAGAGAGAGACAGAGAGAGAGAGAGAGAGGTGCACAAAGGCTGCCGGGGGGGAGGGACGGGGGGGGGAAGGGGGAGAGAGAGAGAGATAGAGAGAGAGAGAGAGAGATTGCCTCCCTTTTTCTCTGTAAGTTTTGATAGCACTACAACGTCCACCTCCTCTCTATCCATGTCCTATCGATTGCTCTTCAATCTCAAGTTCATGACGAGTAGTGCCTCTCACATCTTTCTTCAAGTGGTGACTTGCACCATCGTTGATTAAGCTCGATCAGAGAGCTATCCTTGTGTTGACTTGCAACATCTCCACGTCCAATGATCAGACAAAGGAAGTGTAGCAGTGGACATTGCGTGAAGTAAGAAGCACCATCTCTCTACACTGTAGTGCTCCTCCTCTCATGCACCAAGAGAGAGAAAGAGAGAGAGAGAGAGAGAGAGAGAGGGGGGGTGGTAGGGGGAGGTGATGGTGGGAAAGAGGAGGGGATCCGGGGAGAGAGAGAGAGAGAGAGAGAGAGAGAGAGAGAGAGAGAGAGAGAGAGAGAGAGGGGAGGAAGAGGGGGTGGCAGGGTGAGTGGTTGCACGGGTGGTGGGGGAAATAGGAGGGGAGGGCAGGGGTTGTGGGGGGAAAGAAGAGGGGGTGGCTGGAGAGAGAGAGAGAGAGAGAGAGAGAGAGAGAGAGAGAGAGAGGCACACAGGGGCTATCAGAGGGAGAAGGGAGAGAGAGAGAGAGAGGGGGGGGGAGGGGCACAAGGGCTATCGAAGGGAGAGAGAGAGAGAGAGAGAGAGAGAGAGAGAGAGAGAGAGAGAGAGAGAGAGAAAGGGGGAGAGGGGGTGGCGGGGGTGTGGCTATAGGGGTGGTGGGGGGAAATAGGAGGGGAGGGCGGGGGTGGTGGTTGTGGGGGTGGTGGGAGGAAAGAGGATGGGGTGTCGGAGGGGGAGGGAGAGAGAGAGAGAGAGAGAGAGAGAGAGAGAGAGAGAGAGAGAGAGAGAGAGAGAGAGAGAGAGAGAGAGACAGAGAGAGAGAGAGACAGAGAGAGAGAGAGAGATAGAGACAGAAAGAGAGAGAGAGAGAGAGAGGGAGACACAGAGAGATGCCACGATACACAGAGCCAGAGACCCTCATTGCTCTTAAAAGGAAAAAAAATATTCCTCTTGGGTTGGCTACCATGCTTGACCTGCCCCTCACTGCCTGTGAGATTAAAGAAACCATAACCCGACAAGACTCCTCGTCTGGATGGTCTTGCTAATGAGTTTTTCACTTCTATGAAAGATTTCTTGGCTCCTTATATTCTATTGGTTTGGAAGGATTTTGTTAGCTCAGCCACTCTCCCTATTGAAGTGAACATTGGAGTTATAAAGTTGATCCATGAAAAAGGACCTAAAGAGGATTTGAATAACTTGAGACCTATTACCTGCCTCACTAGTATCTACAAAATCTTTGCCTCCTCCCTAGCTAGAAGATTGAGCCCCATCATGAAAGATATTATCCTCCCTGAGCAAAAAGTGTTTATCAAAGGTCGATTTATCCTTGATGCTATTATTTCCCTCTAGGAAGGGTAGAGTATGCTAATGAGTCTGACGAACCCTCATATTTTTTCAAGATTGACTTTGACAAGGCTTATGATAGGATTGAGTTGGATTTCATTCTCCAATCCCTTAAGGATATAGGTGCAAGAAAAAGGTTTATCAAAGTTGTGGACACCCTTTTTGGTAATGCCCATTCTAGGATATCCATAAATGGTAGCTTATCCCCTCATTTTAGACTTAGAAGGTCTATTAGACAAGGATGTCCCTTAGCTCCTCTTCTATTTGCCATAGCTAGTGATGCCTTGGGCCGGGTGATTAAGGATGCCATTGAGGAAAAGTTAATTGAAGGAATAAGTATGCATGAACATGATAAACAACTCTGTTTACAAGCCTTTGTTGATGGCATAAACATTCTCATCAAAGCTAATGCTGACTATGCTAAATGTATCTTAAATTGTCTCAACACTTTCTGTCTAGCTAGTGGCTCTCACATTAATTGCAAGAAAATGGCTTTCAAAGCTTCTGATAATTTTGTGCTTCATTACATTAGTGAACTTGGATGTGAAGTGCTAAAAGATGGGGAAATCTTTAGGCTTCTAGGCATACCTATGGGTTTTCAAGTCTCCTTGAATCAAAGGTGGGAGTGGGTTATGGAGAGATCTAGAAAAAAGCTGTTTGTGTGGTATGGTTCTTACTCATCCATCTCTCACCGTGTGTTTATTTTAAATCATTACATTCTGCCTTCAATTGTTTATTTCTTATCATGTTGGGTTCCCAATAAAACTAATTTTAATAAGATTATAGGTCTTTCTAGGAGGTTTCTTTGGGGGGGAAGTCTTGTGCATAATAAATTCCCAAAGATTGCGTGAAATATCATTACTTCCCCATCCCATTGGTACTAACTTGTGCTACAGGACGTGGCATGCCTAGATGGAAGTGAAAAAGCATGTTTGTCTTTATACCAAATATTTTGACTCCTTTGACTTTTTCCTACAGGAGAGCATTCGAACTAGCTGGCTGTCTCTCTATAATATTGGTCAAGTTGGGATTAGAGAGCATAAGTGCTGTAAACTTGGCTATACTACTTGGAAAGATCTCACAGTCAATGGTGAGATTGTTTATGAAGGCCAAATTCTAGAGACTAATGCTTCTCCTGGTTGTTTGCATGTGAACATAAGTTTTTGGGTACGCTCCATGTAATTGAAATAAGCTAATGTGATTTAATCATTGGAATGGACTCGTTAGTTCATGATAGTGCCATGATTGATTGTGAAAGTGGGATCCTTACTTTGAAAATAGAGGGGAAGGAACATTGTCTAATAGGCGAGTGTAATTCAGGTTTTTTGCCCATTTCTGCTATAAAGTTGATTAGGGGTATTTGAGAGAGCTTTGAGACATATTTTTTTATGTGAGTGACCTTCAGGAGAAGAAGAAAGAAGAAGAAATACCTGAATATGTTAGAAAGATTTTAGATGAGTATGTAGATGTATTTCCTGATGATCTGCTGGGCATGCCTCCTCCTAGGAAAATTGACCATGCTATAGACCTCTATCCAGGAAGTGAGCCTTATTCTAGAGCACCTTATAGGTTCAATATTGATGAATTGAAAGAATTGAAGCTCCAACTAGATGATCTATTAAAGAAGGGTTGATAAGACCTAGTGTTTCACCTTGGGGAGCACCTGTTTTGTTTCAAAAAAAGAAAGATCGCTCATACAGACTTTGTATTGACTATAGGGGATTGAACAAGAAAACCATTAAAAACAAATATCCACTTTGACACATAGATGAATTGCTAAGTCAATTGAGTGGTGCCACAGTATTTAGTAAAATTGACTTAAGATTGGGACATCATCAAATTAGAGTAAAGTCTGAGGACATACTCAAAACCGCTTTTAGAACATGATATTGTCATTATGAGTTCACAGATTTTCCTTTTGGATTAACAAATGCTCTTGAAACATTTATGTGTTTGATGAATAATGTGTTTCATGAATATCGCGATGAATTTATATTAGTCTTTCTTGATGATATTTCTGTGTATTCTAAGGATGATGATGATGAACATGCATTGCATCTCAAGTAGACCTTATAGAAACTCTTTGTTCATGCACTTAAATATTTGAGACACTTATTGCTTGGAGTAAAGTTTGAATTAAGAACAGATCATCAGAGCCTTAAATATATATTTACTCAACCTTTACTTAACAATACACAAAAACGATGGATCGAAATGCTAAGCGAATATGATTTGGATATTAAATACTTAGCAGGAAAAGAAAACAAAGTGGCTGATGCTTTGAGTTGTAAACATTTATGCGATTCAGTTTTTATTTTATCATCTGATTTTGATATTGGAAAAGAGTGAAAAGAAGATTTATTTTGTGCAGCAATCTTGAAATTTTTGGAAAAAAACTCACCTTCCATGTTTTAGGGAAAATTTCATTTGAAAAATTAATGATTTGTATTGTAATTCTCGTTTATGTATTTCTTCAAAAATTGTTTTGAAAGAAAACATTCTGCATGACTGTCATGATGCACCTTTCTATACACACCCTCGCTTTTCTAGGACTCATGGAAAAGTGAAAGCTTCATATTACTAGCCATGTATGAAATACGATATTAGGAGGTATGTGAAAGAATGTTTGAAATGTCAACAAGTTAAGGCTAAATTTAAAAGGAGTCATGGCATGTTACAACCATTAGATGTGCCTGATCAAAAACGATAATCCAACTCTATCGATTTCATAACAAAGTTGCATGTAACCAGAAGTGGGCATGATACCATCTTTGTTGTCATGGACCTTCTTACAAAGATGGCCCATTTTCTTCCCATAAGGAAACCTAATACAACTTTGCATGTTGCTAAACTTTTCATAAAGGAATTTTTTAGGTTACATGATGCTATCCTAAAGCATGGAGACTCTAAGAGTGCATGTTTAGGAAGGAGGGATTGATCGTGCACTGGTAAAAGGTGGAGATCCAAAAAGACGAAGACTGAAAGGTAGGAAAGGAGGATGATCCTACATGGATCACGATCATTTTCGGCTTCTAAGATTGCCATTGAGATTGATATTGGATTGAGATTGTGATTGTGATTGGGATTGGGATTGAGATCAGTGCAGGGGTGGTCGAGTGGATGAGGCTTCACATTGAAGCTATTTGATAGATACTGTAACACAGGTTAGAACTACTTGTAAATCTACACAGATTATCAAGTTCTCTCTCTTCTTTTTTTGTGTATACTCTACTTTTTTTCTATACATCTTGTTGTGTAGAAGTCTATTATTCTATGTGAATTATGATTGAAGATTAGGAGAGTTTTAATAGTATGTTTAGGTATATATATATATATATATATGTGTGTGTGTGTGTGTGTAGTTATGTATGTATATATGTATGTATGTGTATGTATATGTGTGTACATATGTATGTATATATGCATGTATGTATGCATGTATGTATGTATGTATATATGTACATATATAACTATCTATAAAAGTAAAAAAGTAATTAAGTAAGTAAGTATGTATTTATGTGTATGTGTGTATGTATGTATGTATGTATGTATGTATGCATGTATGTATGTATACATCTATGTATGTATATATGTATGTATGTATGTATGTATGTACGTATGTATGTATGTATGTATGTATGTAAAAATATTACTAGTAGAATCGAGATTCTTGCTAGCAATATCCTTGCCAAGATACAATCTTGTGATTTGAGGAACCAAGGATTGTGAAATAAATAGTGCATCAAATACATGCAAGGAAGCAAACAATACTTGGGGAAATCATGCAAATTTCACTACAACATATCACGCATATATCGAGGCTTCTATCGCGACAAATGCACGGGTGTGATTTTTCCCCGATGTTGGTGTAAGTGTTGACATACGCATCACTAATGAACCGCCAATATAGGCATCGGTATAGGTAGTGATATAGGCATCGGTATAACCGTCGGTAATATCGACGCTCATCCGGACACCTATACTGGCAACCATGTTGGGCGTACCATCGCGTATATCGGCAATCATGCTGGGAGTAGTGACGCACATGCAGATGACCATATTTGCAAAAGTTCTTTTTGGCCAGAGTGTGGTGTCTCTTGCTGCAGCAACATTACCATGATGTTGTGTAGCAAAAGACAATACACTCTACCCAAAGAAAATCGAGTATATGTGATGTGTACTCTAATGGCAACCGAAACATGATTTCATACAGAGCAATACCATTGGAAACAAAGTAAATGAGCACAATGAACCATGAACTATGTACAAAAAAGTTATATATTCCATAAATGAAGCATGTACAAGAGTGTGGCAAACCACTACCATATATGAGCCAAATAAAAAATATGACAAAGAACTTCCATATAGGAGCCAAATACAAACTTATGGTGCACCATTGCCATATATGAGTGTAATACAAAATTGTGGCAAAGCACTGCCATACATATGCTCATAAGAATCAAAACCTTTATACATATAGTCGTGCAACAAATCAGATGCATAAAATGAGATAAATTGACATGATATTTATAAAAAACAACTAAAAATACCAAACCAAGCTATAAAGTCACCTCATTTTAGATGCTCCCATGAAATGATCACATTGCGTCCCTCCAAGTCCTCCAATAGTGCAACCAATCCATGACGATATCCGTAAGCCTCCTCGGTTCGCATTGGAGGATGACCCACTTCCAACTCCTATAATAAATATGGAAAACATTAGATAAACATACATGATGTGCTTAACACAAACAAATTTAATAATTAAAATGATACTTACAAACTTGTAATGCATAGTCTCATATTGATTGCTATCCAAATGTGACATTCCAACTCTATCTAAACATGTGGTCACCGCTTCTCGCTGTTAATGATATCAATCAAGAGTATGTTGCTGCTCATTGTGAGTGGATTCCCACTCCTCAATGTCTAACCATATATGCTTTGGTAAGCCTACTCTAAAAGCATTGCAAGCCTTGAACTCCCGATGGGACATCACCTCACGTGCCATGTGATGAATCCACTCTCAGTTGACAATAGGATGCCTAGGTGCTTGCTGGTACTCTTCATATATCAAAATTGTGATATAATTTTTTGAATCTTTTTCCTCACTCCATTTCAACATTATAGATAGTCCAAATTATATGGAGCAAAGCTGTCGTATGCACTAATGCATGGACTTTACGACCGCATCCATCACCGAAGTTCCATCACATATGCAATACATCTTGCAATCGTCATGGTCAAGAGCTCCCCAAGGTGTACCTCGAGATGCCATTTGATCCCATGTGGAGATGTTAGGATATATATATCCAAACTCTAAAAAATCTAAAGATCTATTTCTTAGATATTTTTAAATATGTTTCATTGTATAAATTAATATTAATCCTAAAACTTTATTTAGGATGTGTTTATGTGAAAAAACCCAAAAAAAACTAGTTTTTATTTATTTGATTATATATATATATATATATATATATATATATATATATATATAAACCCTAAAAAATTAAAGATATATTTTTTAGATATTTAATTATTTATATTTTATATAATTTGATTTTTCCCTAATGGTTACATACATTTAAAGAGAATATTTACACATATCTATACAAACACACACACACACACACACACACACATATATATATATATATATATATATATATATATATATATATATATATATATATATATATATATATATATATATATATATATATATATATATATATATATATATATATATATATATCCTAAAACTTTATTTAGGATGTTATTGTGTGTAAAAAACCAAAAAGAATATTTTTAGATATTTGATTATTTATATTTTTCATATTTTAATTTTTTTTCTAATGTTTACATAAATTTAAATAGTATATTTAGACATTATAATTTTTTCCCTATTTTTACATATATATGATTATATAAATTAATATTAATCCTAAAGGTTTATGTGCGCATGCAATATGTGAGTGTGTATGCATATGTGAGTGTGTATGCATATGCATGTGTGTATGTATATGCATGTGTGTATGTGATATACATGTATGTATGTGAGTATGAGTATGCATATGTGTGTGTACATGGATGTATGTATGTATATGTGTGTGTGTACATGTATGTATGTATATGTGTGTATATGTGTGTTTATGTGCGTGTGTGTGTATATATGGATGTGCATGTATGCATGTATATGTGTGTGTGTGTGTGTACATGTATGTATGTATGTATATGTGTGTATGCATATGTGTGTATGTATGCATGCATATGCATGTTAGTATGCATATATGTGTGTGTATGTATGTGCATGTGCATATGTAATATGTATGTGAGTGTGTATGTAATATGCATGTGTGTATGTAATATGTATGTGAGTATGTGTATACATATGTGTGTGTATGTATGTATGGATATGCATGTTTATGTATACATGTGCATGTACATGTATGTATGTATGTATGTATATATGTGTATATGTGTGCATGTGTATATGTATATATGTATATATGTACATGTATGTATGTATATGTCTGTGTACATGTAGGCATGTATATGTGTGTATGTATGTATGCATATGAGTATGCATATATGGGTGTGTATGTATATGCATGTGTGTATGTAATATGTATGTGTACATGTATGCATGTATATGTGTGTATGTATGTATGCATATGAGTATGCATATATGGGTGTGTATGTATATGCATGTGTGTATGTAATATGTATATGAGTGCGTGTAATATGCATGTGTGTATGTAATATGTATGTGAGTATGTGTATGTATATGTGTGTGTATGTATGTAAGCATATGCATGTGTGTATGTATATGTGTGTGTACATGTATGTATGTATATTTGTGTGTACATGTATGTATGTGAGTATGAGTATGCATATGTGTGTGTTTGTGTGTATGCAATATGCATGTGTGTATGTAATATGTATGTGAGTATGTCTATGTATGCACATGCATGTGTGTATGTATATGTGTGTGCGTACATGTATATATGTATATGTGTGTATGCATATGTGTGTGTATGTATGTATGCATATGCATGTGAGTATGCATATATGTGTGTGTATGTACATGCATGTGTGTATGTAATATGTATGTGAGTGTGTATGTAATATGCATGTGTGTGTAATATGTATGTGTGTATGTGTATGTATATGAAATTTCGAATCTTCTGAGGTGATATGTACCTAATAGCATCCATTTACGACAGAATTATAAGACATACAGTACTAATGCACTTTATGTTCAAGTTTCTTTTGAATTTTTCAAAAGCCTCTCAGACCGTCAAATTGCAAATCTGGACTAAACTCATGAAAACTATGTAGTTTTGGCGTCGAATCATTCCATGTCTTCTCTACTCTTTAAACTTTCATTTGAACTTCTAAATGCGATATGAACTTCTTCAACTCGATGTCTATTTGCTGATGTAGATCTTTCATCCAATTGTGTCACGTTTGAAAAATATGTACATAGATATATTGGTCTCATAACAATGTAGAAGAAATTTAACATCAACATCAAAGCCAGTATTTGATATGAGGTCTTGTCTCTTCAAATGTGCTTGAATTATTTGAATGTACAAATGAAAGCAAGTTGGTACTCATGGGACCCCATATTCCTTAAACCACGGGCTAGACACCTATCACGATTAAGATTACACAAATCAAAGGACTACTAAGGTAGAGCTTGGAAAGAGACAACCCGAGAACCGAATAATGTAACTAGCACGAATAGAATTATAGAGTTCAAAGGCCCAATAACATAGAGCTTGGTCTCTTACAAAGATAAACTTTTGAAAGAGATGCCCTAAGATGGAACAATGTAACTAGCACGAATAGAATTATAGAGCTCGAAAGTCCACTAAAGTAAAACTTCAGAAGAGAGGACCGTAAAGCTCAATAAGATGACTAATTTGACGGGTCTGAGGGCCGAAGAATTGGCTTGAAGGCTGATTACATGAGCGTTTGAAAATCACATTCGACAATGGACCTAAAAGCTAGGTGCCGGAAAGCAAACAATCATCCACCCATGAAAGTACGGGGTGTCGAGAGCGGCCCAACCATTAAGCCAAACGCTCACGTATCATACTCAACATGCACGACACGTATAGTAATCTCTGCATGCTTTTACAGCACAACGAAGTTTGATGGCCAATTCTCGGCCAAAGGAAAACGTCGGAGGACGTCATAATGCCTTAAGAGTCTAGTGGCTATGGCTACTGCTTGCGTTACCTAATGGAGGGACATGATTCAGAACACGTGACCTTTAAGAACTCATTGCTCAATGAGAGTGTGTTCCAAGAGATAGAGCTCATGTCACCAGAACATGCGCTTGAAAGCAACGCTGTAAGATGACGTTTTATGTACCAACAAGGGAGAGACCGTTCCTGTCATGGAGTCTCGTCAAAGATGCGTATGCTCAGAGGCGACGTTTAGCGCATTTGGAGAAGAACCCTTTGACAAGCAACCAAGAGGCAGTCGTTGTCAGCCTGGAAAAGCTCTATGCTTTTAAAAGCTGTTCATTTTTGAAGTTTATCCATCACCATGTCCAATTGACGCACCACAAAGATAAAGGACTTGCAGGAAGTGGATAGAAACAGAGACCAAAGTGGATACAAAGTTTGAAGTGGATACAAACAGAGACCAAAGTTTTAAGATATTATACGCTCTTGAGCGAAAAGCGCTTAGAGTACAGAACGAAGTTCTGACAGACAGAGAAGGATAGAAACAAATGCAGCGATGGCGAAAGGCAGAAAGACACAAATACTTTGCAAGCAGCACACAACGTACGGAAATCAGAGGTTACTATTGAGCTCTAGATGCTTTCGCAATACTCGTAGACTCCCACGTTCATTATTGCAGTCCTAGATCACTGTATGAAGGCATTGGCTGATAACAGACTTGATGAGTAGATAGTACAGTGAAATAGATTAACAGTCTGAGAAGTACCCTCACATTCTCAAGTTGGAAGGGCCTTTAGAACGGTGGATGGTGTAGAGATCCAAAGCAGAAGACACTAAAGTATCATAATATCCGTACAAATATTTAGACAAAGAATTCATCGCAGTTCAAGCGACACTTGCAGACTTTGTTGAGAGAAGCTTAGTGCAAGCTTAAAACACATTTCAGCTGGCATTTCAGTATTAAAATCATTTGAGCCACAAACTATTCCATGTTTGTAATTCTAGTCATGCTAGCTGTTTAACCCCTGTTTTGTAGGATTTTGAGTTCTCATGGGTACTAAGCCTGCTTTCACTTGAGTCCAACAATGCTACTTCCATACATTGAGACTTTCATCTCCCTTGGAAGGAGGGGATTCAATCCCATTGGATGAACTTGGCTAGATGACCTTCATTAACTACTAAGAGTGAAATGTACCAAGTTCCCCCATGGGCATTCATGGGCCTTGAGATGATCCTTGTTATTTGTTGTTGTCAAGGGCTCTGCATATGGAAAGAAGTTTGAACTAATCTCCTTGTGTGGCCTTAGAGCGACCCCTACCCAATCTCTTCTCTTAGTATACCTTTTGGCTCCATACTTCCGAATAGATGCTTTGTTGGATTGCCACGTGTACCTCAAGTATGCGCCACCACCAATAAGGCCAATAAGTGCATCGATTCGAATGAGGATGCATCGGTTATGACCCACGCCGCCACCTTGTATCTATAACTGCTTGATTAATTAATGTTTGGTATGTTGTGTTCCATATTCGTGCCTATGTAAGCTTTCATGCCTGTGAGGTTCTCAGTGTTTTGCATGGTATCGCGTAGCCTCGACGTCTATGCCACAACCCACCTGCGCATGCATTGCTATCTTTTTTTGATCACCATGGCACAAGCGACTGCTATGCAAACATATAAGCTTGAAAATCTCTACGACGGTAACTTTAAACCTTGGAAAATGAGTATGAGGATGATCCTCCAAAACGGGGCTTGCTCCCTATTGTAGATGGTACAAAGACATGTCCAAATCGAGATGATGCTACCGAGGTGAACGTAGTCAAGAACTGGGATGAGCAGGATCTTAATGCCTGCTTGGAGCTCGCTCCTTCTCCACATGACTGACCCTCTAAAGCTAACCATGCAACAATTGACCACCGCACATCAGATATGGCAGCATCTTGAACAAACATATGAAGCAAAATTAGTCGCGCAACAAGTCCATTGCCTGAAGCAATTGTTGTTGATAACTATGAGCAAAAATGATGCGGTTGATAACTTTATACAAACATGGCATCTTCGGCTGGAGGATCTCATATTAGGGGGATTGGATCTTTTGACGAATGTACAGACGGTCATATTGCTCTCATTTCTACCTCCATCATTTCATTCTTTTGTTTCTGCACTCAACATTTATACACCGCTCTCTGCTCATACCGTAATCCCATTAACTTTGCATGAGGTGACTCTGCGTAAAACATCTGCATTGTCTTCTCACGCTGCAACTTCGGACTCTATTGCATCTACATTGCCCTCACCTTCAGGAGATCATGTGCTAGCCATGACATCACACCATCGGGCGCATTATAAGCGATCCCCTTATTCAACACCACCACGAACTCACTATACGTCACTACAAGGGCAGGGACCAATATAGACGTGAGCACATGAGGAGTCCTCACTCTTCTCGACATTCTTCTCCCCGCCATTTTCGCTTACATGGTTTTCTTGTAGTGTAAATATAAACCAATAGCATCATGTAAGTCTAAATGCCATCCAAAATATGCATATCACGTTGGTGTTGACTCCCACGCTGACTCAGAATAACCAAAAAGTGATGATGAACCACTTCTAGCTTTTATGGCATATGAAGTTCCATTAGTTCTATCAGTTGATACTTGGGTTCTTGACTTTGGTGCTACCTATCATCTGACCGCATCCAAAAATTTACTAATTGATTACCGTCCTTTAAATAAATATATCACAGTTCGATTTGGGAACAATATCATACGGCATACCCATGGTGCAGGCATTGAACCAGTTGGGCTTTCCAATGGACAAGTGATCGTGTTGCAAGATGTATTTTATGTTCCCCATCTCACTCGCAACTTGGTGTCTATATCCAAGTTAACCTCCCACACCACATCGGTCCTATTCACTTCCATATCGTGTGAAATAAAACAGGTCATACCTAATGGTGTTGCCACTACTGTTTACTATCCTCACATTGGAAAATTATACCTTTTAGGTCAATCACATTTCTCTCATGCTAACGTTTATACTGCACAAGAACCCTCACTTGTAGGCACTATCGCTTGGAGCAGGCCAATCCTCTCTCAATGAAATATATAGCTCAAGAGTGATTAGCTGACAATTTTACACCATCGAAAAATGTTGATTTATCGTTGTGTGAAGGATGCTTGTTAGGTCAACAAGCAAGTAGATCTTTTTCCTCCAGTACTTCTACAAGCTCTCACCCGCTTGGGCTCATTCATTATGACCTTTGTGGTCCATTACCCTCCATGTCTCTAACTGGACATAAGTATTTCATGACATGTATTGATGATCATACTAGATTTATGATTCTCTCATTCCTCAGCTGTAAGGATACTCAATCGATACTATCTGTTTTTAAGACCTTTTCCACTACCCTTAAAACTTCCATGATAAAACTATTAAAACAATTCAAACTAATAATGGTGGTGAGTATACATAATCTATCTTTCGAGCCTCCTTAAGATCCAAAGGTATCACTCATCGTGACACTGTCCATTATACACTACAACAAAATGGTTTGGCCAAATTTCATAACCAATCTTTACTCAATGTGTGTCGTAGTTTACTTAGAACAACAGCTCTTCCTCATCATTTTTGGGAAGAAGCACTCACGATTGCGTGCTATCTAATAAACCATACCTATCCAATATATTCCTTACACTACTTGGATTGGGTGGGTACCTAACTATAATGCATTGTGAAAGTTTGGATGTCTTCGATATGCGTATATTGGCCCATCTCTACGACACAAATTGTCTAATCACTTTGTTTGCTCTATTTTCATGGGTTATGGTGATGCTTTTAGTGTCAAAGGATAAAGACTATTTGACCCACATTCTCCACGTTTTTTTTCTCACACTATGGTGTTTGATGAAGGTGCCCTTTTAGGACACACTTCTAATCGCATTACATCACCTCCTCCTGCATCACCACTTGCCACATCTCAACTTGATATTCCATCATCTTTTAGTTCCTCTACTTCAGTTTCGTTTGACCTCTCACAACCCCCATCTTTTTATATCCAACTTGCCCTTGCCCCTAATCCATTAGTTCCTACCGTCCCTGACACACCAACCTCAATCAAGCCTGATGAGCCCCGGACTCGTATTGATCATCGCTCTCTCAATTTTTTGAATGTTCAAGTTTATTCTAATCTACCCATTGAACTCCCTCATTGGGGTTCTCAATGACATCAATCCCAGCAGGCATGCGCTCCAACCAAGACCACACATTCATTCTAGCATGATTCACACTCTGACACAAAGGAGTCCACTTCCAAGTGGTGGCCTTTGAACACCTTTTATGATGACACGTGTTCCCATTTTAGTTCATTGTCTGACTCTCCAGCCCATCAAGAAGTATTCTCCCTTGGAGATCTTGTACATGTGTTTGATTACCCCTCTTGATCCACTCAAGCCCTATCCGGTCCTGAATCTTAGGCTTGGTGTTGCACCATAGCTGAGGGATATAACTCACACATGCAAAATCGAACCTCGATACTTGTCCTTTCACCTCTTGATCGCAAACCCATAACATGTCAATGGCTGTTATGATGCAAATATAATCCAAACAGAACTATTGCATGCTATAAGTCTCGCCTTGTTGCACGAGGATACTCCCAAATCCATGGTTTGGATTTTAATGAGAGGTTCTCACCTATCATGAGCCTCACCTCTCTTCGGCTCCTCTTTGCCCTTGCCATTGAGTTAGAATTAGATATTAATCACCTCAATATTCAAACTGGTTTTCTTCATGGGGACCTCCCGGAGGAACTTTACATGGTCCAACCTTAATATTTTTTGTGCAAGTAACATGCTATGTTTTTGTGCAAGTAACATCGGTCCCTCTATGGATTGAAACAATCACCCCACATGGTTCCACAAATTCAACTCTTTTATGCTTACTCATGGTTACAGATGCCTTTTGGCCGAATCCAATATCTATATCTATCATAAACATGCTCATCTCGTAATCCTTGCTCTCTATGTGGATGATATCACTATCTTTGGGTCCACACAAGGCCTCATCGGTGATGCCAAGCATGAACTTGGTCGTTCCTTTAAAATTATTGATTTAGGATCACCCAACTTCTTTTTGGGAATGCATGTTCTTCGATCTCGATCTGATGGTCTGCTTTACCTACATCACTCTTGCTATTCAATTGATCTACTTCACTCATTTGTGTTTGATTCTTTCAAACCCTCTTCCACTCCTTAGGTTGTTGAAATGTTGCACCAGCTTTATGACTATCCTCCTTCCACACCCTCCCATAATCATAATGCTTCAAGTGTTCTTTCCCTCGTTTGACCTCTTATTAGCAAACTTCGGTACTTAGTCTCATGCACACACCTTGATTTATGCTTCACTATCAGTTATCTATCACGCTTTATCATCAACCCTCACTCATGCATTGGCACTCCCTAAAAGCTATGTTGACTATCTTCAATCCACCTAGAATATTTGCATCACTTATCAATGTTCCTTCCATCAGAGTCCATCCATTTGTCTTACTAGATGGTCGGACTCTGATTGTGGGGGGGGGGGAGAGGGGGAATGGAAACACACAAATCTACTACTAGCTCTGTGTTTGTTTTGGAAGGTGGAGCGATCTCTTGGTTCTCAAAAAAGAAAACTTCTATGGCCCTTTCGTCTGTTGAAGCCCTTTCATCGGTTGAAGCAAAGTTTGTAGCGCTAGCCCTAACAACAAAAGAAGGAATTACGATACTTCGATATTACAACATTCCCATCAAGATCCTATGCAACAATATGTCATGTATTCACGTAGCCAGCAATCCAAAGCATTGTGAGAAAATAAAGCACGTCGATTTGAAGTACCATTTTATTTGAGAATTGGTTGAATAAAAAAAGAGTCCAACTTAGTACCTCAAGTATCCACTATTGCCAGAAAGGCCAATACGTGCGCCGATTTCAATGACGATGCATCGATTATGACCCATGCCCCCACGTTGTATCTGTAATTGCTTGATTAATTAATCTTTGGTATGTTGTGCTCGATATTCGTGCTTGTGTAAGCCTTCAGGCTTGTGAGGTTTTCAATTTGCATGCTAGGCATCATTCTATACTTGCTTTATAGGTCCCATGGGTTCATTTCCCTTCATTGATGCAGGTTTTAAATTTCTCTAGTAAGAATCGATAGCAAGGTTCGGACACACGGTATAAAATGAGTGGAACTCCACCGTCTAAACCAGTCGAGCGTTTGTGCCAGCTCTAATCGGAAAAAGCTTTGGAGATGCTCGTCCTTGAAGGTATTGTATTTTCGAGGAAAGAAAACATGATTTGGCCAACGAACCAAGTCAAATTTATTTTCGTTCATTGTGTATTGAGCTATTTCACCACCTTCCTCCACAGAACAGGCTTTCTCTAATATATATTATGTTCATTCAACATGTAAGTGATCAATAATGCTCCCAATGAAAAGTGTCCCCATGGGTACACTACACTCTTAGATCTCATAATTGAGTAAAAAATCTCTTCATATTTTTCGGGACACTAAGGATGGCAATTTGAGTCGCAAGTTAGGACTATGCAATAATGCTAAAAAAGAAAAAAAATTAAAATGAGAAGAGTGGGGATGAGATCTCATAGACAGAGGTGTGCAAAGAAATGTTGAAACCCTAGGATAATACCTTGCGCTGAACTACTTAGGGTATTATTGAAATCTATTTATTTTTTATAAAACTTTATTCATTTTTTTAAGAAACATCATTGATGTGGATTTTTGTGTGCTATGGCCAACAATAGTTCACCATTTTAATATAGTGATGTAGAGTTCCAAGAGATCATATCTCGTATGGATCTTGAAAAGATGCAATTGACATCATGGATATTCATGACATTATAGATATTCATGCAATTAACATCATACATATTTGGCTTTCCATCATGTCTTGTTCCATACAAATGCCAACTATTTTCATCATGCTAGTTTGTGTGTGGTTGTCTAGTCCTTCCTGTAAATGGATTTTTTTGAGCTCTTTTTGTTCATGATTTACCCACATTGTATTCGTACCCAAATTGTGAAAAACAATGACATGCTGCAATCACAACCTCCCAATCGATAATGGAAAGCCCGCCATCCACATGGAAATCTTAATATCATGCATTCCAAAGTAAACGTTTTGCCTCATAATTTAATTGGAACTTGAAAACCACTCCCAAGAGCTTTACCTTAATCTACACAACAAGTGTTACTATGAAATTGGATGGTCTTGATTGCTGAAATGCTATATATGCTCAATACTCCACCCTTAAGTGACCTCAAATGATCCATGGTGCTATAAGTTGTAAGGCCCCCATTATGAGGAGATGCCATTGTGAGAGCCCGGATATTTGTCAAACCCAAACTTCCACATTAGATGAGTTCTATGTGTGATCATTCATGGTAATAGATGATCTTTGTGAGGCTAGCCATTGAGTGGAACCGCAAGGTTTCCCCATAGAACCTTAACGGGGGGAGTGCAAGGGGGCTTGCCCCTTGTGTGGTGTTCGGGGGGCCTATCTCCATGGCTTGTAGGGCCAAGATAGTAGGACTTCTGGTCATGGAGATATTGTTGGATTGTATAATTTTCCAACTATTTTGTACCTCTTGACTATGTTTATCTATATTCTCTCCCCTTGTAAATGTTATATAAGCATGGCCTAGGTGGAAATTTATAGAGCATTGTGCACCAATATGCCCTTCATCTAGAGTGTATCTAGATCGTCATATATGCTCCTCATTGGGAGGGTGCACAACACCATCATTGTAAGTGCATTACTCTCGGCAATCTAAGAATTTGAGTTCTCTATCTCTTAACATGCATCTATCTTTGTCTATGTTTTTTTCTCAACTTTGTCTATTGGTCTGTTCTACTATGCTATTATTCTTCTTACATGGTATTAGAGCTCAAGAGGCTCTACGTGGTGAAGAAACAAAAACACATAGGTTGGAGAGGTTTCAATGAGAAAAGATAGAATATGTCAAGTGGTGCATCATCATCTATAACTAGGAATCAAGGGGGCTCATCAACAAGAGTAGGTGGCACACAGAGAGGAGCAACAATGATGCCGATCATCCCAACTTTGTAGATACAACCTCTAGGCTTCATGGAAGGTAAACTTGATGGTACGAACTACACCCTATGGAAGTATAACATCACTTCTATCCTTGATTCATATGAGCTTCTAGAAACTATTCTTGGGATTGATCATGAACCCTAAGAAACACCTGATCTGAATAATCCTAGTAAAATGATTTTTCCTTATACTGATGTTCTACTTGATTGGATACGTAGAAATGTAGATGCATTCTATGATCTAGTTACCAATACTATTGATATTGATTTGATTCTCATTCAACATGCTACGAAGGCATGTGAATCATGGAACATATTGAGAAATCAATTCAGACTCGTAATTAGGAAGAGATTCAAAACTTGGAGAATTAGGTAGCAATAGAAAGTTTGGTGATGTGGAGATTGGAGATGTGTTTAACACTAGCATAAAGAATCTATGAGATCAAATGGTGTGCACAAGTGTACAAAAGTCAAGTGAGGAGCTATCTTGGTGTTGTCTTCAAGTCTCTCCACCAAAGTTTGATGGTTTGGTAACTACTCTTAGTACTCAAATCAGACCTCAACCATTAAAGTTTGAAGAATTCAGTACCTTACTCATGGAGGAGGAGGTGTAGCTCAAGGCAAGGAGTGGTGATAGCAAAGGAGATGCTTCATTCATAGATAAAGGAGGCAACGTGGTCTCTTCAAAAGATGGAGACAAAAAGAAAAATGACAAAAAGAAGTTCAAGGGAGGGTGTTTCCACTGCAAGAAGAAAGGCCACAAAACCCAAGACTATCACCCAAGAAGAGAAGAATGACTCTTCAAAAGATGGGAGGGGTAAGGAGTCAACCAATACTATAGAGCTTGAGTTATTTTTTTACTAGAGAGGAGGTATGCTCCTTGATTGAAGATTTAAGAATGGATGAATCATGTGTGTTGGGGAGTTGTGCAAAAAAGACCTTCACAGTTCCTTACAACCTCTAAATAAACCCCTCACAATTAAGTTAGGCAACAATCCAAGATGTTCTGTAGAGGATGAAGGTGTGTTTTCTTTCATTAACTCTAATGAAGATGTTAGAAAGCTTTCAAATGTGTTGTATGTTCCACAAATCAAATGAAATCTACTTTTTATTAGCTTCTATAACTGGTCAAGGTCATCAAGTATCCTTCAGTAAGACAAGAGATATGATTATGGATAGTAACAACACTATTGTTGGGACTAGCATAAGGAGGAACAACATATATGAGTTTTTTGGTCTTAAAACCACTATAAGTGTGGGCACAAGTAAGCTATGGTGTGAGAAATTTGGCCACACGCGATACCTTGTACTAAAGGAGATGCATCACAGGGGTGTGGTTGCACACCTACTATTGATTGTAGAAAAGAAGGAACCATGTGAAGCTTGCATGAGAGGCAAGCGATAGAGGAAGGTGCTTCTAGAAGAAATCAAGAATAGAGCAAGCTATCTTTTAGAGTTGATCTATCTTGACTTGTGCAGAAAAATCCCTACACAAGCCTTGGGTGGATCTTCCTACTTCATGTTACTTGTTGACAACTATAGCAAAAACATCTGGGTGTATTTCCTTCATGATAAGTCTCAAGCTTCTGGTAAGTTTAAATAATAGCTTAAGCTTGTTGAAACTAAAATAGGGAAGAAGATGATAAAATTCAAGACAGATGGTGGTGGTGAGTTCACATCAATAGAATTTGAAGATCTTTACAAGAGTAAAGGACTCAAGCATCAAATCATAGTGGCCCATAGGCTCAAGAGAACGATGTTGTAGAATGTCAAAAAGGAACCATCATGAAGATTGCAAGGTGCATGTTGAATGGAAAGGATTTGCCTAATACATTTTGGGCATAGGGTGTCAAAACTGTTTTCTACATCTTGAATCAAAGCTACACCAAGGAACTTGATGGAAAGACTCCAGAAAAGGCCTACATTGGTAAGAATGCCATGTGTTTCCTATTTCAAAGTATTTGGAAGTGAATGTTATGTACATGTTCTAGATAGGGAGAGAATCAACCTTCAACAAAAAAGCATCAATGTAATCACAAGGTCATCTATATAGAGTACAAGCATAATTTTTTTCCCTCCAATCTTTAGAACATATAAGTTAACATCAGAAGCATATCTTTTGAAACTATGATCCATTATATACTTATCAGTCCATTGGTACCATGCTCTAGGGGCTTGTTTCAGCCCGTATAATGCCTTCCTTAGCTTACATACCTTGTTCTTTGAGTGAAGAGCCTCAAACCCTAGTGGCTCAGACACATATACCTCCTCCTTGAGGTCCCCATTGAGGAACATTGATTTGACATCCATGTGATGGACTAGTCATCACTTTTGTGCAACCATAACTAGTACTAGTCATATAGTAGTCATCCTTGTAGTTGGGGGCAAAGGATTCCCAAAAGTCTAATTTTCCCGAGTACCATGAGCCGTGTATTATAGCTTCCAGACCCATTTGGTGCCTATGACTTTATGCTTAGGATGTCAATCCACTAGCTCTTGGGTTCCATTCTTCATGATATTGTTGTATTTTGTTTGCATAACCCCCCCCCCCAATTCAGATCATGGAGTGCCTCTTCCACATTGGTTTGTTCCTTTAATTATTCTTGAAAGAGGTCAGCCATTAGGGCTATGTTTACAATATGGGTGCTTGCCCATCTCTGTTCCTCTATTCTCTCCGATCTCCTCAATCCATTAGCAACCTGTTTTAGTGATTGTGGGATGGGGTTTGTAGAATCATAGAGTCTCCGCATCCATCATGGCAATGGCTTTTCTACTTGGGTGATGATAGGTTGGTGACTTTTAGAATCATCATCTAAACATGATGCTTACTTCTCTTGTGTAGAAGGAATAGCTCTTCGTACATGTTCATAGTGGATTTCCCCTTTGCCTCATGATAAAGTGGAAGCTCTCATAAGAGTTTAGAATTTAGGCCTTGAACTTTGGCAGGAATAAGGGAAGATTTTCATCTCCGAACAAAAGTATGCAAGAAAAATATTGAAGGCAATCGACGTAAAGGATTTCAAGGAAATTTCTATACCTATGGAGGTCAACATAAAATTATCTATTGAAGATACTTCAAATCTAGTGGATATTCAAAGATACAGGAAACTAGTTGAATGTCTCATCTACTTGTGCAATAGCAGACCAGATATATCTTATGTCGTTGGAGTAGTAAGCAGGTTCTCAATAAGCATTTCCAAACTCATTGGAAGGCATGCATGTGGATATGTAGGTATGTGAAAGGAACTGTTATCAGGATCTTACTCACGTGCACACAAAGGTTACGAATGCTGAAAACACAACAAAAAATAGACACACCAATATTGGGTGCAATCTCCTCCCATGCACTCTGTTTCGATAGTCCATAAAGTGCATGTATTTATATGATATTTTGATTATGTCAAAATAGTGGTTACATGAGAGCGGCGTCAAAAAGCATGTGTGAAAGTAAAAGTTGGTAACTTCTGTAAAAAGTCTTTGCTTTTAATATCAAAAATTGCAATCTACAATGACCCTTATTTTAACCACTACTTTACTAACTTTTTCTAGTAATAGAACCCGCTACGTGGGTTTATTTACAACCTATTTTAATTATAAATCAAATTATTGATTTCTACTCTTTCATGCCTTTCACGCCCTCATGAATCTTTAGTTGCTATATCAAAAACACCAAAACACATTAACACATTAATAAATTAACACTCCAACAATTCTTTGCTCAGCTCATTACATAATTCATAACATGCCCCTCAGTTGAAAAAAGCAACTAACCTCATATGATAAAATAAAAATAAACATGGATGGCCAATCAAATGTTCCATCAATGAATGAAAATAAGCATGTTCCATGTAAAAGCACATGCATGGAAATGTTTATGGAGGAGTTACATTAATGTATTTGATGCAAGGTTATGGGTGGGGGAGAGAGGGAATGGCAGGGGAGAGAGAGAGAGAGAGAGAGAGAGAGAGAGAGAGAGAGATAGAGAGAGAGAGATAGAGAGAGAGAGGGACTACATGGGTGGGAGGGAGACGTGGGCTGCGGGTGGGGGAGAGAGGGAATGGCAGGAGAGAGAGAGAGAGAGAGAGAGAGAGAGAGAGAGAGAGAGAGAAGAGAGAGAGAGAGAGATAGAGAGAGAGAGAGGGACGCATAGGTGGGAGGGAGACTGGGGGGGTGAGATTGCAAAATTGCATAGAGAGAGAGAGGGAGAGCACGGGGCTACTGAGAGAGAGAGAGAGAGAGATTTGTGCCGCGCTATATCAATGTAATAAAAAGTTCCTATAAATACATGCACTCTATGGACTATCGAGTGCATGGGGTGAGATTGCACCCAATATTGCATTCGGTCTCATCTCTTGGTGTCTCCATTTTTTTGTGTGTTTTCTACATTAGTAATCTCTATGTGCTTGTGAGCAAGATCCTCATAACAATAGTATCAGAGCCTTGTAGGCGTCACTATGAAGGGATCTATTTATGTTCATTTTGGCGAATTGATCTCTGTTTCACTATTCATTGTTCCCTCTTTTGTGCTCGCGATCGGCTCTCATTCCGATTCCGATTTCGAATCCAAATTCGATTTCCATTTTTGATTCCGATTCTTGTTCCTGTTTCCGTTTCCTTTTCCGATTCTGATTCCGATTCCGATTTTCGTTTCTGTTTTCATTTTCGTTTCCATTTCCGTTGCCGTTGTGGTTGCCATTGCTGTTGTTGTTTCGGTTGTCGTTGCCCTTGCCATTGCCATTGCCGTTTCAGTTTCTGTTTTTTGTTTTTGTTCTAGTTCCAAAACCAGAACCTACATTTACACCTACATTTACACCTACGTTTATGCCTACATTTACTCCTACGTTTACTCCTTTGGCTTACTCCAAGGCATCGACTAAGGCATAGAATTTAGGCATGACTTAAGGCATAACTAAGGCATTACTTTGGTATCTTTGGCACCCAAGGCTCCCTTGGTGACCGTTGGCAGTCGTTGGCTATGCGTGAACCAGTTTTAATGTATGAGTGGAAATAACAACGAAGTGTCGATTGCGACCTCTTAACATGAAACGAGCTGCAACTCAATTACATAACATGGAGGCCCACAATGAAGAAATTACTCCTCTTTGGACAGAGGAATCATTGGAGAAGGCCTTAAGTACCTTGGGTGACAATATCTCTCTTCATTCTCTACTTTGCATGCAGGGTACTATAAACAAAAAACTCATTAAAATTCTACATGACAATGGTAGTTCACATGACTTCATTTCACATTTATTAGTACAAGAACTTAAATTAAACACGTTTCCTTCTTTGCATAAAGTAAAAGCTTCATTTCAAGGTAATCGTTATAATGTAACACAAGAAGTGCAAAATGTTATAATTAGCATAGGCCCATATGTTGATTCACAAACATTTTTAATTGCACCTTTGCAATCTTACGATGTTATACCAGGTATGCCTTTTCATCATCATCATTATAACCCACACATTGACTACCATACAGTACATACCTTTAACTTTGAATTTAAAGGTCAAATTATTACTTTGTTTGCACGGCATGATTTGGAGCCATTTCCATTCATTGGTCATACTCAAGTAAAACGTGCATTTAGGAAATGATTCAATTCATGCATTGTTTTTTTCAATGTCATCAATGATTATACTCATACACTTATAAATGCACATAAAGCTTTCATGACTACTTATAAGGATTGTTTTATGTCTGAGTATCCCTTTGAACTACCACCATCTCGAGGATCCTTTGACCATAGCATAGATTTAGTCCCTCATAGTTGTCCTCCTCGTAAAGCACCTTATAGACATGGCTCACTACACAAAAAGGAAATAGAAAACCAAGTAAAAGATCTACTACAGAAAGGACTAATAAGGCCTAGTTCTTCCCCATTTGGAGCACTTGTTCTCTTAGTAGAGAAGAAGAATAAAACTTATCGAATGTGCATTGATTATAGAGCCCTTAACAAGATCACAATAAAGAATAGATACCCGATTCCTCGAATCGATGATCTTTTAGATAAATTACGAGGAGCTCCTGTCTTTAGTAAAATTGATCTAAAATCAGGATACCATGAGATTTGTATGACACAAAGTGTTTTAAGACTGCATTTAGAACTCAAACAAGCGATTATGAATTTATGGTAATGCCTTTTGGACTTACTAATGCCCCTACTACATTTGCACGAATGATGAACAACATTTCTCTTGATTACCAAGCTTTTGTTCTTGTATTTTTCAACGATATACTTGTTTATAGTAAGAATGATAGTGATAATGAGATGCATCTTAAAATAGTTTTTCATTTACTACGAGAAAACACTCTTTATGCTAATCTTGAAAAGAGTTAGTTCTTTCAACGTAAGCTAGAATATCTAGGACATATTATTTCAAGTGAAGGTGTGCATGTGGCTCCAAAAAAGATTAAAGTTATAGTAGAATGGCCTCCACCACAATCAGTCAATGATGTTCGTTCTTTTCTTGGGTTGGGTAGTTTCTATAGGAAGTTTGTTCGAAAATTTTCTTATTTAGCATTGCTCCTTACTTGCTATTGAAAAAAGAAAATAAAATTTGCATGGGGACTTACCCAAAAACAATCCTTTGAAAAACTCAAACATGCACTTTCACATGCACCTCTTTTACAATTACCTAATTTTTCACAACCCTTTCATGTTGTTACTCATGCTAGTGGCTCAGGGATAGGTGCAATTTTAATGCAAAATGATCATCCCATTGCATTTGAGAGTAGGAAGCTGAAGCCCTCATAAAAGCATTATAGTACATATGATATAGAATTGTTAGCAGTTGTGCATGCTTTGCAAATATGGAAACACTATCTTATGGGCTCTAAGGTCTTAATCAAAACCGATCAATAGGCTATTAAGCATTTATTCAATCAGCCCTTAATCTCTGATCGCCATCTTAAATGGGCATCATTCATTCAAAATTTCCAACCCATGATCCAATATCAGCCTAGTAAAGCTAATTTTGTAGCTGATGCTCTTAGTTGATTTCCTTTACATTCTATTGTTTTGCATAATATTTCTGCTATACAAATAAACTCTTTTCAAGAAATGGTTTCCACTTATGCATCTGATTTGTATTTGTCATGTGCATGGCATGACTTCAACAATGATGCATCTTTATCTGATGAACATTATACATTTCATAATGGTTTTCCTTATTTTCAACATAGATTATGCATAACTCAAGCTTTTAAAGATTTTGTTATCAAAGAAATGCATGAACCATCTTACATGGGTCATAGAGGCATACAAAGAACCATTTTTGCCTGCGAAGATTTCTTCTTTTGGCCACACATGGAAAAAGATATTGCACATTATGTCTCTCAATGCATTGTATGTCAGTGTGTAAAAAGTCATCATGGTAAACCATTTGGATTATTAATGGCACTTCCCATTCCGAATGAACCATGGGAACAAATTTATATGGATTTTATCACACGTATTCCCATCAATTCCTCACATAATGATATGATTTGCACAATAGTTGATAGTTTTAGTGAATATGCATATTTCATTCTATGTAGGAAAAATTTGTCTACACCTCAAGCTGCAAAATTATTCATTAAATGCATTTTCCCACATCATGGATTTCCTAAAGTAATGTTATTTGATCATGATGTTAGATTTTGTAATCATTTTTGGGTTTCCTTATTTCAACATTTTGGTTCTAAAATAGATTTTATCTTTGCATTTCATTCCGAAAGTAATGGACAAATCTACAAATAGTACTATTCTTGATTTGTTGCATTGTTATTCATTGGATAGTCCCACTAAATGGGATGAAAAGTTGCCATTGCTTCTATTTGCTTACAATAACACCACACACACCACTACTGGACGTGCACCTTTTGAAATTCTTTATGGTAAAAAGCTTCCCACTCCCATGTCACTCACCCAAATGGACATTCTGATGGTTGATTCTATTGCTCAAGATCACATTTCTATACTTCATGATGTTCACAAGCACATTAGGAAAAGTCAAGAGCGATACACACGTAATATCAATACTAAACGATTAGCCAAGGAATTCAAGGAAAATGATCTTGTATGGCTGCGTATCGTTAAAAGACGTCTCAAAAATATTTTGGAGCATCCTAAATTTAAACTTGCACCATGCTATTATGGACCCTTTAGCATTATAGAAAAATTAATTATAATTCATTTAGATTATATATCCCATCTCATTGGAATATACATAACCCTTTTCATATTCGTTTACTTAAACCATTTAAAGGTACTTTACCACTCACTCCACTTCTTGATGACCCTCCTTTGATTGAAGAAATATCTGAAATCTTGGTTCCTAAGAAAATAATTGATCATGATGTCACTACTATACGGATAGACCATCGATATTTGGTTAAGTACAAAAATCCCTCTATTGAAGAATGTCAATGGATACATACTATCACTCTATTGAAGAATGACCACTTAATTTCTGCATATCATACACAAACACATTAATGAAATTCTGCCATGAACATTTCCATGCATGTTTCTTTTAACATGGAGCATTCTTATTTTCATTCAGTGATGAAACATGTGATTGGCCATCCATGTTTATCCTATTTTATCAACTGAGGTCAGTTGCTTTTTCAACTCAGGGGCATGTTATACATTATGGAATATGTTGAACAATGCATTGTTGGAGTGTTAATTTATTAATGTATTAATGTGTTTTGGTGTTTTTGATATAGCAGCTGAAGGTTCGTGAGGGCGTGAAAGCATGAAGGGCAGACACCAATAATCGGACTTTAGGGCGGACATCAATAAATCTGATTTAGAATTTAGTTTGTAAATAAATCCGCATAGAAGATTTTATTGTTAGAAATAGTTAGAAAAATAGTGGTTAGAATAAGGGTCATTGTAGACTGCAGTTTTTTATATTAAAAGAAAGGCTTTCTACAAAAGTCACCAACTTTTAGTTTCACGCATGCTTTTCAAAGCCGCTCTCATGTAACCACTCTTTTCGACGTAATAAAAAATTCCTATAAATACATGCACTCTGCGCAATGTCGAAACAAAGTGCATAGGGGGAGATTGCACCTAATACTGTGTTCGGTCTCGTCTCTTGGTGTCTCTATTTTTCTGTGTGTTTTCTACATTCGTAATCTCTGTGTGCGTGTGAGCAAGATCCTGATAACAACTTCGCTTGATCTTTTGAGCTGCTATCTTGGCTTTGATTTTTTATCCATTGAGAGGGGAATTGTTATGGATCAAACATAGCATGTTGAAAAACTACTTCAACATTTTGACTTGAAGGATTGCAAGCCACTTTCTACACCATTTGAGATAGGATTTAGGTTTTCAGTTAAGGATTCCAATGATGCATTTGACACTTCTCTTTATCAGAAAGCTATGGGATGTCTTATATATGTATGCAACATAAGGTCAAATAGACAATATGAAGTTTTCCAATTGAGTCAATTCAAGCATAGCCCTTGCTCTAAGCATTGGAAAGCACTGAAATGTGCTTTTAGATATCTCAAAGGCACTTTGAGTTGAGGAGTCTTTTATGGCAGAGATATTCAACCATGCTTGGATGCATGATTTTATATAATAGTGATTGGGCTCATTGTTATGATTTTTGCATGTCCACTAGTGGTAATTGATTTTTCCTTCGACACTCATGCATATCTTTTTTGAGTGAGAAGCAACCTACAATGGTGACATTGAGTTTCGAAGCTTCATATAGGGGAATTTGCATAGCTATAATGGAGTTTCTATGGTTGAGATGCGTATTGATAAATCTTTGCATGGAGCTTGATGCTGCTACACATATTCTCACTAATAGTCAAAGTGCACTAGGTGTTGTTCCAAATTCAATGTTTCATGAACAAACCAAACATATTGAGGTGCATTATCAATATGTGAGAGAGCACCTTTATGTAATAGGACTTTTCACCTAACCTTCCATCTTGTCTCACCTCTTGACTTACCACTTCTTGTCCTTTGTCCTTCCATTGCCATGGGTGATTTTTGGTGCTCCAAATCACTCCATATGGATACAATCACAACTTTTTTGAGTATTCCACCTCCCTAAACATATTTTGGCTTTTATCCAAGCCATTAATAACTTATCCCCTTTTAATTCAACACTCTACTTTAATTTTATGAGTGTGCCCTTTATATTTTTAGGGCCTAGCTTCATTTTAGGCTTACAACAAATACGTAAATGATAAAGAGATAAATAATGAGAGGTGAGTATGTGCCTCATTATAGGAACATGCAAAAGTTCCATAAATTTCAACATTGGCACTACATGAGTGGCAACTCCATTTTCATCACATCACTCTCAGGGGGATTTGTTCATCTAGTTTGCTATTGATGTGTGTGAACACATTTAGGATTCTGAGGGCAATTTTTTTCTTCTGTAGGAGGATATTTCCGTTGGCTTGTATATACCCATATAATGCTAATGTGGAACGTACCTTTTATGCATTAAGTTGGTAATACATTTTGTGTTGTGTTGTTCTCCAAGGTTCTTCTTCTTCCTTTTGTTGTTCGTGTTCTTTTGTAGACCTCAAAATCCAGCAAACCTTTTTACTCTAGGATGTGGAACAATGCTAAGGCCAAGAAAATATAAGGGGTTTCACCATGTTGTAAAAGTTGCTATAGGGGAAGAGAGGACATCGATATCTCATCTTCTTTTTCTTGAAGAATGCCACCATATGGAAACAATGGATCCTTTGTCAAACTTGAAGCAAGCTCTCATGAGAGAGACCATTGGATGGTCAATGCATCTCTAGAATGTGATTAGAAGCGAATGCCTTTGAACAATATGGAAGGAAAGATGTGCTACCAAGTTTTGATGACTCCCAAAGAATGTAAATAAAAAAATTCTTTACATTTATAAGTAGAAAGATGGAAAGTTGTAATAGTAAGCCCCCCTTTAAACACAATAGGATGTTTGTTCTCAACAACAAAAAGCTTAAAAGCATGTGGATCCTGCACGAAGGAGATGATAAAATCATTATTTCAAGCTTTGTTTTGCAAAAAGAAAAAAAAAAGAAATATTTTACAGTTACTCCATCTTGTTTTCCTCAACATTTGTGACTTTTTAAGGATGATTTCTAAAAGCAAGGAGGGCAATGTGCGTTTTTGCTAATGTGTGTAAGAAACTTGAACGGATCAAAGAATATCTAATTCAAGTTAAGTTTTCCCTTTTTTCAATTTTTATGAGAACCGATATCAATGTTCGGAATTTCTACATAGCGCTTTGCTTGAAATCATTGCAAAAGGTAGTCTCACTCACACTTATACCTTGTTTGAATCTTTTGATTATGAGAATATTCAATTTCTTTAGGCAGATGTAAGATGCTCCCCACAATGGATCTCCTTTTTAATAAACCGATAACTGTTTACAAGTTAATGATTCTATTAATCTTTGAGTTAATAGAAGTTAATAATTCTATTAACCTTTGAGTTTATTTACAAGTTAATGATTCTATTAATGAAATGTAGAAAACAAGTTAATGATTCTATTAACCTTTGAGTGTGAAGTCTCTGAGGATGACGCTATCTTCAGTTTGCTATGTTGCATAACTGCCTGCTGTAAAATATTAAGAAACAAAAAGCTTCGCAATGAACATTTTTTGACGGGATCATCGTCGTGCTCCAAGTGGCGCTTCAAGTAGCTCCTCCGTGTCAGAGTGCATTCCGAGTGTTCTTCCATACGTAGGATCGTACTCCCTAAATTACAAATTTTCCTCGGCATCTATGGCGCAAGAACAAGAATTTGCAACGTTGTGCTGCTTTATATAACTCCCTCAAGAAAAGTTGATATGACGAGCAGTCGCAGTGACTTGATTTGCGGCCTTCAATGGCCTTTACGACATCTCGAGAAGGCAGAAAAAAAAGCAAAAAACAAGAAATCAAAAGCAATAAGAAAACTGTTCAAAATGGTTGGATTGACAGCGCGCTTTCCCTGTCCAGAAATGCATGTCGTTTTGCAGGCCATGGAGTCTGAAAACGGAGTGAGGGCCAACTTTACGCGTCTACTTTTGGCTACATAAGAGCGAAAAACCAGTTATTGCAAAGCTTGTGTTCGTCTGTTTCGTCTCAAGAGAGGATGTCCGAGAGCGATACTTGAACGAGGAGATATGGATGATATGGTAAGACAACAAAGTGCGCAAAACAAAGGCAACAGAGAAAGCAAGCGGGCATGTGGTAGCCTATGCTTTTCCGAAGGTTATGTTTCTGCTTTCTGCGCGTTTTCTTTCTTACGCTCGAAGCTAAAGTGACTGACTGGCATCAGAGAAAGGTGAACATAAGAAATCCACATGATTAAGAGGCATGCAAGCGAAAATCGCATGCTTTCCAGGGGTTAAATTTCTAATTTTGCCTTTCGGCTTTTGTTTTCTTTTTTTTATTCCGCTTTTCTTCAAAGAAACAACTCGAAAGCTTTCCGAAAGCTTCAAAATTATTATTTTCCAGGCGTTAAACTTCTAATTTTGCTTTTAGGCTTTTGTTTTCTTTTTGCTTTTCTTCAAAGTAACAACTGGAAAGCTTTTCGAAGGCTTTAAATAGCTGCTTTTCAAGAAATTTAAGAAAAGCTTCGGTGAAAAAGAGGTTGTTGGCAGGAGCTCCATTTGGAATGTGCGCTATTTTCTCCCCGACTTCTCACAGTTTACATCGGTCGCCATCTCCGTAGGTGGTCTCAATCTTCTGAAACAGAAGCCGGCCTAGTAATAGATACCCATCGCCGAACGGCATAATGTTCGAGCTTTTTTTTATCGAGCTCATCTACAGGCAGCTTGGAATTCGGAAGACGTACACCGTCATATGTGAAATCCAGCGGAGGGCCTTTCCAGTTCCCACAACAAAGACATTCTGCAACACACAGAGATTTGCTGCAAAATGAACAGAGATAGAAGTGACAACCATTTGCCTCTACTGTTAGTGCTACTTGACGAGTACGACAGCTTATGAGCCGCAGCTGAAGCTGGAGGATAAGCATGACCTTTACTTTATCAGTAGAAAATATTAGTTTCCAGCACTTTGCTTCCGCAAGATTCTTTTCGCGACGAATTGGCTATGGAATTTGCTCCTTTTTCTCTCATGCTCCGTACCGCTCGCTGCATGTTGTAGACATGTCGCATAGTTTACGCGAGTCGTCCATCCTTGCAATACAACGTCAAGTGGTTGTGCGAAAACAGACAAACCGCCAACTACTTCTGCTTTATTTGTTGTATGACTTTTGTGTGCTTCATTACGTATCCAAGCCCTTAAGCTTTGCCAAATTGCCATGAGCATCCAAAGCCGCAGATTCATTGCTTCCTTTTCATCAAATACACTTCTGCTAACAAAATCTGTTTTTACCTAATGAATGAACGTGAAAACCTGGTATGAAAATTATGATGGTTAAACAACATGCCACCACCTTTACAAACAAGTGGGAAGGCAAAACATGATTTGAAGTCCGAGCCCGTGTAGTCTAGTGGTTGACGCTTTGAAGTTGTGGGAGGAATTGTTGAGTTTAAGTCTTGGGTGCCTCTATCTTACGACGTTAGGTGTGTGAATGTGTATTTCCAATTCATTGTACTCTCAAAAAAGACATGATTTGAAGAATGCATATGTTATTTATAATTATAATTTTTTAAAGGAAGTTTGGTAATTGAGATCTATTCTTTTTGTTAAGCTTGAATTGATTAAAAGTCATGGTTTCCTTACTTCTTAAGATTGGGCAAGGGTTCAACTCCTGGCTGTGGTTGATGCCCCTCAACACTTAGGTGTCGGTAAAATTGTATATGACTTTGGAATGTGCAAGAAACTACTTTTTGAGTCTTCAATTAGTTAAACAAAAGTAGTTACTTTTCGAGAGTACAAAATTAGTGAGTACGTTAAACAAAACTAGTTTTTTTTTTTTTTGAGAGTATAATGAATTGGAATTACACACTCACACACCTCACCTCATAAGGTAGAGGCACCCATCATGAGAGACTCATGGACATGTCCAGTCAAGACCTAAACTCAGGGCTCCTCCCACAGCTTTAAGGCATCAACCACTAGGCTACACAAACTTCGACAACAAAACTAGTTATTGACCTTCGGACTCTTCAAAGCATATACCTTTTCTAGCCTTATGGTTGTCCCTTCTTAATCAACATCTTAGCGAGCCTTAAGAATCTCTAGGTTAGTGGTTGCTAAGCATGTAAACTCTGCTTTGTAGGATACAGAAGGTCCCATGAATAGTTTAGTATAATTTCACTAGCAAGAACATTGCAGTTTATTCAAGTAAGGTCCCATGAATAGTTTAGTATAATTTCACTAGCAAGAACATTGCAGTTTATTCAAGTAAGGTCCCATGAATAGTTTAGTATAATTTAACTAGCAAGAACATTGCATTTTTTCAAGTTTCCTCTCTTCTTGCAGCCTCTTTTATTATTCATTAATGGTACATAACAAGGTCGCTCCTAAGGCTTAATATCACGATAATTAAAACTCCCAATAAGAGTTACTGAATCCAATCTAATCTTTCTATCAATGTATATAGATTATACAGATATTCGATTTGACTTAAAGAATAAGTAAATGTGTACGTAGATTTTCTGAACTTTAAAATGACGTTGAGATGTAGTACGGTTGTGTTTTACTTCTCATTCTTATATTGTACCTCTCTTCCTTGTTATGCAATGGACATCATTGGAGTTTCCTCATGGCAGTTGTCATCAATGCGGTGAACTACAGAGAACATCGTAAGCAAGAACTCTCAGAACATGTAACTTAAACCATTAAAATATTGACACAGGAATATAATTAAATTTCTACAACGAATTCATACATATTAAAGCTTTCCCAAAGATCTGTGAGTTCTCTTATTCTCTCTAATTATAATATGTATGGATGTCTATAACATATGTTAGAAACGGAGTCCTAACAATCTAGAACTTTCTTCAACGAGTTCATACATATTAAAGCTTTCCGAAAGGACTTTGACTTCTCTTGTTCTCTTTAATTATAATATGTATGGATGTCCATATCATCTATTAGACACGGAATCCTAACAATCCACAATCAAAATGTCCAAACGGACTTAAAAAGTCTTAGAATTTTGATCAGTTTAGGTGTTTCTTCTCTCGAGAAAGGAAGATAGACTGTAGATACAAATGTCCATATGCTAGAAATGATTCATAGTAAGTTCAAAGCAATGAAGTTGGATGCTATATGTGGTTAAGATGCGTCCTTCTGTACCCAAGCATTCTAGCATAACTTTTTTGTACTCTACAATGTATTCTTGCTCCATATGGTCATATTCATATGTGTTTTCATTTGGGTGGTAAGAAAAATAATATTCATCATGTTCTGATGTTTGGATCTCCATTACTTTTTATAATTCTCTTAATATTAATTAAAATATTATTTCTAGAGCATTATTTTATTCACATAAGATTCGACTTCATAGTCCAACACATCTTTTTCGGCATAGTCCAACACATCATTTTCGGCATAGTCCAACACATCATTATCAGCAGTGTTGTTAACTAACTCTATTATTCCAAACATAATGAGAAAACGGCTTCAATATTTTCAATAAACATTGTGAATGATCTGAGAATTTAATTCTCCGTAAAGTACAGTTTTGTTATTGCATCCTCTTTATTCAATTAAGAATTTTAAATTTAGATATTTAATATTGAGTTGGGCCTGTAACATCTCTTTTGTGCTATAATTATAACAAAACTCCATGTGCTTTCTCATCAGAATGAACACAAGCTTATGCTCTGACTATACATTATTTCATAGAGATTCAAGAATCGGAATTCGAGGTCCATCTTAAAGAACTTTAAGCCAAACGAGCTGACAAGTGGTATTTATCTATACTTTAATATATTTTCCAATATCTACATACACACATATATATATATATATATATATATATATATATATATGTATGTATATATATATATATATATATATATATATATATATATATATATATATATATATATATATATATATATACACGCACACACACACAAATACTAATCTACTCAAATTCTACTCAAATTCGATATGTAAAGTAAATTATTTCCTTACCCACTCACACACACAAACACGTATGCATGCAAATCTCTAACTCTAAGAGTATTAAATATATCCGAAGTATAGCTCCATTCAACCACGAACACATATTACTCAGTCCTTATGATATTGATTCCTTATAAGGATGTTGGAAAAAATTAGTAGAAGATTGCTTTTAATACTCGATATTCAATAAATATGCAAAAACAATAAATCTATCATGGTCGCAATTTTGAATTATTAAGTCGTTAATACATAACAAAATGCTATGCATTTATCTGCAAAAATCGTCACATAAAATGCTAAATCTAGATGAAACGGTTCGTATGAAAAATTTAGTGTCTAGTTTTATGGTTAATGATCCGATCATCTTGTTGTGTAGTCGAACCCATGAAGAAATTTCGATCATCATCCTATCTATGTAATGCAATTGATTTAAGAGGGTATGAAACACTTAAAACAGATCGATTTTCTATACATCGTAGCATCATAATAATGCAATTTAAACCTACGGCATTCTCACAGACATTTCGACCAAGTGACTCCTCGGAAAGAGCTCTAGACCAGCTAGAGAACCTAAGGCTAAGATCAGGTGAATCCTTTCACAAACTTCACAATAGAACAAAAGCACTTATTTCACGTCTGCCACATGCTCTAGGTGATTCCTTGGTTAAAAATTGGATAGAAAAAGCTCTGCCCAGGTCATCTGAGCAGATGATCCATGAGTCTCTCAGATTGGATGCAACCCTTAATGATTTTGCTGCAGCAACATCACACATAGAAGAAGCTAGGAAATATTTTGAATGGGAGACACAACCAAATTGTGTAGGAGAATTAGATCCTATTGGGCAACTAAGGAAAGAACTCGAGGCATTAAGAATGCAGCAAAATCACCAAGAAGAGCAAAATCAGCAAAATCGCATCGCACTAAGGATGAAGTAGCCCAACTTCGTCGAGAATTAGAAGATTTGCGGACCACCTAGGATATAAGAAGGCAGATTTGGTGTACAATATGTAACAACAGTGCACATTCCAATACAAGGTAAGTTGTCAATTTTGTGAAAAGGATGGCTTTGAAGCTAGAGACTGTTACTACCTGAAGGGTACGCAACAACGAAGTAACCCTCAAGCTCTGGATTCATATTATGCTAGTACTTCAAATGCACCTAATAGAGAGGAGAATCATACAACAAAGTCTAGATATAATAGGCCATTGATGTGTTATCACTCTGGTGAGTATGGTCATATGCAAAATAATTGTTCCCTTCTAAGAGATGCACCTCCTTGTCAGCATTGTCCAGAGGCTAAAGATCACTATACCAAAGATTGCCCAAGAAGTCGCCCTGCTCCTATTCACATGATTGCAATCTCCCCACAAGTGGAAGCTATGACCACTTAGCCTTATGTTAATATGACCACTCAATCTTATGCTGTTTCATCTTCATCAATGCCCATGATGACTAGAGCCGGACAAGCAGTAGCAACCCGTAGAGAGGAACAAGAAGGACTCCAGGATAAAGATGAGGAAAAGGAGGTTGGATGGAAGGACCAAGCAAATATTGAAGGAGCTTATCAAAGGATGGCTACTTCACTAAAGGACCTACCAACAAGTCTGCAAGAAGACACACGTGGTAAACGTTGAGTAGATCTTGAAAGGTATTCATCATAAGGTTAGTCTGTACAAACTCATAAAGATGGATTCAAAAATAAGGAGTGACTTATTAAAGACTATACACTTTGCTCACTTGAGCCAGCCACCTAGCATAGACGGTTTCATGATTGATTTTCCCACTGCACCCCTTGCAGACTACCAAAGCTCAAGGTGATCTGTTCTTATAAAGGATGAAGATTTCACAGGTGTGATTATAGATGGAGGCTTTGGCATTAATTTGATGCCATATTTCACAATGAGTAAATTGAATTTAAACCCCACCAAGATGGCACCATGCATAGTTACCCTAGCAGATCAAAATCGAGTTGCGCTAGTTGGCATTATTGAAAAGGTACTAATGATAGTACAGGGTTGTCACCTTGTTCTAGATTTTGTGGTTATTGCACTTCCACAGGAGACTTCTTACCCTTTACTCCTTGGTAGACCTTGGCTAAGGCAAGCAAAAGCTTTGCAAGATTGGGGGAAAAACAAACTGTGGATTTCAACAAACACCAATAGCCAAATGCAACTACATTTGGAAGAAGGGTTCGACCTAGGGAAAACTATTGCATATACTCTGGACACTCAGGTAATGCCCTCTTTACCCCAAGAACAAGATTCATCATTGAATTGGATGATGGAAGGTACAGAGTGTTGCACGGTGGAAATCAATGAAATAGAAGAAGTTGCAGATGAAGAAGTTGCAGAAAAAAGCCATGAAGCTCACAAGGAGTTAGAGAATGAGAAGTTGCACTTGAATACAAACATTGAAGGGGCAAAAAATATAGAAATATCAGGTAAGGAAAGTTATGAGCCTGAATGCAGAGAAGATCTCCCCTTTTCAAATATAGCTCAAGGATGGACCAGAGAACATATTGCAGAGTATAAGCTAAACTCCACTCTTGCATATAGTGGAGATGATTTCTCAAGTAAGACTAGTCCTGAAACATTGGTTCAAGAATTAAATCTAGGGATGAAGAGAACCCTCAAATATTCCACTTCGCCTCTTGGCTATGGCATTATCCCCCCTTATTGCAGAAGGTAACTTCTTTACTTTTTGCTTATAAAAATGTCTCCGCATGGTCCTACAAAGATCTAACAGGGATACTAGAGGAGCTCGGATTACACCGAATACCCTTAGTTGAGGGAGTCACACCTGCAAGAAGTAGGCCATATCGACTCACTTTATAAATATAATACACTTGTGAATTTGTCCCTTCACATAGGCATGTGATTTTCTTCTAAAGCTTTAACCTTGAAATATATGTCCAATTAGTGATTGTTTCTCCAACAGCTCCCCCTCAATCACTAATTTTCATTCCCTGTTTCTTCATATCATCTTTGTTTCTTTTGTAGAAATGTAGTCCACTTCAATTTCTTTCTCCATTACCTTTTCTCTCAGGAAATGATAATGTATCTCTATATGTTTTGTTCTTGCATGAAATACTAGATTTGCTGCAAGATAAAGTGAACTCATATTATCTCCATGTATTGTAGGTATACCTTGATCAATGCCCAAGCTTTTGAACAATGTCTGCATCCATATAACCTCCTTAGCTGCTTCCACAAGTCCTTTGTACTCAGCTTCAGTTGACGATAATGCTATTGTATGTTGTTTCTTTGAACACCAACTTACAAGCTTATCACCAATGTATATCATGTAGCCATGAGTTGATCTTCTGTCATCCTCGTTACCTACCCAGTCTGCGTCACTATAGGCTCTCAACTTCAAATCTGATGTAAACGGATACTATGATCTTTCCTTTATAGTTCCCTTTATATATCTGAGAACTCTTTGACCTGCAATCCAATGTGGATCCTTTGGACAATGCATTAATTTTGACAAAACTCCCACTGCATAACTAAGATCAGGTCTTGTTAGTGTAGCAAAAATCAAACTACCCACAAGAGATTGATACTTCCTCATATCTTTGTATTCTGCACCATCTTATTTACTGAGCTTGTGATTAACTTCAAGTGGAGTTGAAGCTTCTCTACATTTTTCCATATCAAACTTCTTCAATAGATTCAGAAGATACCTTTCTTGTGATACATATATGCCATGATCTGTATAAGTGACTTCCATTCCAAGAAAGTATGATAACTTTCCTAGATCACTGATCTTGAATTTTTTTTCAAGTAATCTCTTTACCTCCTTGATTCCTTCATCTGAAGTACCTATGATTATAATATCATCTACATAAATACAAATGTAGATTGTACCTTCCTCTGTTCTTTTGATGAGTAAACTTGGATCTGCTTTTGAACTTTGATATTCAAGTTCATTAAGATACTTCACCAGTCTATAGTTCCATGCTCTTGGAGCTTGCTTCAATCCATAGAGTGCTCTTCTGAGCCTGCAAACAAAATTTGGATACCTAGAATCTATAAACCCTTGAGGTTGTTCCATGTATACCTCATATGATATGTATCCATTCAAGAATGCATTCTTTATATCCAATTGACTTAGAGTCCATCCTTTTGAAGCTGCAATCGCAATGATTGTCCTTATAGTTGACATCTTAGCTACAGGACTTAATGTCTCATCATAATCTATGCCATAGGTTTGGGCATAGCCTTTCACCGCTAGTCTAGCTTTGTATCTGGCAATACTTCCATCTGCAAGCTTCTTCACTTTATAAACCCATTTATTTCCAATTACCTTCTTACCATTTGGTTTAGGAGCAATTTCCCATGTCTTGTTCTCCTCTAATGCATTGAATTCTTCCTTCATTGATTCTTCCCATTGCTTCTTACCTTTAGCTTCATCATAGTTATGCGGTTCTTCATCATCTTTGACCATATATGCATAGTTCTTCTGAGTTATGTAAGAAGTATTATAAGAATACCTTTCTGGTTGTCTTCTTGTCCTGCTTGACCTTCTTGGTTCACATTCTTCATAAGTTTCTGGATACACCTCTTCATCAAATATAGGAGCTTCTTCATTTCTTCTTGCTAATCCACTTCTGGATGTACTTGCTTGCATATATCCTTCATCTTCATTTACCTGTAGAATTGATTTTCCTTTCTCGCATCTTCTTACCTCTTCTTCAAATTCTTGAGTTGTATTACCTTGATCTGCATACCAACTTTTCTGCTCATCAAATGTAACATCTCTAGAAACAAGAAATTCTTTGGTTAGAGAATTCCACAACCTGTTACCCATGTGCTTTTCATCATAACCAATGAACACATATTTTTCTGCCTTTGGTTCAAGTTTATGCTAAGTTGTGATGACACATAAGCATATGCAATTGATCCAAACACTCTACAATGATCTAGTGTTGGTTTCTTACCCCACCAAGCTTCATATGGAGTCATTCCATTTAGAGCTGCACATGGTAATCTATTCACAAGATATGTAGCTATATTTACAGTCTCAACCCAAAGATAATTTGGACAATTCTTCTCCTTCAGCATAGCTCTAGCAAACTCAACCAAAGTCCTGTTCCTTCTTTCTACTACACCATTTTCTTGTGGTGTATACCTGCAGGTTATTTCTCTCTTAATACCTGCATTCCAAAGATAATCAATGAACTCTTGGGAGAAGTATTCTTCCCCTCCATCAGACCTCCGTCTCTTAAGCTTTTGACCTGTGACTCTCTCTGCATATGCATGAAAATGCTTGAAAGCTCCAAAGACTTCTGATCTTTCCTTCAAAACATATAAGGGTATCCATCTTGTAGCATCATCAATGAAAAGAACATAATACCTTGAGCCACTGATAGATCCTTCTTTTGTTGGTCCCCATACATTTGTATGAATGAGCTCAAGTACTCCATCATGTTTGAATCCTTTCTTCTGAAATGGTAGCATGTATGCTTTTCCCATTTGACATGCTTCACATTTATAAACCATATGTTGACTCTGCACTTTTGGTAATCCTAGTACAGATTGATTTGCAACCATAGCTTTAATTCCTCTTTCATTGAAGTGAACTAATCTCTTATGCAAAGATCAAGTTCTGTAATCACTCCTTCACCATGTGTGAGCAAAGCTTGACCAATGTTCCCTTGTACTCTTAAAGTGAAGAGTCTACCTTCTTTCTTACCCGAGACAATCACAATCTGATTATATCCATTCTCTGGATCTTCAACAAATACTCCTTCATTTGTAAACCTGACTTGAAAACCTTTTTCAAATATCTATCCCACACTAATCAAGTTTTTAGGTATTGTAGGAACATACAAAACATTGGTTAGCAAATCTGCTCCACTGTTGCATTTCACTTTTCCAATTGAATGTACAATGTCTTGTATTATCACCTGTTTGAACTGTATGACTAGAAATTCTTTTTCCAATTCTGACATCAATTCTATGTTTCGTGACAAATGATTAGAACATCCAGAGTCAATGTAAAATACCTTTAGATCTTCTTTATCTGATGTGCTGATTGAATTCATCATCAATGATGTATGACTTTCATTTTGTGTGTCATTTGCATAGTTGTAGTAGGTGGTGTTGTAAGATTGATTCTGTCCCCAAATTCTTCGTCCACCACTACTATAGCCTCCTCTTTGACTTTGTCTACCTCTTTGAAAATTACTTTGATATCTTCCACCTCTGCCTCGGCTATTGTTATTCTGATTTTGATTTTATCCTTGTTGATTATGCCAACAGTCATGAGCCAAATGATTACTCAATCCACACATCCACCAAGCCTTCTTGTTGTTGTTTTGATTACCTCCACCTTTTCCAAAGGCTCTTGGTCTTCCTCTGCCAATGCCTTTACCTCTTGCATAATAAACTTGAGAACTCGACTCCTCTTCATCCTTTGCTTTACCTTTATCTCCTTTCTTCTTGTTCTTCATGTACATTTCAGAACTTTGTCCTTTATCTCCATCTCCCTTCAGGTCTTGCTCAAATGTGAGCATCAAACCAAGCAACTGGTTCAAATCTCAAACATATTGATTTAATGAAAGTTTTGTTGATAAGACAAAAGGTTTCCACTTTTCATCTCCTCTCAAACCTGTAAGTAATTGAGCAATCAACCTATGATCTTCAACATCTTCATCTATGGATCCAAGACTATCTGCTAGATCCTTCATCTTAGTGACATTATCACTAATACTTTGACTTGGCTTCTTCTTGAATGTTGTAAACTCTGACCATAGACCTGCTTTCCTTGCTTTGGTAGTACTTTGAAAATGATATTCCAATGCATTCCATATATCTTCAGATGATTCCAATCCTCTGATGTGTGGTAGCAAATGATCTGAGATCGTATTGTAGATGTAAGCTTTTGCACTTGCATCCTTCTTCTGCCAATGATTTAAAGCATCAAGTTCCTCTTTCTTTGGTCGGCTTTCATCTTCAAATACTGGCTTCTCTTCTTCACGTGTAACATATATCATGAGATCCTTACTCATAAGTAAGGCTTCCATTCTCATTACACATGCAGGGTAATTATCTCTGTCCAATTTGTCAATGGAGATATGATATGCCATACTCGTTTCCTTCTGCTACAACTTGTGAGCTTAAAGGATAAAAGATAATACCTTTTGGACTTCTTTGTATATGAAGATACTTTTGAAGTAGCCTTTTGATGCCTTGTGTCTTCAAATGCTTCACCTTTCAAACTTTAATGGAAAACTTTCCAAACCCTCTTGTACCTTTTCCGCCTTTTGCTCTTTAGGACCTTTCTGCTCTAAACTGAGAGGTTTGCTTCTACATAAATTCCTAGTCAGTGAAATAACATACCTTAAGTATTCTGCTGATTTCTCTTAGCTCAAATAATATTTCTCTAAGATCTTTAAGTGCATGCAAGTAGACGAGTAGAGCTTTCCAAGAAGCTATGATATGCAAGAAACCGATCTCTAGAACTCAAGTTATGGCCTTCACAAGATCACCCTGTATGACTTTCCAAAACTGGAAATTTTGCCGCTTTTAGTAATTCTTAGTGTCTAAATATGAAAATTCCATGCCTAGCATTGACTTGCAACCAAAAGTCGATGCCAAGCATCGACTTTGCGCTTTTTCAATCACTTTTTTAGCATGAGAATTAGCCTATGAACACAAGACATGAGCAAGACTACTTTTATGTGGGAAGTCGATGCCACGCATCGACTTTATGTTGAAACTCGATGCCAGGCATCGAGTTGCTCCACAAACTTCATATTTTCAAAGAGATTTAGTAGTACATAAAACTCAGAGAATAAAACATAGACTTATCAGCACAAACTCCATGCCAGATATCGACTTGCTTGGAAAACTTCAACTTCTGAAATCATTTTACACAAGCCAAACTCTGGAGATGGAAGAAGAAGAATTATACACAGAAGTTTAGTAAACTCTTTCCATAACTATGAAACCTCATAAATGCACAGGTGCTTTCTCACGTAGAGAAGCCCGACTATTATCAGTCATACAAAAATGAGTATGAATTCACTTTCTCAGTGTCTTCCTCATCGCGTCAGTTGATACAAACTAACTTATATAGTTTTTCTCAATCTCGTGACTTTTAAAAAAACTTCTAGAACTAAAGTGAACTAACTTTACAAATATAATACGCTTGTGAATTTGTCCCTTCACATAGGCATGTGATTTTCTTCTAAAGCTTTAACCTTGAAATATATGTCCAATTAGTGATTGTTTCTCCAACACATGAGTTAAAGTCAAATTTTGAGGAGTGCGATGAATATGTTGAAAACAAAGGAGCAAGCTTAGAGGATTATTGGGATATTCAAGAAGTGAACAAAGTTTGGACAATGCTAAATCCATGACTACTTATCCATTACAAGAGAAATAAACACCAAAAAGCTCACAAGGGAGCTGAAAGGTCAGGAAGATGGAATGGAAATTCAAAAGACAAGCAAAGAGTAGGAGAAGAGTCACACACTCACCTATACATGAATGAAAGTCACACTTCGAGAATGATTCATTGAAGTGAAGGACCTAACAAGTGCAGAGGGGCCCGAGAAGCATCCCCCAGCAGTATAAGCCCCTTATCATCCTTGTAGATGAGATTTTCTATAAGTCTCATGCACTAGATCCTCTCTCTCTAGTGTATTGTGGCATTATTGGGACCTTCCAAAGAGTCATCCATAGGATGCTTTGGGTAATTTATCACATTTATGTATGATTGCTCTAGGAAAGTGTAGATATAGATCGTAAATCAAAAATCAGATGTGTTCTCTATGTTCAAGAGGTTCAAGCAAGAGGTTGAGAAGGAGATAGGTAAGCATGTTAAATCCTAATGGTGTGATGGAGTGGAAGAACATTTCTTTAAACAATTCAGTTTTTATTTTTATGAAATTGGTATCAAAAGGAAATCTATAACAGGTATACCTCTGAAAACAACGATGTGTAGAAAAAAAGAGTAGGCATATAGTGGAGATTGCAAGGTGTATGATTCATGAAACACATGCCTCTATTTTATTGGGATTGTGATGTTTATACCTTAGTTTATTTGATGAAGAGGATACCTAGAAGTGGTGTTCATGAATCAACTCCAAATGAGGCCAACTATGGCAAGAAACCAACTATGGAACATCTCAAGGTGTTTGGATGTACATGCTATGTGCACATTCCACAAGAGGTAAGGACCAAACTTGATGGTAAATATGAAAAGTGTGTCTTCATAGGCTATCTCCTACGAACAAGGGCTAAAAGGGCTATAACCCTTACACAAAGAAGTTTTACGTATCAAGAGATGTGGTCTTTAATGAATTGAAAGCTTGGTATATGGACAAGGGAAAAGAAAAGGTAATAGATGATGAATTGGATGATATATCAAATTATGGTAAAGAAGATATGCAAGTTGAAGAAACTCAAATGAGTGGGCCTAAGGCTTCAACATCAAGATCAGCTACCCAAGGGCACATGGGACAAAGGAGAAGCCTATAAGAATCACCAACATCCACATACAAGTCTCTCATGTCTCTCATGGTGATCATAAAGGTGATAGTAAGTCGCAAGATGAAGAAGACTATGAAGAGTTGATTACAACACAAGTAAGTCTATCAAGATTGATAAACAAATTCCCTAAAGGGAATGAAAGGAGATCCTTGAGGCTCAAGAAGCCAATACAAAGGTTAAACTATTACTTTTTCATTTCCAAGCACTACAAGTAGATGATGTAGGTTATAGGAGATAATGATCCATAAATGTATGATGAATGGAAGAGAGCTATGGATGAAGAGATTGAAGCACTCAAGGATAATGAGATGTGGGAATCAGTGCCCAAGGAACTAGGTATGAAAGTGACTTGCAAAAATGGATGTATAAGACTAAACCGAATGTAGATGGTTCACTCGCTAGACACAAAGCTAAGTTGTTGTCTAAGGGGTTCACATAAACGTTTGGAGTGGACTATAAAGAGACCTTTAGCTATCTGACTAGCAAAAAAATAATGAGAAATTTAATAGCTATATATGTAGGTAGGAGATGGCCTATATATCAACTTGATATAAAGAATGCATTCTTTGATGATGAGCTAAAGAAAGAGGTATACATGGTGCAACCAATAGGATATGAAGATGTGGATCATCCTGAATTTTCTTTTAGGCTAAAGGAGGCCTTCTATGGGCTTAAGCAAGCGTCAAGGGCCTATAATCCAATTTTTGCTGAATATCTTGAGAAGTGTTTGTACAAACAAAGCAAATATGATCCCTTAGTCTATGTGAAGAAAGAAGGGAGTAAGGTAGTATTCATGTGTATCTATGTGGATGATCTAATCATAATTGGTGATGATCATACAAGAATCAAAGAAATCAAGAGAAAACTTGAAAAAATTTCAAGGTATTTAATTTTGGTGAGTTGAAGTACTTTGTAGGTATTGAAATTGTTTATGCAATGGATGGCATATATCTTTTGCAAAGGAAATATCTATTGGATGTACTCAACAAGTATGGTATGGCAGAATATAAGGCACACACTCAACCTATAGATGCAAATACAAAGACAAGTATTATGGATGGTAAAAGGCTTCAAGACTTAACATTGCATAAAAGCTTGATTGGTTCTTTGATCTATCCAACAATGACTAGACCTAACGTATATTATGTGGTAGGAGTACATGCTCAATTTATGCATGTGGCCACTCAAGAGAACTTAAATGTAGCTAAGAGAGTGCTTAGATATGTGATGTATACAATCAATCATGGATTGTTTTATAGGTAATAACTATAAAGGAGGATATAGAGGAAGGAGAGACTACAACAACTATGTAGATGATCAAACCCAAGAGGAATCATTACTTTTGATAAATATGACCATGAAGCAAGGTAAAGCAAATGAACATGTATTATATATAGGATCAGGTTTCTCAAATCATGTAGTAGGGAATGTAGCTTTTGTTGGAGGAGATGGTGGATAGTCTTCAGAGATGAAGTGGTCTTGCTTAAACTTCTTCACACTAGCCAAGAACAAGTGCTAGAGAGTGTAGTGGGCCTCTTTAGCTTGCTAATGATCATAAATAATCACCTATGTTGTTTGGAACATGATCCACTAATCAATGGATCAAAACAGATGAGTAGGAAGTTAATCCAAGGTTAGAGGCTTGCTATTTTAGACTCTACACCTGTTCAATATAATGAATAGTGCTTTGAGCATGATAGAAATTAGTATAATTCCTTTTGATGGTTTCTAATTAACTTAGAAAGCTACGAATCATGAGTGATTTCAATAAAAACTATGAACTACATGTTGAGTAAGAGGTTCATGTTACCATTAGAAGCTTTGAAATTTTCAATTTTCTTAACAGAGTGTCTAGTGTCATCACTTGTGTGTACTTCATGCTTCCCTTTGGGTTCTTCAAGATCAGATAGCAATGCTACATTTCTAGTCACATGATTGGAACACCGAGGATCAATATAGAGAAGATGCTCATCATCTTTAGCTTGCTTGGATGTCATGTAGCTCAAGCGTAAGCACCACCTCCTTTAATTGTCAATCCGTGGAAGAGATACGAGATGAAGATCATGAAAGCTAGAAGTAGTGAGAGTGAAGGTGAGAAGCATGAATATGCACACACACATACACACACACACACAAGGAAAAGACAAGCAAGACACAATAAAAGGTAGAAAGTAGACTCTATTTCTCAATAACACTCTTACAAGCTCAATCTATCTCTATACTCCAACTTGCCAACCTGAGAAATGAGCTCTCTAGCTCTTTTTATAGATTCTACACTAGTTTTGAGTGGTTTCACATCTAGAGATTGGCATACTTAAAAAATAGGTTCTAGAGGGTATTTGAAGGTCTAAACAAAATCTAAAAATAGCCAAAATTAGTATGTTTGTTCTACCTAAGCTCCTCAATCTTGAAGACTCCTCAGCTTGTACACAATGGAGCTACTAAATACAAAATTGGATATGTTTATGATACATATGTTACAAAAGTGATGAATATCATTGTCTAGAGTTTTGGAAAAGTAATATGAAGTATATTTCTTTGAAAAAATGACTGTGTTGCGCGTTTGTCATCCCTAACATATCCTTGTTGCAGGGTCTACATGATGTAATTTTGCAAGAGGTCTTGTGCGAGGGTGTGCTCTATGATGCGAACTCCTCATGCAAGATCAATTTCTAGTTTTTCCCAGTCTATGGCTTGAGGTTCTCTGAGAGGTGGAAGTCGGTAGTATGTTGAATACACCACTTGTTCACAAGCAAATAACTGAAGTGGATGGGTATGTTGGCTGATAAAAACTTTGGAGTGGTACTTCTAGAAGCATGTCATGAACATCTCTTTAAAAGTCATCTTATAACATGCAGATAAGTACTTTATGTTGATGTTTAAAACAACACAAGAAATGAATTAATGTGACACTAGAACAGCTCTATGGTCATCATTAACTCATTGCCACTCCAAACTTTGAGAAATGATAGCCAAAACCAAGAACTTTACTTCTTTAGAACTTTCTAGTCACTAAAATGACATACCTTCAGTATTTTGCTAATTTCTCTTAGCTCCAATAATATTTCTCCACGATCTTCTGAAGGATAAAAGTAGAAGAGTAGAGCTTTCCAACAAGCTATTATTTGCAAGAAACGGATCTCTAGAACTCAAGATATAGCCTTCACAAGATGACCTTGTATGACTTCCAAAAGTGGAAATTTTGCCTCTTTTAGTAATTTTGAGTGTTTGAAAATGAAAATTCGATGCCTAGCATCGACTTACAACCAAAAGTCGATGCGAGGCATCAACTTTGTGCTTTTTCAGCCACTTTTTAGTTCCTGAAATAGGTGTGTTTGACCACAAGATATGAATGAATCACTTTTATGCTAGAAGTCGATTCCAGGCATCGACTTTATGCTGAAACTCGATGCCAGGCATCGAGTTGCTCCACAAATTTCATCTTTTCAAGAAGATTCATTAGTAGATAAAAGTTAGATATGAAGATAAGGACTTATCAGCTAGGATTCGATGCCAGGCATCGAGTTCCTACATAAAACTCAACCTTTCAACATACATTCGATGCCAGGCATCGACTTGCTTGGAAAACTTCAACCTTTCAAATCATTATACAGAAGACAAACATTGGAGATGGAAGAAGAAGACTTATACACAGAACTTTAATAAACTCTTTCCATAACTATGAAACCTCACAAATGCACAGGTGCTTTCTCATGCAGAGAAGCCCGACTATTCTCAGTCATACAAAATGAGTACTAACCCACTTTCTCATTGTCTTCCTCATCGTGTCAGTTGATACAAACTAACTTATATAGATTTTCTTATTCTCGCGATTTTAAAAAAACTTCTAGAACTAAAGTGAACTAACTTTACAAATATAATACACTTGTGAAATTGTCCCTTCACATAGGCATGTGATTTTCTTCTAAAGCTTTGACCTTCAAATATATGTCCAATTAGTGAGTGTTTCTCCAATAGCTCCCCCTCAATCACTAATTGACATTCTCTGTTTCTTCATATCATCTTATTTTCTTTTACTCCTGCCATGCTTTTGAATCTGCTAGTCTTCACACCATCCAAGCTCTTTGTCATTATGTCTGCTATTTGATATTTTGTAGAAATGTACTCCACTTCAATTTCTTTCTCCATTACCTTTTCTCTAAGGAAATGATAATGTATCTCTATATGTTTTGTCCTTGCATGAAAAACTCGATTTGCTGCAAGATAAGTGAACTCATATTATCTCCATGTATTGTAGGTATACCTTGATCAATGCCCAAGCTTTTGAACAGTGTTTGCATCCTTATGACCTCCTTAGCTGCTTCCACAAGTCCTTTGTACTCAGCTTCAGTTGATGATAATGCTACTGTATGTTGTTTCTTTGAACACCAACTTACAAGCTTATCACCAATGTATATCATGTAACCATGAGTTGATCTTTTGTCATCCTGTTTACCTGCCCAGTCTGCGTCACTATAGGCTCTCAACTTCAAATCTGATGTAAAAGGATAATATAATCCTTCATTTATAGTTCCTTTGATATATTTGAGAACTCTTTGACCTGCAATCCAATGTGAGTCCTTTGGATAATGCATGAATTGTGACAGAACTCCCACTGCATAACTAATATCAGGTCTTGTTAGTGTAGCATAAATCAAACTACCCACAATAGATTGATACTTCCTCATATCTTTGTATTCTGCACCATCATAATTATTGAGCTTGTGATTAACTTCAAGTGGAGTTGAAGCTTCTCTGCAATTTTCCATATCAAACTTCTTCAATAGATTTAGAAGATACCTTTCTTGTGATACATATATGCCATGATCTGTATAAGTGACTTCCATTCCAAGAAAGTATGATAACTTTCCTAGGTCACTGATCTTGAATTCTTTTTCAAGTAATCTCTTTACCTCTTTTATTACTTCGTCTGAAGTACCTGTGATTATAATGTCATCTACATAAATTCAAATGTAGATTATACCTTCCTCTGCTCTTTTGATGAGTAGACTTGGATCTGCTTTTGAACTTTGATATCCAAGATCATTAAGATACTTCACTAGTCTATGGTTCCATGCTCTTGGAGCTTGCTTCAATCCATACAATGCTCTTCTCAACCTGGAAACAAAATTTGGATACCTAGAGTTCTTTATATCCAATTGACTTAGGGTCCATCCTTTTGAAGCTGCAATAGCAATGATTGTCCTTATAGTTGACATCTTAGCTACAGGACTAAATGTTTCATCATAATCTATGCCATAACTTTGGGAATAGCCCCTCACCACCAATCTAGCTTTGTATCTGGCTATACTTCCATCTGCAAGCTTCTTCACTTTATAAACCCATTTATTTCCAATTACTTTCTTACCATTTGGTTTAGGAACAAGTTCCTATGTCTTGTTCTCCTCTAGTGCATTAAACTCTTCCTTCATTGCATCTTCCCATTGCTTCTTACCTTTTGCTTCATCATAGTTCTGAGGTTCTTCATCATCTTTGACCATGTAAGCATAATTCTTCTAATTTATGTAAGAACTATCATAAGAATACCTTTTTGGTTGCCTTCTAGTCCTACTTGACCTCCTTGGTTCACATTCTTCATAAGTGTCTGGATACACTTCTTCATTAAATATAGGAGCTTCTTCATTTCTTCTTGTTAATCCACTTCTGGATGTACTTGCTTGCATATAGTCTTCATCTCTATTTACCTGCACAATTGATTTTCCTTTCTCACATCTTCTTACCTCTTCTTCAAATTCTTGAGTTGTATGACTTTCATCTGCATACCAACTTTTCTGTTCATCAATGTAACATCTCTAGAAACAAGAAATTGTTTGGTTATAGGATTCCACAACCTATAACCCATCTGCTTTTCATCATAACCAATGAACACATATTTTTCTACCTTTGGTTCAAGTTTATGTCTAAGTTGTGATGGCAAATAAGCATATGCAATGGATCCAAGCACTTTACAATGATATAGTGTTGGTTTCTTACCCTACGAAGCTTCATATGGAGTCATTCCATTGAGAGTTGCACATGGTAATCTATTCACAAGATATATAGCTATATTTACAGCCTCAACCCAAAGATAATTTGGACAATTCTTCTCCTTTAGCATAGCTCTAGCAAACTCAACCAAAGTCTTGTTCCTTCTTTCTGCTACACCATTTTGTTGTGGTGTATACCTGCAGGTTATTTCTCTCTTAATACTTGCATTCCAAAGATATCATTGAACTCTTGGGAGAAGTATTCTCCCCCTCCATCAGACCCCACTCTCTTAAGCTTTTGACCTGTGACTCGCTCTGCATATGCATGAAAATGCTTGAAAGCTCCAAACACTTCTCATTTTTCCTTCAAGACATATAAAGTTATCCATCTTGTAGCATCATCAATAAATAAAACATAGTACCTTGATCCACTGATAGATCCTTCTTTTGTTGGTCCCCATACATCTGTATGAATGAGCTCTAGTAATCCATCATGTTTGAATCCTTTATTTGGAAATGGTAACCTATGTGCTTTACCCATTTGACATGCTTCACATTTATAAACCATATGTTGACTCTGCACATTTGGTAATCCTAGTACAGACTCATTTTCAACCATAGCTTTAATTCCTCTTTCATTGAAGTGACCTAATCTCTTATGCCAGAGATCAAGTTCTGTAATCACTCCTTCACCATGTGTGAGCAAAGCTTGACCAATGTTCCCTTGTACTCTTAAAGTAAAGAGTCTACCTTCTTTCTTAACAGAGACAATCTGATTATATCCATTCTCTGGATCTTCAACAAATACTCCTTCATTTGTAAACCTGACTTGAAAACCTTTTTCAACTATCTGTCCCACACTAATCAAGTTTTTAGGTATTGTGGGAACATACAAAACATTGGTTAGCAAATCTTCTCCACTCTTGCGTTTCACCTTTCCAATTGAATGTACACTATGTCTGGTATTATCACTTGTTTGAACTGTATGACTAGAAATACCTTTTTCCAATTATGACGTCAATTCTATGTTTCATGACAAATGATTAGAACATCCAGAGTCAATGTAAAATACCCTTATATCTTCTTTATTTGATGTGCTAATTGAGTTCATCATCAATGATGTATGACTTTCATTTTGTGTGTCATTTGCATAGTTGTAGTAGGTGGTGGTGTAGGATTGATTCTGTCCCCAACTTCTTCCTCCACCTCTACCATAGCCTCCTCTTTGACTTTGTCTACCTCTTTGAAAATTACTTTGATATCTCCCACCTCCACCTCTGCTATTGTTGTTTTGATTCTGGTTTGATCCTTGTTGGTTGTGCCAATAGTCATGAGCCAAATGATTATTGAATCCACAGATCCAACAGGCCTTCTTGTTGTTATTTTGATTACCTCTTCCTCTTCCAAAACCTCTTGCTCTTCCTCTGCCAGTGCCTTTACCTCTTGCATAATAAACTTGAGAACTTGACTCTTCTTCATCCTTTGCTTTACCTTTATCTCCTTTCTTCTTATTCTTCATGTACATTGCAGAAATTTATCCTTTATCTCCATCTCCCTTCAAGTCTTGCTCAAATGTGAGCATCAAACCAAGAAACTGGTTCAAATCTGGAACATAATGATTTAATGAAAGTTCTATTGATAAGACAAAAGGTTTCCACCTTTCATCTCCTCTCAAACCTATAAGTAATTGAACAATCAACCTGTGATCCTCAATATCTTCATCTATGGATCCAAGACTATCTGTAAGATCCTTCATCTTAGTGACATAATCACTAATACTTTGACTTGGCTTCTTCTTGAAGGTTGTAAACTCTGACCATAGACTTGCTTTCCTTGCTTTAGTAGTGCTTTGGAAATGATACTCCAATGCATTCCATATATCTTCAGATGTTTCCAATCCTCTGATGTGTGGTAGCAAATGATCTGAGATTGTATTGTAGATGTATGCTTTTGCACTTGCATCCTTCTTCTGCCAATGCTTTAAAGCATCAAGTTCTTCTTTCTTTGGTCGGCTTTCATCTTCAAATACTGGCTTCTCTTCTTCACCTGTTATATATACCATGAGATTCTTACTCATAAGTAAGGCTTCCATTCTCATTACCCATGCGGGGTAATTATCTGTGTCAAGTTTGTCAATGGAGATATGATCTACCATACTCCTTTCCTTCTGTTGCAACCTGTGAGCTTAAAGGATAAAGGATAATACCTTTTGGAGTTCTTTGTGTATGAGGATACTTTTGAACTAACCTTTTGATGCCTTTGTGTCTTCAAATGCTTCACCTTTCAACCTTTAATGAAAAACCTTTCAAAACTTCTCGTACCTTTGTCGCCTTCTGCTCTTTAGGACCTTTCTGCTGTGACACCACTTGTTGATGTGTAAAACACCACAAAAAATGAATTAATGTAACACTAGAACACCTCTATGGTCATCATTAACTCATTGCCACTCCAAACTTTGAGAAATGATAGGCAAAACCAAGAACTTTACTTCTTCAGAACTTTCTAGTCACTAAAATGACATACGTTTAGTATTTTGCTAGTTTCTCTTAGCTCCAATACTATTTCTGCAATATCTTTTGCTTAATGAAAGTAGAAGAGTAGAGCTTTCCAACAAGCTATTATTTGCAAGAAACGGATCTCTAGAACTCAAGATATAGCATTCACAAGGTGACCCTGTATGACTTCCAAAAGTGGAATTTTTGCCTCTTTTAGTAACTCTGTGTGTCTAAAAATGAAAATTCGATGCCTAGCATCGACTTGCAACCAAAAGTTGATGCGAGACATCGACTTTGTGCTTTTTCAGCCACTTTTTTGTTCTTGAAATAGGCGCGTTTAACCACAAGATATGAATGAAGCACTTTTATGCTAGAAGTCGATGCCAGGCATCGACTGTATGCTGAAACGCGATGCCGAAACCAGTAAAAATGCCTCTTCAAATGTTTGCATGTATGTGCTTGGTAAAAACATAAGTCTCGAATAATACGCCATAAGGGTTAAGCAACTCGGAATAGTAGAGAGATAAAAAACGAGCGCTTCAGAGCCTTGTGTAATGTCGATAAAGTTCAAAAATGTATATTTTGCGTGTTGGAAGACTTTAATTACTGTCAAGAGCATGCTAAAAATATTATTGGTCATTTTAACTGCTAAGTCCAGGAGAGTCGCATATCTTGCAATCCAAAATTCCATTTTTTTACCATGTACTCTTCCGTTGGTAGGTAGTTATGTGGTGGACTAGGTAATAGCAGATAATTCAGCCATTGATTATTAATGCTTCCCTGGCGCTGTCCTTCCCAAAATTGGGACCAGGAGCGTCTTCGGGGTACTAGGCAAAAAGATCAAGCACATATGGTGATGCTTCCCATTGTACCCGTAATGTAGGATTGTTTTCCAAAACTTTGCGCCTCCAGATGGGATTAGCTTTTTCGAATTCTTCTTGAGTGTACTTGAGTGTATCTTGGCTAAATTGGAGGTTGTTGTCCGGATCCTTATTTGTCGTTGTCTTTATATATTGCCGTGTTTGTTCTATAAGTAATCCATAAGGTACATTGAATGGCTTCAAAATTTGATCCAGGTTTTTACTTTCAATTTTAGCTTCCTTCATGACTTGGATTATTTGATCTTTGAATTCAGCAGTAAGCTAGGACACCAGTAGTGCCCTTTCCGATCGGCTCAGTTCTGCAATGTCCGGATTATGATGTTCAATGTTGGTCTCCTGTTCCTCCCTTATTGGTGAATGATATAAGGGGGGAGAGAGAGGATGTACCTCAGTCTCCTCAGTAGTCTCTGCGAGTTTTGGAACTACTGGTGTCTCCTTAATCACCTTTTGCTCTAGCTACTCTTGTAGTTCCTGAATCATCTCATCTTTTTGCTTGATTTCCTCATTACCTTTAGCAATAGTATCCTTGTGTTTGAGAAGTTCTTGAGCAACAATATCAAGATGATCAGTGTCTTCTTTACATTGCAGTAAATACCGATTCTCTGATTTTTTCCATTTTGCTCTAAGAGCCACGGTATCATCCATGTACCTCTTTTCCCATTCAACAATGGTTGCCTGCTCCTGCCTGAGCTGATCTTCATACTTAACCATCTTTTCCTCGAGTTCCTTGATGTCTTTTTTTGGCTTTTCCTGAACATCTATGGGTTGATCGCTTAGAAGAGTTGTCATTAGTTCTTTATTCTTGCTCCTCAGGTTTTCTGCTTCTTCCATACATACCTTTATTTGAGATTCTAAGACTTTGCCTCTTGTGTTCATCCGCGTCTTTTCACCCTCGCTAGCTTCATATTTCTTCTTTATTTCTTGGAGTTGTTCTTTCAATTTTGCATTTTCCGTTGTTAAAGTTTGGTACTGATCTTTGACCTTTTGAAGTTCATTTTCTTTCTATAATATCTGCTCCTTTGCTATCTTTAACTCAACAGAAGATGCTTACCGATTTCTTGAAGTTCATGCTTGTCCTGCATCACTTTATCGTAGTCCTCATCAGCCTCAAGCATTAGTTGTTGTGTATCCATTGCGGTTCTGATCATGTCTTGCACTACCGGCTTGAGCTGAGCAATGTCAACATTCAACCAAGTTCTGGGTATGCTAAGAACTTCTCCGGTTTGTACGTCTTTTCCTTGCTCTACGTGGATGGTTTCATTGTGTGGTTGTCTAATTTGTAGTTGTATTTTGGGTTCTTTTCTTCCTTCATCTAATTCAATAACTTTTGTGGTGCTCCCTTGAAAAGTGACATCCATGGGGGAGGGTTCTGCTACAACCCTTATCGGTGTGAAGGGTTCTGCTTCTTCTACTGTCGCTTCGTGAGGCTCTTTCTTTGGTAGCTTGATTGACATCTCTCTCGTAGGTGTTGCCTCCTTGATATGAATTGTGGAAGTTTCATTGAGTTTGATTGCATGTGTCCCTTCTTGGTCTACCTCCTTGCTTATGTTGTCTTGAGTGGGGTGGACAGAGTGATCAGTTTCCTTCGTTCCTTCGTCTGCTTCCTCGTAGTTGACTACATTCAACTCCTCCCATTGTCCATCATCCTTTGATTCACTTTGAATATCCACATTCAACAATGAAGTGTCAGGTTCTTCTTGTGCATCTGAAGACGAGCTTGATTTATTTAACCCTAATTCTCAGTAGCAGTGAACTTTGGTGAGTTTCTTTTTTGCTTCCATCTCTTGGTGGGTTTGCTAGTAATGGTGTCCTTGCACTGGTAAATTGACTTGCCCTTCTGTATATTGATGTGTATCCTCCAGGGCTTTAGTTAAATCTTCTTCTGTAATAGGTCTCAGCTCTTCAATCCTTGTTTTTGGGACTACATGTGCTCTTTTCGTGGTTGGAACCTCCTCTTTGACTTACTTTTCTTCCCTTAATCTCTTTGTGCCTCTAATTTTGGGTTGATTTTTGGTTTCAGCTTCTTCAACAATTTTGATTCCTCTTTTCTTTTTTGGTACTGTCGCAACTTTGACATACTTAGCCATAGCAGTTGATGATGGCATTTCTTGCAGGTGCTCTCTAATGCCTAAAGCATGGTAAATCAATATTGTCAGAGCTAGATTGCCATTGAGGAACTTCTTGCTATTCCATTGCTTCTTTGCCTCGAATAGCCGTTCCTGTATGTAAGGAGTCAGATTAATCTGATTTCCAATCTACTTGATGGCATGTGAGAGTAACTGAGTAATAATCTTCTAGGGAGCCATGTATCGATGCATATTTGGAAAGTAGAAGTGCTGGTGAATGAGCCTGACTTCCTCTTCAATATCCACTCGATTGATGTCAGTGAATATCCTTGTCTTTGCTCCACGGCTTTTGTCTTTCACTATCGTGTTGCCATCCTTTTCCCATCCAAAAGCTTCCTTAATCAAGTCATGTGTGAACCGAATAACTACCCATTCACCTATTTTATCCATAACTCTAGCCTCGGGCACCAATGGATCATGTAGTGCTGGCTGTAAGGTGTTCATGACTTGTGTGCACCTTTGAAAGTTGGGCTTATACATTGGCAATTCAAAATATTTGTGTATGTCTGCTTTCTTCATGATGTCTATTGTAGATGGGAGTTCATGCACTACTCTGAAATCTTGGGACATGATCGGAAATTGAAGATCTCTATCGATGATTTTTATAGTCGCCAGGAAGAGATATTCCCGAGCCGGTTGATCTTCTCTAAACCAATGTCCCTTTGCTTTGGTGATACTTTGGAGAGGAAATTCCAATACTTCCTCTTGAACTATTGCTTCCGAATCTTCAGAAGCCATCTGCACTTGTAAGGAAAAGTGCATTAGCTTTAACAGAAAGCATAACAATTGTGTAGTGCATTGCACTGATATGTTGTCGTTCCGTCACTCCGTTTCCCTTGGTTCTATGAGTGAGATCTCTTACCACATCTTTTTATTTCTTTTCCTTAAAGAAAACGATCATTAGTATAGCTGAAGCATTTATTTATTTACATAGTATGTCCATTCCTAAGGAAGTTTAAGCTATGATCTAATCCCCATTGGAGATTGTGCACCACTAAATTGTTTATGCGCATTAAGTGCCGAATGCTTGGCCTTGTAGTGTGGCCCTACTATGCATACTTTAGGTGCATTTGATACTTCATGAGTGCAATTGGAATCATTGTTGTTGTAGTGGTTCCTTCCTTACGGATGCTTTGGCTTCCAAATCCACTTCGTGGTTATGTTGATTGCCCTTGTCTTCTCTCTGGTGCTTTGAACTTCATGTAATTCTTTTGATGTCCTAGTCATTGAGGTTTTGCTCTTCATGTTTCTATGATGAATCTTTCTTGGCTGCATTGTTTGAATGCCTCAATGTAATGCATTCATTTGTTTGTTTATCTCTTGTTTGGCTGCTTGTCTAACCTCTCTAGGAATCCATATCTGTTGTCGTGCCTTCTGAGCTTGAATTAAAGGTTTCGTGAGCCATATTTGCAAGAGTCGTTTTGTTTCAGATTTCAGTGATGCTGATTTCTTGTTCTCCTTTTTCTCCTCATGAGTTGGTGTTTGCGTCTCTGATTTCTGCACTTGATCCTTGCGTACCCATTTGAATTTGTTCTTCCCTTGATGCGAGTATTTGAATGTTGTCTTCCACATTGGTGATCCTTCTGTCATGTGAGAAACTCCATGAGAGTTGGTTTCCTTATTGTCTAGCCGTGCACCAACTGAATGGGATGATTTCACCTCTTCCTTGGACTCGTTAGGGTTTGAGCTTTCTGCCTCTTCTAGATTGGTTTCTGAGGTATTGGGACTGGAATCCTCTTCCACTAGCTCTTCTTTGCGTTCTTCTGCACTCTCGATGGCTTTTGGTTGTTGTGAAGGCTTCTCCCCTAATAGACTAAAAATTTCCTTGTGCCCTATCTTGGCTGACATATAGCCTTGAGCTAGGTTGATGCTTACTTCATTCTCAATGATCCAATCCTATCCTAGGATCAAATCTTCTATTAAATCTTCATCTCTGCACACTAAGACTCGTTGTTCCATGGAAGAATTTCCTAGGTGGAGGGATACTATCGTTGCTCCAATGCATTGTATGATTTGACCTCCAATTCCTATCATCTAAGCTTTTGTGGGAGTCATAATCAATTGAAGATCTTGTATGACTATATTACGTATGCAACTAAGTCCTGCACCTGAGTCTATCAAGGTATCTATCAATTTGTACTCTGTCTTGCCAATCCCTAGGTTTAGGTAAGGTTGTGACGTGTAAGCACTAGCCATGTCAGATGGATGGACTTGGTAATTAGCCATAGGAATAGGCTCTTCTCCTTGGAGATACCATTCGTCTATTTGCCTAATCCATTCTTTCCTTTTCTTGATGCGTTCTAGGGCTTCTTGTCGTGCCTCCTCTCTAATCCGTTCTTCCTCTTTCTTCCTATTTTGAGCACCTACTAGACGCGCTAACATTTGATCCGTTAATGGCTCCATGAACTGTTTGCACTCTGCATCCACTTATGTAGTGAGGAAGAATGTCTCCATCTAAAGTGGCTAGATTAACTACTCCACTAGTAGAGATCCTATTTATGATAAGAGGTCCATATTCGCATTTTTGTAACTTCTTGGCATGTTGCTTTAAGGTGTAAACGAGGACTAGGTCTCCTTCTTTAAGTCCTTTGTCTTTTATATGTGCATCATAATATGCCTTTTGTCTTCTCTTGGCTGCATATATTCTTGCTACTGCTTGTAACCTAGTTTCATGCAGCTTCTCTATTTGGTCTAGTTGTTGGGATAATTCATGTCCGCTCCATTTATACTGTTGTGCTACTCTCAAAGTGGGGATTAAAAAGTCGATTGGCAAAATTGCATTCTGCGCGTACACCAAATTGAATGGGGTAGTCCCAATGGTAGTCTTGTATGCGACTCGGAAGGCCCAAATTGCATGGTACAATCGCTTGTCCCAATCAGACATCCCATTATTGACAATTTTTGTCAATATCGTGCATAATACCTTATTGGAACTTTTTGCTTGACCATTCGCTTGGGGGTGGTATGGGGCTGATTTTTTATGGATCACTAAAAACTCATTCATTAGAGACTCTATCACTTCATTAATGAAGTGCATTCCTCGATCACTCAGAATCTCAATTGGTAATCCAAAACGAGTGAAGATATGCTCAAAAAGAAACTTAGCCGTGGTTTGCACATCATTCTTTCTAGTAGCCTTTGCCTCTACCCATTTTGTCAAGTAGTCTGTGGCTACTATGATGTATTCGGCATGAGACCCTCTAGCCCGTGGGTTAATGGGTCCTATGAAGTCAATACCCCATTTAGAGAATGCTCTCGCACAAACCATAGGTCTCAATGGCATGTCATCTCTCCGAATTGTTGGAAGTGAGGTAGGCCCTTGGCTCTTATCATAGGTCCATGGTTCCATAGTTCCAGTATATACAACATTGAATCTAGCAATCTTCTTACATTGACAAAACATGAACATACCACAACTTAATCATACAAATGATGAGATAAAAATAGAGAAAGAATAGATGACATGTGTAAGGTGTTACGTAAGCCATCGCTTACTCACAGTATCATGTATACCAATGTTCAATGTACAATGTGGGAGTAAAACTCTCAATCACTCAAAGTGATGAGAAATAGATGAATGAGTGAATGTATAATTGTAACAAACATATTCAGATGTATGGGCAGAAATATGAATATACATGAGATGTGTGACCCTTACAGGTTATAGAAGAGTTAATATGAGTGACTAAAAGAGGAAGGATCAGTGTGAAACTGATAATCAACAAACCCTCATCTAACCTTACCCTATGGAATGTCATGGACACAAAGGAAACCATCCTAAACTCATATTCCATGTGACTTTACATATCTCATGCTTGGTTTAGAGTTTGGAGAAACCAACCCTACCATTGCATCCGGAACATGCCAAAACCCCAAGATCGACTGTCTATTTGCTGAATTCTGACACCCGGAGGTCCTGATTCAAGTTGATGACATCATGATGACATCATCAAGTCGTAACCGCCCTTGGGAACCGCCCTTGGAAACCTATATAAGGAGAGGTTGGCCACATTCATTCTCAGTCTTGCCAATACCAGTCTTGAGAGCTCAAGGAGTCGTGGCCACCAAGTAAGTACTCTTCAAGTTCGAGTTCTAGTTCTTGTCTTGTTCCTTGTTCTACTCTAGTTCTTGGACATCCTATCTTGTCCCCTTGTAATCTCGTAGTACGAGATCCTCTCGAGTTCTTTTGTGTATCTAGTTCATCTCCCAGAAGGGAGTTCTTGTAATCTAGATATCTTGCCTCATACTTACGATCCCGGGTTGTGGGATCTCTTGTATCATCTCTAGTACAGTTTTCCATACCTATTGGTCCCGGGCTGTGGGACATCTTGTATCAGTCACATATTCTTGTATCATTTTCCCCACGTGGGTGTTCTTGTAATCAAGTGTATTTTGGAAATCTTGTCTACTGTAGTCAGAGAGCACAATCTAGTGCTCCCCTGACATTTTGGCAAGACTATCATCATCAAGACCAGGCACCATGGATTCCCTATGCAAGGGGATTCAATCTACCATAAAAGAATTGATCGAACATGTCCAAGAGATGAAAAGATTGCTACGACAAGATGATCGAACAATTTCAGGTTATGCCTTGAATATCAAGATGTTGTTTCGTGGAACTACATATCAAGAAGACCACATGGTTAACCAGTTTCGAAGTGGCCTCAATCCTAAAGTCAAATATCTCTTGCTATCCATGCCTCAAGCAAATACCTTGGAGGATGTTATCAATCAAGCAATTCAATGTGAGAATCAATTGTTAAAAGTAAGCCAAGGACAAGAGTCAGAAGTCTTGAATAATGAAGGCACTATTCCTCAAGAATTTGAATCAAGAATCTTTGAAGCCCCAACAGTCATTACAAGTGATATCTAGTATACATGTTATGAAGATATCAAGAAGATAAACGACGAGGAGTTCAAGTTCAACCAACGAGGTGTGCTTACTCAAGGCACTCCATCAAAGATCTTGGAAACACCACAACATTCCACTATAAGCGCAAAGGATCTATTGCATGAAGAATGCAAGGAAGCTCAAGAGACAACCAATCCTTCACCATCTATCACGACTCAAGATTATGAAGAATTCAAGATCGTGCATGTATTAGACTCAAGGATCTCGAAAGGACGATTGGAATGCTTTATTCATTGGAAAGCATATGATATCACTGATCGTACTTGTGAACTTACAGAAAATCTTCAGAGAGCAAAAGTCAAGGTTTGTGAATCCCATAAGAAGAATCCAATGAAACCGAAGTTAGAGAACATGGCCGCTCCTCGTGGAACTCATCGCTTGAGGGGGAGGTGATGTCATGGACACAAAGAAACCATCCTAAACTCATATTCCATGTGACTTTACATATCTCATGATTGGTTTAGATTTTGGAGGAACTAACGCTACCATTTCATCCGGAACATGCCAAAACCCCAAGATGGACTGTCTATTTGCTAAATTCTGACACCCGGAGGTCTTGATTCAAGTTGATGACATCATGATGACATCATCAAGTCGCAACCGCCCTTAGGAACCGCCCTTGAAAACCTATATAAGGAGGGGTTGGCCACATTCATTCTCAATCTTGCCAATACCAGTCTTGGGAGCTCAAGGAGTTGTGTCTGCCAAGTAAGTACTCTTCAAGTTCCAGTTCTAGTTCTTGTCTTGTTCCTTGTTCTAGTCTAGTTCTTGGACATCCTATCTTGTCCCCTTGTAATCTCGTAGTACGAGATCCTCTCGAGTTCTTTCGTGTATCCAGTTCATCTCCCAGACGGGAGTTCTTGTAATCCAGATTTCTTGTCTCATACTTATGATCCCGGTTTGTGGGATCTCCTGTATCATCTCTAGTACAGTTTTCCATACCTATTGGTCCCGGGTTGTGTGACATCTTGTAATAGTCACATATTCTTGTATCATTTTCCCTACGTGGGTGTTCTTGTAATCATAAGTGTATTTCGGAAATCTTGTCTACTGTAGTCAGAGAGCACAATCTAGTGCTCCCCTGACATGGAAGACCCTAAATTAGATACGTGTGTGAAAAGATCACATACTTAAAAAGTAGCAAGGAATGCCAGTTGCCGAAAATCCTCAAACTCATGTGAACACACCTTCTCAAACACCTCATCCAAATATGCATAAAGCATATACGTACTGTTTCTCTTGTACCTATGCGGAATAGGACTCCTCCTGATATGAACGCCATGGCCTCCATAAAATTCAAGTAGTACATGTGTGCATAAAGAGAATATGTACCTGAATACTTAACATAAGATGAAAATCTTATGTTAAACACCATCCAATGTCTTTGAAGTAGCCCGACATCTTCTTGTAGAAGACAATCTTCAACCCGATATCTTCTTGTAGAAGACAATCTTCAAATACACCATGTAGATGGCCGATCCTCACCATCAAGCTGCTAATGACCAAGTCTTCTTGCCATGAACAAGAGATAACCTCCTCTCCATGAGCTAGAGTGTGAGCACACCCTTGATCTTCTCCAAGAAGAATCATTAAGAAGAACTCCGTAGTTGCTCCTCAACATGCTTCAAGTTAGCACCATGGCTGCCCCATGTGCTAGACGAAACACTACCTCTATTGAGGTCCAAGCTCTCCAAAGCTTGTGTTGAAATTGGTGAAGGATGAATTGATAGTGATCCAAGCTTATGTTTATATAGTATTGTGTCTCTTCCAAAAGCACTTTCAATAAAGCAAACAAAGCTCCACGATCCTATGATTGCTTCTAATAAAGCACCTTCGCGAATCAATAAGCATTGGCTGTCCGAAAATCTATCGCTTTTGAAAAGATAAAAAATAACTTTTTCGCGCTGCGCCGCTGCTGGCCGGAATCAATCTCAGGTGGGCACGATGGGAGGACTTTGATCTATCCACGGCACTAACTCTGTTTGTTGTTAGAAGGACTAGGCCTGAGTTCTATACATGCTAGAAACTAGAGTATATTTTGACCAATTGAGACATTGATTCAAAGTTTTCCAACAATCCCCCCTTCAATGTCATATTGGTACAAACTGAACTGGATCTGCAATCTGTCACAAATTGCAAACTATCACAAGCTTCAAGCTTGTACTCCCGCACTTCAGAACTTCAATCCTTTTCTTCAAAAGTCTTCTTCAAAACTGAATTTGACTTTCCTTCAAAAAACCTGAACTTGCTGAATATGAACCATAATACTTGAGAAAATATGCAAACTAGATATCGAATAGTGTACTTATCAAGCAATCATTGCTTGACAACAAATATAGCATGAACTATCTCTGAACCTACTATCTCCTGTCTTCAAAAACCTGAAAACATACACTAGCATCCATATATTTGCATTTACCTTCCAGAAAGGTTTCTCAACGTACTTCTGTTGTGTCATGTAAATACACTAAACAAAATCAAGAACTGAATCCTAGAACCTGTGACTGAGAACTCACAAATTAGTGTATTATGAACACTGCATGTTCATCTCTGACTGTACTCAAGTCAAATCAACTCAACGCAATTGAAATCAACTGAAATATGAGTCAAAAAATCTATGATGTCATCATGTTTTCATCCTTTAAATCCTTCATACTTCTTTCCTTCAGAACATGGTATAAACATATATGTTCGCACTTCTGAAATATACCTTTCTGAAATATCAAGCTTCTCTTCAATAGAACTCTGGAACCTTCTCCTGAATAGGAACATCCTAACAAGAACTTTCTCCAAACATTCTTCTTCTTCCTTCTTCTTTCAAAGTTGGAACATAAAGAGAACCTGATAAAGGAAATATAGGAATACCTGAAATAGGAATACCTGTAGGTATGAATCTGCATTCTTTCACATATGGCTTGAAAATAAGTCTTCATGTTTCATCACCCCCCTGGATGACTTAACACTAGTATCCAAAATTCTTCAAATATATAAGACTTTATGAAATCAAGAACGTCTTCCTTCTTTCAATAAATCTTATCTTCAGTGATCAATACATGTATCTGGAACAAAATCTCTGAACCCTTTTATTAGCATTGTGCACATGCCAATAGCTTTCCATGTCATTCCTTAGCTTTCCAAATTGTAGAATAAGGCTAGCTGAACCTAACATAACAAAACCTTGCTGAAAGCTTTATAGGATTCATAACCTTCTATAACATAACAAGTATCTTTTTTTATCTCTGTGCAACACAAATCTGATAGAATCTGAATCTTTAACTTACTTTCTTCAATGCTAAGAACATGAATGTCTCTAAGTGTCCATGCTTCTCAAAAAGTTGTAAAACGTTTCTGCAAACAAATCCTTGCAAAGAATCTGCAATTCCTACTTGAAATATAAGTGAACAAAACTTCTCACTTTGAGAACTCCAAAAGTTGCAAGTTGATACTTCATAACTTTCATATTTTACCCGGGTGAAATATGACAGTACCTGCTTGATTTTCTTTTGGCTAACTCCACTTCTCAATCAAGTGATAGGATCTGATGGAACACCTTTTTGAATACCAACATGTATCCAAAAATCAAGACAATCATAAAAAGTAGATTCTTCAACTGACTTGTACATCAAGAAGATTCTGAAGTTTCTAAAGTTTCTGAAAATATTGAATATGAGGTAACCTTTTCCAAACATAAAACCTCAACCTAGTCTTCAATATCTGCTACAAAACTCTTTTACCTTAAGAGTTAGATAAAGAAGAAATATACTTCTTTGCCACTTGTCATATACCAAGTAGCTCTGTATTGACACTCCAAGAATTCTTTGAGGGAACATATAAGCTGCCTGCTCAAAAAGCTTCAACTAAAACATAACTCATATATATGAGTTAAAACATACAAGTTGTCTTCAAAATCTGCTGCTTTTCTTTCTCTCAATGCAGTTCTTTGTCAAATCTACTCAATCATGACCAAGTGTAATGCAAAACAAGAAACTGCTTCTTCTTTAAACAAGATGTTCTCGTAGACTTGTCTTTGGGTGTAGAGGATAAAATAGGAAAAGTATATGGAAAATATATGAGAAAAGGAAGTCTTACTTTTGTTTTGGAAATGATGGACGTTCTTCTTCTTCATCTTTCTTCCACCTAATGATGTCAACATCTTCAAACTTCTCTTCCATACCTTTTGTTTTCTTCATCTTGAAGTAGCAAACACTCTTGACTTCTTTGAATGAACTTTTCTCTTCCTCTAATGCTAAGAGTAAGAGATAAAACAAACATGGTATACAAATGGAAGTGAATATAGAAACATGTTTTATCATCTCCTCATATCTCTGAATCAAATTGCTGTTTCAAATGTCTGAAACAACTAAATTCACCAATCGTTGTCTGAATGATGAATTAACTTTCTAGAGATACCTTCTCTAGATACATTTGTACCTTGATATTCAACCAACTTGTAACAGAAAATTGGCTGAAAACAAAAAACACATCCCATCTTCACATTTGTCTTAGATGAGCTTTCTTGCCATGAAAGAGATTTCTCAAAACTCTCTAGAAAAACCTCTAGATACCTGTTTCGATGTAGCCTTTAACTTTCAAATGATGAAAGCGTATAAAAGCACTCCTTGAAACCTTAAAATCTCTTCATAAAAACTCTTCTAAGACATGACCTGCAAATGATAATCTGAGAGTAGAAATTGATACGTGTGATTTGATGTTGATTTGATTCCTTCATCTTCTCTAAACCATTGTTCTTCCTTGAATTTGAAGTAGTCTTCTCTTCATCAAGTCTGGGTCTTCAAATAATACTTTTGTAGAGTATTTGCATACTCTTCCAAAAATATTCGGCTGCTAACTGATCATCAACTTCATACTCCACACTAATGAATACACATGTGACTGAATTGTCTAACTCTCAAATCTCTACAGATCTCGATTAACTGTGTTTGTGAAATGTCAAATGTTAGAAGATGCTTTCAAATCATATGTTGTAAATCTGGAAGTCTGGAAAACCTAAGAATATGAATGAGCCTTAATGCATTGATGCGAAAGACCTAAAGTTCTGAAACCAAAACCTAAGTGCTCTGATACCAAATGTTGGAAGTGAGGTAGGCCCTTGGCTCTTATCATAGGTCCATGGTTCCATAGTTCCAATATATACAACATTGAATCTAGCAATCTTCTTACATTGACAAAACATGAACATACCACAACTTAATCATACAAATGATGAGATAAAAATAGAGAAAGAATAGACGACATGTGTAAGGTGTTACGTAAGCCCTCGCTTACTCATAGTATCATATATACTAATGTTCAATGTACAATGTGGGAGTAAAACTCTCAATCACTCTATGTGATGAGAAATAGATGAATGAGTGAATGTACAATTGTAACAAACATATTCAGATGTATGGATAGAAATTTGAATATACATGAGATATGTGACCTTATAGGTCATAGAAGAGTGAATAGGAGTGACTAAAAGAGGGAGGATCAGTGTGAAACTGATAATCAACAAACCGTCATCTAAGCTTAGGCTATGGAAGACCCTAAGTTAGATACGAGTGTGAAAAGATCACATACTTAAAAAGTAGCAAGGAATGCTAACAAGTTTGTTTCCGGAAATCCTCAAACTCATGTGAACACAGCTTCTCAAACACCTCATCCAAATATACATAAAGCATATACGTACTGTTTCTCTTGTACCTATGCCGAATAGGACTCCTCCTGATATGAACGCCACGGCCTCCATAAAATTCAAGTAGTACCTGTGTGCATAAAGAGAATATGTACCTGAATACTCAACATAAGATGTAAATCTTATGTTAAACACCATCCAATGTCTTTGAACTAGCCCGACATCTTCTTGTAGAAGACAATCTTCAACCTGATATCTTCTTGTAGAAGACAATCTTCAAATACACCATGTAGATGGCCGATCCTCACCATCAAGCTGCGAATGACCAAGTCTTCTTGCCATGAACAAGAGATAACCTCCTCTCCATGAGCTAGAGTGTGAGCACACCCTTCATCTTCTCCAAGAAGAATCATTAAGAAGAACTCCATAGCTGCCCCTCAACATGCTTCAAGTTAGCACCATGGTTGCCCCATGTGCTAGACAAAACACCACCTCTATTGAGGTCCAAGCTCTCCAAAGCTTCTGTTCAAATTGGTGAAGGATGAATTGATAGTGATCCAAGCTTATGTTTATATAGTATTGTGTCTCTTCCAAAAGCACTTTCAATAAAGCAAACAAAGCTCCATGATCCTATGATTGCTTCTAATAAATCACCTTCACGAATCAATAAGCATTGGCTGTCCGAAAATCTATGGCTTTTGAAAAGCTAAAAAATAACTTTTTCGCGCTGCACCGCTGCTGGCCGGAATCGAATTCAGGTGGGCACGATGGGAGGACTTTGATCTATCCACGGCACCAACTCCATTTGCTGTTAGAAGGACTAGGCGTGAGTTCTATACATGCTAGAAACTAGAGTATATTTTGACCAATTGAGACATTGATTCAAAGTTTTCTAACACGAATTGGGTATTTAGCCCTTTCGCATGTCTCACAGCTTCTTACATATGTCTCCGCATCCATATGTAAAGATGGCTACCACAAGCAAGCGAAGAGGATCATTTTAACGTTTCTCTCGGCTAAAAATGACCTCCTGCTGCACGTGTGTGTGCCATCTCTAATACGGGTAAATATTCTCCTTCATGCACACATAATCGTAATTGGTTGTCTTTCCCTCTTCTAAACAGTGTCTTCCCATAAGTACATAATCTTTGCTCATCTCCTCTAGGGATCGTTTTCTTGCCAAGCTAACTCCTTCCTCGTGGTCTCTTGTCTTTAGGAATCTAACTAGGGTTTTGATCCAATTGGGTGCTATCGTTGAGAAAGGTATGGATGTATGATCCTCAGGGATTGTCTCCTGGCATTCTGCATAGTTACTCACATAGTCTTTAGGATTCTAACTAGGGTTTTGATCCAATTGGGTGCTATCGTTGAGAAAGGTATGGACGTATGATCCTGAGGGATTGTCTCCTGGCATTCTGCATAGTTACTCACATAGTGATGGACATCCTTAGGCATGTCAGGCCAACATACTCCTAATCACTTTAATTCCCTAATAGTCCCATGAGTTCCCTTGTGTGTCCTCCATTTGTTCACATGAGCTTGTTCAATCAGCTTCACTTGTTCGTCCTCTTCAACACATCTTAGCAATACACCATTGGGTTCCTTAAAGTACACACTTCCAACAATAATGTGCAAATTTCTTGATTGGAGAATCTCCTTTTTGCTCTCCTTATTCATTGGGTGTTGTGGGCCATGAGTGAGTATCAGAATTAGTTTCTCTGCCCACTTTGGACACACTTCCATATTAAACAAGTAAGTGTCTGGGAGATCATCGGGTACTCCACTTGGTGGTTCTCCGTGTGTTAACCTAGAAAGGTGATCTGCTCTTACATGCGTGTTTCCCTTTTTCACTATCACTTCAAAGTCGAAATCCATCAATAGTAGGAACCATCTTACCAATCTTCCCATGTTACAAGGCTTATTGACTAGGTACAATAGAGCCTGATGGTCTATGAAAAACGTAAATTTGTTGGCTAAGAGATAGTGTCTAAATTTCTTGACTGCATAGACCATTCCTAATCCTTCTCGTTCGGTAGTGGTATAATTTCTCTCGGCTTGATTCAGTTGTCTACTCGCATAGGCAATTGGGTGATCTAACTTCCCTTCGTCTACTAGTTGCGCTAAGATACATCCTATTGCGTAATTAGAAGCGTCTACATGTATATGAAAAGGCTTTTTCCAATTACGTGTTTTCAGAATTGGGGATGTGCTCAGCCTCTTCTTTAACTCATTGAATGCCTTCTCACATTCCTCTGTCCAAGTGAATTGAGTTAAGAGTCCATACACAGGTTTGGCGATTATGGCATACATGTGGATAAATCGGCGGTAGTATCCACAATGTCCCATAAATGCTTGCACCTCCTTCACATTCTTAGGTCTAGGAAGCTCTAAGATGACCTTAATCTTGTCCTCATCTGTGGATATTCCATTTCGGGAGACTATGTGTCCTAAGAGCTTTCCTTGTCTGACCATGAAGACACATTTCTCTGGGTTTAGGTAGACTCTATATTGTCAGCATTTATGAAATATCTTTCGCAATTCAGGAATGTGGTCCAACCTTTGATTTGAATATGTACATAGGTCATCTACATACACTTCCATGATCTTTTTCAGGAATTCCTTGAAAACATGATACATCAACCGTTGGAAAGTAGCAGGTGCATTAGTGAGTCCAAAAGGCATCAGTCGAAAAGCATAGACTCCCCATTTAGTCGCGAATGCAGTCTTATGTTGATCCTCAGTAGCAATAGCTACTTGACTGTATCCGGAGAATCCATCTAAGAAGCTATAAACTTCTTTTCCTGCAACTCTTTCCAATAGATGGTTCGTAATGGGTAATGGATAGCTGTCACGTATAGTGGCTGCATTTACTTTTTTCAAGTTAATGCACACTCTGAGTTTTCCGTTCTTCTTAGGCACCACTACTAATGGCGAGACCCACTCCGTATGTTCTATTTCATATATGAATCCTGCCGCTAATAGCTTGTCTATTTCTTCCTTAATTTTAGCAGCATAGACCTCATTGTATGTATAGGGGCGTTGTTTCGATGGTTTTGCAACTGCTTTTCATTGGTATTCTATGAGAGAAAATCGAGGGTTCCACACCCTTGAGATCCTTATATGTCCATGCGAATACGTCTCGATATTCTCGAATCAAATGTATTAGTTCTTCTTCCTCTTCAACTGACACATCTTTGCCTATGTATGTGCATCTTTCTTCTCCATCTTCCACTGTCACTATGAATTTTTTTGTTTGTTCTTTCTTATCGTATGCTTCTCCATCTCGAGCCTCTCATTTGATGGAGAGTGTTAATCTCCAAAAGAACAACCTACTCTTGTGATTAAAGCACCTCTATACCAAGAGTAAGTCAAAACCTTTACCAAATTAGAGGTCCAATCTCCAAATTATCAAAAATTGAAAAATTCTGTGAAGAAGATAAAACACAGAAAGTCTGCTGCACAATTTCTTCTCATTGACTTATCAAACCTTTAAAGTTTTCTATGAAATTTTGTATGGAGTGTCGCCTAGACATTGCGCACCTCCTCCAAGTTAAAGTTCTTCAAAAGGTTTAGTATAACTTGAGAAATCAACTTCACAAGTTACCTATGTCCAAATCTGCACTTCTGAGAAGTCGATTTGACACCCCTAACTTCTTAACTTTGGTTCTCATAATGTCGAACCCGTTTTGCCAAATCCTTTTGGCTGTAGATAGCTTATCTCTTAACTTAGATTTTGAGCTATCACATGTGTAAAACTTTACACTGTGCACTCAGCACTACTCATTTCTTTGGACTCGAAAATTACGCCACAGAAGGAGCAGACTCGAAAAGATCGGGCGCAAGATTTCTTTCATTTCTGGAGAAGACTACAACTGAAAGTGAGAGAGAGACTTCCCTTAACTTCTCATGTATCTACTAACATTTACAATCACTTATTTCTATATTCCTATGCTCATACATAGTCTCTCATTGTCTTCTCTCCTCTTCTGCCTCGACATTTTCCAGAAGTATTTATAGGCATTTATGTACATACTTTTATCAAAGCATAAGTATATGTAACCTATGTCATAACTAATGTACATATGTGTACATGTCCTTGCCTCTTGTGAATGTCTCCACCTTCCTTGCTTCAAATCTTCAATTGGTGATTGATCTGCACCAACAGCTCCCCCTCAATCATCAATTGAGATTTCTCCTTTCTTCTTTATACCTGCCATGTCTTTAAACTTCTGTAGCTTTGGTCCATCCAAGCTCTTTGTAAGCATATTAGCTATTTGATCTTTAGTTGAAGTATGTATGACTTCAATCTCCTTGTCCATCACTTTCTCTCTTAGAAAATGATACTGAATCTCAATGTGTTTGGTCCTGGCATGAAAAACAGGATTAGCAGCTAAATACAATGAACTCATGTTATCTCCAAATATAATTGGTATCTCATGCACAATGTCAAGACTCTTCATTAAGGTCTTGAGCCAAATCACTTCCTTTGCAGCTTCAACCATGCCTTTGTATTCTGCTTCTGTAGAAGACAAAGCAACTGTATGTTGCTTCTTGGAACACCATGAGATAAGTTTATCTCCCACATAAAACATGTATCCAAAAGTAGATCTTCTATCATCTGGATTACCTGCCCAATCTGCATCACTATAGATTTTGATATTTGTATCTGAGGTAAACCCATAATACAAACCTTCATTGAGTGTACCCTTAATGTACCTCAACACTCTTTGACCTGCAATCCAATGTTCTTTCCTAGGACAATGCATGAATTGAGACAAAACCCCTACTGCATATGATAAATCAGGTCTAGTTAAAGTAGCATAGATAAGACTACCAATCAGACTCTGATATTGTCTCATGTCCTTGAACTCTTCACCACCAAACTTACTCAATTTGTGATTCACCTCCATTGGTGTAGGTGCTACCCTGCAATCATCCATTTTAAACTTGATTAACAAGTTCTTCAAATACCTTTCTTGGGTTACAAATACTCCATGTTGAGTATATGTAATCTCCATGCCCAAGAAATATGATAAGTCTCCCAAGTCACTTATTTTGAATTCCTTTTCCATCTGCTTCTTTAGTCTTTGGATTCCTTCTTCATCTGTACCTGTAAGAATTATATCATCAACATATATGCACATGTATATAAAACCATCTTCACTTGCTTTGACAAGCAAGCTACTATCTGCTTTAGACACCTGAAATCCAAGTTCTTTTAAGAACTTTACAAGTCTATAGTTCCATGCCCTTGGGGCCTGCTTCAAGCCATACAAAGCTCTCTTGAGCTTGCACACATGATCTGGATACCTTTTATCTTTGAACCCTTGAGGTTGCTCCATGAACACATCATCTGAAATATAACCATTCAGAAAAGCATTTTTCACATCAAGTTGACATAACTTCCAACCTTTACATGCAGCAATAGCTATAAGTGTCCTGATGGTTGTCATCTTTGCCACAGGACTATAAGTCTCATCATAGTCAACACCATAATTCTGAGCAAACCCTTTGACAACAAGTCTAGCTTTGTATCTAGACACACTTCCATTTGCAAACCTCTTGGTTTTGTAAACCCATTTGCATCCAATAATTTTCTGACTATTTGGCTTTGGAACCAAATCCCATGTTTGATTCTCCATCAATGCATCATATTCTTCCTGCATAGCTTTCTCCCATTTTTCCTTACCTCTTGCCTCTTCATATGTAGAAGGGTCTTCATCTGTATTCATCATATAAGCATAATCTTTTGTGGCCAAAAATGAAGTATCATAGCTATACCTTGTAGGTTGCCATTTGTTCCTTGTAGACCTCCTAAGCTCTCCACTTCTTGAGGTTTCTGGTTCTTCATATTCAGGATCAAATCTTGGTATTTCTTCCACTTCAATCTGCACTTCATTATTCTCTTGTTCATCAAATATTTTAACCTTTGATTTACCTTTCCTTTGGCTCACTTCTTCTTCATTACCTGTATTGATATTAATTGTACCTGCATACCAAGTGCTCTGCTCATCAAATGTCACATCTTTAGAAACCATGAATTGCTTTGTAGATGGACTCCACAATCTATAGCCCATTTGTTTGTCATCATAACCAATGAAAACATATTTTTCAGCTTTAGGCTCCAACTTGTGCCTTAATTGTGATGGCACATAAGCATATGCCACACATCCAAAAACTCTGCAATGATCCAAGGTAGGTCTCTTACCCCACCAAGCCTCATATGGTGTCATAGCCTGCAAGGTTTTACATGGTAACCTATTGACCAAATAAGTTGCTGTATTCACAGCCTCAGCCCACAAATAATTAGGGCAATTTTTCTCCTTCATCATGGATCTTGTAAACTCAACAAGTGTTCTATTTCTCCTTTCTGCAACACCATTTTGTTGAGGAGAGTACCTGCAAGTAACTTCCCTTTTTATACCTGCATTCCACAAATAATCACTGAAATCATTAGAGAAATACTCTCCCCCTCCATCTGACCTTAGTCTTTTCAACTTGTGTCCTGTAATTCTTTCTGCATATGCATGATAGTGTTTAAATGTATTAAACACTTCTGACTTATCTTTAATCACATAAATAGTGATCCATCTAGTAGCATCATCAACATAAATCACATAATACCTTGACCCATTTATACTGAAATCCTTTGATGGCCCCCACACATCTGTGTGTACCAATTCAAGCTTCTCTGAGTACATGAAACCATGCTTGGAGTAAGAATTCTTATGAGCCTTACCTAATTGACATGCCTCACATCTGTATGTCATATGTTGACCTGCAACATTAGGCAATCCAAGCACTGAACCATTATTAATCATGTCTTTAATACCTCTTTCATTGAAATGTCCAAGTCTCTTATGCCAAAGATCTAACTCAGAGATCTTATGTCCTCCATATGTGAACATAGCATGACCAATATTACCTTGAACCTTCAAAGTAAATAACCTTCCTTCTTTCTTTCCTGAAACAATCTGTTTATACCCTTGGCTAGGGTCTTCCACATATACTCCATCATTAGTGAACCTTACTTCATATCCCTTTTCAACAATTTGTCCTACACTTATCAAATTCTTAGGAATTGTAGGAACATACAAGACCTTACTCAATAAGGTACTACCATCCTTAGCCTTCACTGATCCAATTGACTTCACATTGTGCTTTGTGTTGTCACCTGTTTGAACAACATGATTAAACACTTTATTCTCCAAATCAGTTATCAAAGATATATTACCACTCAGGTGGTTGCTACACCCTGAGTCAATGTAGAAGACTCTCTGATCTTCACTCTGACTTTCACAAGTAGCATTCATTATTAATGTTGAATCCTCCTTTTGATCTGAAGCATAATTGTAGTAGGTGTTGTTGTATTCTTGACTTTGGAATCCTCTACCTGCATTTCTTCCAAAGTAACTCCTACCACCTCTGCCTCTGAAATTACCTCTTTGATTTCTGCCTCCTCTTCCTCTAGAGTTATAGTTCTGATTATATCCATTATTATTCTGAGTATTATGCCAACAATCATTAGCTAAGTGATTTGTCTTACCACAAATCCAGCAAGCTTTGCCTCCATCTTTGTTATTCCTGCCTCTTCCTCTACCTTTGCCACCTCCTCTTCCTCTTAGGAAGTTGGCTTGACTAGTTGTACCTTCATCTTCACCTGCTTGTTGCTTTCCTTTGCTATTCTTCTTCTTGTCCTTTGAGTACATTGCATGACCTGCACTCTTGTCACTATCTCCTTTAACATCCTGCTCAAATGTTAGCATATGACCTAGCAACTGATTTAAATCAGGAGTGAAATGATCAAGTGATAACTCTGTAGACAAAATGAATGGCTTCCATTTGTCATCACCTCTTAAGCCTGTAAGAATTTGCCTTACCAATTTATCCTCCTCAATGTCTTCATCAACAGCTCCTAATCCATCTGCAATGTCTTTCATCCTTGTTACATAGTCTGAAATAGATTGAGAAGCCTTCTTCTTGAAGGTTGTAAACTCTGCCCATAAGGATGCCTTCCTTGACTTTGTAGTATTCTGGAAATGCTCCTCCAAAGCATTCCAAATATCAGTTGCACTTTCAAGACCTCGAATATGAGGCAACAAGTAATCATTGACTGTCATATATATAATGCTCCTAGCTTGAGCATCTTTCTTCATCCAATTCTTCAAATCTGCTAACTCTTCCCTAGTTGGAACACTAGGATCTCTGAAACTTGGCTTCTCCTCTTCACCTGTGATGTAGGCTATTAAATCTTTGCTCATAAGATGAGCTTCCATCCTCATTGACCATGCAGGATAGTTTTCCCTATCCAATTTCTCTATCTGAAGAGAATCTCCCATCTTGTGTCCTCCTGTGTATTGAAAACTTCAACCTTTATGAACAATATCTGTACCTTTACTTCGAATTAGACTCCTTTTGTCCTTCTTGATGTTGTATGGTCTCCTCCTCAAGCTTTGCCTTCAAACTTTCACCTTCTAGCTCTTCAATTGTTGAAATTCTTGAATCTGCAGCAGTCGGGATCCTCCTTTTCTTGATTTTGATGTCTCCTGCTCTGATACCACTGATGGAGAGTGTTAATCTCCAAAAGAACAACCTACTCTTGTGATTAGAGCACCTCTATACCAAGAGTAAGTCAAAACCTTTACCAAATTAGAGGTCCAATCTCCAAATTATCAAAAATTGAAAAATTCTGTGAAGAAGATAAAACACAGAAAGTCTGCTGCACAATTTCTTCTCATTGACTTATCAAACCTTTAAAGTTTTCTATGAAATTTTGTATGGAGTGTCGCCTAGACATTGCGCACCTCCTCCAAGTTAAAGTTCTTCAAAAGGTTTATTATAACTTGAGAAATCAACTTCACAAGTTACCTATGTCCAAATCTGCACTTTTGAGAAGTCGATTTGACACCCCTAACTTCTTAACTTTGGTTCTCACAATGTCGAACCCGTTTTGCCAAATCCTTTTGGTTGTAGATAGCTTATCTCTTAACTTAGATTTTGAGCTATCACATGTGTAAAACTTTACACTGTGCACTGAGCACTACTCATTTCTTTGGACTCAAAAATTACGCCACAGAAGGAGCAGACTCGAAAAGATCGGGCGCGAGATTTCTTTCATTTCTGGAGAAGACTACAACTGAAAGTGAGAGAGAGACTTCCCTTAACTTCTCATGTATCTACTAACATTTACAATCACTTATTTCTATATTCCTATGCTCATACATAGTCTCTCATTGTCTTCTCTCCTCTTCTGCCCCGACATTTTCCAGAAGTATTTATAGGCATTTATGTACATACTTTTATCAAAGCATAAGTATATGTAACCTATGTCATAACTAATGTACATATGTGTACATGTACTTGCCTCTTGTGAATGTCTCCACCTTCCTTGCTTCAAATCTTCAATTGGTGATTGATCTGCACCAACATCATTTAGGCATTTGAATGGCTACCTTTCTCTCTTCTACTTCATATCTTTTAAAATATTCCGGAACTTCAAACTGGTCTGGGTGTGGTCCTGTTTTACTCATGTTTTCCTCTTGATTTTGTACTATGGGAGCGGCTTCTATTGCCAAGATCCTTGTTGGTTCCTGCTTCTCCTTGGTTTGAATGGTGTCTAGGTAGCTCTCTTCTGAATCCAACTCTGGTTCCATTTTTATACTTTCATATTCCTCTTTCCATTCTTTTTCCAAGATTTTTCCTTCTTCCACTTCTTGAAGGACCACCATGCATAACTTCACATCATAGCCTTCCTCATCTATGCACTCGTTCATGGTTAGTATCTCTTCATTCACACACACGTCTAAAGTGGCTAAGATTTCCATCCATCCATGCGGTTCAAAGGTTTCATCTAGAAAGATTTGAGGCATATGCCTTGGGTCCTCTACAGGTCAGTAGTTAGGATGTCCTATTGGCCAGAGCTGTCTCTTGTTGTCCTCTTTCTTGGCTTCTTTACACATCCATAACTGGGCGTCCTCGTGCATCCATGATTGATCGCTTAATCCAGCGCTATGAATAGACAAGTCATCTTCGCCTTGTTTATGGGGTTCCATTGTAGTGGAGGGACGTCTCAATATGCAAATGTATGTAGATTTATCTTGGTAGTGTTTCCTTGATGTTGTAGGTATAATGAATCTCTTCCCCAATCTTGCACTACCCTCATTTGTCTCATGAAGGGTCATCCTAATATCATTTCGTAGTTGTTAGCCTTTTCAAATTTACAGATGGCTAACGTGTGTTCAAATTCAACTCCACATGTGGTTAATTTGATTCTTTCTAGTATTCCTAAGGGTTTCTCCACATGACCGTCTGCTAATTGGAGCTTCATGCGTGTGGGTCGTAAGGCAGGCTTCCCCCATTTCTCCCAAATCTCCTTGGTGGTGATTCCTACTCCAGCACCCGAGTCTAGTATTGCTTTGGTCATGTACCCTTTGTAAGTGACAGGTAGACATGTATTACCTTTGTCACCTTCACTAAATTCTCCCACCTTATCAACTGGGATTTGTATCTTAGATGGACTTTCTTTTTCCTTATTTTCCTTTTCATCCTTCTCTTGTACTAATTCCAGTTGACTAGCTAATTGTTTCCATAGTTGCGGTTTAACCTGAAGTAATTCTTCTACAGCCAGTTTGCATTGTACTTTCATCTTCTTAAGTTCCGTTAGATTGTGTGAATTCTTTTTTGATTTTTCCTTTCCTTTTCCATGTATTGTGGGTGCTCGTATTATCATAGATTCCTTTTCGTATTCTCCCATGTAATTAGGCAAGGTTGAAATTTTTTGGGTTTCTTCTCTATTTTGATCGAGTCTTGATACTTCCTCATATACCTCTTCCAGGTTGGGATTTGGTTGATAAACTTCTACATCTATTTCCTCAAAGGGAGGTTTAGTCACTCCATTCTTCTTCCATTATTCTTCTTGGATTCTATTCCATGATTCCTTTGGCCAATCAACTTCTAAGTCAGGTATGGTTGACATTGGTTCATCTTGAGTGTTCACTTGTTCACATTTGTCCTGCCTCCTTCTAAGTTCTTTATCCTTAGATTTGGTATAGTCTTTGTATTGAACATCTGCTATCCTCCTCTCTGGCAAGGCTGGGATAGTCTTCTCTAGGGTTGCTTGAGCAATCTCTATAAGTTTTCTGCATAGAGCAAGCCTCTCCTTTTCTAATTCTCCTTGTGGGTAAAGTTTTTTGTGTTGCTCTAGATTCGGTCCAGTCTTAATTCTAGCTTGGTAAGCTTTCAACCACATGTCTAAATCATCCGGTTTTGGGTCAATTAGAATTGATCCTGGTTTCTCTACTTCTCAGATAAGCGGTGGAATGGGAACCTCTTCCCGAATTCCTTGTTCTTTATGCTCTTGTTTGTTTCTGGTTTGTTTCCTATTTTCTTGACTCTTGTTTTTCATCCATTTATCCTTGAGCTTTTCTCTTCTTTCCTTCCATTTCTGTGCTTTTGTGTTCTGGGTACCCTCACGTGGGTCCTCCAAATCTTCAACTATCTGATTTTTGGGACTTGCCATTCTATGGTTTTCTTGTTCTCGTTCTGGTTGTTTTCCTTTTTGCTCTTTTGTTTGAGCTCTCGTAATGGCCTTCAAGGGTAGTGTGTATTCCTTATCAGTTCCAGTTGTTTCAATCACTTCAATCACATTGATTGGTGCAGTGTCTTGGACTTTGGGTGGATTCTTAGGGCAATCTCAGAAAAGATGTTCCTTTCCACAATCATTACAATATCCTTCCCAAGTCCTAGGGGTTGGTGGGTTGTAAGGCCGAGGACATTCTCTAATAAATAGGTCTCCTCCGTATCTATAACAAGGTCCTCTCGGCACAGGCAGCCTAATGGGTGGTCTCATAGGTGGTTGTGCTTTCGGTGCAGTATACATAAAAGTTGCTACGTCCGTTCCATAGCCTTGATCATAGCTTTCATATCCATAGTAAGCTGAATCACAAGCTGATTCATACTCTAGCATGTGGGCTTCATAAGGATAATAATCTCCTGGGGGCAGCTCATATCCAGAGTTTACTGATTCTACACTGGTCATCGTTGAGGCTGGCACTATGGCTCTTTCCAAATTTCCTTCTGGCTGGGCATACTTCATAGGTACCACTTATTGAGGTTGTGACAGTTGTGGTCCTAACACCGGTTGGGGTGGTGGATATGGTACTTGCTCGTATAGTCTTGATCCTCCTGTTGGGGTTGGGTAAGGATTGTACCTGGGTATCTCTCTACCTCACTCTCTAGGTGGATATCCATATGGTCGATACTGAGGTAGTTGTAACGGTCCTGCTTGTCTATTGAATGGGTAGTTCTCTGTGGTGTGATTGGTGTACTTTACATCTATGTGGCAATACAAGGCAGTTCCTTGTTGAAGCTGTCTGTTGTAATGGTATGTCTGATGTGCACCGGTCCCTCCTCGTACACACATATGTGTAGGGTGATCTCCTCCACATAGACTACATCTTCGTAACATGGGCACTCTTAAGGCCGGGTGTTGGTAATTTCTATGCCCTTGAACTCCCAATTTCTTTACTACCAACTCTGGTAATTCCTCCACACTACTGGAGTTGGAAGTAATAGTACTCCGTGAGTCTTCTGATTTAGTGTGGTTGGGTGTGCTCTTAAGATTCTCCGCTAGATTGTCTTCTAGATCAATGCACTCTTGAAGACATTCACTCAGGGTTTGTAATCTCTTCACGTAATTTAACCAAAGTTCTTAGGGTTCCATTCGTAATTCCATCCAAAAATAATGAAATAATTTTTTGCTGAGTGGGTCTCTCTGCAGCTGGACATCTATCCACATACTGATTGAATCTTCGTGTTGCCGTTTTCATAGTTTCATTAGGGTTCTGTTTAAAGCTATGGATTAAAGACGTAGAATTGTGTTTAATCCCTCTCTTAGTGAATTCCCCAATGAACTCTTGAAAAAAATGCTCCATGTTTCCAAATTGATTGGGATCTAATGGCTGGAACCAAGTCAGAGCCATTCTTGTGAGGGTGAGTCCAAAAGACTCATACTGCATGAAGGAGTCGTCTACTTGTTCTGCCCTTAGAACTTGTTTAAATTATAGCAATGTGATCATAGGGTTCTCCCAATCTGTCATAATGATTTCTTACACATTTTGCCACTTGGATAGGTCTCTGTCTTCTCATAGGTTCGGGTGGTCTAGGCATGACAGGGATGGCAGGGACTGCCGGTCTAACAAGGGGTATTCCACGCTGCCCTCCTACAGGTGGTCGTGGTCTTACCGGTGGATGGTACTGATTACCTATTCCATGGTGGGTCTAGTTTTGCACTCGTGGAGTCGCAAATTATACATGAGTATGGTTTGGAACACTTCGTTGGCTAGTTTGTCCTGACATGGTGTGCTCTACCTTTTGTTGGGTTCCAAAGGGGTTCTGAGAGGTGGTTGCTTGATCTCTCTGAGGGAATATAGGCAAACCCATGTATTTCAGTTGAGCACTGTCTATGGCATCAACCAACCAGTATCTTCTCCGATTTTTATCTAAGTATGTTATTCTAGTCTCGTCTTCTAGATCCTTTAGCTCATAAAATGTCATCGGGCTTGCTTCTCTTCCTCGAGCCGCTGAGTCTGTTTGAAGCAATAAGTCCATTCCATGGATCAAATAGACTTCCAATAAGTAGTCGTCTTGAGGTATCAAGTCTCCTCTCAAGACTCGTGTCACTTGGGACCTGCCTCTAGGAGTCATCACTAACTCCTCAGGGTTTGGTGTCCCTGAGTTTTCTTGTCCCTCCAACTCTCCCCTTTAAATAATCAAATCGGGAAATTCGGTTACGATGTAGATGTGACCTATCTTGTCCATGTATGCTCCTCCTTCATACTTAAGAGCCGGTCTGGGCACAATCGTTGCTTCTATTGCAGTCACCATTCTAGACATGGATCTGTTTAAGCCATCCAGGTAGATGGGAATCTCCTGGGCATTAGTAGAAATGTATTGTAAGGAGGTACGGTATCCTCCCTCCACAGTGGTCATGAAGTTTCTACTTGGAGCGGGACCCTACATGTCTTCTGATGCCATGGGTATCTCCTCTTCTGAGTCACTAGAGGTGTCTGAATTGACAGAGCGGTGACTGACCTGAGCAACACTTCCTACAGAAGATATAACACTTCCTTGGATACTTAGCACTCTCCCTAACCTCAAGTTCATTCACCCTCCTGAGGCTCTCTAGGTCTCTAAAGCTCTCCCTAAGTGGCTTCTCAAATGCTTCAAGTTTGCTCTTCAAAATGCTTCAAAAGCTCTAGACGATACCACTCCAGGCAATACTGCATCAGGCGATACTGCGGTGGGTGATACCAAACTGGCCCTGATACGATACCTGAAACCTAGGCGATACGATACCTTGGTTGGCCACGATACGATACTGACTAACCTGACGATACGATACTCAAAGACTAGATGATATGATACCTATGGGTTCCACGATACGATACCAAAAGTGGACGATACAATACTTATGCTCTGGCCGATACGATACTTGGTACTCTCGCGATAGGATACTAGAAATCCCGACCATACGATACTGGATCTGGGGCCGATACGATACTAGAAACCTAGACGATACGATACCACTTTTTGGATGATACGATACCAAAAAGGGCACGATACGATACTGGTCTTTGCCCCGATACGATACCTATCTCCTCTCACGATAAGATACTTCAACAAAGGGACGATACGATACTAAGATGGTATAGCGATACAACACCGGAAAAGAGACGATATGATACCTCGGTGGTCGACGATACGACACCAAAAATTGGGCGATACGATACCTGAATGATCTTGCGATACGATACTAGGGTATGGGACGACACGATATTGGTATGGTATCGCGATACGAAACTAGATAGGACACGATACGATACCAATGCAAATGGAAATATGATACCATTGCTTGCACGATACGATACTACTAAGGTATCGTGGTGCTATACTGGGACACGAGACGATACGATACCAAAAATGGACAGCGATATGAAACCACTTTGATAAAATGTGATCGCCATACCAACCTGGTGATATGATACCACAAATGGTATCATGATACCAGACTTGTTTCAAAGCTCTCGACGAGACGCATCTACTCGAAGTGGTTTCACTCGATTCTGACAACCGTGCTTCAAGTTATGACCAAAATAGTGAATAGCGGGAAACACCCACACTCACTCTACAACTTCTACAAGCTCACACACACACTACAGTAGCTCAAAAACAGTGGGGAGGGGTAGACAACAATCCTACACACACATTCCAAGCATTACACACACATAGAAGATCAAAGAGAAGATGGAAATCTGCAGGAAAGAAGGAATTTCGAAAATTAGGGGCTCTCCTTCTTCACAATGGCAAAAAGTCTCTACAAAGAGTCACAAAGTGACTTATATATATGTGCCCTAAATTTGGTCCTTTCACACAAGAGACCAGCACTTTATTACTAAAAGTGAATTTCCTACTAACTTACAAGGGATATTTTACAACAAGTTGAGATTATGCAACTAGAGGACTCCTCTAGTGCATTTACATGGCTTGAGGGAATTTCCTAAGACTTTGAAGAAAAAAAATGTGCCCATTAATTTGAAAATTTTGGGGCTCCTCTTTTGTGCTTCTTTGCTCTACAACAATAGCCCTCTGAACTACCACCATCTCGAGGATCCATTCACCATAGCATAGACTTAGTCCTTGGCAGTTCTCCTCCTCATAAAGCACCTTATAGACATGGCCCATTACACCAAAAGGAAATAGAAAACCAAGTAAAAGACCTACTACAAAAAGGACTTATAAGGCCTAGTTCTTCCCCATTTGGAGCACTAGTTCTCTTAGTAGAGAAGAAGAATAAAACTTATCCAATGTGCATTGATTATAGAGCCCTTAACAAGATCAAAATAAAGAATAGATACCCTATTCCTTGAATCGATGATCTTTTAGATAAATTACGAGGAGCTCATGTCTTTAGTGAAATTGATCTAAAATCGGGATACCATGAGATTTGTATGACGCAAAGTGATATTTTTAAGACTGCATTTAGAACTCAAACAGGCCATTATGGATTATGGTAATGCCCTTTGGAATTACTAACACCCCTGCTACATTTGCACGAATGATGAACACCATTTTTCTTGATTACCAAGCTTTTTTTCTTGTATTTTTCGACGATATACTTGTTTGTAGTAAGAATGATAGTGAGCATGAGAAGCATTTTAAAATAGTTTTTCATTGACTATGAGAAAACACTCTTTACGCTAATCCTAAAAAGAGTTACTTCTTTCAACGTAAGCTAGAATATCAAGGACATATTATTTCAAGAGAAGGTGTGCATGTGGATCCAAAAAAGATTAAAGTTATAGTAGAATGGCCTACACCACAATCAGTCAATGATGTTCATTCTTTTCTTGGATTGGCTAGTTTCTATAGGAAGTTTGTTCGAAATTTTTCTTATTAAGCATTGCCCCTTACCTTGTTATTGAGAAAGAAAATAAAATTTGCAAGGGGGCTTACCCAACAACAATCCTTTGAAAAACTCAAACATGCACTTTCACATGCACTTGTTTTACAATTACTTGATGTTTCACAACCCTTTCATGTTGTTACTGATGTTAGTGGTTTAGGGATAGGTGTAGTTTTAGTGCAAAATGATCATCCCATTGCATTTCAGAGTAGGAAGCTTAAGCCCTCAGAAAAGAATTATAGTACATATGATAAAGAATTGTTAGCAATTGTGCATGCTTTGCGAATTTGGAAACACTATCTTATGGGCTCTGAGGTCTTAATCAAAACCGATCAACATGCTATTAAGCATTTATTAAATCAGCCCTTAATCTCTGATCGCCATCTTAAATGATCATCATTCATTCAAAATTTCCAACCCATGATCCAATATCAGCCTGGTAAAGCTAATGTTGTAGCTGATGCTCTTAGTCAATTTCCTTCACATTCTGTTGTTTTGCATAATATTTCTGCTATACAAATACATTCCTTTCAAGAAATGGTTTCCACTTATGCATCTGATTTGTATTTCTCACGTGCATGGAATGACTTCAACAATGGTGCATCTTTATCTGATGAAAATTGTACATTCTTTATTTTCAACATAGATTATGCATAACCCAATCTTTTAAAGATTTTGTCATCAAAGAAATGCATGAACCATCTTACATGGGTCATAGAGGCATACAAAACACCATTTCTGCCTGCAAAGATTTCCTCTTTTGGCCACACATGGAAAACAATATTTCACATTATGTTTATCAATGCATTGTATGTCAGTGTTTAAAATGTCATCATGGTAAACCATTTGGATTATTAATGCCACTTCCCATTCCAAATGAACCATGGTAATAGATTTCTATGGATTTTATCACAGGTCTTCCCATCACTTCATCACATAATGATATGATTTGGACAATAGTTGATAAATTTAGTAAATATGCATATTTTATTCCATGTAGGAAAATTTTGTCTGCACCTAAGGCTGCAAAATTATTCATTAAATGCATTTTACCACATCATGGATCTCCTAAAGTAATGTTGTCTAATCGTGATGTTAGATTTTGTAATCATTTTTGGGTTTTCTTATTTCAACAGTTTGGTTCTAAAATAGATTTTAGCTCTACATTTCAACCCGAAAGTAATGGACAAAGTGAAGCTACAAATAGTACTACTCTTGATTTATTGCATTGTTATTCGTTAGAGAGTCCCACTAATTGGGATGAAAAGATGTCATTGCTTCAATTTGCTTACAATAACACCACACACACCACTACTGGACGTGCACCTTTTGAAATTGTTTATGATAACAAGCTTCCCACTCCCATTTCACTCACCCAAATCGACATTCCGATGGCAGATTGTATTGCTCAAGATCATGTTTCTATACTTTACGATGTTCACGAGCACATTAGGAAAAGTCAAGAGCAATACACACGTAATATCAATACTAAACGATTAGCCAAGGAATTCAAGGAAAATGATCTTATATGGTTGCATTTCATTAAAAGATGTCTCAAAAATATTTTGCAGCATCCTAAAATTAAACTTGCACCACGCTATTATGGACCCTTTCACATTATAGAAAAAATTAATGATAATTCATTTAGATTAGATATACCATCTCATTGGAATACACATAACTCTGTTCATATTAGTTTACTTAAACCATTTAAAGGAACTTTACCACTCACTGCACTTCTTGATGACCCTCCTTTGATTGAAGAACAATCTGAAATCTTGGTTCGTGAGAAAATAATTGATCATGATGTCACTATTACACGCACAGGTACTCAACCATCGATATTTGGTTAAGTACAAAAATCACTCTATTGAAGAATGTCAATGGATACATAAAACACAATTAGCACCTTCTGCATATCATACACAAACACATTAATGTAATTCCTCCATGAACATTTCCATGCATGTTTCTTTTAAAATGGAACATGCTTTTTTTCATTCAGTGATGAAACATGTGACTGGCCATACATGTTTATTTTAATTTATCAACTGAGGTCAGTTGCTTTTTTCAACTGAGGGACATGTTATGATAGTTTCTTTCAAATTATTTGAATCAGCTTCCTTTATGTTGCACTTAAGGGTTGTTTTCTTCCCTCTTTTATGACCTATTACAAGCTAACCCAATCCAACACGTTGTATGGTCTCCTCTTTCTCTACATGACCTTTTTCGATTTTCTCATCTAAAAAAAATCCATAGTCGAGAAATCAGTTATCTATTTCCAATAGGCAAAAATGTCCTCTTCCTCATCAATTTTCAATCCTAGTTTTTCTATCATGTCTTGTTCCATAAAAATGCAAACTATTTGCATCAAGCTAGTTTGTGTGTAGATGTCTCATCCTTCTTGAAGATGGATTTTTTTGAGCTTTTTTCCTTCATGCTTTAGCCACATTGTGTTCTTACCTAAATCATGCAAAACAATGGCATGTTGCAATCATGGCCTCCCAATCAATAATAGAAAGTCCCCATCCATGTGGAAATCTTAATGTAACAAAGTCCAATGTAAAAATATTATGTTCTACCTCAATAAGAACTCGAGAACCACTCCCAAAGGCTTAACCCCAATCTAGTGAGCCAATGTTACTCTGAAATTGGCTAGTCTTGATGGTTGAAACCCAAGCTTCTCCATAGATTACTGAACCATTAGGTTTATGCCTAAGTCAACATACATTATAATTTCTTGTAGATTGTGTCCTCTCATAGTGAAAGTGAGTCATGGGCTCTTATAATGAGTAAGGACAACTTCTCTTACCACTCTTTCTTCACATAGAGTATGAGGTTTTGCAATTAAAGTTGATGATAGTTAGTTTCTTATTTATTTTTTCCATAGGGGCTTGGGCAACATGAAATTCCTCAATATCTTTTTGGCCCTAATCTATACTTGTCCAAGTCCTTCATTTTCGTTATGTAAGATCTTCTTTTTCATTGATATATTCATTGGGAGTAGGCATGTCTCTTAGTTTCTCTTTGTCCTTGGTCACTCCATGCATAGTGAAATCCCTGGTAGAATCTTTTTGAGGGAGATTCCCTTTGCTCCTTGTGTGCATAATCCTAGATTCATTTTTTTCTAAATGTAGTACCCAAGTAGTTAGTCATGGCATAATAGTTACATTTCCAACTTCTTCATGATCCACAAAAATCAATGTACACGTGGTCCTCATGTAGATACTTTATTCTTTGGGCAACACATGGTGTAGTGTTCTCTTGCTCCTATGCAATTTTTGTGAGGAGGAGAATCCTCTAGTAGAAGAAATTTTCTTTGATAATGCCCACATGCTCCATACCCAAAGGAAATGGTAGGATTTTTGGGCCCATTCCATAGTAAAGTTGGTTGTGATTATTACCTTGATTGGGTGTAGCAAAAATTACACTATATGATGGAAAAGGCCCCCTTTCTGCTCCTCCTTCTCCATCGTATGAGTCTACAATAATCATGTCTGAGTGGCACTCTTGGGATTTATGGCAAGACTTCATGCAAAGTTGTGAAGTTACATTTAAGAGAATGCATTCACTTACCACATGCCTTGGTTGGTACAAATTGTAAACCATAGCCCATTCTTGACTTTATTTATTGCAAAAAGTTCCTATGGATCTTAATGGATTTGTGACATATCTTTTGCCTAGGCATGCTCTTCATTTTTTTGTTTTAAGGCTTTCATTTCACGTCATATAAGTTTTTCTATACACTCTCTTATTCCTTCTCAAGGTTATTCGTCTTCAGGGTCTTGAGTTCCTTCCTCAATTAAACTATTGAGTCCTCTGATTCTCTCTAGTATAGGAGGTTAGATGGCTTGAATCCATATTATTACTGATTTGTTCCAACCTTGTAGCTATGGTACTTAACTCATCAATGATTGATGTAGGCAGAGACAAAGTTTTTATCTTGCATTAAGTGGACATTGGAAGTGGCTTAGCAAGCCATTTTGTGATATAAAGCCATGGGATAGTTTGGCCTCAGGAACTTTGGCTCTCATGAAAAACTTTGGAAAAATTTCCCTACCACCTAATCTAAAGATTTCCAATTCTTCAATAATGTTTTTCATAGTATTACCTACTTGAATTATTCTTTAAAGGAATCTCTTATGCATTTCTAGGTAGCAAAATGGTTGTCAAAAGTCTAACTAAACCATTTATCAGCCAAGATTTCTAATCTTGCTTGGAAGAGCACCAAGAAAGCATGCTTCCTCCCCATTTTCCTCCTTGTATACCTAAGTTTTATGTTTAATCTAGATAGTAATGTTTCTAAATCTACTTGGGTTGCCATGTTCCCTATTGATGATGCGCATGGAGGGGAGTAGGTGACATACGAGTAACTTTCTTTCTTGTTTTTTGAAAGAGACTCCTACATTTTATGACCAGGTTGTGGTCATTAGCTACACATCCTCTTTGTGGGCTTAATATGAATTTCAAGAAAAAATAAAAGTTAAATCTTTAATTTGGAGTGTGGACACCTTGTGCACTTCCTTCTTCTTCACTTGAGAATTGTGATTCCACTATGCTCAAGCTTCCTTGTCCCACCAAGCATGCCAAATTTTGTTGGGGTATTCTTTGTTAGAATATCAAGCTTTCATTATGCTTTGTATTAAGTGATTAATCACATATGATCAATTTCTTTTGTACGGTTCAAGGTATTTACCTTTGTAAAAGGAAAGAGTTAAAGGCCTAAAATCCACAAGTTAGAAGTATTTGGGATTGAGTCTCCATCAATCAATCAAAAAGTAGATATAACTTCAACTTTCTCTTTTCCTAGATCGTAGGAAAATATTCCAATCAATCTAAACTAGCACAGTTGCCTAAATTTGAATTCAAATCTTTGAAGAAAAGGCGTGCCCATATCCTCAAGATTATATATAAAGACTCCAAAACATTTGTACATTAAGTATATCGTCAATTTGAAGCAATACATTTTATCTTTGATCATTGCTTAGTGCCATTTCTGTTCTCTCCTCCTTCTTCCTCAGACTCAGTCAACTTGTAGAAATTGCTGCTCTCTCTATAGGTTTGAAATCAAGTTTGTAAGAACTCATTGGAAATTTATAATTTCCTTTATTATGTGTACAAATTTGTAAGTCGTTTGGTTCATTATGTTAATAGAACTATAATTTTTCAGTTTTAGGGTCATTTTCTACACATCCCTAAAAAAATGGGATGACACCACTTCAGTGTTAAGATGATTGCTCCTTCTATACTTGTTATAAATTAGGCCTATTATTCATTTTGGCAAGCCAATCCTATGAATGACACTCCCTTAATGGGAATGAATTTAATTGTTACTGTGGTGGCTGATTTCAATGCTTGAGATCACAACTTCCATCCATTTTTAGAAGGTTCTTGTGAGCTAGTCAAGATGAAAGTTATCTGGTTTGCGTCAACTTGTTCTTGTTGATGTTCCAAAGTACTTATTGCATTTTATTGCACTAACCATAAGCATACAAGGTCTAATTGACACATCCAAAGAGCTAGGGCTATTTCTATGCTAGTTTGTTGGACCAACTTCATCAGTTGATAACTCAACTTTGAAGCCTCTCCTAGCTTCTCCAACTTTCCTTTAGTGGTATTAGAGCAAGTTCAAGATGGGAGATAACTTTCCATCAATGATTGATAAGCTTGATACACACAATTATGCTGCTTGGAAAATCAGAATGGAGGCTTATTTGCAAGGAAGATATCTATATGGGATTGTATCACGTAATGAAGCATTGCCTATTCCAAGATCCAAAGGATGACCAAATCAAGAGGAAATAGATAAGCTCACACTTTGGTGTGCAAGGGATGCTCAAGTAAGGTCATACATACTCCAACCTATCTCTGATTTTGTTTTACTACATATTAGAGGATGCAAGACATATCAAGAGACTTGGGATGCCCTAGAGAATTTCTTTTTTGCAAATACAAAGGGAAGGAAAACCCATATTTGGGATGAGTTCAATCAGATGAAGAAGAGTCCAAAACAAACCATCACTGAGTTTCTTACAAAGTTCAAGGAGGTTGCTGATCAATTGGCATCCATTGGAGAGCTGATTGAAGAAGAGGCCATCATGAGGCAAACTCTCAATGGGATTAGAGTTGACAAGCAATGACAATCTTTCACCATAGCCTATGATGTCATCATGGATGTGCAAACTCCATACTTCAACATCTTTCTTGGAAAACGCATCAATCAGGAGGCCAACAATACATAAAGGAAGGTAACTCCTATCATGGTAATTCAATTGGTAATGTCAAAGCTTCCAATGTGAGGACAAATATTTTGAGCTAGGTACTCTATGTTCCCACTATCACAAAAAACCTAATAAGTGTAGGCCAAATAGTTGAGAAAGGCTTGCAAGTTAGGTTCACCCAACATGGAGATTTTGTGGAAGATCCATATCAAGGCGTCAAGAAGATAGCCAAAGGTAGGAAGCATGGTAGGCTCTTTACTTTTGAAGTAGGAGAAACCAAAAAATACAGCTCTATTCAACTTTGGGTCTCAAACCCTAAGTTAGCTTGAAGTGTGGCATAAGAGGCTAGCTTATGTGAATGAGAGAACTTTGAAAGATATATGCAGGGATCAAAGTGTTCTTGGATTGCCAAACATATCAAAGCAACACATGATCAACAGATGTGATGCATGTCATATTGGGAAGGCACAAAGACAACCATTCAACCACAAAGGCTACATCCACAATAGCTTATTGGACCTAGTACATACAGTTGTATGGGGGTGAAGCCTAGAATTTTCATTGGTAGGATCAAGGTATTATATCTCATTTATTGATAACCATAGTAGATGGACTATTTTGTACTTTATCAAGAGTAACAATGAAGTGTTTGATTGCTTCAAAACGTATCTAGCACATGTGGAGAATCATATAGGTAGATCACTCAAGAAGCTCAAATATGATGGAGGGGGAGAATACTTCTCCATAGATTTTGATGAGTTCTTGCACTATAAATGTATCAAAAGGGAAGTGAATATGATGGAATTCAACTTATATTTTAGGTCTAGAAGTAATTTATACACATGAAGGCATGTATCTAACTTAGAGAAGATACATTCAAGGCCTACTTATCCACTTCAGAATTGAGAACACAAATCTTGTAGGTAGACCTTTGGAAATGAACCATAAACTAAGTGTTTATGAAGGTGAGCATATTGATAATCCTAAAGAGTATCAAAGCTTAGTTGGTAGCTTGGTATATGGTACTCACACAAAACCTAACATATCATAGAGTGTGGGAGTGCTTAGTCAGTCTGTGCACTCACCTAAAAGGCCACACATGGATGCTATAAAGAGAGTACTTAAGTACCTCAAAGGGACACTTAATGAGGGTATCTACTATCTTGACTCTTTAGAGTTGGATATCAAAGTCTATTCAGATGTAGATTCAGCAAGAGAAAACGATGATAAAAGAAGTACTTTTGGATAGTTAGCATTTACAGGCTCAAAATTGGTGTCATGGAGTGTTCAAAATTCGTGTCATGGAGTCCCAAGAAGCAACCAAGAGTCACTTTATCTTCAAGTGACGCAAAATATAGAGGTCTAACTATTGAAACTCAAGAAGCAATATGGCTCAAGGAGTTGTACTTAGTCTTAAGACTTGTAAGTTCCAAACCTAACTTACTTGGAGATAATGTAAGCTTCATGCATTTGGCTACAAATCCATATTTTCAATCAAGGACAAAACACATAGAAGTCCACTACCACTTTGTAAGAGATAAACTTATGGCAAAGGAAACTGACATCTAATTGGTTCCTACAAAGAACCAAACAGCAGACATGATGACAAAGGCACTTGATGAGATAAACCTATGTAGATTCATAGCTATGGTAGGTATTCATCCTATGGAGGAATGAAGACTCAAGCATACTTTAGCTTGAGGGGGAGCTATTTGAAAATCAAGCTTTCATTATGCTTGACATGTACATGATCTTCATCAAATCCTTCATTTGAATGATGCCGCATATACTCCTTGTAGAAATTTATTTGAATTCATTTATTGTATTGAGTGATTAATCACATATGATCACTTTCTTTTGTAAGGTTCAAGGCATTTACTTTCTAAAAGGAAAGAGCAAAAGGCCTAAAAACCACAACTTAGAATTGGTTGGGATTGATTCTCAATCGATCAATCAAAAAGTAGATATGCCTTCAACTTTCTCTTTTCCTAGATCATAGGAAAAGATTCCAATCAATCTAAAGTAGCAAACCCACCTTAATTCGAGTTCAAATCTATGAAGAACAAGCGTGGACATATCCTCAAGTTTCTATATAAAGACTCCACAACATTTGTACATTAAGTAGAGTGTTTATTTGAAGTAATACATATAGTCTTTGATCATTGCTTGGTGCCATTTTTGTTCTTTATTGCTTCTTCCTCAACCTCAATCCACTTGGAGAAATTTCTGATCTCTCTTTATAGAGCTCCAAATCATGTTTTTAAGCACTCACTCAAAAGTTATAACTGTCTTCTTTATGTATACAACTTTTCAAGTCATTTGGTGCATTACTTTCCGAGAATTACAAGTTTTTCAATCTTTGGGTCATTCCTTGCACATCCCTCAAAAAGCGGGATGACACTAGTTCAGTGTTAAAGTGATTGCTCCTTCTATAGGTTTTATAAATTAGGGATTTTATGCATTTCAGCAAGAAACCCCTATTTATGAAACTCCCTTAAGAGGAAGTTTTCCAATTGTTACTGTGTTCCCTACTTTGAGTGTTTGAAGTCATAACTTGCATCCATTTTTAGAAGGTTTTTGTGAGCTAGTCAAGGTGCAAGTTATCTATTTTGCATCAAATTTTTCTTGTCGATGTTCCAAAGTATCTCTTGGGTTTTATTGAACTAACATCAAGCATACAAGTTCCAATTTACAGATCCAAAGAGCTAGGGCTCGTCCTATGCTAGTTTGTTGGACCAACTTAACCACTTCACAACTCAACTTTGAAGCCTCTCCAAGCTTCTGCAACTTTCCTTCATTCTTTGAGTAAAAGGGCTTGAGTGTTTATAGGAGACAAGTTGAGAAGAAGGAGAAGACACATTGCACCAATATTATTTTTGTGTTGATGAAAATAGTACATTATAATAGCTTTTGTTGCTAGAATAACACAAAATATTCACTATGTATAACCTTATAGAACAAAAGTAAATCAAGTACAACAAAGTACCCCAAGTAAAGTCCTAGTCACTTCGACTATCAATCTTCAACACCTGCTAAATAGTACTATGGTCACACCTTGGTTTCCATATACCTCGAACAACTTTGGTATGCATCCACTATGTCACAGATGAGCAGATTTATGCATTGCCCAGGATTCGAGCATTGGTAGGCAGTTAAGCACATCTTTCGTTACTTGAGTGGTACCCGGCTACTTGGTTTGTTTTATCCCAAGGGCAAATTAGTATCGCCAGATTTGCATGCTTTTTCTGAATCTGATTGGGCTGGTTGCTATGACACTCGTGTGTCCACTAGTGGCTTTTGCTTCATGCTTGGTAGCTCATGTATATCTTGGTTGAGAAAGAAGCAGCCTACTGTGGCCACTTCCAGTTGTGAGGCTGACTATAGGGCAACTTTCACAGCGACTGTTGAGTGTGTGTGGCTCAGATGTCTTATGGCTGATTTGGCTGTTGGTCAGTCTTCTGCCACCACCATCTTCACTGACAGTCAAAGCGCATTGGCAGTTGCGAGGAACCCTGTGTTCCATGCTCGCTCTAAGCACATTGAGGTGCCTTATAATTATGTCACGGAGAGGTTCTCTGCTGGGGAGACGAGCTTGGCATATGTGCCCACGCAGGAGAACATTGCAGACCTTTTCACGAAGGCTTTGCCTAGGGAGAAGTTTGAAGCTTTTCGCAAAGCTTTGGGCTTACTTCCTTTTGTGGAGTGATTTCCACATAGCTTGGCACTTCCTTATACATGAGTGCCAGCTACTTGTTCACTGCATCACTCCTAGGGGGGATTTGTTGATATATTTAGGTAGTGATGTGTGTGAATAGTCTAGGACCACCAGGGCACTTTTTTCCCTCTTTAGGAGGTTTTTTTTACCCCGGCTTGTATATATGCCTATTGCCCTTATGGGCTACTTATATTTGTACATTCTCTAGTAATAGATTCAGTATTGTGTGTTGTGCTCCAAGCTTCTTCTTCTTCCTTGTGCTCTTCACGTGCTTCTGCAGACGTCTAACTCCAACATTCTTTTCTACTCCATTAAAATTCAACAACAAATTTAAGAAAATTTATTTAAGTAATTGGTAGTATTTCTTGTTTTCTCCTACTACATTAAAATCTAAAACATCCAAATTAAGAAAACTTATTTAAAAATTATCTACACATCTATTTTCATTTGAGTAATCTTTGGGATTAGAAAAAACTAAAAGTTAGAAAATTAAAGTAAACTTTGGATTTAAAAAAATAAAAACACAAATTAAAAAGAGAAAACAAATTATCAAACCAAAATATCAAGTCAAGAGATATATCAAGCTCAAGCTTAGGTTAAAATAAACAAGTTGATAGTATATTGAGAAAGGAATATGTTAATAGAAAAGCCTAGGATTTTGGTAAAATCATTATTCCTAGATTTATCATCTAGGGATAGATTTAGATAGTTTAGAGAGAGATTAGAGCCTTCCATTAGAGACTTACTACTCCATTCTAAGCGTTAGCAAGAACTAAAGATGGAGGAAATGTTTAAGAACATGATGATAGAGAAAGAAGGAACACGCACTGTACAAGCCATCTTAAGAGAAAAAGGTAAATTTACCGGCTTAAGTATCACAGAGTACCTAGATGTATTTGAAGAGCAAGTGCAAATCCAGGGTTTACCTGATGATGTATTAGTAAAGTATTTTGGTCATGTAGTCTCTAGTTCTATACTAGAAAGCATTCAAGTGCATGCTAATAAACCTTGGGAGGAGTTTAGGAAAGAATTGCAGAAAATGTTTTATCTTGAGGATTTTAGCCAGCATAATTGTGATGGAGTTTTGCAATGGGTAAACTCCTTAAAGAGAAATGAGTCTCTAACTCATCTTCATGGGGAGTTCATGAGATAATTTGCCCAACTTCTTGAAGAGGATAGAAACACATTAAATCCTGACCTGATTATTCATTTCCACAAAATATTGAGTCCTACGGATAGAGCTGAGGTAGAGAGATGAATAGAAGAGCCACGCAAAAGATATGGTCTTACGGATGACTGGGAAAAAGTTAAACGTGAAATAGAGGCTCTCACCCAAATGAAGCTTCAAGCAACAAAAATCTGTTTTCTATGCAAAACCTAATTCTTCTTAGCCTAGGGAAATAGTTACTGCAAGGCAAATTGATATGCCAATGCCTGCGATTGCAGCTACGACTAACAATGCAGTTGTCCCTAAAGCTCCAATCAAATTTCAATTAGACATGGATGGAAAATTTTATGAATATGCAGACATCTCTATCCAAAGAGGTTGCCCAATTAAATAAAACAGTATATTCCATGAGTTTAAACGAGCCTAGAGCTAGCGGTAGTGGTGTAGAGCAAGCAACACCTATAAAGCTAGTTATGCCACAATATATTCCTCCTCAGCCAGTTTTTCAACCAGCTCCACCTACTCAGTTCGCTGCTCAGCCAGCTTTTCAAAGGAACACTGAAAGAAAAGGGACGTGAAGAAAATGATGTGTTTGGTGTGATAGCAAAGAACATGCAACTTATGCTTGTGACGAGTTAAAGAGTGCAAAAGAAAATCAATTAGTAGTAAGAAGGGAAGAAACCAATAGAGGAAAATACGCAATCACAAGAAAATCAGAATAGCCCTAATAAGGATGAAAAGAAGAAACCTGAAAATGAAAATAATCAGAATCAAAATACTAAAAACGAACAAAAAGGTGAACAAAAACAAAGTGAAGAGAAAGGGAAAAAGAAGGGAAGAGGAGCTCCACAAGCAATAATGATTTTGGAGGTTGAGAAAAAGAACGATGCTAGGGAAATCCTGAATGATATAGTTCTAAAAAGTCAAGTAACAATGTCCCTTGAACAAGTGTTTTCAATAGCAAAACCTAAGTTCAAGGATAGTTTTATTTGACTAATTAGGAGGAGATGATTTCTACTATCGCAAGACAAAGTTATGCAAGATGTAACGGAAGAAACTCTAGCTATGAATGATGTTGCAACATTAAGTGATAGTAATTATGAAGAAGATGAAGAGTTTACAACTAGGAGTGTGAATAGAAATGTTTTAGGAACAATTCAATCTGATGAGGAAATGTTGAAAAGTGAAAGTATATTTAACACAACCTTTTGGGCACAAGGAATGCTAGAAGTGACAATAAGGATTGGAGATGAAAACGATTCATGTTTAGCTCTAGCGTTGATTGGCTCGGGCTCAAAGATAAAGGTTATCTCATAGAAATTTTTTGATAAGTTAAGTTGGACAATTGATAAAGAGCATGGCTGGAGGATGAGAACAGCCGATAATGGCTCTGGGATTTTATTAGGTGCGTGTAAAAATGTGCCTATAATGATAGGTGATGTTTGAGAAGAATTTCACTTCTTTGTTCAAGATAATTGTTCATATGAAGTAATTCTTGGGAAGCCATTTATAGATGAGATGAGAATGGAAACAAAAGTGATGAATGATGGGTCAACTTATGCAAGACTTCGATCCAAATCTGGGATGAATTCTTTGCAAGTCATGAAAGTCTACCCAAATCATTCAAGAAATAGAAAGAATTTACAGAGAAACCCCATTGACTCGAATAGTCATATATGTGAAGACTCATCGGCTGTTAGAGAATATGGGGCATATTATGACAAACATTTTTGTTAGATTCCACTATTGAGAGGGACAATAGTGGACATTGTTTTGATGTCTTGCCTAACGATGTATATAAATTCAAAAAAATTTTAGTTTGTGCTCATACTACTAGTTTACAACTTGCCACAAAAGAAAACCTTACAAAAACATTCAGAAAAGTAAAAGAAAAATATCTTAGAGATTCAAGATTAATTTTATTTGATGAAAAAATTGAGTGTATAATTGAACTCTCGAAAAGTACTACTTTGTTAGAAGAGCTTGAAACTACTTCCCAAGAAAAATTAGAATCAAAGTTGATTAAGGCATGACACCATATGGGGCTTGGAATGGTAGAAAACCAAGCTTGGATCATTGTACGATTTTTGGATGTATTGCTTATGCTCATGTTCCTTCAGAAGTTCGAGGGAAGATGGATCCCAAAGAAGAAAGTTGTTGTCGACACTCAAGGTCAAGCACAAAGCATGGAAGAACATCAAAGACGTGGACATACAAGAAGGAGGAGCATGTAGGGAGCTTCAAGAAGTACATGTCAAATTTTCAGAAGAATCCCCTACAAAAATAGTGATTTTCATAACTAAAAACCAGTGTAAATACAATTTTCCATTTTTGTAAATCCATTTTGTTCAAGCCTAGGAGTCCTCAAGATTGAGGAGTATTAGAAGTACCATCCTACCAATTTTCATAATTTTTAGACTTCATTTGAGCCCCCAAATAAGCCCTAAAACCTAATTTTTAACTAGGCCAGACACTAGGTGTGGACAGGGCCAAAACTAGTCAAAAAACTATAAAAAGAGCTAGAGAGCTCATTTTTGAGGTTGTTCTTTTAGAGAATGAAGCCTTGTAAGAGAGTTGCTTGGCAATAGAAAGCTTTCCATTGTTCCTCTCTTTGCTCTTACCATGTGCGCGTGTGTCTATATGTGTGTGCATGCTTGTGTGCTTTCACTCACACACTTGTGCCTTCACTCGGTCATGGTCTTCATATTGGTCCTCATGTCTCTATGGATTGACAAGTAAAGGAGGTGGTGCTTATGCTTGAGCTACACCAAAATTTGGCACCGTTGCCGATTAGAGAGGTTCGAGGACGAGTGTTGTGATGGTAAGATCGTAGATTTGCAATGTTGGAAGGTAAAAAATAGTTATTTTCTGTTATTTTTCTGATTTTTCTACGTCATCTTCTTCATCATCATCATCATCACCATCTTCATCCATCTTCTTCTTCCTAGAAATTTCTTGTTTTTAGTGCATTTTCACCATCTTCATGCCATTTTTCATGTATTATTGTGTGAGAAGGAGTTAAGAAGTGAAAGGGAGAGCAAGCTCTTGTGTTCTTTCACGATTTTCTGCACATATGGAGCTCGCCATTGCTCAGCGCTCAGAAATTTGAATTTCTCGCTAAAAAACACGATTCTAATTGAAAATTGCGATTTTCATAAAATTCAAATTTTTCAAAAAAATGTGATTTTTAATTCTCGCCTAAGTCACACAAAAATGCGATTCTCTAGATCTCATGGAAACTTGAGTTTTAGAAAAAGAAACACGATTCTGAGTTGGCTCAAAATCGTAATTTTCACAAATCATAATTTTGACAAATCATAATTTTCACAAATCACAATTTTCATAGATCACAATTTTCACAAATCACAATTTTCACAAATCACGATTTTCAGCCAAAAAGACGATTTTGGGAAAAAAGACGATTTTGGAAAAAACACGATTTTGGGAAAAAACATGATTTTCAGTTGGCTCCAAAATCACGATTTTCAAAAACACGATTTTCATCCAAAATCACGATTTCCAGGATTTTCAAAAAACACGATTTTCACTAAGGTACAAATTCGGGATTTTCAGAACACGATTCTCAAAAACACGATTTTTATCCAAATCATGATTTTCAGGTAAAAACATGATTCTGAGCAAAAGCTCAATTTTCATCCAAAAACACGATGTTTGGGAAAACACAATTTTCTGTTCGATCAAAATTGTCATTTTCACAAATCACGATTTTCATGCAAAATCACGATTTTTCAAGATTTTTAGAACACGATTTTCACTAAGGTACAAAATCACGATTTTCAATTAAAAACACGATTATGAGCAAACACAATTTTGATTGAAAAACACGATTTTCAATCAAAATTATGATTTTGTAGTCATTTTCAAAATCTTGATTTTCAGGCCAGAAACACGATTTTCTGTCAAAATCGCGTTTTTCACGATTCTCACTCAAAATCGCGTTTCTCACAATTTTCACTCCAAATCGCATTTTCACGATTTTCACTCAAAATCAGGTTTTTCACGATTTTCAGCCAAAATCGTATTTTTTGGGGATTGCTCAGGATCGCGATTCTTATTCTGATTTCCAAGGTGGTTCAAGATTGCGATTTTCACACAAAATTGTGATTTTTCCAAAAGGTCCTACTTCCCTATGTTGACCCCTAGGAGCCTGATTTGACATAACTTTTTCATCAAAAGTCCATTTTTTGAGATCTATAGCTCGTTGAAAAGCTCGTTCTGAATCCTCAATTAGGACTAGGAAACCAAGGGGACTCCAGAGAATTTTGAGCAATTGAGAGGGAAATTTTGGAGCTAGAAGTCAAAGCTTATGAACTTGAGATCTGGTAGACTCCTAGGCAAGGATAGACAAAGTCGTAGATCTTCTAAAGTTAGTGCCAACCATACTGCTAAGTCTTGGGCACAAAAACTAAGTGACTATCCCTATGTACTAAGTTTTAGACACAAGTGACTCTGAAATGTCTTATAGCATGGGGAGACCTACAGGTAACTCAGGCATTGCCTGTTTACAAACATCGGAAGGTCCGACACAATTGAAGTATATCAGGACCAATCAATTAGGTGCACGCATCTATGAGGATGGCGTGGGGCGATGAGTGGTCCAACTCAAAAATCTAGATCAACCCTTTGGACTTGAACACCCAGTGGTCAAGTTCCAAGAGGGTTCATACATTAATAAGGAAGGAACTATGTATGTGGTTACTAACTTACCAGATAGGACAGATGAGTTTGGAAATATCATTCCTGATAATGAGATAGGAGACCTAGAGCTAGAAAATGTGGGATGAGAACCCAAGAATTCGAGAGGTAAGTCAGTTTTGACCAAAGTGATCACCCCGGAGTGGATCCCTCAAGACAACAAAAACATAGAACTATTCTTGAATAGAGAAACAGATGAAGTCTTTTGGAGAATCAAGCTAGATGAACCTAACCTAGTAATCACCATCTATGAATTTTAAGACCCTGAGACACCAGGAAAGGTTGTCTACCTAGATAACTCATCGGAGAATATGTTCTTGGTAACACAGCAGGATAGGCATGCATACACTTGGAAGAGTGAATTGATTTTCCCTTCAACAAGGTCGAATGTTTCCCATGGCCTCCAAGGAGCAGGATCATTCGAGGCTCCTTAAGCCCAGGGGGAAAGAACTAGAGAGAGACCTGAGGTAAGCTTTACAGAGAATTGAGTAGAGACATGTCAATATTTGAAGGTGAAAGACCTAACAGAGAGAGACATCGAGCACATAGGCATCAATGAGATGAACATGATTTTCCATTGCTTAGACCCTCTCAAGTGGTCAAGACAATGAAGAATTACTCTGATGGTTCAAGAGATCCTTATGATCATGTGGCCGAGTTATAACAAGTGTTAGGAGCTAAACAGATTGAGGACTTGTTCACCCAGTTCAAGGCATTTGGTTTGACTCTCAATGGCACTGCCTTAGCTTGGTTTCAACCCTAAATAGTCACAACTATTGCGATATACGTCAACTGCTAGAGGAATTCATTGTAGAATTTTCCAAGAGTGGTATCATGCATAACACATCATCCTTGATCCACAACTTCAAGCAGACACCCCAAGAAATAGTGCGACTTGCAAGAAGATGGTTCCGATAGTACATAGAAAGATGCCCTGTGTCAGAATTACCCACACCAGCCAATCAAGTGGCTCTATTTTTAGATGGCTTACTAAGCACAAAATTAAGATCATATGTGTACTTGAAAGCGCCTAGATCCATAGAAGAGTGTGTACGGATGTGCATTGACATAGAAGATAACTTGGGGTGAGGAGTTAGGATTGTCCAAACTCTATAGGGATTCTGATAGTTCTACTAGTCATACTTCGAGAATCTCCATGGAAATAGATGCAATAGCTGAGCAAGTTGCCAAGAAGCTAGGAATTCAAAATAGACAAACACCAAGAACCCCCTCATTGAACATATGTTATACTTGCGGTGGGAACCACATGGCTAACGTTGGCACAATGCAAAACCAGAACATGAGAGAAATGAATGCTCCATACAGCAATATTGAGAGAAAATTCACGAACCATACAGCTCAACATTTTCCCTACAATAGACAAGTTGTTAGACAAACTTATCAACAACCTTAGCAACACGACGGGTATCAGAATCAATACCAATAGCCATATTATCGATCACAACAGCAATATCGGGCACCATATAGGCCACATCTAGTCCTAGGAAACCAACCAATAGCTCCTACCAATGTGATTCCAGTTAAGTATGCAGTGGCAGAGGAAAACCCTAATAGAGCATTGGTGCCAATGACCCCTTTGGTCTCAGAAAATGACTATCATGCCCAGAATTCTGACTACTCCTATGAAGATAGTCCATAACCATATTAAATAGAGTCACTTGAGCATAGTGAGACTTATCCATATCAATACGAGGCACCACCTATGGAACAAAATTGGGAGCCCCAGCACTCCAATTTCATGTATACGAATCCTAACCCTAGGCCCCAATTGAGACAAATGAGACCACAAGTTCCTAGAGGACCATGTTTTAGATGTCACGGTGAACATTTCATTCATGAATGTCCCCACTTATCAACTCTGTGACAAGGACAAAACATCACCATACAAGGCTTTTGTCCCGAGTGTGGCAAAGAACATCTCCTAAGAGATTTCCATAGGAATCCCTCTAGTGCACCCAAGGTTACACCGATTAATGTGATAGGCTTAGTGGTGGATTCTAGCTCAAGTAGCACTAATGTGGCTCAAATAGAAGGCACAAGCCTTAAAACAAGATAAGCCAGCTAAACAATTTGAGTCAAGTGAGTCAGGAGAGCCTAGTAAAAGAATAACAAGAACATGGAAGGATACCAGGGAGAAGGCCAATCGCAAGTGGAATAAAAAGTTATTGAAACTAGAAGAAAGCCTGAAAGAAGCGAAAACAAAAAATAGAAGACATTTGCATCTCAAAGTCCCTCCCATGCCAAAACTCCATCCACACCACCTCATCTCACCCCACCACCCATTGTAAATAGACCACAACCAGGGTCTGTTCTTGTAGATCCAACCCCAGAAGGCTTGGACATGATGTTCAAGGCCAACCACGCTTAACTTCAAGAAGGGCCAACTACTCCAAACCTAGACAAGAGTTACCCTAAAGCAAATTTAGAGATTGAGCGAACAAAAATGTGCATGAAAATGGTAGAGCTAGCTCAGTCTATGCTCGAGACCAATCGATCGTTCAATCAGACAAACTCAGTCAAACCAGATTTGCACTTCCAAGGCTTATTAGAAAGATTAGAGTAGTTGGTAAACAAGCCCCAGGTTTCTTTACCTCCATAGGCTCAACCAGTTGTTGAAAGAGAAAGCTCACCACCGACAAAAGCTTATGTTTCTGATTGGCCATATTGAAAGACCTCTAGGATTGCTTGAAGGGATAACTCTAACCACTTGTGGTGTAGAGTTTGAATACACCTTTGCTATATGTGACTTTGACAAAAACAATGTCTATGAAATGATCCTAGGAAGACCCTTCCTACGACAATTGCAAATAGTACAAGATTGGGGACCAACTCTTTGTACTTGCAACACTTAGGGGTCACCACCAAGGTCAATCTAAAGGACTATACATTTAGAGATGTACCTCCCCTACAATGGAACCCTATCCACAAGGCACCAAAAGATTCAATCTCTATGCATTCTAAAAGTAATTTTGATCCATCTTGGATGCATGAAGATACCCATTTGTGGATGTGCAAAGTCACAGAGGAAGAAGAAAAATGCTTAAAGGTAAGAGAAGAAGGAACTTCTCAAGGAGAAAGACCAGTTAAAGACCCAGCCTACACACCAATGATCTTTCCAAATGAGGAATTTGAGCCTCATGGTTGGGCAGAAATCCTAGCCACCATGGACATTGCTGTCAATGAAGAACAATGGACACCTCATTGTGATGAGAAGGGTTACGATATTTCAGTGTTCATGTGTCAGCCCTTGCTAGAAGAATGTGACCCTAGTGAATTCATAGAAGAAGATGAGATTGATGATGATCTAGAGTCCATTGTGATGGATAGTTGCTTCATCTCAGAGGAGCACTATCTCGAAGACGTAGGAGTATTGACCCAAAAAGAAGAAGAACCCCTCACAAGTATTAAATCTGTAAATTCAAAGGAAAGAAGCGAAGGAGGTCAAAAGAAAAAGAAAAGAAAAGCGGTGAAACAAGAAGAGGGGGAATCATTGTTCGAAGTACTAGAGAATTTCAAGAAATATAAAGTTCAAGACCAAAAAATGTTGGTATGAATGCCTAAGAGAGAGGCCACCACAGGAGAAGCGTATGATAATAAAGAGAAAACCAAACAAATTGTTGTAACCATTTAGGAGAACAAAGAGAGATGTACATACATAGGAGAAGACCTAAGTGCAGAAGAAGAAATGGAGCTTGTAGCTCTATTAAGGGAATATAAGGATGTGTTTGCATGGCACTATAGAGACTTGAAGGGAGTAGATCGGAGAATATGTTGTCATACGATCCCCATGATTGCTGATGCCAAGGCCACCAAATAGAAGCCCTACACATATAATGACACTTATACTGCCAAAATAAAAGAAGAAATTGACAAGATGATTGAAGCTAGATTTATCTATGAGATTGAGAATATTGAATGGGTTTCCCCCATTGTAGTGGTTCCCAAGAAGAATGAAAAGTTGCTAGTGTGTACTAACCTTAAAGAAGTTAATGCCGCTACAATTAGAGATAGCTATCCACTTCCAATCACCGAACATTTATTGGAGCATGTTGTAGACAAGGAAGTTTATAGCTTCCTTGATAGATTTTTAGGTCACAACCAAGTAGCCATTGCCTCAAAAGATCAACACAAAACAGCTTCTACCACACAGTAGGGAATTTCTGCATTTCATGTGATGCCATTTGGGCTCACAAATGCACCTGCAACATTCCAAAGACTCATGTGTCATGTCTTCAAAGAGTTCTTACGAAAGAGCTTAGAAGTATATGTGGATGATTTATGTGCTCATTCCCAAGAAAGAAGATATCACATCCCTAAGCTCAGAAAGATCTTCAACAAATGTAGAGAATATCGAGTTTGTTGAATCGAGAAAAGTGTGTGTTCATGGTATGTCAAGGTAAAATCTTAGGTCATATTTTTTCTAAGAACGGAATATCTATAGATGAGGATAAAGTAAGATTCATAGCGGAGTTGCCAAGGCCAAGCAATGTTAAATAGGTACAAGCCTTTATGGTCCATTGTGGATATTACCGCAAATTTATCCACATGTATGCAATCATAGCTAAACCTCTTTACGCCTTGCTCACAAACTTTGAGTGGAATGATGAATGTGAAAATTCCTTCAATGGTCTGAAGAGAAGTTTGTGCACAACACCAATACTGACCACTCCTGATTGGAATAAACCATTCCACATCCATGTTGATGCATCCAATCATGCATAGGATGTGTGCTAGCACAACCCATAGGTCAAGGAAAATTAGATTTACCCATAGCATATGCTAGCACACAGCTCACCACACCTGAATGAAACTATACCACAACTGAGCGAGAGGGCTTAGGCATAGTATATGCTGTGAAGAAGTTTAGACACTACCTATTGGCCAATAAGGTCAAGTTTTTCAGTGATCATCAAGCTTTATTATATTTGGTCAATAAACCATGCAATACAGGCCGTTTAGTAAGATGGTTCCTCTTACTAATGGAATATGACTTTGAAGTGGTTGTCAAGAAAGGTAGAACCCACCTTAGGGCAGATCATCTTTCTCCCATCACTTTAGGGGAGTCACCTCAAGGACTGTCTGATGACCTACCTCATGCTTATTTGTTCAATTTAGAAGTTGCTCCTAAATGGGCAAATAAGTTGGTATCAGTCCTAACCTTTGGACCCGCAAATAAGAATGTGAAAACAAATAAAGAAGAAATTGTAAAATCACAAAACTATCAAATATTGGCATGAAGTATGTATAAACAAGATACAGAGGGTGTATTAGCTTGTTGTGTCAAGGACGATGAACATAGTAGTTGGTTGCAACAAGCTCATGAAGGATTTCTAGGAAATCACTATTCTAAACAACGAACATTTCAAAATCTAAAACGTTTAGGAGTGTATTGGCCTAGCATGGACAAAGAAATACATGAGTGGATTAAGAATTGTCCAATGTGCAAAGAGAGACCCCCAGTGGAGCATGCCACCCTTTATCACATGTCATTAATTCCAGATTGGAGTGATCCATTGGTTGAATTTATGAAATCAGAAACACTACTGAACGAGGCTAGTCTAGCAAGAAGAAGAACCATGGAGCAAGAGGCTCAAGACTATGCCTTAGTTGGAGAAAACCTATACCGAAGAGGCAAAGATGGTAACCTAAGATTGTGTGTTCATGAATCGGACTATTTGAAAGTCTTGGAAACTGCACATAGTAGTGTTGCAGGTGGGCACTTTGGTCCTGACCGAGTAATTAAGACCATTCTATTCTCAGAGCTTTGGTGGTGCACTCTTCATATGGATGCACACACCTATGTGAAGAGATGTGACACATGCCAACATGCACAATATTTGATTCGAAAAGATGAGATGCCTTTGAGACCAATGATGCGAGGATGTGCATTCTCGAAGTGGGGTAGACTTTGTTGGTCCCATTAACCCCCAGCTAGAAACTCCCATGCAGAGTACATTATTGTAGCAACAGATTACCTTACAAAGTGGGTAGAAGTAAAAGTTATGACAAAGACTGATGCTCAAATGACAACTAAGTTTTTTTGAGAATGCGCTCACCAGATATGGATTACCAAAAGAGTAAGTAAGTGATCGAGGCATGCACTTCCTGAACGAAGTCATTGAAAATCTTCTCCAAGAATTCTTGATGATACATAAGAAGTCTTCCCCCTATCATCCACAAGCTAACGGATAAGCAAAGAGCACAAACAAGATCCTATGAAATGTATTGACAAAGTTGGTAAACAATAAATGCTCTGATTGGGATAAACAACTTCATCATGTTGTTTGGGCTTACTAAGTTTCCTATAAAATGGTACTCAATGCCACCCCATTTCAAATGTTCTTTGGAAAGAATGTTGTGCTACCACTGGACTTCCTAATACCAGCTTTAAAAGTAGCACAAGAGCATGAGTGGAATGGAAATGAATTGTCATCTAGGATCTTTGATCTAGAACATTTAGGTGAGACGAGGTTAGGAGCGGTTGCAGGCATCTATGCTGCAAAGAAAAGACAAAAGGCTTATTTTGATGCACACATGAAGGATAAATGATTGAAAGAGGGAGACCTAGTGTTGGTTTATACACTAAAGCAACATGCCCGTAAATTGGAAAAAAGAGGATATGGACCCATGATCATTAATAGAATTTCCACTAGCGGTGCGGTTCAATTGGTCGCTCTAGAAGGTGACATCCTACCAAACTATATTAGTGGATGTCGAGTCAAGCTATATCAAGAACCTCTTATAGAGGATATGTTAAGGAGGCTCAACATGGCTAAGAAGCAAAAAGAAGAAGAGTTGAGAGTTAGAGAAGAAGCACATGCATAGGCTAGAGAGCACATCGGGCAAAATACGTTAAGGTGACTAGGTCTAGATGTCAACTCCAAACTTGGCCCAATATATCACATGAAGATGTGCCAAAAATCGAGCATAATTACTTCTCGAATAATTGACCGACGTCCCTTTGTGACCATAGAGGTAGGACAAGGAAAGAATGCAAGGACTGTGAGAGCATTGATTGACTCAGGTGCAATAACTAGTGCAGTTAGAATTTCATACTGCCAAGCCCTACAATTGGACATCAATCCCATAGAAGCCTATCTCATAGGGTTGGGAGGTGTGGAAACCCCTTGTTTGGGTGAGGTGGAACTTCCCATCTACCTTCAAGATGTTCCAATGGAAGTCAAAATGCTAGTGTGTCATGATGAGGACCTTACATAGCAACTTGTCTTGGGTCAAGATTGGATTTATGACCATGCAGTCAACTTGAACCTAAGAAGCCAACTTCTTCAAGTTTGGGTGCATGAACAGTGCCTTACGTTAGAATTAGAAAACTGCATGCTCACAAATCTAGGTGTCACACATTTTCTTATTTCTTCTAAGACCAATCTTCTAGAAGAAGATGTTATGTGTGTCAAAAGCTCTATGATGCAGAAGGATCCAATCACGGAAGGACAGGCTAGAAGGTGAGTGGATCTCTCTTCTTCTTCAAAGACTAATGCAGCCACAACAATTCAGCCAAAGATTCAAGTAAAACAATACACGAGCATGGCTACATCAAATAGACAAACAAAGTTCAAGAAGAAAGAAGCTCAGGGCATGAAGCAGATTTGGGTACGAAAAGGAGAGCAACCACCCCCACCACCATCCCCATCTAGGCAAGCCAACCATGCTAAAAGACGAACAAAGAAACTCGGACAAGCTCAACCACAAGGTATTCGACAAGTTTGGGTGCCTAAATAATTAGCTGCAGTTCAACAAGGACAATCACAGATATGGGTACCCAAGAAGCTCTTACATACACAACAACCTATGCTATCCCACGTGAGAAAAGTCTCAACAAAGAAGCCAAGGCACGACAAGGCTTAGAACCAAACACCGAGACCCAAAGTAGACCCACTCACCTCTTCAACCAGAGTTAGAAGACCAACAATAGTGGTATGGGTATGGAAGCCAAAAGCACTTGTAGCCCCCACAGATGCAGCAAACCAACCACGTGGGATACAAAATTTAAGCAATCACCCAAAGATGAAGCCGTCCAAGGTGACCTATATGTAGCTCAACATAGTTCTAAAATGGATCCCTATCAGGAAGATCACATCATTCCAAGATCCAACGGATAACCCCAAAAAAGGCAGCATCAACATCAACAAGCAACATTGAAATCCTCAACGTGCAACAACCATGTGCCTTTGGCATAACCCTATCTTTTGCACCTGTAGCTCAGTGATGAGTAGCACCTCCTTTAATGTCAATCCGGGAAGACGTGAGGATGGTATGAAGACCTCGAGCAAGTGAAGGCACAAGTGCGTGAGTGAGAAGCACACAAACATGCACACACATACACACACACGCGCACACACGGCAAGTCAAAGAGTGAGAAGCAATGGAGTTCTTAGATTACTTTCAAGAAGCTCTTACAAGTTCAAAACTATTACAATCTAACCTCAAAAATGAGCTCTCTAGCTCTATTTATAGTTTTTGACTAGGTTTTGGCCCTGTCCAGACCTAGTGTCCGGCCTAATTAAAAATTAGGTTCTCTACCCTATTTGGAGGTTCAAACGAAGTCTAAAAAATGTGAAAACTGACAGGTAGGTACTTCTAAAGCTCCTCAAGCTCAAGGACTCCTTGGCTTGCACAAAATGGAGCTACAAAATTATGAAATGGTATTTACAATGATCGTTAGTGACGAGAATCACTGTTGTAAAGATGTTGATTTGGAAAAATTTGAAGGGCCTATCTGCCAGATTTGCGTCGACTGCTCTATCTACTTAATCCTTCACCTCGCTCTGACTCTCTCCGCTGGCTTCCTTGTCTAGTCAGTCCTTGGGTACCCATACTGCTCTCAACACCCCCCCTCTCTCGCGTCTATCGTCTCTGACAGACCCTTGTTGCTGGGAGTGTTGGATGTAATATTCCACAACCTGAGTGGCAAGCTGATGTTCCTGTATGCGTAGTCCTCTGGCCAAGTCTGTCATCATACGATCCCAATCAATTGGTCCTGGAATGTCCGGATGTGGCAGACGCAACTGATCTACATGGATCGCTTGTTCTACTGCGAAGAGATGTAGCAAATGTGTGGGTCTGGGAATGAAAATTTCTGAATGATATTCCCAGAATCTCGTAGAGAACATTTCCTCAAATGTCTGCTTGAAGCATGCGGGTAAGTACTTTATTCGTGCATGCCAGGCAAAGATTATAGTGACCGAGGGAGTCTGGCTCATGTCGTAGACTAAATCCTTGTTACCTTGAGAGAATCCAGGGGCAGAGATGTATGGAGCTTGTACCGTCCGAAAGGTTTTGAAGACAATGGTCATGAGCTCGAATATTTTCATACACATTTTCGCTGCTATGTCGGGTACATTATTTAGACGTGTAGACCAGTGCCGAATTGTTGATATCATGTAGGCTACGGTTGGGGTCCCTCGAGACGGAGCAAAATATGGATAGTTAACCCAAGCCAAGCATTCTTTATTGTTGCGTACCTTGATTGCAAATGCTTGCCAGGATCTGCGACGTACCACTGGGCAATAGCATGGATTATACTTGATATACAGTGGCATGGTTGCCCATGTGCTCATCATCTCAGGGTAATCGGTTAGTAGACATGCACGCCAATTAGGTTGGAAGATCGAGCCAGCACGTGCATCTGTCGGTAAATCCTCTAGCTCAAATTGAGTGGTGAATGTGGGCTCCTTCCCAGTATGCCTTTTAACTTCTGCATTATAATCATGTAGAAAAACAAAGTAAGGCATGTATTGCTGCTCTGATGTTGTGATCAACCGTTGGTGGGATAGGTTCTGAAAGTAAGAAGATTGAAGGATAGTTTCTTCCAGATTTGTGAGAGATTGAATTTGCACAGCAATGTGATCATCATGTGTCTTTCCCACTTTCTCGATCCTTTTAACCCAATCTGAACTCCAATTTCTAACGTTTCCTGTCCTTCCTCTGTTACCCGACTGCCGGGTGTTGGCATCGGCTCGTACGGCTCTTCATAGCTATCATCGACGGGAATTTCCACCACTGTTTCAGGTTCTGGTTCTTCAGTTGGCGAGGGTGGCCTTTCATATGGTAAGAGGCGTGCTTGGAGGTCTGCCACCTGTTTCCGGAGGGTCTCTAATTCTTCTGTAGAGTGTTGCAAGATTATCGGCTCCTGTTGAGTTGTGGGGGCACTGGCTATCTGCTTCTTTAGATCCGCACATTCAACCTCTAACTTTTCATATGACTCCAAGAAATTTGCATGCTCTTCGAGTAAGATGCGAATGTCTTCTGATGGGACTGCTCTATACTTGGTAGGGCTAATGGTTGCTCCTACAGTTCCTTCCATAGCTGCTTCAAAGTTGTCTCGATTTTGTTGCTGAAGCCTCTTGTTCTCTTCTAGTGCTTCTGCCATATGCTTCCTTAATAGCCCCAGGTTTCGTCTAAGTGTAGCATTAGATATCATTTGTACCTGGAGCACAGTTTCTAGTTCCTTGACTTCTGTATCATCCACCGTCGATGTTTTTTATTCCAATTGTGAGTGGGCTTGCTGTAAAGTGGTATGTTCGGTTAGGAGCGTTTGGTAATCAGCTTCTAAAGTGGTAACTCTAGCCTGTAGGCATCGAGATTCTGCCTGGAGGGCAGCAGTGCGTTCTTCCAATTGATGATATTCTTGTTGTAGTTGATGTGCACACTGAAGTAATGTATTGAACGTGCTATTTACATTATGAGATGCAAGGGGAAAAGTTTGGAATGCAGGGGAGGTGGGAATGGGAAGGGAGGTAGTGAATGCTGTGTCTACCAATAATGTGTTGAGTGGTGAGGTGGGGGGTAGTGGAGGGGGAGATGGTGGAATTGTGGGGAGAGGTGCGGTGGTTGGTGAAATGTCCATTGGGTCAGAAAAAGTGGTGTGTACAGGGGCTACCATGTAGGTTGGTATGGTAGGTGAAGTGAGTGTGGTGTTTGTGTAGATTGATGTCGTTGCGAATATGTGGGGAATGTGCGGCTGATACATTGGAGTGCGGATGAACTGCTCCACAAAGGAAGGGTATTGGGGTGGTGAGGTTAGGTTGAATGAGGTGTAGGGGTCAGATGGGAAGTGAGGGTCATGGAATGGAGGTACCTGTATTGGGGGATAGGCTAGGAAACACAGGGTGCCTTCTGTGGGTGCAGGGTTTCCAACCACACTTGGAATTATGGGATGGCCAATTATGGGTTTGGAGGATAGAAGGGTTGAAGTGTACAAGGGATTGGTGACTAAAGAGAAGAGGGTGTCTTGTGAGGTGGGTTCTTGAAATGAGAACGATGTGAATGAGGGTGGGTTATAAGTGAAGGTAGAGGTGATGACTGCCGTTTCTTCCATGGTGGGAGCTGGTGGTGGGGGTGGAGAAGGTGGTGATGGGGGATGCTGGGGTGAGATGGGTGATGTGTGAACGAAGGTTTCAGCCGAGAGGTCAATGGTGGGGGTGGGGTTAGCTGTGGTTTCAATGGTTGCTTCTTGTTCTATGACGGGTATTATGATAGTCTTACCTGCTCGTGGTAATGTGTCAACTCTGCGCTTGTCATACCTCACGGACTGGCGGACTGCTGTGTGGACAGCCTCTGCAACTCCTAAAGATTCTGACACTAATTTGAGGGTGTCAATAAAATGTTGATCCACTCCATCATTTGATAGCATTTCTTGCATCAAAGCTTGGCCGGACACAAGAGAGAGTTGATGCCTTTCTTGTACTGCCTTGATTGTATCGTATAACCTTTGTAGCTGAGCTGTGTATGCAGGTGCACCTACAAGTTCTGGCACCTCTTGTTGCTCATCTTGATGCTCCTGATCATAATCCTCCTCATCTTCCCCCTGTTCTTCATCTTCATCATCCTCTTCATCCACTTCAACTATGGCGACAGGTACTTGGGAGGTCGTTGCCTGTGTTTGCACATTCTCCATTTTTTGTGCCTCTTCTGCTTCCAGCTCTACATCTTGTAATAATTGTTCGAAATATTCATTCGTGAGTTCTTCCAAAGGTGCACCACCGGGAAATTCAAGGTCGGTTGGAATGGGAGGGAATATCAAGTTAGGACCATCGGTGCTGCCTCTGGGTTGTCAGAGTGTGAATGGTCGGACTCTTCGTGGTGGAGGGGTAACATCCAGTGTTAGGGTGGCTCCACGTGGTTGAGCACAAGGGACTTGGACAGTTCCTCTCATCTTCTTAGAAGGGGGTCCAGTGGGCGTCCTGCCTCTGAACTGCTCTACTCGATTCCACATCAGGGCCCGTTGAATAGGGATGTCATAAGCCAGACATCTATAAATGATTCTAGTCCGAGCACAACATCCATATAACACATGCTTCCGCGGCCATCGTTTGTGAGCTAGGTGTATCTGATCAATTATCTAGTGGGGTAAGTTGATGGTGAGGCTCTGTGTCTCTGCCAGATACAAACTAAACCATATCTTTTTGGGTGGCATGGTGAATCTATCTTGGGCAGGAAAAGCAAAGTGTTGCATGCACATGCGAAGGTGGATTGCAACATTAGGCATCATGGCCACCAAGTCCTTGAGCTTGGTGAGGCTTCGATTCTTCATGTAATCAGGCATGAGGGTCTCCTTCTCTGTTGGAATATGCATTCCGCGCATATCTAGGGCCTCTCTCACCAAGTTGTTTGATAGCCTAAACCTCTTGAGTTCATTTCCCTTTGTCAGAGATGGAAGCACAAATGAGCTTGCACCTTTTGGGTTCTTGTTTGGAGTCAAGGTGTTGATGAGATAGTAGCATCTCATGAAGTCAGGCTTTGGGAGCCGTGCACTGAAATATGCATCCAATCCTGCCTTCTCCCATACCGAACGTAGACCTTCTGCATTTTGTAACTTCTCGAATTCTCTTGTAAAGAAATGGTATTTACCTTGCTTCCCATTGAAGTCCAACTCTGATTCCCATAGGTATGTTCCTTCTCCCAAGGGTCCTGCAACTTCACTAAACCAGTGGGAAGTTTTTCCTATGGGCATGGTATGGCCACTGGGAGGGTCCGCTATAGGTATGATTTCGATGGCCTTCAATTCTTCTGGTCTTTCATTTGTCTCAGGCAAAACGGGTAAACTGTCTAAGTCCACCACTTGCTGGCTCCTTTCTGTTTGCGAGCTAGTTCATGCCACCTCAGCCATGTTGAAAAATTTGCAACCGGTTCTGTGAGAATATATGAATAAATGTTAACATTGCAATGGACACAAAAATGACACTGTGTCCTCGTTACAACATTAACATGAGCTTTTAGTGATAAGTCAGTTAGTCAGTCAGTGGGTGCGGGGTGCTTGTGTGTGTAGTTAGGAGTTTGGTAGACCTAGGAGCTAAGTGGAATGATGTAGTATGAGAGTGATGTAGTTAGTAGGTGGACATGGATTTACAACTGGGGTCCAGGGGTTTATTACAAGTTTTAGGTTGCCAAATGCAGTGGATGGGTTTTGATCTTGATTTTGTGGAGACTCTGGAAGGTTTGATAGGAGTATCTGCTTGAAAATGAGGCTTTTTAGGGACCCATTTACGAGTGATTCTACTTGTGCGCATGGAAGAATATGTGGCGGTGCGCGATGTGTAAGACTGGGCATCAGATGTTCGAGTGAGTGAAACATGTTGTACGGGGTGTGGCTTTGGTGCAGCTATTCTTAGGCACCCAGATTTGTCGTGATTGTGGGCTGGCCTTCATCGACTTCTTGGGTACCCAAATAGACTTCACTTTCGCAGAAGAATTCATGAAAGACTTCTTATTAATGTCGTGTTGTCGATTACTAATAAGAGGTCTTGGCCGTGGGGCTGGCTTGGTCGCAACAGGGTGTTTGCCTTTCCGCCTCCATACTTGTTTCAACGGCTGAAACACTCTGCTTTGCTCCTTTTTTTGGACTCCAGTGTAGGTAGTACTCTGCTCCTTCTGTACTTGAACTGCCTTTGGTTGCTGCCTCCTTCTGGCCTTTGGAAAAGAAGGGAGTGCCGTCTTCTCCTTGACTCCGTTGTTGGGACAAACCTCTTTCTGCATCATACAGTTTTGGACAAGAATAGCATTGTCAACTTCATGTGCGCCCTTGGAAGGACCAGGAGTTTGTGCTTTACCTAGTCCCTTGAGTGCCTCATTTTCCAATTCAACTGTAATTCGGCTATGATTTACCCATACCTGAAGAAGTCCACTTCTTAGGTTTAGGTTGACTACATGATCATAGATCCAGTCCTGGCCCAAGACAAGAGGCTCAGTGAGGTCCTCATCTTGACACACTAGTAATTTGACTATCATTACTTCGTCTTGAATATAGAGGGGAAGTTCCACCTCACCCATACAAGGGGTTTCCACACCTCCCAATCCTATGAGGTATGCTTCTATAGGATTAACAGTTAATTTCAATTCTTGACAGTAAGACAATTTAACAGCACTAGTGGCTGCACCTGAGTCAATCAAGGCTCTTACAGTCCTTGCGCCCTTTCCTTGTCCTATCTCTAAGGTTATAAAAGGAGGTCGATCAATTATCCTATGTGAGCTAACACCTGAAACTTCACACATAGCCATATGATATCCTTGATCTGCATATGCATCTGTCCTAGGTTGCTCTCTACCCTGTCTTCTCATCTTCATTCTCCGGATGCGTTCCAATGCTTCTGCTTGAGCTTCTTCGCGAATTTGTTTTTCTTCTTCTTTGCGTTTCTTAGCAGTGTTGAGTCGACTTAGCATCTCTTCTGTCAGAGGTTCCTGATATAACTTGACTCTGCATCCGCTAATGTAGCTCGGGAGAACATCACCTTCTAATGTGGTTAGTTGCAGTGCTCCACTTGTTGAGATTCTATTAATGATCATGGGTCCGTAGCCTCTCTTCTCTAGTTTCCTCGCATGTTGTTTCAACGTGTATACTAGTACTAGGTCGCCTGCCTTCAAACCTTTATCCTTAACGTGGGCATCAAAGTATGCCTTCTGTCGTTTCTTAGCTGCATTTATCCCTGCAACCGCCCTCAGTCTTGTTTCCCCTAATCGTTCAAGGTCAAAAAGCCTAGAGGAGAGTTCATGACCCGTCCATTCATGCTCTTGTGCTACTTTCAATGTAGGTATTAAGAAGTCCAACGGTAGCACTGCGTTTTGGCCAAATACCATCTGAAAGGGGGTGGCTTGGAGTACCGTTTTATAGGCGACTTGGTATGCCCAAACAACATGGTGTAGCTGTTTGTCCCAATCAGAGCGTTTATTGTTCACTAATTTCGTTAGTACATTGCACAGAATCTTGTTTGTGCTTTCGGCTTGCCCATTAGCTTGTGGGTGGTAGGGGGCAGACTTCTTATGAACTACCAAGAATTCTTGGAGCAGATTTTCAATCACTTCATTCAAGAAGTGAGTGCCTCTATCACTTACTAGCTCTATAGGTAGCCCGTATCTTGTGAATACATTCTCAAACAAGAATTTATCGGTTATCTGAGCATCATTCTTTGTCGTAGCTTTTACCTCTACCCATTTGGTTAGATAATCCGTGGCAACAATGATATACTCAGCATGGGAACCCTTAGCTGGGGGATTAATAGGACCTACAAAGTCTATTCCCCACTTAGAGAATGCACGTCCACCCATCATAGGTTTCAGTGGCATCTCGTCTTTGCGTATAGGATACTGAGTTCTTTGACAGACATCACACCTCTTCACATAGGTATGTGCGTCCATGTGAAGGGTCGACCACGACAAGCCTGCGAATAGGATCGCTTTAACCACTCGGTCTGGTCCAAAGTGTCCTCCTGCTACACCTTGGTGAGCAGTTTCCAAGATCTTGAGATATTCACTCTCATGGACACATAGTCTGAGGTAACCATCTTTACCACGTTTGTATAGATTATCACCAATGAGTGAGTACCCCTGGGCTTCTTGTTCTAAACTCCTTTTCCTAGCCAGAGTCATGTCTGGAGGGAATGTTTTCGTCCTCAGGAAGGATACTAGTGGTTCACTCCAATCTGGCACTATGGACACTTGATAAAGAGTGGCATGTTCCACAGGTGGTTTAGTGCAGCAAATTGGGCATTCCTTGCACAACTTCTGGACATCAGCTTCCATAGTCGGCCAATGCACTCCGAGTCTCTTTAGTGTCTGTAGGGTTCGTTGCTTTGAGTAGTGTTGCTCTAATGCACCTACATGTGCTAATTGCAACCATTTAGCGTACTCATCCTCTTCCACACAACACGCCAAAATGCCTTGATCTGTGTGCTTGTACATACTTCCTGCCATGATGTGATACTTTTGGGCTTTTACTACCTCTCTATCCTGTGTGTTTATTACTGGATGGTTAGGCCCGTATGTCAATACTGGCACCAATGGCTTAGCCCACTGCGGCACCACTTCCAAGTTAAACAAGTAAGCATCAGGAAGGTCATCTGACACTCCTTGTGGGGCTTCTCCAGATGTGAGCCTAGAGAGATGGTCTGCTCTGAAGTGAGTCTTCCCTTTCCTCACCACTACCTCAAAATCATATTCCATTAGCAAGAGAAACCATCTTACTAATCTTCCTGTATTGCATGGCTTGTTTACGAGATATAGCAGTGCCTGATGGTCAGTAAAAAATTTAAACTTATTTGCAAGCAAATAATGTCTAAACTTTTTAACTGCATATACCATGCCTAGTCCTTCTCTCTCAGTAGTGGTATAATTTCGTTCAGCTGCATTCAATTGTCTACTGGCATAGGCAATTGGAAGATCCATATTACCTTCACCGGTAGGTTGCGCGAGTACACACCCAATAGCATAATTGGATGCATCCACATGGACATGGAATGGCTTATTCCAATCTGGAGTGGTCAAGATTGGGGCTGAACATAATCGTAGTTTAAGCTCATTGAAGGAATTTTCACACTCGTCAGTCCACTCAAAGTTAGTCAAAAGTCCATACATGGGCTTTGCAATGACAGCATACATGTGAATGAACCGGCGGTAGTAACCACAATGCCCCATGAAAGCCTGTACTTCCTTGACATTCTTTGGCCTAGGTAACTCGGCTATGGCTCTCACTTTCTCTTCATCAGTGGATATGCCATTCTTTGACACTATGTGTCCTAGAATCTTGCCTTACCTGACCATAAAAACACACTTTTCTGGGTTCAGCTAGACTTGATATTCTCTACATTTGTCAAAGATTTGTCTGAGTTCAGGAATATGGGTTTGTCTGATGCTGGAATGAGCACAAAGATCATCAACATAGACTTCTAAGTTCTTCCTCAGGAACTCTTTAAATACATGGCACATCAGCCTCTGGAAGGTAGCTGGTGCATTGGTAAGCCCAAATGGCATTACTCTAAAGGCAAATATGCCCCATTCAGTGGCAAATGCCGTCTTATGCTGATCTTCTGGAGCTATGGATACTTGATTGTAGCCTGAAAATCCATCAAGGAAACTATACACTTCCTTGCCTGCTACTCTTTCTAAGAGATGCTCTATGATAGGAAGAGGATAGTTATCTCGAATTGTGGCTGCATTAACCTTCTTCAAGTTAATGCATACATGCAGCTTTCCATTTTCCTTGGGCACCACTACGATGGGGGATACCCACTCGGTGTGCTCAATTTCATAGATGAATCCAGCTTCAACCAGTCTATCTATCTCCTCTTTGATCTTGGCAGCATAATTATCATTATATGTATATGGCTTTTGCTTAGAGGGTTTGGCATCTGAGGTCATGGGAATAGTGTGTGAGCATATGTCAGGGTCCACTCCTTTCAAATCCTTGTAACTCCAAGCGAATACATCTCTGTATTCTCTTAGCAAGGCTATTAGCTCTTGTTCTTCCTCTTCTATCAGGTCATGGCCTATGTACGTGCATCTTTCTTCTCCTTCTTCCATAGCTACCACTATTTTCTTGGTGGTTTCTTTGTTATCATAGGCCTCCCCTGATTGCACCTCTCGTTTAGGCATTCTGATCATGACTCTCCTGTCATCTATCTCATACTTCTTAAAATTTTCTGGGACCTCAAACAAAGATTCCTCCTCGTCTTGTGTGACTTCTCTCTTCTTTCTTTTCTTTCCTTCTTCCTTAGGAGTTAGATGTGTGGCTAGCCTTACATCATTTGTAAGTTCTCCATGCCTCTGGGGTTGAAATTCTACTTCATGGAAGTATTCTTCATCTGATGCAAAAGGTGGGTCCATAATGATTGACTCTAGATCGGAGTCACTCGCATCTTCAAATGCATCAGGGCTAGGTTCGCACTCTTCTAACAATGCCTCTCCCATGATTGGCTCTATGGAGAAGACTCAAAGGTCATAGCCATCCTCATCACAGTGGGGTGTCCATTGTTCTTCATTGATGGCTACATCCATTGTTGCTAAGATTTCTGCCCAGCCATGGGGTTCAAATTCTTCATCAGGAAATACTACCGGTGCATAGGCTGGGTCTTGAATGGGTCTATGTGTTTCGTTTGCACCTATTTCTCTGGCCTTTTCTCTTTTCTCCTCTTCTACTGCCACTTTGCACATCCATAAGTGGGTGTCTTCATGCATCCATGAGGATCCTGATCCTATGGAATGCACAGATTCTGTATCATCTTTGGCTCTATTCCATTGGATAGGAGGGACATCTCTATGAGAGTAATCTTTGAGATTCACTTTGGTCGTAACACCTAAGTGTTGCAGGTACAAGGAATTGGTTCCGCAGTCCTGTACCACTTGCAACTGTCGCATAAAGGGTCGTCCCAAGATCATTTCATACGCATGATTTTTGCTAAAATCACAGATAGCAAATGTATGCTCGAACTCAACACCACGTGGTGAGAGTTATTCCTTCTAACAGCCCTAAGGGTCTCTCTATGTGACCATCAGCCGTTTGCAATTTCATCCTCGTGGGCCTAAGTGCTGGCTTGCCCCAACGCTTCCATAGGGAAGTGGTAGCAATTGCAACTCCTGCGCCAGAGTCTAAAATGGCCTTGGTGGTGTATCCTTGATGGGTGATAGGAAGATATGTGTTTCCCTCTTCACCCTCACTCATGTCTCCTATCTTGTCCAAGGGTATTTCTGGCACTGTCCTCTAGGATCCTACCTGGGAACGAGGTTTTGCTATCTCTGGTACTTGTTTGGCTACATGTTTCCATAGCTCTGGCCTTACTTTGAGTAGCTCTTCTAAGGTGAGGTTGCATTGTACTTTAGTGTTTTTCACTACCTCTGTGTTCCTAGGTATGACTGAGTCTTCGTTTCGTACCATGACCGTGGGCGCTCTCATACATGTAGATTTAGCTTCCCATGGACCCATGAAGTGGGGTAACTCTTGTAAAGAATTAGACTCAAAGTCTAGTCTTTCCTGAGAGTGGGTGCTCTCGTGCTCCTCATAAATGGATGGGATGTCTTGTGGGAATTGTTCATGTGCATCATCCACAAGTTCAATGGGAGGAGGGGCTTCACTTTCTTTAGCCCATTTGTCTTCTTGAATCTCTCGTAGGAATTCTGGTGTGAATCGATTCATAGAAGATGATGTGTCCGGCTCCGTAGAGTTCCGGCTCCGTAGAGTTAGGCACATAGGCTTCAGGCACATAGGCTTCCTGGGCAGGAAGACCTGCTCTTTCACTTGCCTTGTCCTTATGTTGAGAGGCGGGTTCCTTTTCTGATTGTGCAATTAGCCTCTCTATTCTTTCTAACAGTCCTTCAAAGTGCAACTGTGTCTTCGCTGAACTAGAGATGTTAAATAGGCAACTGGCTTCAAACATGGTCTGAGCCAATTCCACCATCTTAGCACAAATTTTGGTTCGTTCTAGCTCTAGTTCTGCTCTAGGGTAACACTTTTCATGATCAGTTACGTTTGGCCCTTCTTGGATTCTGGCCTGATATGCCTTAAGCATCATGTTTAGGTCCTCAGGAGTGGGATCTGCTAGGACTGATCCTACTCTAGGGGGTGGTGGGATTAGGTGAGGCGGGTGGGAAGGTGGCGGGTCGGATGGAGATGGGACTGGTGGTGGTGGGGTAGTGTGAGAGGGAGTTTGAGATGTGAGTTCAGTTATCCTGGCCTTTGTTTCTCTGAGGCTTTCCTCAAGTTCACTCATCTTTTTTGCCCATTGCCTTTTCATCCTTTCACGACTATTTCTCCAAGCTCTAGTCCGTTTCTTGGTCACGCTCTCTGTTTCACTCCCATCTGGGCTCTTTTCTTGGCTTACCCCTTGGTTTTGCTGCAATGCCTGAGCTCTAGTGACTACCTGTACTGGTGCAATGGAAGTGACACTTCCTGTAGAATCTACCACTAACCCAATAACGTTAATCGGAGTGATTTTTGGCATATTGCTGGGATTCTTGGGACAATCTCATAAGAGATGCTCCTTTCCACACTCTAGGCAAAAGCCTTGAATTGTCACTAACTGGGGTTGTGTAGGTGGAGGTAAGGGGCAATCACGAATGAGGTGATCTCCCTGACATCTATAGCATGGTCCTCTAGGGGATGGGGGTTTTACCTGCCTAGGTTGGGGTCTAGGGTTGGGGTTTGCATACATGACGTTTGTGTTATCTGACTCCCAACTAGGTTCATTTGGCTCTTCACTGTAGTAGGACTCACCATGTTTAGGAGATTGCATGTAGTAGGCCTGAGGACTGTCAATATGCGTCGAATCAAAGCTATGGTCACTCGGGTCACTTTCAAAAAGCAATTGTGTTACAGGGACTATAGCTCTATTCAGGTTTTCTTCTGCAGCTGCATACTTTACAGGGATCACATTGGATGGAGCTGGAGGTTGTTGTGCTAGCACAGGCTGAGGCCTTTGTTGGTTTTGGTAGGGTTGGTAGGTTTGTTGAGGCCTCGCGTACTGCTGAGGTGGGTACTGGTTCTGGTATCTTCCTTCTTGAGGGTATGGTTGTGGGTACGTCTGCGTAACGGTTTGCTTATTGTAGGGGCAATCTTGCACGGTGTGATTGGTGTACCTCCGTTCTATGGTGCAGTACTGGCTACTAGGATTTACTTGGGGTTGAGCCATAATGGGACATACATTCGCCATGTGGTCGCCACCACAAGTATACCATCTTTTCACAGGGGCAAACCTTGGGATCTGTTTGCTAGTGAGACCTAATTTCTGAGCTACTTTCTCTACAAGTTCCTCAATTGATGTGGATTGCGTGGAAGAGAGGCTAGAGGCACTATCTGAATCTTTGTATATCTTGGAAAGCTCTAACTCCTCCCCTAGGTTATCCTCAATGTCAATGCACATGTGTACACACTCTTCTATGGTCCTAGGGTCCTTCAAGTACACATAAGACCTCAATTTGGTACTTAGCAATCCATCCAAGAATAAAGCCACTTGCTTAGCTGGTGTGGGTAGCTCCGAAACAAGGCATCTTTCTAGGTATTGCCTAAATCTTCTTCCCGCAAGTCTCACGGTTTCTTGAGGGGTTTGTTTGAAGCTGTGAATCAGCGAGGAAGTGTTATGTCTTATGCCACTTTTAGAGAATTCGATAATGAATGCCTCTAGAAGTTGGTCTATGCTCCTCAACTCTCTCTCGTTTAGTGGCTGAAACCATGTCAGGGTAGTGTTCCTAAGGGTTAGACTAAAGGCATTGTACTCGGTGACTAGATCCTCCACTTGTTCAACTCTCAAGACTTGTCTGAACTCAGCCACATGATCATAGGGATCTCCAGTGCCATTGAAGTAGTTTTTCATCGACTTAACTAGTTGGGTCGGTCTCAGGGTCCTCGTGTGCTCTCTTGGTCTTGGTAGAGGGAATTCATCCGCATTTCTTCGGTTCCTTGGGGCTCTATGTCCCTCAAGTTCCACTCTATTTGTTTCCGTTCTCGTTCTTCCTCTTCCCAAGGAGTTGGCAAAGCTTACCTCAGGTCTGTCTCTCTTTATCTCTCTCTGAACTCCATGAGCATGGGACGTTCCAACTCCCGGGTGGCCAGAGGACACGTTAGATTTTGGTTGGGGGAAAATAAACTCACCCATCCTAGTGTAAGCATGTCTATGATGTTCTGTAACCACAAAGATCCTTTCTGAAGCGTGATCTAGATAGGTCACTCTGCTTGGGTTATCTGGATCTTTAAACTCATAGATCATGATTGTTCCTATATCAATTGGCCGATCAAATTTATACCTCCAAAAGGCTTCGTCAGTCTCTCGGTTCAGAAGCAGATATATGCTTTTGTTGTCTTGGGGAACCCACTCGGGATTGAGGTTTCTAGTAAGAACAGATTTCCCTCGAGGGATCCTGGGATCCCCTCCTACGTTCCCTTGTTCTAGGTCATCTATGTCCATCTCAGGGATCACATTCCCAAATTCATCTGTCCTCTCCGGGTGAATAGTGACCACGTATATGGTTCCTTCTTTGTCCAAGTATGCTCCGTTTTCAAACTTCACAGCTAGGTGTTCTAGTCCAATGGATTGGTCAGGATTTTTAATCTGGACCACGGATCTTCCTAGGCCGTCCTCATAGATGCTAGCACCTAATCGGTTGGTCCTAAGGTATTCCAGCTGCGTCTTGTAGGGGCCTTCCACCCTATACAGATATGGCACTCCTGAACTTCCCGTAGGTCGATCCATGCCTTGAGACATCTCTGATTCACTAGTCTCAGAGCTAGGGTAGTATGAGTGGTGGCTCAACTGCTGGGCCCAAGACCTAGCAGTGTGGTTGACACTAGCCTCTGAAGACCTAAGACTTTTTCTATCTCTCCCTAGATGTCGCCCTGATCTAAGGTTCATAATCCTAATTGAATAGCCCAAATTTGCCCAAGTACAACCTCGTTGCTGAGTTCTTTGTATCAGTTACTTGATTCTTTTTAGTGGTTACCGTGTTTATGCTCTTGTCAGAAATCACATCGTCAGGAATATTTAAGTTAATTTTTGCATTGTAAGTTGATCGTTCCACGTTAGATTCTTTCCTTTAAGGTTATCGCATCACGAAGAGATTATGTTTAATCTTGAACTTGAGTGCATAGGTAGTCTTCAACTTGATTGATGCCTATCGTTGCCCTGACTTAATCCTAGCACTAGTCGTTCTTAGCCTAAGCTAGGAATTGATAGAGGGTGTTGAGGATTTTCCAACCTTGATTTTCTTTCCTTGTGTTGTTGCCCTAGTGTGCCCAGGACGCATGTTCCCAAGCTTGCACTTACTCTTGCTTAGAATGCCCTCAAGTGCTCTTACTGGACCTGTAAAAGTCCCACGGTTAGCTCAAGACTTAGATTCAAATGACACAATAGACCACTTTCATGCATGTAACTCACAGACCAAATTATCCTTTGCCTTTATGGAAAACAATCCCAAGGATCCCTCAGTTTTCCTACCTCGGGGTATGGTCAACTTCAAAATACCCTATCTAATAATCCTGATATTAATTTTCACAGCAAACGGATTTCGTATGAGAAAGTAATGTCAGATCACGCTTCAGGGATTAAAACAGGGTTCAAACAGGATAACAGGCAAACAGGTTTTTCCCCTAATGGTTTACTTATAGCCTCCTTATATGCCCTAGAGTCCATTATCCATGTCCAAAATTAGCCAAAATCTTCAAATTAAAAAACCCTACAAAATTGGCCCAAATTGGCTATCAATCGCGATCGACTAGGTTGTCAATCGCGATGGACAGGTGTCAATTGCAATGGACTGGTGTCAATCGCGATGGACTGGTATCAATCGCGATGGACTGGTATCAATCGCGATGGACTGGTGTCAATCACGATGGACTGGTGTCAATCGCGATGGACTGGTATCAATCGCGATGGACTGGTGTCAATCGCGATAGACTGGTATCAATCGCGATGGACTGAAATTTCGGGTTTTTTCCGTGTTTATGTGTTGATCGGGCCTCTATATGTCACGATGGACAAGAATCTCGGCGAAATGGGGTGTCAATCGCGATTTTTTTGTCGGTCGCGATGGACAGGGGTGTCCGTCGCGATGGACATGTGTCCGTCGGGGTCTGTCCGTCACGATGGACTGGTTGTCTGTCGCGATGGAGAGTGTCAATCGCGATTGATGCTATCAATCGCGATGGACTGAAAAAATGCAAATTTTCCAAAAATTTCTGTGGATTTGTGATGTGCAGAGTCTCTAGTCTACTATGGTGCACTTAATTTTACCAATAGATGAAATTTTCTGTCAATCGCGATGGACAGAAGCTTGCGACACAAAGACAGTTCTGCACATTTCCGTACCTGCGCGACATGCTGGAGATGATGGGATGGCGAATACCTGCAAGCAAACTCAAAAAACATGCAAAAACAGTGCACACAAGATCGCTCTCTCGCTCTCTCTCACAAGTGAAATGAGGGAAATGAAAGGAGGAAGGAGATATGATCAAAAAACTGAAATTTTTGTGATGATGGAGATGGAGGTGGGAGTTGGTGAGGATGATGATGGTGATGATGGTGGTGAGGTAAGGAAGAGAAAAACAAGAAGAGTAAAGAAATTACCTGCGACGCCAACGTCTCAACTCTATGTCTTACCATCACATGCTCGTCCTCAAAGCTCGATCCCCGGCAACGGCGCCAAAATTTGGTGTAGCTCAGTGATGAGTAGCACCTCCTTTAATGTCAATCCGGGAAGACGTGAGGATGGTATGAAGACCTCGAGCAAGTGAAGGCACAAGTGCGTGAGTGAGAAGCACACAAACATGCACACACATACACACACACGTGCACACACGGCAAGACAAAGAGTGAGAAGCAATGGAGTTCTTAGATTACTTTCAAAAAGCTCTTACAAGTTCAAAACTATTACAATCTAACCTCAAAAATGAGCTCTCTAGCTCTATTTATAGTTTTTGACTAGGTTTTGGCCCTGTCTAGACCTAGTGTCCGGCCTAGTTAAAAATTAGGTTGTCTACCCTATTTGGAGGTTCAAACGAAGTCTAAAAAATGTGAAAACTGACAGGTAGGTACTTCTAAAGATCCTCAAGCTCAAGGACTCCTTGGCTTGCACAAAATGGAGCTACAAAATTATGAAATGGTATTTACAATGATCGTTAGTGATGAGAATCAGTGTTGTAAAGATGTTGATTTGGAAAAATTTGAAGGGCCTATCTGCCAGATTTGCGTCGACTGCTCTGTCTACTTAATCCTTCACCTTGCTCTGACTCTCTCCGTTGGCTTCCTTGTCTAGTCAGTTCTTGGGTACCCATACTGCTCTCAACAGCACCATTCAGGTCATGGTTTTCCAAAGTATGCATTAATAATATAGGGCCTCATTACAGGGTCGTGCATAGACACAATTGAGAGACCCATGCGTAAGAGCATATTGACATATGTCAACTAGTTTTATTGATACTAATGTCTGTCTTCTTGTTTGGTGACATTGTTCCAAAAAAAAGAGGAAAGAAACGAAGAGAGAGAGAGAGAGAGAGAGCTTGTTCCTAGGTTTTTCTCATGGAACATGAATGATTCATGCTTAGTTGAAATGGAAATCATTGATTACTAGGCATTTATCACTTTCGAGAGAAGTGTGTCTCGGCTAGCAGATGATATTATTGCTCCCTTATCTGGTAGATGTCCAGAACTTGGCATGAACATGGCATCCACACCTATTGTTTCTCCTTACCATGGCACGAGGGAAGAGCTTGAAGGTCCACAGCTTGAGTGATGCTTAACTACTGTATGCACGAGAGCATCCAAGGTGATATCTGCAAGGGGTAGTTCGGGTACCCTGCAAATCCTTACATGTATACTAGGTGAGAAGACTCCTGCTTATGGTGAGCTAAAGAGAATATATGAAACTAAGCTTGGTGTAGTTACCCAATGCTGTTGGTCAAGGAATATAAAGAAATTCAATTCTCAATATTTGGCAAATGTTGCTTTGAAGAGAGAGGACGAGACCACGTGCTCGAAGAATCTCATCAGTGAATCATCAACAAGGACATTCATCAGCCACGGATGATGTGCCATTGGTCAATTACTATGATGGGAGTACAACACAACGAGTGGAATATCGATCAACCTTTCATGGTAAGGATCCTCTACTTGGGTGTCACAAAAACAGTGATAGATTAGGAAACCTCTTTGTCAACGTACCCTTGAGCAATTCGCTCAAGAAATTTTTGTGCATCATGTTTCTTTTAATGCATTCCCTAAGTAAGCATGCATAGGGATACATTACAAGGCCGTGCACAAGGCACATATTTTACTCAACCCATGCACGAACACACTTACCCATCATTCATTATGGGTTATGCGTACTTGGCATGACTCCTATGAACATCACCTTTGGAAGATCTAGAGGCCATCAATGGAGACTCACAATGACACAATCGTGTTGGAATCCAAGGAAGAAGCACATACTAAGGGACTACAATTTGCAAAGGCTCGTAGTGAAAAATGAAGAATTGGACAACCAAGCCTGCCACATTTGGAAGGTAGACATCTCTTGTTCATACAGAAAGGACACTATCTCTCAAAGCACTACTTCGAACAACCATTACAACCAGGGTCTATCAGGGATGACAGACTCGAGAGGGGGGGTGTTGACACTCAAAGTCAAGCACAAACCATGGAAGCACATCAAAGAAGTAGACATACAAGAAGGAGGAGGATGTAGGGATCTCCAAGAAGTACATGTCAAATTTTCGGAAGAATCCTCTACAAAAATAGTGATTTTCATTACTAAAAACTAGTATAAATACCATTTTCCATCTTTGTAACTCCATTTTGTTCAAGCTAAGGAGTCCTCAGCTTGAGGAGTATTAGAAGTACCATCCTACCAATTTTCATATTTTTTAGACTTCATTTGAACCCCCAAATAAGCCCTAAAACCTAATTTTTAATTAGGCAGGACACTAGGTCTGGTTAGGGCCAAAACTAGTCAAAAAACTATAAAAAGAGCTAGAGAGCTCATTTTTGAGGTTGTTCTTAAGAGATTGAAGCCTTGTAAGAGAGTTTCTTGGCAATAGAAAGCTTTCCATTGTTCCTCTCTTTGCTCTTACCGTGTGCATGTGTATGTGTATGTGTGTGCATGATTGTGTGCTTTCATTCACACACTTGTGCCTTCACTTGCTCATGGTCTTCATACCGGTCCTCACATCTCCGTGGATTGACAAGTAAAGGAGGTGGTCCTTATGCTTGAGCTATAGGTGTGTATTCATTGGATATGAGAACAATCAAAAGGGCTATAGGTTATACAACCCAACAACCAAAGGATTCTTGGTGAGTAGAGATGTAATATTTGATGAGAATAGTTCTTGGTATGAAGATTCATGTAGAAAGGTCAAATTACCTTATGATCTTGAAGAATATTTTCCAAAACTTGTTAAGGATAATCCTCCTAAACTTGAAGAGCAAGATACCTGAGAAGATGATGAAGCAACTCAGTATGAATAACTCAAAATGTGGAAGTCTAAAGGTAAAGCAAAAGTGTAAGAAATTGGAAAAGAGCCTGAATCATCACATCATGGCCTAAGAAGATCCATGAGGGAGAAAAAAAAACCAGAAAGGTATGGGTTTGATACTTCTCTAGTCACTAAACATTCAATCTATCTAGCACAAGCAATAAATCAAGAGGAACCCTCAACATTTTAGGAAGCAAAGAAGAAAACAGAATGGAGGCATGCAATGGAAGAAGAAACTGAAGCTCTTGAGGAGAATAAAACTTGGGAGTTCGTTCCCAAGTCTCCATCAATGAAAGTGATAGTCTCAAGATGGATCTACAAATTAAAGAAGAACTCAGATGGCTCCAATATCAGGTATAAGGCAAGGCTTGTGGCAAAAGGCTTTGTACAAACTCAAGGAATTGATTATGAGGAGACCTTCTCTCTTGTGGCAAAGATGCCTACAATTAGGGTTTTGCTTAGTACTACCTCTTCCAAGAATTGGAAGATACTTTGATTGGATGTAAAAAATGCATTTCTTAATGGATGGATAACAAAAGAGGTATACATGGCACAACCACCTGGTTTTGAGAATCACATATATCCTGATTATGTGTGTAAAATTTATAAAGCTTTATATGGATTCAAACAAGCCCCAGGGGCTTGGAATCATAGGCTTATCTCATTCTTATAGGACAAAGGATTTCAACCTAGCAAGGCAGATCCATCACTATTCATAAAAATGAGTAATTCTGAAATCATCTATTTGTGTGTGTATGTAGATATTATTATACTTACAGGAAATGATACAGATGGCATGAAGAAAATCAAATAACACATGAGAGAAGAACTGAGGATAAGTGATTTGGGTTCACTTACCTACTTCCTAGGATTGGAAGTTGTCTACAAAGACCCTGGTTTGTTTCTCACTCAAAGAAAGTACCTTAAAGACATGTTGGAAAAATTCAAGATGCAAGATTGTAGGATGGCAAGTACTCCAATGGAGGTTAAATAAATTGAGCTCACATGAAGGTGAACTCATAGAAGATGTGACATGTTATCAAAGCCTTGTGGGTAGTTTGAACTATGCCACATTGACAAGGGTTGATATATGTTATAGTGTGAGTGGGCTAAGTCAATTTATGCACACACCTAAGAAACCTCACATGGAGGCTGCTAAGAGTATACTTAGATATCTCAAAGGGACTAAATGAGGGGTTATACTACCCATATGTATCTGATTTAAGTTTGAAATTTTTCTTGGATGCAGATTGGGTTGGCTCCAAGGAAGACAAAAGGAGCACCTCAGGATATCTTACCTTTGCAGGTTCAAAACTTGTCTCATGGTTATCCAAGAAGCAACCCATAGTTGCACTCTCTTCCACTGAAGGTGAATACAGAGGTCTTGCCATATCTACTCAAGAAGCAATGTGGATGGAGACACTATTCAGAGATCTTGGATTGGAGATTGGAACTCCAACTATTCTTGGTGACAATATGAGCTCCATTCACTTGGCTGCCAATCCAATTTTCCATGCAAGGACTAAACATATTGAAGTACATTATCACTATGTAAGAGAGAAGATTGTGAGCGAGGAAATTTAGTTAACTTATGTATCCACTCATCAACAATGTGCAGATATTCTAACCAAAGCATTGGATGGTACAAAGCTTTGCAAATTCAAGGCTATGATTGGGTTGCAAGTAATTCTTGAATATTGAAGACCTCAAGCATACTTTGCTTGAGGGGGAGCTATTGGAGCAAGTCTATGACAAGCCTAAGTATTGGCTTGAGTCTCACAAGGTCATAGGAGATGCTTTAAAGTGAAGACAATGTATGAAAATTAAAGAGTTCACTTGTGAACAATCTCTTATCAACTTTGAAGCTTTTACTTGATGTAAAAGTAAAAGTATCTAAAGTGGTTGAGTCCACTTGATGAAGTGGGAAGGAGAAATCCATGAATTCGTGATTGAATGAGTAGGAGAATCAATCATTAAAAGATTGGAGAGTGATTGTAGGAAGATTCAAATTCAAAATTAGGCTCCAACCATCACTATAAATATATGGATTTTTAGTCTTGGTTTTAGACCTCCAAGAGCAGAGCTTTATGCCATATCAAAGTGTGGGTTTAAGGCACACATATGTATCAACAATGCTATTGTACTTTACAATCAATATACATTCATTTTCATGGTCATTCGAGTTCATATTATCATGCTTTTGTGAGTATATTGTTTACTACCATACCTCTTAGATTTTTCAATGAGCTTGCAGAGCTTATTTCTCTGAGAATGATCCATCATTTTCAATTATTTGAGTTCTTAAAGTTTTTTCCTTAATTCTACGACATGCTCATAAAATTTCATTGCAATTGGATTTTTCAATCTTGAGATATGTTCATTTGAAGTCGACTATATCTCTTCATTATCTACTTTGTTGTCAGCACTTCATCAAAATAGTGCTTTTCTTAGAGCATTTTCTCAATGTGTAGTCCATCATTTTCCATGATTTAAATCTTGATAGAATCAGCATACTGTCTAGTATATGGTTGCAAAATTTCATAAGCATTGCATCCTGGATCTTGAGATATTAACATTTCATTGCTCATATGTCTGAGGACTGCTACAGCCCATGAAAATATGGAGGATGTTGTGACTTGCTAAGCTCTTCTCTCTTTATGTAGTCCATCATCTTTGATGAAATCACTCATGATTGTTAGTTTACTAAGTTAATAAGATTTCTCCAAAAGAAATTAAGTTAATAGCTGTTGTGGCCAAAGAATTGTTCAAAACATTAGACAAGTGTATAAACCAAAATAGCACGTTTTTTACTCTTGGTTCAACTCCTACCTATCTGTTTTGATTTATCTTTTTGAGAGTGATCTTCCAAGGTACATAGGGTGTCTAATACATATTTTGGCAACCTAACACGGCCCACTACATATCCCTGGAGTTTATTTGGTTGGTGTAGTGCAAAGTTTTTACACCACCACTTCATCTTCTTCAAGTTCAAATCCATCTCTTCATAGTTGTTTGTGTACAAATCTTTCATCTCATGGATTTTACTTCTTCATATTCACCTTTTAATCAAGAATATACACCTGGGATCCATTAGTGTCTATGATTTAAGATAACATAGATCACGATGACCATAAGGTTCACTACAAGCATTGATTCTACCCTTTAGATATTTGGTTACTATCTTAGCTGCATCCATATGTGGCTTTCTTGGAGATTGCATAAACTAACTAAGCACTCCAACACTATATGAGATGTCTACCCTTATATCTATAGAATATATTAGACTACCTACAAGACTTTAATATTCTTTCATATCATCAATCTACTCCCCTTCATAAACACTAAGTTTATGATTCATCTCCATAGGTGTGCATGAAGTTTTACAATTCTCTATATTGAATTTCAAGAGTAGGTTCTTAATATACCTCTTTTGAGTCAAGTACATCCCTTGATCTGTCAGGGGAGCACTAGATTGTGCTCTCTCACTATAGTAGACAAGATTTCAGAAATACACTTATGATTACAAGAACACCCACATAGGGGAAATAATACAAGAAAATGTTGCTCATACAAGATGTCCCACAACCCGGGACCAATAGGTATGGAAAACTGGACTAGAGATGATACAGGAGATCCCACAACCCGAGATCATAAGTATGAGACAAGATGTCTAGATTACAAGAACTCCCTTCTGGGAGATGAACTGGATACACGAAAGAACTCGACAAGATCTCGTACTACGAGATTACAAGGGGACAAGATAGTATGTCCAAGAACTAGACTAGAACAAGGAACAAGACAAGAACTAGAACTAGAACTTGTAGAGTACTTACTTGGCGGTCACGACTCCTTGAGCTCCCAAGACTAGTATTGGCAAGACTGATTATGAATGTGGCCAACCCCTCCTTATATAGGTTTTCCAAGGGCGGTTAGGAACTGATGATGTCATTGATGATGTCATCAATTCGTAGCATGGTCTCTGGATGTCAGAATCAAGCAAGAAGACAGTCGATCTTAGGGTTTTGGCACGTTCCGGAGGCAATGGAAGTATTAGTTTCCCCAAATTCTAAACCAATCATGAGATGTAGGATTCACATGGAGTCTGAGATTCAAGATGGTTTCCTTTGTCCATGACATTACCTCCCCCTCAAGCGATGAGTTCCATGAGGAGCGGTCACGTTCTCTGGTCTCGGCTTCATTGGATTTTTCTTATGGAATTCTCGAACCTTGATTGGTGCTCTTTGACAATTTTTTACAGGTTCAATGTATCCTAAAAATTCCACTTTTGTCTTATGGAAAGAGCACTTCTCTAATTTCGCATATAATCCTTTTTCTCTTAGTTTCTCTAGGACTATCTTTACATGTTCTTCATGATCCTCTAGATTTTTGGAGAATATCAAGATATCATCAAGGTATATTACAACAAAATCATCTAAATTCTCGAAAGATATCATTCATCATATGTTGGAAGAGAGCTGGAGCATTTGTAAGACCGAATGGCATAACTACATATTCAAAATGCCCATACCTTGTTCAAAATGTTGTCTTCCATTCGTCTCCTTCTCTTATCTTGACAAGGTTGTAAGCTCCTCGAAGATCAATTTTTGTGAAGAATTTTGCTTTTTCAAGGCGTTCCAAGAGCTGTGATATGAGTGGTAGAGGGTATCTGTTTTTACATCCTTCTTCTTTACAAATAGAATAGGAGCTCCTGCTGGAGACTTCGAGTGTTTGATAAACCCCTTTGCTAGATTCTCATCAATGTTCTTGCGTAGTTCTGTAAGTTCCTCTAAAGATAGTCTGTAGATTGTTCCAAAGGGTGGTTGTGCTCCCTCTTGAAGATCTATGGGGCAATCGTAAGGTCTATGCTCTGGGAGGATATCTGCATTCTTCTTTTCAAAAACATCTTCAAAGCCTTTGTACTAATTGGGTAGCTATAATGGATCATCTTTCTTGGATTCTTGAGCTGGTATGGCATAGATCATATATGTAGGTTCCTTCCTTATTGCATGTATGAAGGCTTTGGCTCCATCATATGTTGGGTTCTTCTGGAGACCCTTTCTTATATCATGGTCCGGCTGTAGGGTCTCTTTTACAACTGGACTTCCTCGTTTCCCTGCTCTACATGGGTGGCTGCGACTCTGGAGTTTGTTCTCTTGTTTGGGTAATTAATTGCAATATGTCCAGGGTTTCCACAATAGAGACATTACTTATTAACTCTTCTTCTCTATTTCTCTTCTAGTGTTAGAGGTTGAAACCTAGTTACATCTATTTGCATAGGTTGAGGCATGGACTCATCTTTAGTAGTGGGTTGGAAAGGTTTCCACTGGTGAGGTCTTCCTTCTACTTTTTTTTCTTGTTTCCTTTCAAAAAGTTGGTTATCACATTGAATAGCTTGCATGATATATTCATTCAATGTTTTAACCTCTGGCATCGTGAGCAAAAGGTCCTTCACATCATCTCTTAAACCCCATCTGAATTGTCTTATGAAATAATCTTCATGCCAACTGAGATCACATATCAACTGCCTAAATTCAGATGCATAGGTAGAGGTAGGGCGGTTACCTTGACGTAACTTCCGAAGTTTTGTTTCTGCTACTCGACTTGTATCTGCATCTCCAAATGTGGCAGAGAGTTCTCTGAGAAACCCCTCATAGTCCTAAAGTACTGCCATGTTCTTCTCCAAGATTGGGGCAAACCATGATAATGCTTGGCCATAGAGCAAGGTTCCAATAAATCCGACCTTGGATGCCTCGTCAGGGTATCTATCAGGTCGCATACGGATGTACAATTTAACTTGCTGGAAAAATCCACGAAACTTTGTGTGATCCCCATGGAACTTTTCTGGCATGCAAATCTTGGGTTCCTTCATAAATGATCTACTAGGCTGTTGATTTACTTGAATACTCCCTTGATTTTCTTGAAGACTCCCGATTTGTTCTTGTAATTCTTGGAGGTGCACCTACATGCATTGGATGTGCCATCTTGACTTGTGTCTATCGATGACTTAGGTCTTCGACTTGTTGTTGGAGACTCTGAAGTGATGCTACGATCTGTTCATAAGCGTTCTCCATGATGCCAGGTCTTGGATAGAAGATAGTCTTGCCAAAATGTCAGGGGAGCACTAGATTGTGCTCTCTGACTACAGTAGACAAGATTTCGGAAATACACTTATGATTACAAGAACACCCACGTAGGGGAAATAATACAAGAAGACGTTGCTGATACAAGATGTCCCACAACCCGGGACCAATAGGTATGGAAAACTGGAGTAGAGATGATATAGGAGATCCCACAACCCGGGATCGTAAGTATGAGACAAGATGTCTAGATTACAAGAACTCCCTTCTGGGAGATGAACTGGATACACGAAAGAACTCGACAGGATCTCGTACTATGAGATTACAAGGGAACAAGATAGTATGTCCAAGAACTAGACTAGAACAAGGAACAAGACAAGAACTAGAACTAGAACTTGTAGAGTACTTACTTGGTGGTCACGACTCCTTGAGCTCCCAAGACTCGTATTGGCAAGACTGATTATGAATGTGGCCAACCCCTCCTTATATAGGTTTTCCAAGGGTGGTTCTAGGGCGGTTACGAACTGATGATGTCATCGATGATGTCATCAATTCGTAGCATGGTCTCTGGATATCAGAATCAAGCAAGAAGACAGTCGATCTTAGGGTTTTGGCACGTTTCGGACGCAATGGAAGCATTATTTTCCCCAAATTCTGAATTTATCATGAGATATAGGATTCACATGGAATCTGAGATTCAAGATGGTTTCCTTTGTCCATGACATGATCCATGTAGATTACCTACATCCCTAAGAAGAATCTAAGTTCTCCAAGATCACTGATCTTGAATTCCACCTTCATATGCTTCTTGATTTTTTCTATCCCAATCACATCATCCCTAGTTATAACTATGTCATCTACATAGAAACATAAATGGATAAGCTCATCGTGAACTCTTTTGATGAGCAATGAAGGATCTGCACTACTTTGTTTGAATCCTTGAGCTTGTAAATACATTTCCAATCTATAGTTGCAAGCTCTAGGCTTGCTTCAAACCATACATTGCTTTCTTAAGCCTACATACATGAGTAGGATAATTAGAGTTTTCAAACCCATAAGGTTGTGATATGTATATAAGATTCTATTGGTGGTCATCTTGGCTACTAGTGAGAAATTCTTTTGATAGTCTATGCCTTGAGTTTGAGCACATCCTTTAGCAACTATGCTAGATTTGTACCTACAAATTGAACCATTTCAATTCCTTTTCAAGTTATAGATCCATCTTCAAACTATTACCTTTGTGTTGGTTTTCATAGAAACCAATTCCCATGTACCCATCTCTTTGAGAGCTTCAGTTTTTTCCTTAATGGATTTATCCCAATTAAGGTTACCTTTTTCTTCGTCATATGCTATGCTTTCTCTGTAATTGAACCTTTGGCCAAATAAATCGTATGTTTGGTTACAAAAAAAAGTGGATTCATAACCACTTCTTTCCCTTGTTGAGGGTACTTTTGGAACATTGTACACATTCTTGCATCTTGGCCTTCCCTATAGAATTCCAAATTTTTTAATCCTTTTATTTCTCATTTTTTTCATCTGGTGATTGAGTTCTAGAGTCATGAACTTGTGTACCATGCTTGTTCTCTAATAGATCAAAATCAATATCAAGGTCATAGGGAAACTTTACTTTTTGCTTGTCTTCTTCATACCATGATCTATGTTCTCCAAATACAACATCCCTACTTTTAATGAATATTTTCTTTTTTTATTATAAAATTTTCAGCCCATTTGACTTGAGTCATCTCCAATGAGCACAAATTTGGTTGCTATTTTATCTATCGTGAAGTGATTTGGATGGTAATCTAGATGCATTGTAGTAGATGTAGCTTTTGCCCATAGGTAATTTGGGAGCTTCTTTTCTTCAAGCATTGTCATTGATGTCTCAAATAGGTTTTTTTTCCTTCTCTTAGCAACCCCATTTTGTTGAGAAGAGTCCCTAGTAGTGAATTCTCTCTTGATATCTTTATCCTTCAACTAATCATAAAAATATTTGGAGAAGTATTCTCCCTCTCCATTAAATTTGAGCTTCTTTAATGATCTACATGTATAGTTTTCCACATGTGCTAGATACCTCTTGAAGCAATCAAACACTTCACTCTTATTTTTTATAATGTAAAGAATCTTCCATCTAGTATGATCATCAAAAAAAGATAAATAATACTTTGAGTATACTAATGATGGTTCTTGATGTGGTCCACACACATCTATGTGTACTAAATCTAAGAGATTGTTGTGGATGTATCCATTATGGTTGAAAAGTTGTTTTTTTTCAATTTCCCTTTATGAAAAGCATGACATCTATTGATCACCTGGTGTTGGCAGTAGCCAGAGGCATAGAAGACGCGAAAGCATGTGAAGACAGAGCATAACGAAGAAGCAAGGAGTCAGTCGAATCATTTTTTCAAACAAATATATTTTTTAAAATACTTTTCAAAAACCTCCAACAGTTATTTTCATCACTATTGTAACATATGTAACATAGAAAAACCCTTTTTGTAATTTATAGCTCCATTTTTTGCAAGTTGAGGAGTCCTCCAGCTTGAGGAGCTTAGGTGGAACGTCCATACCGATTTTGGCTATTTTTAGACACCATTTACCCTTTCAAATAGCACCTAGAATCTATTTTTTAACTATGCCGGACACTAGATGTGAAACCGGTCAAAACTAGTCTAGAATCTATAAAAAGAGCTAGAGAGCTCATTTTTGAACTTAGCTTGTTTGAGTAGAGAAGAGCTTAGAGCTATTTTGAGCTTGTAAGAGTGCTCTTGAGTAATAGAGTTGATTTCCTACCTTCCATTGTGTCTTGCTTGTCTCTTCCTTGTGTGTGTGTGTGTGCATCTCGGTGCTTCTCACCTTCACTCTCACTTCATCTCATATTCACAATCTTCATATCACTCCTATCTCTTCCGTGGATTGACAATAAGGAGGTGGAGCTTCTTAACGTGGTTCTCACCATTGTGCTAGAGCAACACCAAAATTGGCGCCATTGCCGGGGATCGAGTCTAGGACGAATGTGTGATGGTAAGAGTATAGCAAGAAGTGGCGTTGGAAGGTAAAAATTTCAGTTTTTGTTGTTGTTTTTACTTAGTTTTTGGTGTTTTTCACCTCCTCCACATTCCATCTTCATCATTGCATCATCTTCTTCCACTTCGAGAAATTCAAAAAATTCACCATATCCACCCATTCTCCTCATTTTCCCTCATTTGTGCATGCGAGAGAGAGAGAGAGAGTTTTTGTGCTTGCATGTGCTATTGTGTTTTTGAGTTTTCTTGCAGGTACAGTGCTCCAGTGCATCAAGAAAGCTACAAAAAGGTAAGAAAATTACTTTCTATCAGAAAATGCCGACTGTGTCAGACCATCGTGATGGTCTACCAAGTTCGGAATTTGAGGTAAGCGAGTTCACCACGCTGTAGAGCATCCTTGCGCATATAGGAATCCATACTTGCAGTTGCAAAATTTGCAATTTGGTGGACCATCGCGACGGGCTCACGCCATCACGATTGTGTCACACCATCGTGATTGGCTCACGCCATCGCGACGGCTCGGCCGGACCATCGCGACGGTCTCACGTCATCACGACGGTTCACTTGAACCATTGTGACGGTCCTTGACCATTGCGACGGTCCTTGACCATCGCGACCATCCTTGACCATCGCGACGATCCCGTCGACCCCACGCCATCGCGATTGGCTTATGCCATCACGTTGATGCTGCCACATGGCAAGCTAGACCATCGTGATGATACCCTCAGACCATCACGACACCTCAAAAATTGAACCATCACGATTGGCTCATGCCATCGTGCTTTGTGACCATCACGACGGGCTCACGCCATCGCGATTGTCGCATTGACCATTGACTGATGCCATTGCGATTGCTCCTTGATTTGACCATCGCGACGGTTCACTCAGACCATCGCGATTGTTCACATCACGCCATCGCGATAGTTCGCTCCATTGGACCGTCGCGATTGTGCCACGCCATCGCGATAGTTCACCTTGACCATCGCGATTGTCCGACCTAAATGCAATTTTTAGGGTTTCAATTTTTGACCGAATTCGAGGCTATTTTTTGAAATTTTTTGGGTGATTGCACTCATAGGAAAACCCTTAGCTCATATTTGGAGAAAAACCTGTTTGTCAGTGTTAGAAGAAGCATTTTTTGAGGGGAAATTATTTGTAAAATGTCAAAAAAATTGTAGAAGTATTTATGCAAATGATGTAAAAATGAGGAAGAGTCTTCCTCATGTAAATTAGAATCATATGTATTTTTTCTAGAATTTTTGGAAGCTCTTTGATAGCATACTTCTAGATTAGAAGGGAAAAGGACCAAAAATCAAGTGTGAAAATGGACACTTGAAAATGTGTAAAAGATAATTTCCTCTATTTCGAGAGGGTTAGTTGTATGATTTGTGCTATCCAAGTAAATTGAAGAGCTCTCCTTGTAGAAATCGTGTTTCTTCCTTTCAAGTACTTTCTTTAGATATGTTGAGTCTATTCTATGTGTATTCCATGGAATTTGTGAGCTACAGTTGTGTATTTCTGATGAATGTGTATGAAGAGAGGTAATTCTTAGAGTAATGAGTGAGAAAGTGTTGAAGAATAAAGCTGGAGACGGAAATCATCAGTTTTCACAGAATCACGATTGTCTCATCTAAGGGTTATAGGTATCATTTTTGAGATTTGACTTCATAATTCTATTCTGCTGAGAAAATAACACACTTTAGGCACCAAGATCATTGAAAATGATGTAGCATTGCTCAAGATAATCAAAACCCTAGAAATTTCTCTTCATCTTCATCATTTCTCAGAAATCCAGTCATTATCCTCTTATTCTTGGATTCCATTAACTAGAAGGGGCTGTGGTCTTTGTATACTTCTCGGATTGACAAATGTAAGATGTATTGTTGATCCTTTATGCTTAAATGATTGGAGAGGACAACTCCAAAGGGTAACAACAAACTTTTTTTGGTGCCGTTGCCGAGGAACAATGCAAAAGCTTCATTGAAGTTTGGACCTTGCTGGATCTTCCATTGTTGATGGTATTGAACACATTGAAAAGGTACTATTCTTTTATCAAGAAAGGAAATATGAAAAGGTAGGTTTCTTTGTTTGCCTTTTGGGAAAAGGAAGCAAGAGTTAACCTTTTGAGATAAGGAAGTGATGAAATTCTTGCAAATTGATAGTTTCTCATATCATTTTTAAGAGTAAAGTGCATGTGTGTGACAAATTGAATCAAGAATGCTGAAGGGAAGGTAAAATGTGACTATCTTTTGCATTTGTAGAGTGCTTTCTGACCAAGTACCAAGCAAATTTGTTAATCTTGAAGAAGATAACATGATTGCATTGAGGAAAGTCAAGTAAAGTAGCTATATGCAAATAGTTTATATCCATTGGTTTAGCCAAGGCAAAGTAATACTCTTGAGAAAAAATTTATTTGCATCTTGAAAAGAAAAATGTTTGAGTTTATCTTTGCATTAATTGATAATTGCACTTCTTAAACACATATTTCTTTGGAAAGCCTATTCCTAAACTGATTAGATTGTAAGCATGGAAGAATATAACCAATCATGAAACAAAAGATCAATGGATCTCTAAACAAGAAACCCTAAAATAAGTGTTTACCTTGATTTAGGGCAAAATACTAAAAAAAATCATAAAATTCATTGAAAAATTCAAAAAAAAATCCTTTTTTCTTAGATAGTTGGACTAGAGTATTGTTGTTAAAAGTGCAGAAGAGAAAAATGGAAAAAATTTAGAAACTTCAAAGAAAATAAAAAATACCTAGAGTAGAAGTTGTTGTTTAAATTTCTTCAAAAAAGATTTTTTAAATAAGTGTTGATGGTGTATAATTGCAGGTGACAAGTGATCTGGAGTTAGTGAAGACCACTGAAGGGGACTAGGTGGAAAGAAAAGTCAAAAAGTGCAAAAAGTTGGAAGTTCAGAAAAAACACGATTCTCTTCACAGGATCACGATTGTCTATAAGTAAAAGAATTTGAATTATTTTGCACTTTTGGGTATTGAGGTAAGTGATGGTAAGTGGATTCATAAAGTTAAGGAAGTAGAGAAAATCAAATTTCAGAATATCAGTGAGAGTTGAGTATCAAGGGATTAAATTGAGAATTGGGTACAGAATCGCGATTTTCATTAGCAGGATAAAGGGAGTAAATTTTGTTGGAAAGATGAGAATTGAGAATCAAAAACCATAAAATTGTTAAGGAATAAGGGTCATACAGTGAAAAGTGAAAATTTTGAAAAATTCACACAAAATCGCGATTGTCTGAAGGCTATAAAAGCATGTAAATTCTAAAAACATAGCTCATTTTGAGTGAAAGAGAGAGAGAGAGAACTAGAGAGAATTGGACAGAATCACGACTGTCAACAAAGACAAGTTCTTTGGATTTTTCTTGATCAAGCAAGCAAGGTAATAATCTTCTAATAAATGTTTTTTATTACTTCAAGTTTCATATGATGATTAGAGGAAAAACACAGAAAATAGTACAAAACACGGAATCAAGACTTTTAGTTTTTTTGAGTTTTAGTGAGAAAAAATAATAATTTTGTTTAAAATCTTTTATTGCATGTTAAAATTTTAATAAGGCGATTCTATTGGAGAAACAAAAACTTAAAAATCAAGAACCTCAAAAATTTTAAAAATCTGCACAGAATCACGATTCTGTAGTCAAACACAAAATCGCGATTCTCTAAATTAAACACAAAAACACGATTCCCAGAATGCAATTTTCATAAGAAATTGTGTTTTTAACAATTGTGAGCAATCATGATTGTCTGGGAACAAAATCGTGAATAACACGACTCTCTCCTCAGAATCATGAAAATCACGATTCTCTCCATAGAATCATGAAAAGCACGATTCTCTCCACAGAATCGTGAAAAACACGATTCTCTCCTCAGAATCGTGAAAATATCTACACAGAATCGCGATTCTATAGTCAAACACAAAATCACGATTCTTTGAATTAAACACAAAAACACGACTCCCAGAACGCTATTTTCATAAGAAAATCATGTTTTTAACAATTGCGAGCATTCACGATTGTCTGGGAATAGAATCGTAAAAAACACGATTCTCTCCTCAGAATCGTGAAAATCACGATTCTCTCCACAGATTCGTGAAAATCACGATTCTTTCCACAGAATCGTGAAAATCACGATTCTCTCCTCAGAATTGTGAGAATCATGATTCTCTCCACAGAATCGTGAAAATCACGATTCTTCCACAGAATCGTGAGAATCACGATTCTTTCCAGAGAGTCATGAAAAACATGATTCTCTTCCACAAGATCTTGGAAAATTAAGAATATCCAAAACATAGTGAAAAAGACAATTTTTTTTCACAAAATTGTGAAGAAATCTAGAAGTTTCTCAAGATCATAAAAAAGACAATTCTATTCACAGAATCGTGGAAAACACGATTCTCTCCACAGAATCGTGGAAAACACGATTCTATCTACAGAATCGTGGAAAAGACGATTCTCTCCACAAGATTGTGAGTAAGTTGGATGATTTTGAGATCTTGGGAACAAAACCTAGGGCAACCAGACTTGCCAAGTCAAAATGAAACTCACAATAATATTGAACAACAACAAGGTAGTAGAATACATACTTCGCTAAATCCTTTTGAAAGAGAAGCAGAAGGAATGAATGATTTTCCATTTAGAAGGAGACATCAATGGCAAAATCAGGGAAGAATGCTTAGGCCCTATCAAGTAGCTAAATGCATGAAGAATCAATTTGAAGGATATTCTGATCCTCATGCTCATACTGCAGAATTCAGACAATTAATTAGGGCAGAAGAAGTTGCGGATTATAAAGTGCAATTTGAAGCATTTGGTCTAACCCTAGCTGGACCTGCACTATCGTGGTTCATTCCCTTGAGAAAGGAGATGTATCCAGATATTGAATCCTTCCTTGAAGCTTTCATAAGGGAATTCTCAAAAATTGGAATAAAACATAGTACAACTACCTTGATACATAGCTTTAAACAACAAAAAGATGAAAATGTCAGAGAAGGAGCAAGGAGATTCAAGCAATATATTGACAGATGCTCCAGAGAGGAGGTACCATCCATGGCAAGGCAAGTATCTCTATTTATAGAAGGACTGAGAAGTGCCCAATTAAGAACCCTGGTGTATTATAGGAGATGCCCTGACCTAGGAGCATGTGTGAAAGAGGCAATAGATTTGGAGGATAACAGAGGACAAGATCTACTAGCATTTGATCAACCTAGAACAAATGAAGATAAAATCCCACCAGCAGAAGAATTGGCACAAGCCATTGCTAAAGCCCTAGAAGTTAGTACCAAAACAAATTTGATAAACACAAGGATAGCAACGAATAAAAAATGCTATAATTGTGGAGAAAATCATTTGGTACAACAATGTCCATATTAGAAATCACAACATTTGCAAGAGAGAAAAACACTCAAATATTGTACAGTAGAAAGAAAATGGACAAACCATACCAGAGAAGAATGCTTCTACAATAAACAACCCATTAAGGAAAGAGAATATGTGAATCAACATAATTCACAAAGAGAATCTAGATTTTTGAGCAACCAAGACCTGTACTTGGGCAACAAGCACCATTACCAACAAATGTGGTACCAGTCAAATACACACCAATAGAAGAAGAAAGCTCAAAACTAAGATCGTCATATAGAGAAGATTATCATTGGAATGAAGGATATCAGGAAGAGTGGGAAGGATATGAGTTGAGAGAACCAGAACTACAAGCCCTAGATTTGGGAAATGGGAGAATTGAAATGGATACAACCACATTCATGTACATAACCAATAATTACATGTCTAATCAGAAACCTCAGTTCAAAGGGAGTCAAAAAATAACTTGGTATAGATGTGGAGGGGAACATTTCATTAGAGACTATCCACAATCACCTACACTAAGGATAGAAGGATCTTATTGAAAGGATTCTGGCAGGGAACACCTAATAAAGGATTGTCCAAGAAACCCTCAAAAACAAGAGAACACATCTAATAACATACCATTAAAAACAGTCAACATAATGGAGCAAGAAGAATTGAGTGACCATGATCAAGTAAATGTCAATGTTATAACAAGAGCACAAGCTAAACAACAGGAAACAACTAAGGAACAAAGAAGAATTCATTTCCAAAGGAAAAGAAAAAGAGACAAAAAGGGAGATGGGAGAAAAAAATGAGAATGGGAAAAAATTTGGAAGAAGAGATTATAGAAGAGTCAAACAATAGTCAACCTCAGAATAAACCAATTCAGCAAGAGGCAAAAAATTCACAAAGTTTGGAAACTTTGATAAGAGCATACAAGGGAAGAACTCAAGAGGGACCAGATCCTACAGATCATGTAATGGCTTACCCTACGCCAGATTTAGAGCCTGAAAGAATGCAAAGATGCAAACAAATCATACAAGAAACACAACTTAAAATGAGGGAACCTCACAATTGTCCAACAACAGTTGGGGAAGCAAATGCAACAGAAACAAGGAAAACTATTGATCTGGAAGATAATGCACAAATAACCTTCCAAATCAATATAGACAAGCAATGTAAAATTTTATACCACACCACAATGGAAGAATTAGTAAAACAAAATCCTCACTTGCAACACAATATGAAAAAGTGGGAAGCAATACCAGAGAATTTTGATCCACAGCAACAAGAATTGGAGGAGTTGTTGTACATTCCTATTGATAAAATAGGAGGATATTGTGAAGGAGAAGAAGGGAACTCAACTCTGAGAATACAATTTGGTACAAATCAGGCCAAAGCTATATTGGATAGTGGATCAGGTGTGGCTATCATGACTAAACAAACTTGGGAAAGATGGGGAAAAAGTGAATTAGTACCCACTAAAATGAGATTACAACTTGCAGATGGACACATAGAAAAACCCCTAGGAATATGGGAAAAGGTGATTGTGGAAATATGTGGATTAGAAGTAGAGCATACTTTTGCCATAGTTGAATTTCCACAATCCACTTCATATGAACTCATCCTAGGAAGACCATTTATGAGACAAATGCAAATTGTGCAAGATTGGGGTAATGATTGCCTATATCTTCAAAGTAAAGGAAGGATAACTAGAGTGAATTTGAGAAATGGTCAATATTGTGACATGTCCCCTCAAGAATGGTTCAAAATACATCAAGATCAAGAATTAAGTGAAGAATCAGAGATTGAAGATCAGAATGAAACATAATCATCAATATAGAAATGCAATGTGATAAGGAACCTCACAGATAGAAAAAGAAGGTCAAGAAAAGGAGATTGTGTAGAAGAAAGAAAAGTACAGGATGAGAGCTATATACCAAAAAAATTCAAAGATGAAGAATTTGAGCCTTATGGTTGGAATTAGATTTTGACCACCATGGATCTAGCTAATGATGAGAATGTGGGAGTGAAATTCCAAAATGAAGAAGGATATGATATATTTCACATAGGAATACAAATGATAAAGGTATCAAAAATAGAAGAGGACCAAGAGGAAGAAATGATATTGAAAAATGGTAAAACACAATATTTGGAAGAAGTAAAAGCTACAGATGCAATAAAAGACAAAATCTCAAGCAAATATAGAAAGAACAAACACAAGGAAATAGAAAAAGATCAAGAGGATGAAAAAAATCAGAAAATGACAAACAAAGATCAACAGTTTGATGTACCTGCAAATTTCAAGACTTATGAAGTGGAAGATAGACTACTTCGAAAAATGAAACCAAAGAGAGAGAAGAAAAAAGGAGAGACATATGACACTAAAGAACAAACTAAGAAGGTAATGATCACCTAGGAGGAGGGGGAAGAAAGACATATGGTAATAGCTGATGACATGACAAATCAAGAGGAGGAAGCATTAAGGAGTTTGTCCAGAAATTATAGGGATGTGTTTGCTTACAGTTACAAGGATTTGAAAGGAATTGACCCCAAAATCTGTGAACATAAGATTCCTATTACACCGGATGCAAAACCTAGCAAACAAAGACACTACACATTCAATGACAAATACTCTGCCAAAATAAAGGAAGAAATTGACAAGCTGCTGGCTTCCAATTTCATCTATGAGATTGAGTATACAGAATGGATATCTCCTATAGTTGTAGTACCAAAAAAGAATGGGAAACATAGGGTATGCATTAACTTGAAAAAGGTGAATGCTGCAACTATAAGGGATAGCTACCCATTGCCCATAAGAGACCATCTTTTGGAAAGAGTTGCAGGTAAGGAGGTCTATAGTTTTTTGGATGGTTTTTCAGGATACAATCAGGTACCCATAGCCTTGGAAGACCAACATAAAACCGCCTTTTCTACAGAATGGGGAATCTATGCTTTTAGGGTTATGCCTTTTGGTTTAACTAATGCCCCAACAACTTTTCAAAGACTAATGTGTCACATATTCAAGGAATTCCTTAGAAATATCATGGAAATCTATGTGGATGATCTTTGCACTTTTTTGTTAAAAAGACAAGATCATTTGAAGGATCTGGAAAATATATTCAAAAAATTTAGAACATACAGAGTATGTTTAAATCCAGAAAAATGTGTGTTCTTTGTGAGGCAAGGGAGAATGTTGGGTCATATAGTTTCTAGAAATGGAATTTCAACAGATGAAAGAAAAATTAAGGCCATAGTGGAACTTCCAAGACCAACAAATGTAAAGGAACTTCAAACTTTCATGGGACATTGCAGGTATTATAGAAAATTTGTACACAAGTTTGCTGACATTGCAAAACCTTTGTATGCCTTAATCACAAAATTTGAGTGGACCAAAGAGTGTGACCAAGCTTTTGAGACTCTAAAAACTTGTTTGGTAACAGCACCAATTCTAAAAACCCCATAGTGGGATAAAATTTTCCATGTCCATGTGGATACTTCAAATTATGCTTTGGGATGTGTGTAAGCACATTCAATAGAAGGGAGCAAATTAGATTTTTGAGTTGCTTATGCTAGTAGGCAACTGAATTAAGCAGAGAAAAATTACACAACCACTGAGAGGGAAGGGTTGGGAATGATATTTGCTGTGAAAAAATACAGACATTACCTTTTGGCCAACAAGTTTAAATTCTTTGTGGATCACCAAGATTTACTCTACCTAGTAAACAAACCTTGTCACACTGGTAGGATAGTCAGATGGTTTCTTCTACTGATGGAGTTTGAGTTTGAGGTAGTGGTCAGACAAGGAAAGACTCATTTGAGAGCAGACCATTTGTCCAGGATCCAAGCTAAAGAGCCAAGTTCATCTTTAGATGATGACTTGCCAGATACATATCTGTTCAAAGTAAAAAGTATTCCTAAATGGGCCATGAATTTAGTACCTTTGCTAACCATGGGACCCTGCAGAACATTTCGAAACAACATACATGTGGTATTACAAAGTAGGAATTTTATGCTGCTAGCTGGGCATTTGTATCATCTCAATCATATGGGCATATTGGAATATTGTACTCTAGAAGAGGAGCAGCAGGAATATTTGAGAAGAGCTCACTATTGGAACCCTTGTACTCATGCTTCCATGATAGTCACCCTAAGTAATTTCAATAGGATGGGAGTACATTGGCCTAATAAGATTCAAGATGTAAAAAAGTATATTTCCAACTGCTGGAAATGCCAATCCTTGTGAAATTCAGAAGTTATAACCTTATACTGGTTTCACAAAAATCCAGATTGGAGTGCAGACATAATTGAGGAGTTGAAAAGAAATGAGAAAGGAAAGCTAGTAAGAGATAGTGCAGACTGAACGAATCTAAAAATGATTTCTGAAGAGTATCAACTGATAGGAGATCAATTGTACAAGGAAGGGATGAATGATTACTTAAGAATTTGTTTTCCTAAAGATAAATATGTTGAAATTTTAGAAATGGCACATTTTGGAGTGGCAGGAGGACATTTTTCAAGTGCTAGGATTGCTAAACTCATATTATACTCCGGATATTGGTGGCCAACTCTATTTCTTGATGCAAGAACATATATGAAAAGATGTGACATTTGTCAGAGGGTGAGTCAACCAAATAAAAGAGACAATATGCCATTAGTACCATTGATTTCAGCAAGAGCATTTAGTAAATGGGGGTTGGATTTTGTTGGACCCATACATCCTCCAACAAAACAGTCCCATGCTGAATACATACTAGTAGCCACAAATTACTTGACTAAATGGGCAGAGGCCAAGGCTACAAAAAGGAATGATGCTCAGACCACTGCTAGATTTCTCTATGAAAATATCATTACCAGATTTGGATTACCAATTGAATTAGTAAGTGATAGGGGAACTCATTTTTTGAGCCAAATCATAGAAAACATAACAGAGTATTTTATAATCAGTCATAGAAAGTCAGCCCCATATCACCCACAAGCCAATGGATTAGCATAAAGTAATAATAAGGTACTTTGCACTGTATTGTCAAGATTGGTAAACACAAATAGGAATGATTGGGATTTACAACTTAATCATGTCCTATGGGCCTACAGAGTGGCATACAAAACTGCACTAGGAACCACACCATTTAACCTGGTATATGGACAAAATGCAGTTCTGCCTGTAGAATTCTTTGTCCCAACACTGAGGGTGGGTAGTCAATACAAGTGGACTGGACATGAGTTATCTGAGAAAGTGGTGGAATTGGAAAAACTGGGAGCTTCTAGACTTTAGGAAATCATAAGCATATATCCAGATAAGAGAAGGCAGAAAGCTTATCATGATGTGCATATTAAAGAGAAGGACTTACAAGAAGGAGATCTAGTTTTGGCATACGCAGTAAAAGAACATAAGAAGAAATTTCAGAAAAAAGGACATGGGCCTTATATTATCAATCAAATAAGTAACAGTGGGGCTATCCAAATAGCTAATATAGATGGAGAAATCATGCCAAATTTCGTAAGTGGATGTAGAGTAAAAAGGTATGATCTTCCATTAACTGTTTCTGAATGGAGAAGAATACATCAAGCTCAAAATAGGAAAAAAGAAGAGGAAAACATTAGAAAGGAGGCTCAACAAGAGGCAAAGGAAAGGATAAGAAAAATCAAAGATCTTAGAGAAGTCCTTTTGTGTGAAACACCTCTAAGAATAAGAGAACGTTTGCCTGTTATAACAATGAATTTTCAGGATGAAATAATCAAGGTTTTGATAGATTCAGGTGCACAAATAAATTTGATCAGTTCAGTTTTGTTGGAAAGGTTTAACCTAAAAAGGACTGAAAGCAAAACATTTATCAAAACCTTAGACGACAGATAATACAAAGCATGTCTTCACCATCTATTGAAGTTAAGTTCAATGAAGAATATATGAGAATAGATGGTGAAGAATGGCTAGATCACATGATGAGTGAGAAATTGATTCTGGGACAACCATGGCTAAGGCAAGGTAAAGTAATTTTGTTTTTTGAAAAAATGAAGCTTAAGTTGACAGTAAATGACAAAAGGTTTTTAATTGTTTTGTGTAGTAATGAAGAACAGGAAGATCAACAGGATATCCATGACTCAGACCTGGAAGGATTTACTTTTTCATTAGAAGTTACAAAGGCATTACCAATAGAACCACTTTATGATCAAATTTCATTCAATCAAAAATAGGAGAAAAATGCAGGAACAAAAGATGGTGAAGAGACAGAAGAAAGGTGGCAACTATGGAATGGTCAGAAGCATCAAGGCATCAAGACAGGAAGAATGTGGAAACAGAGTACATACAAGCACTGCTCATCAAAACAAATTCCCAGAACTAAATGGATATGGAAGCCAAAAACTTCCAAGTACAGCTTATCAAAAGAAGATGGTTTTATCCCTAGAATAAAGTCAACAAGAATCAAATATTATTGGGTAAAAAAAAATCAGATTTGAGTGAATGGGAAAAATAACATGATTATCTGATATACACTTAGGATTCTTGATAAGAAATTCAGAGTTTTACAGAGAAGAAATTATGACATCTTGGAAATTATTACAATTTGTTCTACCTCACCCTTTTTCTAAGAAGAGAAATAGGAGGGGAAGAAAGGAAGTGGAGGAAATTATTATTATTTGAAAAAAAATAGAAAGAGAAAAGAAGAAAAAAACAAGAGAGAAAAATTATCCATTTTTCTTTTATAATTCTTTTAATAATATAAGTTATATAGCACAAGCAAGATGTAGGTGGTAATGTAGCAGATTTCTAATTTTTCATTTATTTTCTTTCTATTATAAGAGCTGACAGAAGAGAAGAGAGCACTAGACATCTTGCTACACATGTAATGATCACTTCAATTGAGTTCTTATCTGTGATACAAGTAGGAAAATCAGGAATTCTCTAGGTTTTGTTTTCAATCTTTTTCATTACATCCCAAGACCAATGTGATTTTTTTTTTTGCTTCTTGAGATCCATGTGGGTGGAGTTTTCTTTTGTGTGATGCTATATTTTCTCTAGAATGGTGAATCCAAAGGAATTGCCAATCCATGATTTCAAAGCAGACTCAATAACTCTCTCTAGAGGACATTGGTCCTTGGACAGTGAAGCTGCAGTAGAGTAGGTGGATCTAGAGTCTGATGAAGAGCAGGAAATTCCTGAAGCAGAGAAGATAGCAAAAGAGCTCAAGGAAACCCTTGGAGTCATTGGTCAGCACATTTTTACTGTAGGAGTTGGAGGTCACAAGTACACCATGTTGTGCCAGGAATTTTACAAATTCCAAAGAATTGCAATCAGTTACAAAAGGTGGAAAGCAGTAGGATTACATAGATTGTTGGATGAACCCTTATTCTTCATAGACTTTGAAAGAGTGGCACAGGTGATGAATAGTCTGATGGAGGTTGGAAAAGGTAATGATGCTTATTTCAGATGCACAGTCAAAGACAGAGAAAACAAAGAAGTGAACATTACTATAAAAGCATAGCATATCAGGGCAGCCCTATAGTTCTGTACAATGGGAACCAAACTAGATAACAGCTTTGTTAAGAAGAATAAAGCAACCTATGCAGGATATTCCAAATTCCCTGATTTTAAAGGAAAAGAGAATGAAGAGTATGCTATTAGAATGTTCCTTCAATATTTCTATGTTCCAAAACTACCAAGATACACCATGCCACATAAACCAGTGACATTAATCATGTTTAATAATAAGGACAGAACCAAACCTTTTGGAATAATGGATGTAACTCCATACATACATGATCAGCTGAAGGAAGCAGCCAAACATTGGGAGAAAAGGAAGTTCATGAATAGAGCACAATTCTTGACAAGAATTATATATCATGTTTTAGGATTGGAGGATCAGTTAAAGTTGGCTCTAGAAGCTCAGTACTTCAGAAGCTTGATGACTAGAATCAAAAGTCCTTCTAGGATTATGTCTGTAAGAGAAGCAAAAGCCGAACCAAGCATGAGGGGAGCAGAAAGGAAAAGAAAGGGAATCTCAAAAGAAGTCATTCCTGTAAAGAAGAGAAGATTGGATCCTAGAAAGGTAGAATTGGAACAGGAGGAAGCAACTAAGGAAGAGCATGAAGCTGCTCAAAAGGAAGTTCAGTCTTCCAAGGAACCTCATCCACCTCAAACAAGTAAAGAACAATTGTACACTTATTTGACCCAAGGGAACAATAAAAGGGCAGTATATGAAGCTCAGTATCAGAAGATGTTGGAGGACTACTCTTGTAAAGCAACTGATTGGATCCAAGAAGAAGTGGAACACTATGAAGAGCTGCATGATCAGATGATGACAACAGAAATTGAGGAAGTTTCTGTCAAAAAAGAAGTGGAACTGTTAGCTTATTTCAAAGAGCTACAAGGACCCCCTGAAACCAGAACTATAGTTGTAGTAAAGAAGAAGGTTCAGAAGAAACCTGTACAAAAAAGGAAGTTGACCAAGAAAAATAAAGGAAAAGTAGTAGTAGAACCTGTACAAAGGACGGAGACAGAAAAAGTGTCAGTAGAAAAAAAAACAGGAGGAATCCATTGTTATAGAAGAATCAAGAATGGACAAATCGGGAATAGCAGGCTCTTCACAATTCTCTTCAGATTCTGAGAGTGACATTGAAAACTTTTTATTGAAAAGTTTGAATTTATCAGTACCTAGCACACCAAATGTGACAATACAAGCCTCTGAAAAAATTAAAACACCAGAAGATTTGAGTGAGAAGCCACAAGGAAAATAGGTTCAAGAAGAAGTAGCAAAACAGGTAAGTCTTGGAGAAGAGAAAAGGTTACTAAAAGGTAAAGCAATGATAATGGAAGAAGAGGTTGAAGTAAGGAAGGAATTCAATCGTGGATTAGTGGATTCAGGGTTGAAGACACTATGGACAAAATCTTCACATTAGACCTACTTCAAATTTAATGAGGAAAAGTTAGAAACAACAAAAGAACCTCAGGAATGCAGAGCAGTATACAGTCATGAAAATACATAAATAACTAAGGAAACAGAGGAAGTAGTGGGAAAGAAGAATTTTCAAGAGGTTAAAGAAGGAAATATAGAAAAAGAAATAAACCAAAGTATAGAAGACATACTTTATGATTTGAATCATAATGAGGAGTTCACAACTACAGAAGATCAGGGAAAAGAAGAAGATTTGGATCTCATGGATATAGATAAGCAAGAGGAAGGACAAAAGGAGCAGATAACTCAATGATCAAATAAAGATCTCTGTGGAGATTGATTCAACCCTAACTCAGGATAAGAAAGTATAGGAAAAGGAAGGACATATCCTTGAAGAGGAACAACAAGGAATGGAGAAAAAGAAGGCAGAAGAAATGGAGATAATTAAAGAAACATCAGGACATAAGAAAAAGGAGGATTAGACATTAGTGTATGAGGAAGATGTTGCAGATAAAGAAGAAATGAAAGCAGAAAAGGGTTCTGAAGAACAAAAGAACCAGGTCATAGAATATTAGGAAGAAGATGAAGAAGAGAATGACTGCAAAGAAGAAAAGCAGATAGAAGTTAAACAGATGGAACTAGAAGCTAGATTAGAAAGGATACCTAAAGATATCAGGTATGCTTGTAAAGTAATTATGAGCAATATAGAGCAGTTCAGACCATCAAGTAGAAATATGATCATATCAGGAATGGTGGCAGAATCAGAATTTGTAAAAGGCAGTAGAATCATTAATGAGCAAAAGAAAGAAAAGGAACAGTTAGTAGAACAATTGAGGATTGTACAGGAGAGAAATGAGGAATTGACCAACAGAATAATTTCCTTGGAAGAATTGGAGGTTCAACAACAAAACAAAATTCAATATCTTGAAGAGAAGTGTGCAAAGTAGATAGAGCATAGCAGCAAAATGGAAATGGAGCTGAAGAAAATTGAAGGGAGATACAAAACACTTCAGAGTTCATATCAAATTATGGTCAAAGAAAATGAAGAAATAAACAGGTTATAATGGAAGAAGGCTAGATAAAAGAAGAGAGCAAGATTGTACAGGTAACACAAGATGAGAAGAAGGAGTTGAACAAAGAAATTCTAAGCCTACAAGCAGAGTTAAAGGAAGCTAAGGAGTTGGAAAAACAAGCCAGTGTACATGCTGCTAATTCAACAAGAGGATATAATAAGTTACATATGGATATAGAAAAAGAAAGAAGTGATTGGCAGTTGAGTATAGAAAAAGAAAGAAATGAGTGGAAATCAGAAAAAGAATTATGGACCTCTCAAAATAGAAGTTTATTGATGATGATGGAAAAGTTACAAAAAAATTTGGAAAAGCCACAAAGCTAGGTTGAAGAACAGATAGAGACCACACAAGCAAAAGAGTATGAAGGGGGAGATGATAACAAGACTCAACATTTTGATGAACAAGAAAACAAAGCACTAGTGGAGGAGTACTCAGAGGAGTTTGTTCAGAGACTTCTAACAGACAGAGAATCTAGAATGGAATTTATTAGAAAAATGCATAATAAATATGAGGAATAGATTGTTAATTTTTCTTTAAACAAAGGGATAAATCCTGATCAACACCATTGGGGAGCAGATGGCCTAGGTATACCCTTTTGCATGATTATTGAAAGCATTAAAAATTATCAGCTGGCAAGGGTGGGATTATCACCAAAAACGTATTTGGAATATGAAGAAGACATCAATGTGACAAATGAATTATTTGAAAAAGCCAATCCTAAATGGAGAAACAGGTGGTTGGATGCTAACAAAGAATGCTAAAATGATTGGAGAGGACAAATCCAAAGGGTAACAACAAAGATAGCAGGGATGAAGGCAGGCACATGGCCAACAAATAAATATATGGTTGACACAATAGAGCCTGTCATATCTACATATAAGGATGTCAACGATCCAGCATGTATATTATTAATCAGAATAATGAGACTCATATTGGCATGTATAGAGACTTTTACAGATACAGATGTCAGAACCCTCAACTACATTGGTTTCAATTCACCAACTAGTGCATTACTTTTTAACTTAAGTGAAACCCTAGACAGGATCTGCTTAATGGCTTATTATAGTAGAATAGTATTTTTGGGTAGTCATTATCTTCAGATTTTTGAGGATGCATTTGATTATGGATTTTTTTAACAAGAATTAGAAGTCTTTGGAAACTTATCAGTAGTAACAAAGTCTTGACTCACCGCCTATGAAGCAGCATACACAAAATACCTAAAGAAAGATGTGATAGATAAACCAGAAGTAGTTGTACAATGGAGAAAATCTCTATTTGAGATGGTGAATAATTTGAATATCACAAAAAGGAAAAGTCATGACCTATTGTCACAAGTATATCAAAGGAAAAAGAAGTAAAGGAGGCTCTCACTATCTACCAGCAATAATTTTTTTGTCAGGAGCCAAAAAGTCTAGGAGGGGAAGAATGTTAGAAGAAGCATTTTTTGAAGGGAAACTATTTGTAAAATGTCAAAAAAATTGTAGAAGTATTTATGCAAATGATCTAAAAATGAGGAAGAGTCTTCCTCATGTAAATTAGAATCATATGTATTTTTTCTAGAATTTTTGGAAACTCTTTGATAGCATATTTTTAGATTAGAAGGGAAAAGGACCAAATATCAAGTGTGAAAAGGGACACTCGAAAATGTATAAAAGATAATTTCCTCTATTTTGAGAGGGTTGGTTGTATTATTTGTGCTATCCAAGTAAATTGAAGAGATCTCCTTGCAAAAATCATGTTTCTTCCTTTCAAGTACTTTCTTTAGATTTGTTGAGTCTACTCTATGTGTATTCCATGGAATTTGTGAGCTACAGTTGTGTATTTCTGATGAATGTGTATGAAGAGAGGTAATTCTTAGAGTAATGAGTGAGAAAGTGTTGAAGAATAAAGCTGGAGATGGAAATCATCAGTTTTCACAGAATCGTGATTGTTTCATCTGAGGGTTACATGTATCATTTTTGAGATTTGAATTCGTAATTGTACTCAAGTGCTTGACCATCCGTTTGAGAATCGGTCTAAATATTGAATTCTTACAGGTCTAGCAAGGACAATCAAGGGCAAACAAGGCAAGGCAGTGAAGAACACAGGGCTTGGGAAGCGCGACTTCTTGGGCAATAGGGCAACCAAAGCAGCTGACTTGAGGTTGGAAGATTACTCAACCCCCTTAGTCAATTCTTCGCTTAGGCTACACGTTAGCATTGTGGATTAACGACGATAGGAACGCATCAAGTGCAAGAGATTTAATTTATCAAGTCTAAGATGAAAGATAAAGGTGTGTGATACGAGAACCTTAAGGAAAGAACCTAATTCTGACGGAACGAGAACTCAAAAGTACCATAGAAAGTCAATTCCTGCTGCATACAGTTAAGATAAGACAAGAACTTAAAGGCATTTAAAAAGAGCCAAGCAATTAAAAACAAGAAACGTTAACGGTTAGAGGAAGTAAATTCATGAACCTTAGATCGGGCAAACATATAGCTAAGTCAAACTGACGAAGCCTTAGATCATCAGACGCAAGTGTAGGAACCACTACACGATCGTGGGCTCAACAGCTGAATAGTAATTATCCCTACGAGTTGAGCTCAAATACGAGTGACTCAAAAATGGCTTTTAGCACGGAAAGACCAGAAGGAGGGTCAAACGTAGCATACTTGGAAAAGCCCGAAGGACCCTATAGAACTCAATTGGAGTTTCTCCGAACCAACTGCTTAGGTGCTCGCATCTACGAGGATGGTTTGTGAAGACAAGGGGTGCAAATGCACAACCCGGATCAGCCCATTGGATTGGAACGTCTAGTGGTGAAGTTCGAGAGAGACGCGTACATAGACAAGGAAGGAACGATGTAGATCTCAATCAAATAATACCAACGAGTTTGGCGGAATTCAGTTGGAGACGAAAGCGAGAGCCCAAGGAAAGGAACCATTAGAACCTAGGACACCTAGAGCGAAATCTATACTGACAAGAGTACTAATTCTAGAGTGGATCCCTCAGGACAACAGAAGCACAGAGTTGTTTTTTAATAAAGAGACAGACAAAGCATTTTGGAGGTACCGAATGGAACAACCTAGCAAGGTAGGCACCATCACAATCTATGAATTTAAGGACCCGGATAAACCTGGAAAGGTTGTATACCTAGATGAAACTTCAGAAAGAGTATTCATGGTACTTGATCATGCGAGAAATACCTACACATGGAGAGGCGAATTAGTATTCCCTCCATCTCGAGGAAACGTAAACGCGAGCCATCAAGGGGCAGGAACATCCTCAGCCCATGGCACTCAAAGAGAGAAAAACAAAGAGAGACCTGAAGTAAGTTTCAATCATCCCATAGGGAGAGATAGAACCACCATAAACACGGACAGAGTGGATAGACAAGGAGACCCTAGAATACCAGGTGGTAGAGATGATTTTCCTCTACCTAGACCACGTGAACACGCAAGAATATTAAGACCCACCCAACTAGTAAAATCCATGAAAAACTACTTTGATGGGCCAGGAGATCTCTATGATCATGTTGCAGAATTTAAGCAAGTGCTAAGAGTAGAGCAAGTAGAAGATATGTTCACGCAATATAATGCATTTGGGCTAACGTTAAATAATACAACTATAACTTGGTTCCAACCATTGCAACAAAGGCAATTTAGAGATATCCATCACTTTTTAGAGTCATTCATCACGGAATTCTCTAAAAGTGGAATCAAGCATGACATGTCTTCGTTGATTCATAGCTTCAAATAGACCCCTCAAGAAATAGTTAGACTGGCAGGACGTAGGTTTAGAAAATATGTTGAGAGATGCCCAATGCAAGAGGTACCCTCACAGGCCAAGCAAGTGTCATTGTTTCTAGATGGTCTGTTGAGCTCTAAGCTACGCTCCTATGTGTACTTGAAGGAACCCAGAACGCTAGAGCAATGCGTAAGAATTTGTATAGACATTGAGGACAACTTAGGAGACGTGTTGGAACTCTCAAAGGTCTATAAAGATTCAGATTGTTCATCTCTAGCATCCACAAAATTGTCCAGCTCAATAGAAGATCTAGCCGAAAAAGTGGCCCAGAAACTAGGAGTTTCTAGTAAACAGATGCCTAGGTTAACAACAAACAAGCGTTGTTACACCTGTGGTGGTGATCATATTTGGCAAATGTGTGTCCGGATGCAACACAAACACAAGCCAACCCTAGTGGCCAATATTGTACGTTTGAGAGACGATATATGAATCATACGGCTCAAGACTGCCCATATAACAAACAAGCAGTGAGACAAAACTACCCACAAGCATATGCACAACCAGGTAGGTATCAAGGCCAATACAATACTCAGCCTCATTACTATAGGCCTCCAAAGAACTACCCTTATCAGGCTCAACAGAGACCTCAACCTGTCTTAGCTCAGCAGCCACCCCCACCAGCTAATGTTATCTCAGTTAAACACGCTGTTGCAGAAGAGAACCTAAGTAGGGCTTTAGTGCCTTCTTCCCCCCTCATCAGAGAAAGTGACCCGAACTCAAACAGTTTTGACTCTACACATGTAGATAGTCCACGTGCTTATTACACAGAGTCACCTGAACACATGGAGAAATATGAGTACGATAGTCCACCATTGAAACCGAGTTGAGAGCCCGATTACGCTAATGTGATGTATACGAACCCTAATCCACGGCCCCAATTGAGACAGCAAAGACCACAGGGCCCTAAAGGAACATGCTTTAGGTGCCAAGGAGATCATTTCATAAAATATTGTCCACATCCTCCAATAGCAGGACAGTCAAAGTATTATAACATACAAGTCTTTTGTGCCGATTGTGGCAAAGAGCATGTCCTAAAAGACTGCCCTAAGAACCCCACGAACACCTCAAATGTGATGCCAATCAACGTGATAGGTATTGTAAACAATGCAGATGGATCCAACCCTACATATGTGCCTATCCAAGCTATAACAAGAGCCAAGGCGCTCTTACAGAATCACCAGCTTAACGCTGAAAAAATAGCCGGAACTAGTGAAGTTGGAGAATCTAGCAGTAAAAAAACAAAATCTTGGAAAGATTCTAGAGAAAGGATTAAGAGAAAGTGGAGTAAGAGGATAACAGAATTGGAAGGAAGTCTCAAGGAATCTAGAGCCAAAATCCTAGAATTGACTTGATAGGAATTGAATCAAGAAAACCTAGCTCAAAAACAAGGATCAGTTCTAGCGAAACCAATACCAGAAAACCTAGACATGATGTTTCGTGCATATCAGGCCAGATTAAAAGCACGACCCCAAATAGCTGAAATGAGTAAGAACTACCCTCGAGCAGACCTAGAAATTGAGAGGACTAAACTTTGCATGACAATGGTAGAACTAGCACAAGCAATGTTCGAAGCCTCTAGATATCTAAATTGGAATAACATGGCAAAACCAGAATTACACTTTCAAGGACTGATGGAGAGGCTTGAATACTTGATCGAAAGTAAGGAGAAAAAGGATCGGCATAGGAACCCTATTGCCTCAGAGACATAGGAAAGGAATGCACCATCCGTGTCTCAAGTACCCAATCCGGAAGGTGAAGACAACCTATCTTCCATACATAAATATTCACATGAATTTTTGAGAGAAATACAAGACGAGAAGTGGAGAAAAGAACAAGGAACCCATCCTCCTATTCAAGAAATAGACGACTTGCAGGAGAAATTTCCCCAAGACATTCCCTCTATTTACGACGATAAAGAGGAAGAACAATTGAGTGAACACATAGGTTTTGAATCCAATTCTTTACAAGAATTACCTCAGTTCACAGGACCTTGGGAAGCTAAGTCTATTAGTATGAGAGCACCCACGATAATAGTGAGGAATGAAGAATCAGTGATCTCTAGAAACATGGAAGTGATCAAGAACACTATTGTTCAATGTCACCTCACCCTACAAGAGTTGTTGAAGGTTAAACCAGAATTGTGGAAACATGTAGCAAATCAATTCCCCGAGCTTGCTACTACTCCCTCACAAATAGGATCACACAAGAAGGTACCAGAGATACCCATAGAAAGAATCAGAGATGTAAGCGAAGGAGAGGAAGGTAACACTTATCTTCCAATAACCCATCAGGGCTACACCACGAAATCCATCTTAGATTTAGGAGCCGGAGTAGCTATTGCTACCACCGCTTTATGGAAACATTGGGGTAAGCCAGCATTAAGACCTACCAGTTGTGGTGTGGAATTTGAGCATACTTTTGCCATTTGTGATTTTGCAAAAAATCATGCTTATGAGATGATTTTAGGATGACCATTCATGCGTCAGTTGCAAATTGTATGAGATTGGGGAACTAATTCTTTGTACTTGCAACATTTAGGAGTGACTACGAAAGTCAATCTTAAAGACTATTCCCATAGAGATGTACCCCCAATACAATGGAATACCGTCCATAAGACATAAGAAGAGACAGAATCAGTACACTCATTAGAATCAGATCCCTCATGGTTGCACCAAGATACTCATCTATGTATGTGTAAAGTAGCAAAACAAGAGGAAGAACGGTTAGAAGCGAGGACCTTCGGTTTAGAACAACATCCATGAAACCTTCAAGACCTAGCTAACGCACCTGTAGTATTTCCAGATGAGGAGTTTGAACCTCATGGTTGGGCAGAAATATTAGCAACAATGGATGTAGCCATCAATGAAGAACAATGGATGCCCCACTGTGACGAAGATGGCTATGACATCTCAATTTTCATGATAGAGCCAATCATGTGTGATTTGATTATTGAAGAATGTGAACCTAGCACCGATGCATTGGAGGACGCGAGTGATTTTGATTTAGAGTCAATTATTATGGACCCACCCTTTGCATCAGAGGAAGAATACTTCTACGAAGTAGAAACTCACCCTCAGAGACACGAAGAACTTATGAATGATGTGAGGTTAGCCACTCACGTGACTGACAAAAGTGAAGGAAAGAAAAGAAATAAGAAAGAAACCATGTCAGAAGAAGAAGAATCTTTGTTTGAGGTTCCTAAGAACTTCAAGAAGTATGAAATAGAAGATAGACGAATAATGGTACGAATGCCTAACAGAAAAGCTGATGTTGGAGAAGTAAATGATAACTGAGAGAAAACCAAAAAAATAATAGTTTCCATAGAAGGAGAAGAAGCAAAATGTACATACATAGGGCATGATTTGACAACTGAAGAAGAAGAAGAGTTAGTTGCCCTATTGCACGAATATAGAGACGTTTTCGCATGGAGTTACAAAGACTTGAAAGGAGTAGATCCAGACATATGTTTTCATAGAATCCCTATGACTCCAGATGCAAAACCCACGAAACAAAAACCATACACGTACAATGATAACTACGCTGCAAAGATTAAAGAGGAGATAGACTGCTTGATAGAAGCAGGATTCATTCATGAAATTGAGCATACTGAATGGGTATCCCCCATTGTGGTTGTGCCCAAGAAAAATGGAAAATTGCGTGTGTGTATTAACCTTAAAAAAGTTAATGCCGCCACGATTAGAGACAGTTATCCTCTTCCTATCACGGAACACTTATTGGAAAGAGTTGCGGGCAAGGAAGTTTATAGCTTTCATGATGGTTTTTCAGGCTATAATCAAGTGGCCATTGCTCCAAAAGATCAACACAAGACGGCTTTTGCCATAGAATGGGGCATATTTGCATTTTGTGTTATGCCTTTTGGGCTCACAAATGCACCCGCTACTTTCCAGCGACTCATGTGTCATGTTTTCAAGGAATTCTTACGAAAGAATTTGGAAGTTTATCTCGATGACTTATGTGCTCATTCGAAAAGCAGGCAGACACATATCCCAGAGTTAAGACAAGTATTTGACAGTCAGGAAAGGAAAGACACACCTTAGAGCTCACCACCTCTCGAGATTAACCTCAGGAGAAGCTTCTCAAGGGATAGTGGATGAATTACCTGATGCATATTTGTTTAACCTTGAGATAGCACCAAAATGGGCTACGCCGATAGTCCCTATTCTCACATATGGACCCAAGAATCCTAGGATCCGGATCAAGAAAGGAGAGATTACAAAGTCTCAAAGATACCAAATCATAGCAGGAAGTATATATAAACAAGATAATCAAAAGATTCTTGCGTGTTGTGTAGATTAATCAGAACATGCAAATTGGTTGCAATCAGCACACATAGGTGCATTAAAGCAACATCATTCGAAACATCATACATTGCAGACTCTGCATAGACTAGGAGTTTATTGGCCTTCAATGGAAGCAGACGTCTATAGGTTGTGTAAAGAATGCCCTGTTTGTTGTGAAAGATCACCAGTAGAACATGCTACATTATATCATGTGTCTCTCATACCAGACTGGAGTGAACCTTTAGTGACATACTTGAGGACGAAAACATTCCCTCAAAAAATGACCTTAGCACGACAACGAAGTCTAGAGCAGGAAGCTCAAGACTATTCACTTATTGGTGACAATCTATACAAACGAGGACGAGATGGATACTTAAGACAATGTGTTCATGAAAGCGATTATTTGAGCATACTAGAGACTGCACACCAAGGTGTTGCAGGAGGTCATTTTGGACCCGATAGGATAATCAAAGCCATCCTCTTTGCAGGATTATGGTGGCCTACTCCTCACATGGATGCACATACCTATGTAAAGAGATGTGATGTGTGCCAAAGAACTCAATTTCCTACTCGTAGAGATGAAATGCCATTGAAACCCATGATGGGAGGACGTGCATTTTCTAAGTGAGGTATAGACTTTGTAGGACCCATTAACCCCCCTACAAAAGGTACACATGTTGAATACATTATTGTTGCGACAGATTATCTTACCAAATGGGTAGAGGCAAAAGCCACAAAAAAGAAAGATGCACACACGATTGCAAAATTTTAATTTTAAAATGTCTTTACAAGATATGGATTCCTATAGAGTTAGTGAGCGATCGAGGAACTCACTTTCTAAACCAAGTCATTGAATATTTGTTATAGGATTTTATGGTGATTCACAAGAAATCCGCACCATATCATCCTCAGGCCAATGGTCAGGCTGAAGGCACTAACAAGATCCTATGTAACGTACTGACGAAACTCGTGAACAACAAACATTCAGATTGGGACAAACAGTTACACCACACGCTTTGGGCATATCGAGTGGCCTACAAGACCGTTCTCAATGCAACTCCCTTTCAGATGGTTTTTGGTCCGAATTCTCTGCTTCCTTTGGACTTCTTTATACTGACCCTTAAGGTTGCACAAGAATATCAGTGGATCGGGAATGAATTATCAACAAGAATAATGGACCTAGAACAATTAGGAGAAACCAGGCTGAAAGCAGTAGCAGGAATATATGCAGCAAAGAAGCGACAGAAAGCATATTTTGATGCACATGTGAAAGATAAAGGCTTAAAAGAAGGAGATTTAGTCCTAGTATATATGCTGAAACAACACGCATAGAAGTTAGAAAAGCGAGGTTATGGACCTATAATCATTAACAAACTCTCGACAAGTGGAGCGGTACAATTAGCCACCTTAGAAGGAGACATAATGCCTAATTACATTAGTGGTTGTAGAGTCAAGTTATATCAGGAACCTCTTACGGAGGATATGATTAGACGACTCACATTGGCAAAGAAGCGTAAGGAGGAAGAAAATAGGATACGTGCTGAAGCTCACGCAGAAGCTATAGAACACATTAAGCGCATGAGGCTAAGAAGACAAGGACTAGGAAGAGAACGTTATAACCATCTGGAAACAACACCTAGATACCCCATGGCCATGGTTCAGGCAAAGTCAAGTACTTATCCTAGCATAGTGGATCGGAGATCATTCATTACAGTCAAGCTAGAGCACGACAATCCTTGCCAAGAGCTCATGGCTTTAATTGACTCAGGTGCTGCGACTAGTGCGATTAGATGGTCCCAATATAAGGACTCACAAATAGAAATGCAGCCAATTTAGGCATACCTCATAGGGCTAGGAGGCATGGAAACCCCTTGCATGGGTGAGGTGGATCTTCCTATCCTCATAAACGAAGTGACTATGATAGCAAAGCTACTAGTGTGCCATGACGAGGACCTGATAGAACCCCTAATCCTTGGCCAAGATTGGCTATACGATCACTCAGTGGACCTAAATCTTAGACAAGGCTCCTTGCAGATTGGAACCTTAGATCAGAAGCGAGTGATACCGCTTGACTTCCCTAACAACACCCTGCCTGAGGTATATGACCCGCGACCCTATGAAACGCTTGTGACGGAGGACCGGAAGATATTTGGTCAAAGCCCTCAGCTAAGCATGCTCCTTCCAAGGCCAACCCATGAGAGCTTGCCCAATGGATAGGGGCCAGATAGATGATTGTCAGGAGATTTTCCCTTGGTCTTCCAGCAGCGGACAAATGGACACAATCAGCGGTCAGGTGGGCTACATCAACGGACAAATGGGGACAATCAGCGGTCACGTGGACTGCATCAGCAGCCACATGGGCAAAACACCCTGCAGTGCCCATCCTTCCACACTTACTATGGACTGGCCTAGATCTGTGGTACAGAATGCCTCACTTCCTAATGGGCAAGTTTCGCAAGTGTTGGACCTCCCTTCTTTTCCAAAGCAGAGTGTCCATCAGACCTCTCAACTTCAACCACAAAGGAGTCAACCACAACAGAGGAATCCAGACCGACGACAATATCAGACAACCCAAAGAAAGAAGCAGTATCAGTATCACAAAGCAAGAGGCACGAGAAAAATATGGGTGCCAAAAGGATAGAAAGCAGTCATTGATTTCAACAATGCAGACCACGCTAAGAAGAAGTTAACGCAGAAGTAGAATCAGTATCCAACATCTCCTCGACCTTCTTCTACGAGTACGAACATTCGACAAATTTGGATCGCCAAGAAGTACCTTATGAATCGACCCACACCCACGCATATTTGGGTACCCAAACAGTGTATTATAGCTCAACCCTCAAGCCATGTAATATATACTCCTCAGAAATTGAAATCTCTTCAACCTTCAATACCACCAAATCCAATATCATCTTTTGTCCCTCAACAGAAACCTATCACCCGCTCACAAACTCTTAGGAAGTGGATACCGAAACATATCCAGTTGTCTCCTAAAAACCCATTGTCTAACATAACTCCCACCCCGACTAATCTACAACCTTGTAATAACTCATTCACGACCGAACCTTGTACAAATCCACACACTATAACCCAACATCACTTGTAATAACACCTCATCAAGAAATGTATGCATCATCTGAAGCATGTAGGTGTCTAGAGACCTGCATTAGTTTTGCAACAATCATTCCATAAACCACATCACGACACTCAGCTACACGGGTTACACATCGGTTATGGAAAGGGATTGTGGTCTCACTTTAATGGGATCATGATTAATTTCCATACTAATGTATTAATCTTTTGTAGTAGATCTTCTACGATTTGCATCATTCATCATGCAGGTAGAAGGACCATCTGAAGCTGGCCCCAGTGTCCCGATGGCCAATATTGGTGAGCTACTCGCAGAGCCCCATCCGACGGCACAACCAGTGGAATTTCAAGGATTTCCAAGACCCATGCCGATTGACGATCCTCCTAGGGGATACACTGAGAAGATTCATCGCAACTCTCATTGGTTCCAAGGATTAGCAGGCCCATTGGCAGATGCAAATTTCCTTTTTGAGGCCAATTTGGCTTTTGATACCCGTACGTGGGGGAAGTACCAATTTTTCTCAAGAGAATTTGAAGCATTACAGAACATAGAAGATTTAACGCATGTCTGGGCGAGAGAAGGCTTCACAGAGTATTTCAGTGATCCTTTGCCTAAACCAGATTTCTACAGATGTCATTACTTGGTAACAACATTAACAGCTTCTGAAAACAAGGACCTACCAGGCACCATTCATTTTGCCGTCCTTGGTAAATGATCCACCCTTTAAGAGGTTTTATCTTTCTAAAGATCTGATTCACGCTACAATCAAGATCCATGGAACGCATACTCCTACAGAGCATGAAAGGCTGGTTCCAGAGCCAATGAAACGTGGAGATGTCATTAAGTGGGAAGATATTTCAGCTATCACACCTGAGCTCTCTAAACCATTGAGGATATGCATGCAGCATTTTTCTTTCCCCGCTCAGGATAGATTCACCATGCCCCACAAGCGCATTTGGTTTGGCTTATATTCAGCTTGTATTGGGCCACAAATAGTTGATCTGGCTAGTTGGATCATTGATCAGCTATACTTATCACAACACCGATGGGAAAGGAAGAAGATAATCCATGGATGCTGCACTCTTACAAGAATTGTATATATATGTTTGGCATACGACTTGCCAATCGAGCGTGCAATGACCAGTGAGGAGTTGAAAGCATTCAAATGGACAACAAAGAAAGCTAGGAAGGCTAGCAAAGGATGAGCAGGAAAGCGCATGAGAGGAACCGTTCCCTGCCTACAGGTCCTAGAAACACCATCATCGCAACCCTCTCTAGAACAGTCTCCGACGAAAGCCCTCAACTCTACAACCTATTTGCATACGATTATCACAACCTATTGTTACAGAAGGCACTACTAGTGCAGTTACCTCACAGGCAACATCAGTTCAGGAACCTACCCCCATTGCAGAAGAAGTTCGCACCACTATTGGTGCAGAAGCTTTTTCTTTTCCGATACCGAACTTGGAAGCAGAACCGACGGACACAACATTTGATTTCGAGATGCAAGATGTGTTTTCAAGTGAGTTTTGGTTTTCAGAAGGACAAATCTTTTCTCAAGAATATGAACGTCCAAGCTACCCGACCACTCCACCTGATCAACAACAAGAACAAGTAGTATCCAACTCGGACGGAGAAAGAACAGAAATAGATGAAGATGATGGCGATGAAGAAGCCAGCGAGGGCACTCATGACTCCCAAGAACATGTGTAGACAGATGAACAAGGACAACACATCGACACCCAAGGTGACACGAGCACACACGAAGAAGAAACATTTGAAGCAGTAGCCTACACCTTGGCGATCAAAAAGTTATATCGCACCATGGAGAAAGTTTGGGCATGTAAGAAGTTAACTGAGGAAGAGAGCCAAGCACTCATAGAGCAAGAACTTGTCTCAGGCGGTTTTGAAGAAGTATACATCAAAGGCTTCAGGGAACTTGTTAAATCAGTGGGGTCTAATGAAACATTAAGATATTTGCAGGGAAAACCACTTCCACAATTTGACCCCCGATGAGTACGTTTACTATCAAAACCAGGCGAATACATTCGTGTACCCACAGGTGGCCAATCTTCAGAACAGGCCAGGGAAGCATGTCTCATCCCTAAAGGCTCATTGGCAGAAGACACCATTGTCATCGACTCCCCACCCCACACTACTACTCTACATACCATCGCTATTACCAAAGTACCTACCACACCAACTACTCCTCCTTCACCTCCCATCTCTCCAATCTCCCCTGTACATCCGATCTCTCTCAGACCATCCACATCTTTGGATAGCGCTGTAGTAGGAGCATTCCTCACATACATTCCTCCCATACTTCCCGCACCCACTCAACCTAGTCTACCCCCTAGGACTTCTATGCTTCTATCCAGTCCATCTCTCCATCCATCTTTTTCATCCTTCCCTACACCCCCGAGACCACTATTTCCATTTCTAACCTCGATGACTTTCTCCCCTGTATCACCTCCCTGACCCACCATATTTCCACTTTCCCCTTTCCACCAAACAACATTAGAGAACCCCTTTGTAAATTACTCTTCAACCTTTGTAAACCCTGTATTTACACCCATGCATGCACCCACTCTCACGCCTTTATTCATGGTCACCGCACTTGACACCACGTCCAATGATATGGACATCTCACCTCCCACTGCACCACCACTCCCTTCATTCATTTCACCACCACACATAGGCACATCACAATTTTCCACAATCACCACAGCATCCACTCTCCCACCCCCATTTCCCTTACCCCTTGCATCAACACCAACCGCATCTTCATTTAGCACACCTTTAATATTATCACCTACTATAGACACCGCATTTCGATAGATGTTCACCTGCATGACACAAGTAAGAGATGAATTTTTTTCTCTTGGAAACAATTACCAAACGCTGCAAAGAACAACCAACGATTTACAGTCGTAGCTAAATTCATTGTCGATCGAGAATGCCTCACTAAACACTCGCTACCAAGAGCTACGAGAGGCATATCATAAACTGGAACTTGAAGCAAAGACAAAAGAGGCCATCACTGACATAGATAACTTGTTAAGGGTGCAGACTATTCGCAATGTGACACTTACTAGGAACATGGGCTTACTCAGATGCCACTTGGCAGCAGTGAAAGAAGAGAACCAACGTTTACAAGAACAAAACAGAGAGAATTTAGAAGCTGCTCTAGATTAACTAGACCAACCATTAAGTCCCAGCCGTTTCAAGGCCGTACCCTCAGAATCTATGAAAATGTTATTTTGATGATCATGTCAGATTGCTAGATGAATACAACAACATGAAGGAGGAATATCAGAAGTTGAAAGAAGATCATAAACTACTCCAGCTAAGAGCACCAATACAACAAGGACTACCAGCTCCTATGGACCCATCTCCTGACATCATCAAGGAACTTAATGCATTACGGGCCTAGGCATCAACTCTTCAATCAAGGATAGCAGTATATGAAGCACCTCCCATGCCAAACTCCCCACTGGAACTACCAGTAGAGGAAGAAACAGTGACTATTCCGGTGGAGGAATCTTTTGAAGAAGCATATGAACCCCAACCTATCCCAGGCTGACGAGTCACGACCGAAGGCCAGACGACTTTTGAAATTCCCACTCCTGCATGGAGGAAGATGATTGAAGAACTAGGAAGAACCCACTCAGCAAGGGTAGAGGCTCAGTTACACGCAATGGCAATGATTGAAGAACGCATTTTACAGTCCCCCTATTTTTCTCACTTGGCCCCTCGCAGATACATATCTGGGCATGAGCTACAATACAAGCCTTATTTTATGTTAATGGCGGAGTATCAGCTGGCCATAGAAAAAGAAACAAGCAAGAAGCCTTCCCACGCAACTCAATTTGAGCCAGAAGATTTGCCATTAGATGCGCAATGAGGAGAGATCTATCAACCAGATTGGCGCAAGGATTTGTTACAAGAATATCCATAGATGATGGGTACTTGGGTTAAGGCACCACTACACTTAAAATACAACCCATGTTGGGGACTAGTGCCACATCACGGCTCTTGGAAGGCATTTGCAGTTAAGGTACAAAACAACAAGCAATGCCAAGATTGGCTCAATTACCCATATTTTAGGCCACCCACAGGACCACCAACAGTTGGATACATGATGGCCACGATTTGCCACTTGCTCGCTCAATTAAAACATATGGACAATGTCGCAGCGCACATGACTGTCAAGATATTTGACATGATGCAGATGGTTTTCAAAGTCTTTCGTTGCATCAAGGCACCACATGTGAACACCCCGGGTTTCGAGCATGGCAATCTCGATTTAGCTTATGACATGAGCACAACACCATCGCTCCGGGTGTGTTACGCCTGGCAATGTCGAGTTAAATACTTACGGGCATGCTATAAGCAGACCTTCGAAGAGATGTTCACAACCGGTTTCTAGGAATACCATTCAGAGGTGTTCATCAGAAGGCCTACACACCTCTTGCAATTATTTGCTTGTGAGCAGATGGTATATTCCATGCATTATCGACTCCTGCCATGAGATGAACCACAACCCATTGATTGGGAGAAACTCGAGGCATATCTGGCCCGAGGAATTCGCATATCAGAACACACCCTCGCTCAGGAACTGCTCCAGAATTACATCCGACAGACCTCACAGCAAGGTTCTGTCAAGGACGACAGAAGCGAGAGGGAGGGGGGTGTTGGCAGTAGCCAGAGGCATAGAAGACGTGGAAGCATGTGAAGACAGAGCATAACGAAGACGTAGGGAGTCAGTCGAATCATTTTTTCAAACAAATATATTTTTTAAAATACTTTTCAAAAACCTCCAACAGTGATTTTCATCACTATTGTAACACATGTAACATAGAAAAACCCTTTTGGTAATTTATAGCTCCATTTTGTCAAAGTCGAGGAGTCCTCAAGCTTGAGGAGCTTAGGTAGAATGTGCATACCAATTTTGGCTATTTTTAGACACCGTTTACCCTTTCAAATAGCACCTAGAACCTATTTTTTAACTATGTCAGACACTAGATGTGAAACCGGTCAAAACTAGTCTAAAATCTATAAAAATAGCTAGAGAGCTCATTTTTGAGGTTAGCTTGTTTAAGTAGAGAAGAGCTTAGAGCTATTTTCAGCTTGGAAGATTGTTCTTGAGTAATAGAGTTGATTTCCTATCTTCCATTGTGTCTTTCTTGTCTCTTCCTTGTGTGTGTGTATGTGTGTGTGTGCATCTCGGTGCTTATCACCTTCACTCTCACGTCATCTCATATCCACAATCTTCATATCACTCCTATCTCTTCCGCAGATTGACATTAAGGAGGTGGAGCTTCTTAACGTGGTTCTCACCATTGTGCTAGAGCAACAGAGATGTTAGGCAGCCTTAGAACCCCTTGATCCCTACATATATCCTCAAGCATTCTTTCATTTACATGAGCAAGTCTCTTATGTCATACTCTTAGTTCACTTAGGGTTTGGGATCCAAAGTTATAGAGAGCTATATTTCTGGCTTCTCCCGCTTCAAATGTGAAAATTCTACCATGCTTCACGCCCCTAGGTATCTTCTGGAAGCATTGGCATGGATCTTACAAATAATCTCCGCGTTTAGTGAACCTAACCTACAATTAACCTACACTTACTAGCTTTTTGCTTATAGTTGGTACATAGAGAACCCTACTCAGAATTTTAGTCTTTCCATTTGATGCTTTTAAATTACCAATCCTTTCCACATTCTTCTTGGTACTGTCCCTTGTTTTAACCTCATGCTTGTGCTTAGGTTTCTCCAAGTCAGATATGAAAAAAATATTGCCTAGAACATCGCTTGAAAAACCAGAATCTAAGTAGAAAAAATGTTCATCTTCTTTACCTCCTTTAGTCTTAGATTCATTAGAAGTAAAGAATCTTCATGTGGATGATCTGCTAAGTAGTTGTGGTAATCTCTTCTAGTGTTATTTCTATTGTTGTTGTGATTCTATCCACCTCCACCTCTTGTATTGCAAAATCCATTTCTACCTCCTCCTTTATATGTCCTTCCATTGAACCAAAACCTTTGAGTGGTGTGGTTGGCCTTCTTAAAGATGGCACAAGGCTGACCTTATTCTCCTTTAGACTTATCTTTCTTTTTATTTATTCTTTCTCTTCCACTCGCTTTTGTCTTCATACTTGGCTTGGGAAATTTCTTCATCATTCTTCTTCTTTCCTTTGTTCTTGTCCTTGTTATCTGTATAAAGAGAACTTTTAGAGTTATCTTTGAGAGATCTACATTGGAATGATTTACTTTCCTTTGTATTATTGTTGTCTGATTTATTCAAGAAATATATTGAGATCAAGTGTCTGAACATCCATGATGAGGTCATAGGCAATAGTGAGAAATTGCCATTGTTTATCATTCCTAATGCCATTCAAAATGTTCCTCATGATGGCCTAATCTTCAATTAGTTCTCCAATTTAAACTAATTGATCTAAAAGCTCCTTGACCTTTGTAGCAAAAATTGTGATTGTTTGCTTGGATGTCGTCTTCATTTAGTTGAACTCATTCCACAAATGATTCTTCCTAGCCTTGGTGCTAGTAGAGAAAAATGTATCAAGTGCATCCAAAGTTTCTTGTGTTGTTTTGCAACCTCTAATGTGTGACAGTAAGAAATGAGAGATATAATTTAAGATATAAGACCTCACCGGAGCATATCTTGCACACCATAGTGTAGGCTTCTCAATCTCCTCTTGTGCAGGTCCTCCTTTGGATCTTGGTATAGGTATCATTTCATCACCATTCACTAACGAGGAAACCAACTCCTCATAATTGAGCATCCTATTTGAAGAAGTTCACCTTTCGAGAAAGGTATATGCAGAAACTCCTTCCTATTATACTGTAATCTATAGTGAGACACTAGAATGAAGACAAGATCCTTGTGTGATGAGGCACGAGGTGTCCTTGCGAGATTCAAAGCTTAGAGGAAGGAGTCTGATGCAAGCAAAAAACAAGGTCAATACATCTCAAGAGGTGGCTACAATACACCTACTTCTAACAGGAAAGAATCCTTCTCATTTATGGTACTGCAAAGACTAGAAAAGCAAGCTAAAGGGTTATGTCGCTTCACCTACTCTGTCACCTATTGGCCTTTCACTTCTTGTTCTTTGTCCTTCCATATCTTTGGGTGCCTTTTGGTGCTCCAAATCACTCCATATGGATACATTTTGCATTTTTTAGTATTCATCTTTTTAATCATAATTTAGCTTTTATCCAAGCCATAAATTTATTTGCACCTTTACTTTAACACTCCCCTTTAAGGTTAGAGTGTAGTCTCTATATTTTCAAGACCTAACTTCCTTTTCAGATTACAAGAAATACATAGATGATGAAGAGGGAGTTAATAAGAGGTGATTATGTGTCAAGCCTCATAATTGGATCTTGCATAAGTTCCATAAATTTCAACACTCCCCCTCAAGTTACAATTGGCATTCCATGCTACTCTTCAATTCTTGTCCTCTTTGCCTTTTACTTGTCTTGTCCTTGTATCTCTTCCTTTGATAGGTAAGTGATTTTTCTTCTTTTCTTTGAAGATTCTTTGGCTTCTTTCTAACTTCATCCTTTCTCCTTTGACTCTTCGAAAGACCTATTCTTCAATTCATATCATAAACCATGCCCCATACAAACTGATAGAATCAAATGATATCACCTTGGCTACAGATATCTTTGTTGCTTCACTCTCTTCCTTGTCCTCCTCTCTTTGCAAATCTCTCTTCTTTTTATAACTTCATGGCTTCATATCTTTTAAGCTTGCATGGTTTCTTTTGATTCTCCTTTGTCTTTGGATAATCTTCAACTTTGTTTATGGCTAGAATTTTTTTTTTGCATCTTCTTTTGATGTTGTGATTTTTGTCATGCTTTGTTCTAGCTTGTCTTCATGACTTCTTTTGTGCATCATGGCTGCTCCTTTCCTTCTAAACACTCTTTCCATATAGGTTCTTTCTCCTAGTGCTTTGAAATTACCTTGTATGGCTACTCTTAGTCTTTCTTTGATTGCAACTACTTCTTCTCCAAATCTGAAAATTGTGTTGGTTCCATTTTTTCTTATTTGGACTCTTCTTTGATGTCCAATCCTTAGCTGATCTTCCAATCCATGCAAGCTAGCTTCCCCTTACTTCATAATCAATAATGGTGTGATCTTCCAATCCCGGCAAGCTAACTCCCCCTTGCTTCATTCTTCATGGCTGATTGTATATGTGAAAAATCCAAATGGTTTGATCATACATGAACTCTTTCATGGGTTCCTCTTCATGTGAAGCACTCATAACTTCCATACCTTCCAAGCTTTCTTCATCACCTAAAAAACAACAAAAAAGAATCCTCAATGTTTGAGAGCTCATCCACATGCTCTCTACATGTTTCCTTGAGGTTCACAATTGGAGACTTCTTCTCTGAGCTCTTCATTTCATTTGTGGTCTTTACATCAGACACAAATCAACAACACTGCTTCTTGCACCTACCAAGGCTTGCCATTCCTCTTGGGATAGATTAGAAAGAAGATTCAACCTTAATTATAAATGCAACTTGTGAAAGACAAAGTGAAGGTCAAAGAGTTTTCTACATTGACTCAAGGTGCAACAATCACTTGGGTGGCAACATAGCTTTGATGACTGATTTGGCGAATAAGGTGAGTAATCATATAGTCCAAACACGTGATAACACAAAGCACAATGTGAAGTCCATTGGATCAGTAAAGGCTAAGGATGGAAGCACTCTTTTGAGTAAGGTTTTGTATGTCCCTATAATTCCAAAGAATTTGATAAGTGTAGGGCAAATTGTAGAGAAAGGATATGCATTAAGGTTCAATAATGATGGAGTTTATGTTGAAGACCCTAGCCATGGATATAAACAAATTGTTTCAGGGAAGAAAGAAGGAAGGCTCTTCACATTGAAGATTCAAGGCAATGTTGGTCATGCCTTGTTCACTTATGGAGAACATAACATCTTTGAGTTAGATCTTTGGCACAAAAGGCCCGGACATTTCAATGAAAGAGGTATTGAGGATATGATTAACAATGGTTCAGTACTTGGATTGCCTAATATTTCAGGTCAACACATGACATACAAGTGTGAATCATGTCAATTGGGTAAAGCTCACAAGAAAACTTATGGTAAGAAAGGGTTTATGTATTCAGAGAAGCTTGAATTGGTGCATACAGATGTGTTTGGAACCTAAAGGTGAAAAGTATGTGTTCATTGGTTATGATGATAAGCAGATGGGTTATAGATTGTGGAGTCCATCCACACAGCAAATCCTCGTGTCAAAGGATTGTGGATTCCATCCACAAAGCAATTCCTTGTGTCAATGAAAGGGGTATTAAGGATATTATTAACAATGGTTCAGTACTTGGATTGCCTAATATTTCAGGTCAACACATGACATACAAGTGTGAATCATGTCAATTGGGTAAAGCTCACAAGAAGACTTATGGTAAGAAAGTGTTTATGTATTCAGAGAATCTTGAATTGGTGCATACAGATGTGTGGGGTCCATCAAAGGACTTTAACATTGATGGTTCGAGTTATTATGTGATTTATGTTGATGATGCTACCAAGTGGATCACTATATATATATATATATATATGATCAAAGATATATCTGAGGTGTTCAATACATTTAAACATTGTGTATCCAAAGAGAATCACAGAGACTAAGGTCAGATGGAGGGGGATAGTGTTTCTCTAATGAGTTCAATGGTTACTTATGAAATGCAGGTATACAAAGGGAAGTTACTTGTAGGTACTCTCCTCAACAAAATGGTGTAGTAAAAAGGAGAAATAGAAATCATGTTGAGTTTGTAAGATCAATCACGAATGAGAAACATTGCCCTAATTACTTGTGGGATGAGGCTCTGAATACAACTACTTATTTGGTTAATAGACTTCCATGTAAGGCCTTGAATGGTATGACAGCATATGAGGCATGGTGGCATAAGAGACCTACCTTAGATCATTGAAACGTTTTTGGATGTTTGGCTTATGCAAATGTACCATCTCAATCAAGGCATAAATTGGAACCTAAAGCTGAAAAGTATGTGTTCATTGGTTATGATGATAAGGAGATGGGTTATAGATTGTGGAGTCCACACACAAAGCAATTCCTTGTGTCAAAGGATGTTAAATTTGATGAGGAAGGTACTTGGTATGTAGGTATAATTAATGTTCATGCAGGTGATGAAGAATTCATGACCCAAAGCAAGGGGAAATCAAAGATTCAAATTCCTAATGATGAAGAGATTGGTGATGCTCAAATTGATAATCAAGAGATGTTGAGGTTTGATCTAGAATATGAAGAACTAGAGACTTCAAAGAGTGGAGAAGTTAGAAGGTCAACAAGGAACAAAAACCAACCCATAAGGTATAGTTATGATACTTCATTTTTGACCACTAAAGATTATGCTTACATAGTGAAAACAAAAGAAGGCCTTCTAGATATGATGAGGCAAAAGGTAAGGAAAATTGGGAAAAGCTATGCAGGAGGAGTATGATGCATTGATGGAGAATGAGACATGGGATTTGGTTTTTAAACCAAATAGTCAGAAAATCATTGGATGCAAATGGGTCTACTAGAGAAAGAGGTATGCCGATGGAAGTGTGTCTAGGTATAAAGCTAGACTTGTTGTGAAAGGGTATGCTCAAACATATGGTGTAGATTATGATGAGACTTATAGTCCTGTGGCAAAGATGAAAACTATAAGAACTCTCATAGCTATCGTTGCATGTAAAGGTTGGAAGCTATGTCAATTAGATGTGAAGAATGCTTTTCTAAATGGTTACATTTCAGGTGAAGTTTTCATGGAGCAACCAGATGGTTTCAAGAATAAATGTTATTCAGAATATGTACGTAAGCTCAAAAGAGCTTTGTATGGTTTGAAGGAGGCCCCAAGGGCATGAAATTATAGACTTGTGAAGTTCTTGAAGGAGCTTGGTTTCCAAGTGTCTAAGGCAGATAATAGCTTGCTTGTTAAAGCAAGTGATGATGGGTTTATTTACATTTGCATATATGTTGATGACATAACTCTTACAGGTACAGATGAGAAGGGCATACAAAGTCTTAAGAAGCTGATGGAGAAAGAGTTCAAGATTAGTGACTTGGGAGACTTGTCATATTTCTTGGGAATGGAGATTTCATATAGTCAACATGGAGTATATTTGATTCAAGAAAGGTATTTGAAGAATTTGCTAATCAAGTTTAAAATGGAAGATTGCAGGTTAGCACCTACTCCAATGGAGGTGAATCATAAATTGAGCAGATATGGAGGAGAAGAATTCAAGGACATGAATTTGTATCAAATTTTGGTTGGTGATCTAACCTATGCTACATTGACTAGGCCTGATTTGTCATATGTAGTAGAAGTGTTGTCTCAGTTCATGCATTGTACTAGGAAAGAACATTGGATTACAGGACAAAGGGTGCTAAGATACATAAAGGGTACACTCAAAGAAGGTTTGTATTATGGACTCACATCAGATACAAAAATCAAGATATATAATGATGCAGATTGGGTAGGTAACTCTGATGATAGGAGGTCAACATATGGATATCTATGTTATGTGGGAGATAAATTAATCTCTTAGTGTTCTAAGAAGCAACATATAGTTGCTTCATCATCTATAGAAGCAGAGTATAAAGGTATGGTTGAAGCTGCAAAGAAGGTTATATGGTTGAAGACTCTCACGAAGAGTTTTGACATCAATCAGAGTACACCCACCATTTATGGAGATAATATGAGTTCATTGTATCTAGTTGCTAACCCTGTGTTTCATGCTACGACTAAACATATTGAGATCCAATATCATTTCTTGAGAGAGAAGGTGATTGATAAAGAAATTGAAGTCATAGACACTTCTACAAAAGATTAGATTGCAGACATGTTAACTAAAAGCTTGGATGGAGCTAAGTTGTAGAGGTTCAAAGACATGGCAGGTATAAAGAGGATGGAGAAAATCACAATTGATGATTGAGGCGGGAGCTGCTGGTGTAGGACAATCACAAATTGATGCTTTGGACAATTTTTGAAGTCATAGAATAAAGCAAAGATCAAAATTTGAGTCTTGAAGATGAGTGCATGGTTAGAAGATGAAGACTTGTATATACATGTACATTAAGCTTGTAATTAGTTCACTTATGCCTTTGTAATGGTGACGAGTTTGTACATATATGCCTATATATACTAGTATAGAGATGGGACATAAATGAGAGAAGAGATATAGAACAAGAATAGATGAGAAGAAGAAGAAGAAAGTGTGATGAATGTATGAGATTCATCAATCAATTTTTCCATGAGAATGGAAGAAAACTTCTGAAATCTGTGTCGCGATCTTTTCTCCATCTCTCCTTCTGTGCTTGTTCATTTTAAAAATCGTTTTGTAGATGTCCATAGTTGATGCACCTATGGTCAAGATTTGAGAGTCTAATTATAATTAAGTTGAGAGAATTTTAAGTAGGAACATTTACATGTGTAAATGTGAAGAAGTGAAGGCAAGGACAGGTGCAATCTCGATGGTCAATGTTTTGATTAGATCTCCCTCCACAGTGTAACGTTTTATGAAAGTAAGCATTCATTCTTTGAGTTGAAAGGTAAGCTAGTTGTGGCTAAAAGCATTTGAATAAACGGGGTCTAGTTTCGAAGAACCATGCATTAGGAGTTGTAGGTGTCAAGTCAACTACACAAAAGAACAATTTTAGACATAGGTATATTGTTTGGAGGAAATCTCAAGATCTACTATCTCGTTTGAAGAGATTTAACTTGAAGAAGGTGTGTGAACTTTAGGAGACACATTATATAAAGTTTCATTGAAAATTTTACACATTTGATCAATCAATGAGTGAATTAAGTGCAGTAGACTTTTCTCTGTAATGAGTTTCTTCACAGTTGACTAAGTCTTGATAATTTGGCAATAGATTTCCAAATTTGGTTGTGGTTATGCGTTTTTCTTGATATAGAGGTGCTCTAACATCAAGAATAACTTGTTTTTTTGGAGATTAATCATCTCCATCATTTACTGGTGAAACCTGTCTCTCAATCATATGAGTATGGTCTATCTAGGTATCAAGCTTCAGAGCCATATGCTCATAGTAATACCTCTTTAAACTTGAGCGCATCTTTTGACCTAAGTGACACTGAGTAAATTCTCCTCAATATATCTCAATAATTAAATAGGTTGAGCATAGATATTCTATATCTTAGGCCATTAGAATATAGATAAACACTTCTCACAACAGGGAATCACGGTTTTAATCCTAAAGCACACTCAAAACACACCCCACATGTAGTCACATAGTGAGGCCATAAAAATTCAGTTTTGATCTGCCTGTTGGTCTCCAATGACACCCCTCGACATTTGGTGAACCTGACGTGAAACGTGACAATTGTGTGCTTAGGATTATTAGGTGTGTTTCAGTATTGATTAAAAATTTATCCTTTACATTCTTCTTGCTTTACAGGTGAGTGAAGAAAGGAGCTTAGTCAACCACAATGACAAATGGAGACTTTGTTGGCATACACCCTTTTCCCTAGCATAAATGCCATGTCAAAAACTCTCCAAGTATAAGGAGTTGGCCTTAGAACCTGCAAAGAAGAAATGAGTGTTGAAATTGTAGATATGAACGAGAAATATGAATTGTTGTCCAAACAAATAAAAGAATTAGAACTAGCTAAAGCTAAGCATGAAAATTGGAGAAAATACCAAGGTCAATCTGTATGCTCTTCTTCTGAAATACATTCACATCATTTTAGAAGATTTAATCCTAGATTTCCACCAAGAATGCCAAATAGGATTCGAAGAGGACCTTTACAATGTTTTTGCTGCAATCAATATGGCCATACATTTTGGACTTGTAGGGCGTATGAAGATGCAAGAAGACGAAAACTAGTGATTGAAAATGAGAGATAAATTTCTAATTTTCAAGAACTATCACCTTTAAAATCAAATCTAGGAAGGGGTGGAATGAAGGAATTCGTAAAGCAAACCCAGACCAAACCAAATCCACCAAATCCATATGAAGAAAGACGAAAATTATTGAAACCTAACATACATGCGAACAACGAAACAAATGAAAAAATAAGTGAGAGGACATGTAAATGAGAACATGAACCAACAGAAGAATTTAGAAGTAGTAAAATGAAGGAGGAAAATCAAAATTTTGAACCAATTATGGAAGAACATTTGGATATAAAAGAAAGTGAATTGGATCATGAAGTACAAGTAGGAGCAAGGAAAGTTGAAAATTTCGAGGTTTCATTTGATCCAATGCTTCTTACTAATGAGAAAGTTTTTGATGAGGAAAAAGTTAGAGAATTACAAACTCAATATAACAAACATGAAAATAATCAAATTAAACAAGCTGAAGGAATTAAACAGGAAGAGATCAAACAAAGTACTATGAATAGAAATTGTGAAAACCAAACAAATGAAACAGAGAAATGACTTCTTGATGATATCATTAAACAAATCGAGAAAAATATGAACATAAATTCAAAAAGTCAAAACCTTTAAAATTGAACAAGAAAACTAAGAATTTACCATTGCAGAAAATAAAAGAAATGAATAAAACATCAACTTGAAGATGAATTAAATTATCAACAAATACATAAAATTTAACTATTAGATTATGGAAAAAAATCAATAGTTATTTTCTTTTGACCTTTTGATAAACAAAGAAGAATTTTTCTTTTTACAAAATACTTACTAAAATATTTTAAGAAGCTATTTTGTAGATGAGAAAGATGAAAATGATGAGAATTCAAAACACAAAAGTTAAAGCCAGGTAAAAGGAAGCTTATGAAAAGAAGGTCAAGCAACGACTAGGAATTAAATGAGGACTTCTTGAATGACAACAATGAAGATGAAGCATGATGTTAATCAGGTGAAACAATTCTAATCTTTATTTATTTTTAATATAAAATTTCTTCTTCATGCATTTGATAGTTATGAATTTACATGTTTCTGGTATAAAAAGTAAATTGTTCAAATTATGTAAATAAGGAATTAGAGATCAAAGTAGGGATGTGTATGTGAGTCAAAGGTAAGAGTTAATGTAATTATGGTTATTATGAGGTTAGGAGAAGGGAAAACTGGACTTGCGACTCTTAGTAGAAGTAGATCTATCTTATACAAGTAAGCTTCCTTAATTTATGAAACATTTAGCTAATGAGATCCTAATTCTGACTATAGCATGCCTCTAGATCCTTGGCTCTGAATAGGGGTTAAGCATTTCTCCTTTAACAAAAAAGTTATGAAGAAAAAGAGAAAAGATAAATACATAAAGCAGTACATTAATGGTTGCTCTAACATGATAAAGAGAAAACTGAAAAAAAGAAAGAAAAACAAAAAGAGAAACAAAGAAAAAAGAATAAGGAAAAGTTATCATGATTTTTTTGTGGTCTCAAAACCATTCCTGAAATGTATTAACAGGCTATATGAGGTGGAGGTCTGCTATAGAAGAATTAGTTAGATGTATCTTGTGGTAGATGGCTAAGAGATAAAGGATGGAACACTTATATAAAATAAATATTACTTTGAGCAAGGTTAATGAAACGGTTAGTACCATGACTATCTAAATAACTCTTATGCGATATTCTAAACCTTGTCTTTAAACTTCATGCATTGAACAAAAAGGTTTCAAATTCAAATCTGTATAATTTTAAAGATTTTCTTTGTTATCAAAATATATACTTGCATTTAAAAGCATTTCTGCCATACTAATTAAAGTTAGTTAATCAATTTTTCCAAAAGAATTTGATGCTGCTTCCCATGATCTACAGGGTGGCCCATCAAGACGATGTGCAGGTTTGGTGGGGGCAGATGTTGGAACAATTTCATCCTTCGAATTTACATACAGGAAAGAAAAATCAGATTGGTTATTTTTAATCTCTTTCAAACACCTTTGATACCATTTTTTTTATTTGACTAATCTCTCTCTAGTACCTATAGGCAGCAAAATTATAAAGTTGTAAACTAATAAGACCTCATCATATGAATTCTTTATGTTTATGATATTGTATATGATTGAATGGATACAAGTCCTAAGAATAAAGATATTCAACCTTGCTTATGTATGTGTTAGCATGGGTATCATGGGTATGATTAAGTATGTGCCCAATATGTATGCACATTTGTGTTTATAAATATGGATAAGAATGTCTACATACCTATGTGTGTGAAAGTGCATGAATAATTAATTACATGAGACCATCTATATACCCTGCATGTGCATACATGTTACTAGTTTTTATCCTAAGTGTCTCAGTATTTGTGTGATTGTGAGCATGATACTCATTTGTGTTTGCGACCATGAATATGTGTGTACACATATAAGAGTATGTATGCATGGGTGTGATTATCTTATAAGGAACCTTATGGGTATAAACCTATGTGTCTATCTATATATATGAGTATTTAAGTAACTGTGTTTGTGCTATGTGAATGTGTTTGAGGGTTTGAGTGTGTATATGTATGTATAGATGTGTATGTGTGTAAGCATAAATGCTCATATGTGTACTCAAAGATATTCTATATAAGTATTAATGACTACGAATTAATATGTTTTTGATGTGAGTATTTACATATATGTGATGTGTGTGAACATTTGGTTTAATAAATATTAAAAGTATGATTACATTTGGTTAATATATCTTATATTATGATTTAACTATCTATCCTAATATGTGTGTGTATGTGAATATTAAATTATTTTATTACATTATACTTTAGTGTAAGATTAAATTAAATAATATTAAGGAGTTATAGAAAAATAAGAACAAAAGAAATAGATTTAAAAGAAAAAAAACGTAAGTAAAAGTCTAGTGTGTGTATGTGTGATTGTTAAAGTGTGGTGTGTGTGAGTTATGTGTTAAAGTGTGGTGTGCGCGAGTTGTGTGTTGATGTGTGGTGTGTTTGAGTTGTGTGTTAAAGTGTGGTGTGTGTGAATTGTGTGTTAAAGAGTGGTGTGTGTGAGTTGTGTGATTAAAGTGTGTGTGTGTGTGGTATGCATGAAAATGTGTGAGCGTGTGCATGTATTGTGCATGTATGAGTGCATCTATATATGTGTATATTAGTTTGTGTTTTTTCTAATGTTTTTTCCTATAGAGAGCATTGACGACCATTTACAAGTAGCTCAGACCAGGAGATTGGAGTTGCATACACGCTACTTCTTCCATTTTTCCTATATCAATTTCTTTTCGCTTAATCCTGTATTAGGATTTTAGAAAGTTATCCTAGCAGTTTTACTTATTTTTGTATAAGGTTATATTTTTGAAGTAGTTTACATTCATGATTAGGATCAACAAGAAAATAGTTTTACGTAATCCACATCAAAGATTAGGCAATTATTGAATCACTTGATCAATCATCAATTTATATTGTATGTTATATATTTGTTTCTGATGTCTCTAATAATGAGTCTACGAATGAGAATGCTATTTCTTCATCTTTTATTTTTAAGTTATTATTAACTCCACCTATAAATAATACCACTCAATGTAAGAAGAACGTAGTTAATACAGAGCTAGAAGAAGAAGAATTCATAAAAGATTGCATTACTAGTGAAACCTTAGTCTCTCAATCATATGAGTATGGTCTGTCTAGGTATCAAGCTGCATAGCCATATGGTCATAGTAATACCTCTTTAAACTTGAGCTCATCTTTTGACCTAAGTGACACTAAGTAAATTTTCCTCGATATAGTTCAATAGTTAAATAGGTTGATCATAGATATTCTATAGCTTAGGTCATTAGAATATAGCTAAACACTTCTCACAACAACGAATCACGGCTTTTATCCTAAAACACACTAAAAAACACCGTGTGTGTAGTCACACAGTGAGTCCATAGAAAATTCAGTTTTGATCCACCTGTTGGTCTCCAATCACACCCCTTAATAGCACCTCTACTCTCTATATACACAACCTTGTAATGTGGCCCTATATTAATGCATATTGTGGAAATGCATGAGCTAAATGGTGCAAAAGATGGGGCTATGCCAAAGGCACATGGTTTTTGCATGTTGAGGCTTCCTATGTTGCTTATAGATGTTGGAACAATCTTTGTTTGGAGGTATCTAGTGGACATGAAATGATGCAATCAATTGGTGGTTGAATGACAACTGATCATTCCTCCCTATAGGGACCCATTTTAGAACTGTGTTTGGTCATGTAGAGATCACCGTTGACCTCTTCGTCTTTGGATGGTTTCACACATTTTGTATCCCTCGTGGTTGGCTATTTGGCTCTTTGGGGGCTACTAGTATTGTTGGCTTTGGAACCCATATCCTTGATGATTGTCTTCTTACTATTGTTGAAGAGGTGATTTGATCTTCTTTTGATCTTTGTGCTTGGTTTTGAACCTTACCTCACCTTGGCTTCTTTATTGGGACTTTTCCCATGATAGAGCTCATAGATTTTTATGTATGTAAGAGTAACGACATATGTAAGCATCCATGTTGATTTTCACCTAACTCCTTAGGCACCCAAATTTATATGTTATTGTGGTCGACCTTCATCGACTACTTTGGAACCCAAATTTGGAGTACTCTTTGAGATAGAGATCTTCATTGTTCTATTAGTTGTTGCATTGGGTTTCTCCTCTGCTTCTTTGATGATGAATTTGACTGCTATGTTGTGATTGGCTACTCTCCCTTTTGTATCCGGATTTGCTTCATGCGAGAAACTACTTGGTTCTTGAATTCTCCTTGTCTATTGGATATACTGACTGTCTTGCACTATTTCACTTGCCTCAGTGGTGTTGATATATTTAGCTATTGATGTCTGTGAACACTCTAGGACCGCCGGGGCACTTTTTTCCCTCGTTAGGAGGTTTTTTCCCCCATTGTGTATTACGCCAATTGCCCTAATGGGCTACTTATCTTTGTACATTCTCTATTAATACATTTAGTATTGTGTGTTGCGCTCCAAGCTTCTTCTCCTTCCTTGTGTTGTTCGTGTGCTTCTACAGACATATAACTCCAACGATTGGTATTAGAGCAATTCGTTGCTTCATCTAGGGTGCCGTTGACACTCCTCCAGTTGCAATCTCAGAATCGCACAAATTTTGGTGAGCATACTTAGCGTGTTTTTGAGATCAAAACAGCTTTGCTTTGTGGTGCCAAAATCACGATCTGAGCTCGTTTCGGCCTCCGAATGCACTATCGTAGCACTTGTGCAGGCTATTTTGTCTTTTTGTGCCAAAGGTATATACCTATTTCTATTCGCTAGTATAAGCGTCTCGAAGTCTGCTACAGGTTTAGCAGAACTCGTCTAGGCAATTCTGTTCAACTTTTTGAGATAGAGTTAATTTTTTGCATCAAGGTATTTTAATCACCAGCCATGGCTGAAAGCAGTGATGTATTTCGTATGTTGGCTATTGAGGATAAGTTGGATGGTACCAGCTATCCGTTGTGGGCTTATATGATGCGACATGTATTGGATGCAAAAGGACTCTGCAACATTCTGCAGGGTGTTGAAAAATGTCTTATCACACCTGCAATTGTTACACCTGCAGGTACTAAAGCTGATGGAGAAGGTGTCGAAGATGATGATATTTTGCATATTCGTGTTCGTGTTGCAGTTTCTGTTACCGTTAGTGTCCATGTGAAAGGCCAAATGGCCACCGGACACTTCTTTGTATATGTTCTTTAATAAAACATATAGTGGCCTGGTCAGTCACAGACTGTAAGTTCGACCGCATTTGTAAGACATAAGAAGTCTGTCTTCGTGCTCCCTGTGTACTGTGTTTTCTGCGTATTCTACACCTCTGTGCGGAGTACTGTGTGCAGCGTCAGGAGCTTGGTTTTTCTAGTCCGAGCATATCATCGTGGAGCTCTCGAGAAGAAGAGTGCAGTGCGGTGCATCGCCATCGAAATACTTCACTGGTATCGCCCCCCCCAAGCTTTCTCCAAGGCTTACGATTAAGGCGGCGACCAAGGCATAGACCTTGGCATACCTTGTCATCCGAGTCACAGAAGTCACCGTTGGCGCCGTTGGCTGCGCGCGAGGGAGGACCTCAATGATCAAGGAATATAGAGGTTCCCGGTACTTCCCGGGAGGTCACCCATCCCAGTACTGTTCCCCCCAGAGCTCGCCTAACCGTGGCAATCTCTTGCCACTAAGCTACACTCTTGTGGTGTTTGAAGAAGGGGAAAGACTAAGTTTGACATTACCTTGAACAAGTTTTGGTCCCTCAAAGCTTCATTTTTTGCTTTTAAAGCCTATTTCTGAAGCAATTTTGGGGTGTTTTTCGAGCCATTTCGGAGTACTTTCGCACGTAGTTCTCTTCACATAGGTCCAAGAACATCAAGAAGAGTGTTCCTTGTACTTCTCAGACAATAAATATCAACCTTAGAGGCTGTATTTTCAGCCACACTCGTAAAACTACAGGTTTCTCGAGGGGTTTTCAGTTTTGGTGGGAGTAGTCGCTGCAAATTTATGCAGGTTTTTAAAGCCTAAAACATCAAAGTTGACAGACACTTGCAGGTGTTATTGGCTAGTTTTTGGGCTGTGTATTCAGCCTTTTAGTGTCATTTTACTGCATATATTGAGCACATACACACCATGTACGCTTCTATGGATACCGCTTATGTACGTCCATGTGGGCATTGATATAGCGGTTACGTTCTTTGCATAAAGCCTTTTACGTTTGATAAAGAGGGTCGTGGTGATGTTTTCTTAACTGGGAGACACCCAGATGTGGGGGTCTCTTCGGTGATGCAGGTGGAAGACTTACCCAGCCTCGCCATAGGAGATGTATGATAGTTGTTCATAGGTGCTCGATAAGCCTAGTTGGCTTCTATTGGGTAACTGATTATATGCAGTGGAGTCAGTGATTCACCATGCAGGTAGACATGTCAGTACTTGCAGTTTTATGATACTTTGACACTGGTCATATGCTAATTTTGCAGAGGATACTCTGGCAAAATTTTTCCAGATTTCTGGTTTAGTCAACTATATAGTGGTCGATTTACTCCTTGATACACATATTTGTTGGTGTTTGGACTCTTCTAGCTCCATTATCATTCTATTCAGTTCTCTACGATCATGGCATCAGAGGTCTCAGGCACATCCGGTGGATCAGGGTCTAGTGCTAGCGTTCCAAGGAGGAGCTATAACTTGCAGGGCAAAGACCATTTTGAGATCCAAAAATTTGATGGCACAAACTTTGCTCTATGGAAGAATCAGATTAAAGATGTGTTGATTCAAAGAAGGCAATGGAAGCCAGTAAATGGGATTTCAAAGAAGCCTACTGACATGGATGAAGATGATTGGGATGAGTTAGATGAAATGGCCAGGTCTACCATTCGATTGCACCTGGCAGATACTGTTTACTTTATAGTATTAGACTGTGAAAGTGCAGAGGAGCTTTGGAAGAAGTTATGCAATACATATGAAAAAGAGACGGCATCAAATAAAGTATATCTGATGAGAAAATTATAGGACCTTCGTATGAAGGACACAGATAGTGTTGCTGCTCATCTAAATGAGTTTGATGCCATATTCTCCCAGTTACAGGCTCAGAAAATGGATATGGACAATGAAATGAAAGCAGTATTGTTGTTATGCACCCTGCCATCATCATGGGATACATTTTGCACAGCTATTAGCAATAGTGCACCAGGTGGTAAACTCGTCTATGATGACATATGTGGAGCACTCTTGAGTGAGGAGATTCGTAGAAAATCTATGGTTGGCACTCATAGTGGAGATGCATATAATGTTTGTGATTCTTACCAAGGAAAGAATCAACAACGTGGCAGGAACAAGAACAAGGAAAAGAATGGTCAACGGAATAAGAGCAGAAGTAAATCAAGGAAGAGGGATATTGAATGCCATTATTGTCATAAGAAAGGACACATGAAGAAAGACTGTTATGCATTAAAGAATGCTAAAGGTAAAGGACAGAATGTTGATGGGCATGTTAAACAGTTACGTGCATCATCTACTTCGACTGTGAAGATTGAAGAAATTAATGTTATTTCTGATGATGCTGATGTGTTGACACTTGATAGTACTGTGCCATCTGAGGCACTTATGGCTAATTCTCTTTCCCACACCTGGCTGCTAGATTCTGGTGCTTCTTTCCATGTGACACCACATAGAGAATGGTTCTCTAATTATGCAGCAAATTCTCTTGGTACCGTGAGACTTGGTGACTCTTACCAGTGTGATGTTGTGGGGATTGGAGACGTGGTTGTGCAATTCATTGACGGTTCAAAATTTACTATGCATAATGTACGCCATGTACCTCAGTTATCACACAGTTTGATGTCAGTTGGTCAACTTGATGACCTTCGTTACAAGGTGGTCTTCTATGCTCAGTCCTTTCGTATATCAAAGGGCAATATGGTTATTGCAAAAGGAAGGAAAGTTGGCTCACTTTACCCTTTATTTGTATCACAGAAAGAACACTTGTTAGTTGTTACTGAACAGCCTATGGCTTGTATCTGGCATGGTCGTTTGGGCCATATATCTTGTAGTGGAATGGAAAATCTTTCTCGTTCTGGCTACTTACCTGTGTTATGTTTCTCTGACTTTTCATTTTGTGAGCATTGTCAATATGGAAAGCAAACCAGAAATGTTCATAAAACGCACATTGACTCTTCAATTCAGCCTTTAGATCTTGTTCATACAGATGTGTGTGGTCCTATGCCCACTAGGTCCTTAGGTGGTTCTCTTTACTTTGTCACTTTCATAGATGATGCTACTAGAAAAGTCTGGGTATATCCTATCAAATCGAAGGATGATGTATTCCCTACTTTCAGAAAATGGCTTGCTTCTGTTGAGACTGAAAAAGGAACTAAGCTTAAGGCTTTACGTTCAGATAATGGGGGTGAGTATACCTCACATGAATTCAGCCTTTTCTGTCAGTGTAGAGGGATTCGTAGAGAGTTTACAGCTCCTTATACCCCAGTACAGAATGGTGTAGCTGAGAGGATGAATAGAACTATTCAAGATAGAGTAGTCTCTATGTTGCATCATGCAAACCTCTCACAAGGTTTTTGGGCAGAAGCAGTATTGACTGCAGTTCATGTGATTAACCTTTCACCTAGTACTGCCAAAGGTCTGAAAGTGGCACAAGAGTTATGGAGAGGGAAAGCACCATATTATGATCATCTTCGAGTTTTTGGGTGTGAAGCATATGTTCATATACCCAAGAATCTTAGACAGAAGTTGGACCATAAGTCAAAGAAATGCATTTTTCTTGGATATGGTCGAGAAGGACAATTTGGATATCGCTTATGGGATCCTGAAACACGGTCAGTGATCAGAAGTAGTGATGTCATTTTTAATGAGTCTAAGATGCATAAACAGCCGATTAAGGAGGTTGAAGTGAGAAGAGTGGTGTTTGAGGATACTAGTCCTCCGGTTAGCATGCATAAAAATGCTGCACATAGGGATGTTCAAGAGAATGTCCATTCAGATCAGTTTGCACATGTTCTTGTTCAGCAACCATTGAGACGTTCTGCACGTGTCTCATATTCACCTGATAGATATGTTCCAGGTTTAGATTTTGTTATGCTAACAGATGCCGGTGAGCCCTCTTGCTACAAAGAGGCTATGCAGACAGAGGATCATGTCAAGTGGGAGCGTGCCATGAAGAGTGATTTGGATTCTATTCACAAGAATGGTACTTGGGACTTAGTACCTTTGCCAAAGGGCAGGAAAGCTTTACCATGTAAATGGGTATATAAGCTGAAATTCACATCAGATAGTGCTTCTCCAAAATATAAAGCACAACTTGTTGCAAAGGGTTTTAAGCAACAACATGGTGTTGATTTTGAGGAAATCTTCTCTCCAGTGGTCAAGATGACTACTTTGCGCATGTTGCTTGGATTCGTTGCAATGGAGGACTTAGAGCTAGTCCAAATGGATGTGAGAACAGCTTTCTTGCATGGAGATCTTACAGATGAGATCTATATGGAACAACCAGAGGGTTATGTAGTTCCTCGCAAGGAAAGTCTAGTTTGTAAGCTCAAGAAGAGCTTGTATGGACTTAAACAGTCTCCTAGACAATGGTACCAAAAGTTTGATGCTTTTATGAAGTCCCAAGGCTATTCTCGGAGCAATGAGGATCATTGTCTCTACACAAAGAGATGTTCTGATGGCAGCTTGATATGCCTGATACTTTACGTCGATGATATGTTGATTGCTGGGAAGTCCTCTTATGATTTGTCAATTCTCAAAAAGAAGTTGAGTTAGACATTTGATATGAAGGATTTGGGGGATGCCAAACATATTCCTGGCATGCGCAGTACTCGTGATAGGAGTAAAAGATGCATATACTTGTCTCAAAGTGAGTATATATCCAAAGTACTTCACCGATTCAATATGCAAGGTGGAAAGGCATTGAGTACACCTTTACCCACATATGTGAAATTGAGCAAGGATGACTGCCCCAAATCAGATGAGGAAAAGGAATTCATGACCAAAATTCCCTATCAGTCTGGTGTTGGTAGTCTCATGTATGCTATGGTAGCTACGAGACCAGACATTGCATTTGCAGTGGGAGTTGTGAGCAGATATATGTCTAATCCTGGCAAGAAACATTGGGAAGCGGTCAAAATGATTTTGAGATATCTGAGTGGCACTAAGGACAAGTGTCTATGCTTAGGTAGAGGGAGAGCATCCATTATTGGTTACACAGATTCTGACTATGCTCGTTGTGTAGACAATCGTAAGTCTACATCAAGGTACATTTTTAATTTTGCTGGAGGTGCTATCTCTTGGAGATCTCGTCTTCAAGAATGTACAGTTGGTGGAAAACAGAAGCAGAGTATGTTGCAGCAAGTGAGGCATGTAAGCAAGCATTGTGGCTTTCTCGTCTTGCTTGTGATATGGGTTTGCCTCAGCATGTACCTCACTTGCTCAGTGATAGTCAGAGTGCCATTGCTTTGGCTAAGAATCCGGTCTATCATGCAAAGACCAAGCACATTGAGGTGAGGTATCACTTCATTAGATATTGCTTAGCCACTGAGAGCATTATTCTTGAGAAGGTTCACACTCGAGATAATGCTGCAGATGATTTGACTAAAGCTCTACCACAGGATAGCTTTCGACACTGTTGTCACTTGATGGGGGTTACTTGATTCTTGATCTTACGCAGTCACTTGTATATTGTGTAACATGCCCATCAGGTGGGAGGTATAGTTTGTATACTTACACTCAGGTATTCTTTATCATTCTTTCTTTTTTCTCCCATAGTTACTCTGGCCATATTGGCCTTTAGTGGGAGATTGTTACCGTTAGTGTCCATGTGAAAGGCCAAATGGCCACCGGACACTTCTTTGTATATGTTCTTTAATAAAACATATAGTGGCCTGGTCAGTCACAGACTGTAAGTTCGACCGCATTTGTAAGACCTAAGAAGTCTGTCTTCTGCTCCCTATGTACTGTGTTTTCTGCGTATTCTACACCTCTGTGAGGAGTACTGTGGGCGGCGTCAGGAGCTCGGTTTTTCTACTCCGAGCATATCGTCGTGGAGCTCTCGAGAAGAAGAGTGCAGTGCGGTGCATCGCCATCGAAATACTTCAGTTTCTGCTGCACCTACTATAGAGCAAATTCGTTGGGATGGCAGAGATGCTCAGGCACATGCATTGATAGCTTTGATTGTCAAGCATGCCATTATTCCTCACATGCGCTCTTGCAGAATAGCTAAGGATGCTTGGGATACACTTATCACATTATACCAAGCTAGGAATGAGGCTCGTGTTGCTTACCTCTGAAAATAGTTGGAGAGTGAGCACATGAATGAAGATGATTCTATGGACAGTTTTTTAACAAAGATCAAAGACTAGAAGGAGCAATTGATTTCTACTGATGAGGTTATAACAGATAGCTCACTTGTGTAGACTGTTTTAAATGGTCTTCTTGATTCATATCAGATTTTTGCTTGTACTCTTCGGCTGATGATGAAAAGCAATCCAGCGGTACAGAGGCAAAGAAGAAAGAGGCTAGAATGGTTGTTGCAGAAGCCTCTACACCAAAAACGAAGTCTGCTAATCTTGTGCAAGAAGAAGAATGGGCATTTACTACTATTGTAGTTTTGACCCATCTTCTCATACGCACTGCTTGTCTATAGTGGACTCAGATGTTTGGTACTTTGACAGTGGGGTGACCAAACATAGTACCATATGGAGTGATAGATTGCAGTGCTTTAGTGGGACACCTGTTAAGTACATATGCTCCACACATGACGGCCTCAAGCTAGAAACTATGTGGTAAAGCCTAACTCTTGACCATACACCTCGCCATCTCCATGAGTGACCTGTTCTTTTGTTCAAGAACTCCATTCTGTTGAGGTGTATACGGCACTGTACACTGGTGTTTTATCCCACGTTCAGCCAGAAATGCATTAAAATCAGAAGACATATATCCCCCCTCGATCTGAATGGAGGGTGCCAATTTTACATGCTAACAGATTTTTAGCCAAAACCAAAAACTATTTGAAGCTCATGAACACTTTGGAATTTGCCTTCAATCGATATACCCATGCATGCCTGGAAAAATCATCGATGAACGTCACAAAGTAAAGATAATTTCGAAAAGAAGGTGTTTGCATAGGACCACACACATCAATATGTACAAGCTACAATTTCTGAGTAGCCCGAAGTGAACTATCTTTTGGAAAGGAGGAACGCCGCATTTTGCAGCCTTCACAAACATGTTTTCCGGGTGCGTCAAGTTTGGGCAAAGAGGACACCATTTCAGATTTCTGCAGGCATAGCAAACTAGCAAAATTCAGATGACCAAAGCGTGCATGCCAAAGCTTTGCATCTAACAAAGCCTGAGAATCATGTACTGCACATGCCAAATCATTTACATTCCTTTCATAGTCTATGAGCTTATACAGTCCACGACATAAAATGCCAGAAGCAATAATCACATGGCCATTTAATAGATCATGAACTGTGCATCTGTCATCAACAAATTTCACAACGAAGCCAATCTTGGCTAATGTAGAAACTGATAACAGACTTTTCTTGATCCCTGGCACAAACAAAGCATCTGACAAAGTGAAAGAACTACCATCAGCGGTAGTCAAAATGATCTTCCCAACTCCCATAACAAGATAAGAGGAGTTGTTGGCGCATGTAATAGTATTCCCTGTAGGGGCCAGCTCGAGTGAAGAGAAGAAACTCATGATCGCAAGCCGTCTGTTGCACATCTGCGTGTTTTTGGTTGTTTGGCATATGGATTAGTGCATGAACACCATCACAGAAAATTGGATGATAAAGCAGTAAAATGTATTTTTGTTGGGTACAGTTCTCAAAGGAAAGGCTATAATCTGTATCATCCACAGACTAAACACATTATGGCTAGCCGTGATGTTGTTTTTGTGGAAGATGCTATTCAGCCATTGCTTTCATGTACTAAGCAGACATCTGTTAGCTCCAAAGACATGTATGATACTTTGTTGCCTCTCTTTACAGGTGGAGAGTCTAGTGCTGGTCCTACTGAGGCAACTTCTCAGCCTTTGCAGGTTTCATGTGATGATGCAGATCATTCCATTTCTGATGCAGATTAGATGATGCACTAGTTGATGAGAGAGCTGATATTGAGGAGGCAAAAACTATGCCAAAATGTCTGGTGCAAACTTTGCATGACAGCAAATTAGATGCACCTCTATCATATCGTACTCGTTCAGGCTCTCATAGTGCCTCTTCTGCATCAGATTGCTATGCTATGGCTGCATCTAGTCTTTGTGATGTGAATGAGCCTGTTTCATTTGATGAAGCACAAAATTCAGAAAATTGGATGGCTGCTATGCAATCTGAATATGATGCTATAATGAAGAATGGTACTTGGTATTTATGTGGCTTGCCTCTTGGCAAGAAAGAAATTGGCACTAAGTGGGTTTACAAGCTGAATTGTAAGCCAGATGGAACAATTGACAGGTATAAGGCTAGGCTTGTTGCAAAGGGTTATGCACAGGAAAGAGGCATTGATTTTGATGAGACCTTTGTACCTACATGTTGTATGACTACAACTCGGAGCATCTGTGCACTTGCAGCCCATCATGGTTGGAATGTACATCAATTGGACATTAAAACTGCATTTCTGAATGGTGATTTGCATGAAGAAGTGTATGTTTTTCAACCCCGTGGCTTTGTGAAGAAAGGGCATGAAAACCAGGTGTGCAGGTTAAAGAAGGCATTATATGGTTTAAAGCAAGCACCACATGCTTGGTATGAGAGGATACATGCCTATCTTATTGCACATGGTTTTGAGAACAGTCCAACTGAAAGCACCTTATATGTTAAGCGTGGTAATGATGTGCTTCTGATCATTGTTGTCTATGTTGACGATATGCTGCTCACTGGTCCCATTGAGAAGCATATTGCTGATTTTAAGGCTGATTTGCATGCCTCATTTGAGACGTTTGATTTGGGGCTTTTGCATCACTATTTGGGCATTCAATTTATGCAAGTTGATGGTGGAATGGCTTTGTGTCAAACCAAATACATTGACACATTATTGCAACATTTTGGCCTTGAAGACTATAAGACTATCGCCACTCCTATGGAGACAGGTTTACGATTGAGTCTTCATGATGTTGTTCTCTATTAGCAGGCTATTGGATGCTTTATTTACTTATGCATTACTTGGCCAGATATTCAGTTTACTGTCTCACAGATGAGCAGGTTTATGCATTGCCCAAGTGTCAAGCATTGGCAGGCGGTTAAGCGCATCTTTTGCTACTTGAGTGGTACTCGGCTACTTGGGTTGTTTTATCCCAAGGGGGGATCACTACCGCCAGATTTGCATGCTTTTTCTGACTCTGATTGGATTGGTTGCTATGACACTCATGTCTCCACTAGTGGCTTTTGCTTCATGCTTGGTAGCTCATGTATATCTTGGTTGAGCAAGAAGCAGCCTATTGTGGCCACTTTCAGTTGTGAGGTTGAGTATAGGGAAGCTTTAATAGCTACTATTGAGTGTGTGTGGCTCAGACGCCTTATGGCTGATTTGGGTGTTGGTCAGTCTTCTACCACCACCATCTTCACTGATAGTCAGAGCGCATTGGCAATTGCGAGGAACCCTATGTTCCATGCTAGCACTAAGCACATTGAGGTGCATTATCATTATGTCAGGGAGAGGTTCTCTGCTGGGAAGATCAGCTTGGCATATGTGCCCACACAAGAGAACATTGTAGACCTTTTCACGAAGGCTCTGCCTAGGGAGAAGTTTGAAGCTTTTCGCAAAGCTTTGGGCTTACTTCCTTTTGTGGAGTGATTTCCACATAGCTTGGCACTTCCTTATACATGAGTGCCAGCTACCTATTCATTGCATCACTCCCGGGGGAATTTGTTGATATATTTAGGTAGTGATGTGTGTGAACACTCTAGACTGCCGAGGCACTTTTTCCCCTCTTTAGGAGGTTTTTTTCCCCTGGTGTGTATATACACCTATTGCCCTAATGGGCTACTTATCTTTGTACATTCTCTAGTAATACATTCAGTATTGTGTGTTGTGCTCCAAGCTTCTTCTCCTTCCTTGTGCTCTTCGCGTGCTTCCGCAAATGTCTATCTCCAACAAGTGATGAACTACTGTGGCTACATTAGTCTTTGAAAAAAGGAGAGAGATTCCCTTGCTTTTGAGCCTGTTCTTCTATGATTGACTCCTTCTGCATCGTAGAGCTTTTGACACAAACAACATCTTATTCTCTAAGATTACTCTTAGAAGAACTAGGAGAATATGAGATACTTGGATTTGTGATCATGCAATTCTCTAATTCTATTTTAATGCATTGTTCATCTACCCAAACTTGAAGAAGTTGACTTCTTAGGTTTAAGTTGTCTACATGGTCATAGATCCAATCTTAACCCAAGAAAAGTGGTTCCATAAGGTCCTCATCTTGACACACTAGCATTTTGAGTATAATTGGGACATTTTGAAGGTAGATGGGAAGCTCCACCTTGCCCAAACAAGGGGTTTCCAGACCTCCCAATCCTATCAGTCATGCTTCTATGAAATTGATGTTTAATTGTAGATCTTGGCAGTATGAGCATCTAACTACACTAGTTGTTGCACTTGAGTCAATCAAGGCTTTCACAGTCCTTACACTCTTTCCTTGTCCTACCTCTACGATCACAAAGGGATGTCAGTCGATTATTCGAGGAACAATCACACCCAATGTTTGGCAGATGGCCATGTCGTATCTTGGGGCATTGGGATCAACATCTAGGCCTTGTCACCTTACTTTATTTTTCCTAATGTGTTGTCTAGTCTCTACTTGTGCTGCTTTTTGCTTCTTACCAGTTTTGATTCTTATTAGCATATCCTTTGTAAGAGGTTCTTGATATAGATTGACTTGGCATCCACTAAAATAGCTTGGCAAGATGTCACCTTCTAGAGTGTCCAATTTAACCACACTGATTGTTGAAATTCTATTAATGACCATGGGTCCATATCCTTACTTTTCCAATTTACGAGCATGTTGCTTTAGTGTATAAACCAACGCTAGGTCTCCTTCTTTCAATCCTGTATCCTTGATATGTCCATTGAAGTATGCCTTTTGTCTTTTCTTTGTAGCATAGTGTTACTTCTCTCTTCTAACCAACTGTATCAAATATGACTATAGTAAACAGAGTAACATGCAGAGTTAGTGGGATGGACAGGGTTCTGTAACTAGAGGCCCTATGATATTTTCCCGCGTGTTAATCAATCACTTCTACAACTTATTGAAATAATGTCTTACCGTTCACACCTTAGTGTGCCTTAAACTTGTGTTAGTTATATTCACCACTTGAATCACTAATCAATACACTGCTTTGAGCATTACTTTACTCAAAAATATCTATTCTCCACTTAATGTTAGCACAAATAACATACTACCAGATTCACTTATTTTGAACTTTATATAACCAACACTGAATACTTGATTATTAATGAGATTGTAGTCTATCACATTAACTTTCAATCAGGACTTCTTTAATGCTTAATTACCACAAAAAAAGATGAATCACTCATCTATCACTTAGTGACACCGCATTGTATAACACCAAACAACGGTTTGAGGAAATGTGGTCTGAACATGTTCGCTCAACCACACGTAGTCCAGTGCAGACTCATCGAGTGTCACCTATGGAACGACACGAGTACATCCCCTTTTGTATTAATGTTGGAAAAGGGTTACAATTTTTAGGCCATTATGGCACTTCAAAAAACTATTTACATAATTACAATATGAAAAATAACAAGAATATCTGGTAGCCTAACATTGGCATGCATGGTGGACTCAAACCCAAAATACAAACTAGTCTTCATCAATAATACTCTCTATATACATAGTGCACGCTTCTTCAGAGGTTCATTTTATTTCTTCTACAAAGCCCTAAGTAACTTCTGTAAATGTTTTGGATCTAACAACTAGGCATCTGGACTAGCCGAACTTGAAGAACTAGGCATCTCGATCTAACAACTAGGCATTTGGATCTAACAACTAGGCATCTCGACTAGCAGAATTTGAAGAGAAAGCTTGAGTAAGCAACTCCTGACTCTGTTCTCACAAAAAGGCTTCTTGAAGATATAAGTCATTCGTTAAGGTGACACAGCACTGGAGTTTACTATCGTCATCCTCAACTTGGATTCTTGATAGCTTCTTAGTTTGAATACCGAATTGTTTCTCGAGTCTTTCCATTTACTGAGACTAGAATTGTATGGTCCTGAAATATGCATGCCTTTCTTTTTGGGAAGCTTCCAACTCTTTCATCAATTGAATAGAAATTCCTATTTCATCACTCAAGGCTTGTGCTTTCTGAAACAATTCTTCTTTCATAGCTACCCATTTTGTCTCCCATTGTACTGCTTTGGCATGAACATCTATGCAAGTTTGTTCCAAAGTTACTACTTTCTCTGTGGTAGCCTCCAAGATAGAACCCATGCTATCCAAAGCTGTCTCTTTTTTGGCAAGGAATGTACGTAACTAAGTCAACTCAGTTTCTTGACTGACAAACTGTTGTTGTAATTATGCTTCATTAGCTCAAAGACCTAAAATTTATTCTTGGAGAGGAGTGATATTTGCTTCCAAAAGATCAAGCTTATGCTGAACTTCTACTTAATTGTCTGCTTGTCAGTGACCAAATTCAGAATGGATTATGGGAGGGAAATAGGTAATGTTGTAGATTGGGCTGGCATTATAGAAGAAGTACAGGCCATGGCAACATCTTGAGAGTGGGTGGGGAGTAATCAAGGGAAGACGGAGGTCTGTTGGTAGAAGAGTCACTGGAAGAAGAAGAAGTATCAGGTGAAATGATAAGGGCAAAAGGCACAGTAGGAGGAACAAGCTATCAATGGACAAGCAAAGATGGAGAAGCATTGACCACAACTACAACTGCAGCTTCCTGGGCATCCTTGGGTGAGGTAAGAAGGTGGTTGGGAAGGTCCTCGATGAGAGTGGTGAGGATCACCAGGGCTGACGAAGAAATTGAAGATGAGGAAGAGACCGCACATGCCTTAAGAGGGCAGTTAGGAGGTGTTGTTAAAATTTCACCCACTTCCTTGATGGTCCATTCATAGTAGATAAACCCACTTTGTGATGATTTCTTTCGTAGGAACTTCTGTGGTAACTATCACCATGGTAGAAGCTTCTTTTTGGGTGACGATGATGCCCATATTGAGGGGTGTAGAGGAAGTATTGGAAGAAAGAGAAACAGTGCCCAATTGATGGTCTCTCGAGTAGCCACATTAATGATCGAGTACATCATTTTGAAGATATCGTAATTCTATTTCTGGAGATTAATAGACACTATGAATTGGAGGGCATGACACTCTAGAGCGGGTCAACACATGATGGCATACTCGTTGGATGACTTACGCGGAAATAGTTAATTCATAGTAGGTATAGGTAATTGTGTAACTTCATTGTGGCCTTCATTCGATAGGCAAAGATTGGAAACAACAGTGGCAAGGGTGATGGAGATGGTGAAGGAAGGGTTAACAGTGGGCCAGGCTCGGTCGGGGGCAAGGCACTAGGTGATGGTGCGAGCTAAGGTCAGTGACAAGGGATGTGCCAGCATGGTGTGCCACGGTAGCTCAGCGAAGTTGAGCAAGCCACGTACTCGAAAGTACTCGGCAAGCTCAGTAGGGATGTCTATGTTGAAAGCAATGATATGAGAAAGAGGCTCCATAGCCAGGATAGGTATACACTCATGAAAATGCAGCACTTAGGCACACATGGCGCATAGAGCACACATAGAATGTAGAAAACAAACACAATAAAAGAGATCAAGCAAAAAACATAGCTTAAGTAGACAAAGCATAATGAGAAGCATGCAACTAATCATAAAAAGTGAGCATCGCAGATGAGATTTGGTCATCATCTAGTCATAAAGAGCATATCACCACAATGAACAAAAAATGTGGAAGGCCAGCACTTGAAATAGGTCGGTCACAAACTACAAAAAGTAGGAAAATAAGAGTACAAATTTTATTAGTTTCAAGTGGTCAATCGAAAACAAACAGAAACACTAGTGAAGGGTCTATGGTGAAAAACAAAAGAGCTACCAAAAATGGATCAATCGAACAATAAGTACACATTTTAAGTGAATGCCTAAAGTCATGCCAAGTAATGTGGCTGGGGAGGGTGGACAATAGTGTTGTAATTTAGAACCATTCATCGGAACAGGGAGAACCACTCTAGTGAGAATTGCCAACCAAAATGTGGCCGGACCTAGTTGCACCAAAATCCGGTATGGGACGAACCATCGAAGCTTAAACTTTCCTGCAGCTCGATCAGATTTAGGATTAAATAATAAAACCAACTAGTTGACTTTGAAAATAGGAGTGTGGAAAAAGCGATCATGAGTCTTGGCCTACTGAAGCTGAACTTCTTTTAGCAACAAAAACCATTCCAATCTTCGTTCATCTACACAACCCAAGGCATCGAGACATGTAGATAAAGAATCACTTGGCAATAACTTCTTTTCAATAGCCACTCATAAATAGGGAACCACCAGCTGCATTGGAGCAATAGCTTCCACACCATAAGCTAATTTGAATGGTGTAGGCTAATACAATCCTAAACATTTCAAATTTTGCAATGTTAATTGTTTAGAATGGTGATTTCCTAGACATCCTTCATGGGCTTGTTGCAACCAATTGCCATGTTCATCCTCCTTGACACAACAAGCTAATACACCCTCTGTATCTTGTTTGTACATACTTCCTACAAATATTTGATATTTTTGTGATTTTACGATTTCATCTTTGTTCATTTTCACATTCTTATTTTTGGGTCCGAAGATTCGGACGGATACCAATTTATTTGCCCATTTAGGGACAACTTCTAAATTGAACACATAAGCATCAAGCAGTTCATCTAACACTCGTGGTGACTCTCGTGAACTGATGCAAGAAAGGTGATCTGCCCTGAGGTGGGTCCTACTTCTCCTAACAACCACTTCTAAGTTGTATCCTATTAGTAAGGGGAACCATCTTACTAAGAGTCCTCTATTGCAAGGTTTATTAACCAAATATAATTAAGCTTGATGATCAACAAAAATCTTGAACTTGTTGACCAATAGATAGTGTCTAAACTTCTTCACAACATATACCATGCCTAAGACTTCTCTCTCAGTTGTTGTATAGTTTCATTCATTTGTCTTTAGTTATCTACTAGCATATGCTATGGGAAAATCTAGATTTCCTTCACCTGTGGGTTGTGCTAGCCCACATCCTATTGCATAGTTGGATGCATCTACATGGACATGGAATCATGTATTACAGTATGGAGTGGTCAATATTGGTGTTGTGCAAAAATGTCTCTTCAGCTCATTGAAAGAATTTTTGCATTCTTCATTCCACTCAAAATGTGTGAATAGAGTGCAAAGAGGTTTAGCTATGATCGCATACATGTGGATAAACTTGAGATAGTATACACAATGGACCATAAAGGCTTGTACCTCTTTAACATTCCTTGGCATGGGAAACTCTACTATGGCTTTTACTTTATCCTCATCTGTTGATATTCTCTTCTTAGAAACAATATGACCTAAGATCTTACCTTGACGTACCATGAACACACATTTTTTTGGGTTCAGACAAACTTAATATTCTCTACACTTGTTGAAGATCTGTCTAAGCTCAGGGATGTGGTGTCTTCTTTCTTGGGATTGTGCACATAAATCATCCACATATACTTCTAAGATCTTTTGAAATAACTCTTTGAAGAAATGACACATCAGCCTTTGGCATGTCGCAAGTGCATTGGTGAGCCCAAATTGCATCAGATGAAACGCAAAGATGCCCCACTCTGTGGCAAAGGCCATTTTGTGTCGATCTTCTCGGGCAATGGCTACTTGGTTGTAACCTGAGAATCCATCAAGGAAGCTATAAACATCTTTGCTTGCCACATGCTCCAATAAATGTTCACTGATTGGAAGCGGATAGCTATCTCTAATTTTAGCGTCATGAAATATTTTAAGGTTAATACACACCTAAAAATTTCCGTTCTTCTTGGGAACTATTACAATGGGGTATACCCATTTAGTATGTTCAATCTCATAGATAAATTCAGTTTCTATCAGTCTATCAATTTCTTCTTTTATTTTGGTTGCATAAATGTCATTATATGTGTAGGGCTTCTGTTTGATGGGTTTGGCATCAACCACCATGGGGATCCTATGAAAGCATATTTCCGGAGCTACTCCCTTGAGGTCTCTATAGGTCCACACAAATAGGTCCCTACATTCCCTTATTAAAGCGACAAGCTCTAATTCTTCTTCTGCACTTAGGTCTTCTCCTATGTATGTACCTCGCTCTTTGTTCTCTTCAATGGTTACTAAAATTTCTTGGGCCTTCTCTTTATTATCATATGCTTCTCCTATGATGTCCTCTCTCTTAGGCATTCATACCAAAATTTTTTAATTGACAACTTCATGTTTCTTGAAATTCTCTGGTAATTCAAACAATGATTCCTCTTCTGCTTGTTGCACTTCTTTTCTTTTCTTTTTCTTTTAACTCCCTTCACTTTCCTCCCTTGAATTTATAGTTTTAATTCTTGTGAGAGGTTCTTCTTCTTTTTGGGTAAATACTCCTACATTCTCTAGATAGTGCTCCTCTAAGTCAAAGCAACTATCCATCACAATAGATCCTAGATCGCATCGTATCTTCTTCTTCTATGACCTCATTAGATTCACACTCTCTAGCATGGGTTCACACATGAACAAAGAGATATCATAGCCCTCCTCATCACAATGAGTCATCCACTATTCTTTATTTATAGCAATATCGATGGTGGCTAAGATTTTTGCCCAGCCATGAGGTTGAAATTCCTCATCCAGAAAGATCATCGATGTGTAGGTTGGCTCTCTAACTAGTTTGGCTCATTGAGAAGTTCCTTCTTCTCTTTCCTTTGGTCATCTTTTCTCTTCCTCTATGGCCTTGCACATCCACAAGTGAGTATCTTAGTGCATCTAGGATGGATAAAAAGAAATTGCAAAATGCACAAAGATTCAATCTTCTTGCACCTTGTGGATAGGATTTCACTGTAGGGGTGGTACATCTCTAAACGTATTATCCTTCACACTGACCTTGGTTGTGACCCCTAAGTGTTTCAAGTACAAGGAGTTTGTTCCCCAATCTTGTACTATTTGCAGTTGTCATAGGAAGGATCTTCTTAGGATCATTTCATAGACTTTATTATTGCAAAAGTCACATATAGCAAATGTGTGTTTCAACTCTACACCACAAGTGGTTAGAGTTATCCCTTCTAGCAGTCCCATAGGTCTTTCAATATGGCTATCAACATTTGAAGCTTCATTCTAGTTGGTCTTAATGTGGGTTTTCCCCATTGCTTCCAAAAGGAGGTGGTTGCAATCATAGCACCAACACCTTAATCTAAGATAGCTTTGGTTGTGTAACCTTGGTAGGTCATTGGAAGATAAGTATTACCTTCTTCACCTTTACTCATGTCTCCTATTTTTTCTAGAGGCATCTCGGGGACTTTCAACTGAAAGCCTACTTTTGGCATATTGGAACCAAGTTCTTGAACCTGATTCACCACATGTTTTGACAACTTAGGTTTTACTTTGAACAATTCTTCTAAGGTGAGATGACTGTGAAGAGAGATGGTGGATGCAATCCAAAGATGAGAAGGTGCTGCTACAACCAGCTTCACACCAGCCAACTGAGACTTCAGAGTTGATTAGTAGACCCTTTGAGCTTCCTAAATCCACCAAAATATCAGCCAAGTACTTTGGAACATGTATCCCAAAATTTTAAGTCAAGACAGACTAGTTGCGAAATGACTAGCTCCCAAAACGTGCTATTTTTGGACATACACCTGTTGGAAAAACTGAACACTCCTCTCAACCTGGTAAAATGTACTCTTTTACAAGAGGTGTTCACATGACTACACATGTGTTGGCATAAAAGTCAGAGGAAGAGCATATTAGCGCAACGGAGGAGTCATGCACAATACGGCAACAAGGCCCAATCATTTTTTTCCCATGGACCATTCACAACTCAAGTGATTTTAATCACTACACAAACATTGTAAATTCCGTTTTTGGTAGAATAGACTCCATTTTGTGCAAGCCGAGGAGTCCTCGAGCTTGAGGAGTATTAGAACTAGCTACATATCAATTTTCATAATTTTTAGACTCTGTTTGAGCCCTCAAATAGGCTCTAGAACCTAATTTTTAACTAGGCCGGACACTAGGTCTGGACAAGACCAAAGCTAGCTAGAAAACTATAAAAAGAGCTAGAGAGCTCATTTTTGGGGTTAGATTGTTTGTGACTTGAGCTTATGTAAGAGACTTTTTGACGAATGCAAAGAACTCCATTGTTCCTCTCCTTGTTCTTGCCTTGTGTGCGCGTGTGTGTGTATGTGTGTGCATGCTTGTGTGCTTCTCACTCACACACTTGTGCCTTCACTTGCTCATAGTCTTCATACTAGTCCTCACGTCTCCACGGATTGACAATTATGAGATGAATCTTCTCACGTTGGTACTCACCATTGTGCTAGAGTGACACCAAATTTGGCGCCGTTGCCGGGGAGAGAGCTTCGAGGACGAGCGTGTGATGGTAAGACGTCGAGTTGAGACATTGGAGTTATAGGTAATATCCTTCCTTCTCTTTATTTTTCTTCATTTTTTCCTTACTTTTGCATCACCATCATCACCATCATCATCCCCACCATCTCCCACCTCCATCTCCATCTCCACAAAAAAATTTCAGTTTTTTGGTCATATTACACTCCCCACCTCATTTCCCTCATTTCATTGTGAGAGAGAGCGAGAGAGAGCTTGCATGCTATCTGTTTTTGGCGTGTTTTTGAGCTTTTGTTGCAGGAACTAGCTGTACCACCTTCTCCAGCAGTGTGCGCAGGTACGACAGACTCTGCACAGGTCCCGGGACGACGACCTCTGTCTGTCGCGACAGACAGAAAAACTTAATATTTTGTGAATGCGTGTTTGGCACGGTAACCTACACCATTAGAGCACTCTAAATCACTAGAAGTTTCTCAAAAATTTGCGTTTTTTCAGTCTATCGCGACAGACACCGTTTATCACGACAGACACTGTCTATCGCGACAAACACTGTCTATCGCGACAGACACCATCTATCGCGACAGACAGAGACCCACGATAGACCCCGTCTATCGCGAGAGACACCATCTATCGCGACAGACAGAGACCCACGATAGACCCCGTCTATCGCGACAGACACCGTCTATCGCGACAGACCACTCTATCGCGACAGACACCGTCTATCGCGACCGACCAAAACACGACAGACGACAGACACCGTCTATCGCGACAGACACCGTATATCGCGACAGACACCGTCTATCGCGACAGACCACTCTATCGCGACAGACACCGTCTATCGCGACAGACCAAAACACGACAGACGACAGACACCGTCTATCGCGATAGACACCGTCTATCGCGACAGACCACTCTATCGCGACAGACACCGTCTATCGCGACAGACCAAATCACGACAGACGACAGACACCGTCTATCGCGACAGACCACTCTATCGCGACAGACACCGTCTATCGCGACAGACACCGACTATCGCGACAGACCACTCTATCGCGACAGACACCGTCTATCGCGATAGACAGACATTTTCGGCAAAAATTAAGGGGTAAATTTTTTGGAAATTTAGGCTAAATTTTGGGCATATTTGCACTCTCAAATACTCATACACTTGCAAAGGCCTTAGAAAAATGCATTAAAACCCCTGAAAGGTTCTGTTTGTCTAGTTAACCCCCTAAACCCTGAAGGCCATAACTTTTTCATACGAAGTCCATTTTTTGAGCTCTTGGGCTTGTCGGAAAGCTCGTGGCATATACTTGAAAGGATATTTGGAAGTTGGCACACTGAGGGGTAGGAACACCAAGGGAGCTCAAGAGGAAATTTTTAGCAATAAAACAGGGGGAACAAGGGTCATTAAAAAAGTGTCTGAAATAAATTGTCCGTCAATTGAAAGGTCAACTTGGGGCTAATCTTGGGACTGATGCAGGTTTATTGAGAAGCAATTGAGAGCGTCCAAGCAAGGGTTTTGCGCAAGCTTGAGAATCAACTTCTCGAGCACTAAAGAGCAAGGATCAGCAAGAAAGGTCGGAATACTCTCAACTACCCTTCGTCAATTCCTAGCATAGGCTAAGAACGATTAGCAGTTGGAGTAAGTCAGGGCGAAGATAGGCAATTATCAAGTTGAAGCACACCTAAACTTTCAAGTCAAGCTAAGGACATAATCTTTGTACTGTCGAGAACTTTAAAGGAAAAGAACTTAACGTGGAACGAACAACTGTAAGTGCGAAATTACACTCAAATATACCTTACGACGTGATATCAGACAAGAATTTTTACAACGGGAATCAACTAAAAAGAATCGAGTAACTGATACAAAGGATTCTGCAACGAGGTTGTACTTGGGCAAAATTGGGCTATTCAGCTAGGCATATGAACCTTAGATCCGGACGACATCTAGTAAGGGAGAGACAAAGCCTTAGATCTTCAGAGGCTAGTGTTAACCACACTGCTAGGTCTTGGGCCCAGCAGTTGAGCCACCACTCATACTATCCTAGCTCTGAGACCAGTGAGTCAGAGATGTCTCAAGGTATGGACAGACCTACGGGAAGTTCTGGAGTGCCTTACTTGCACAGGGTAGAAGGCCCTTACAAAATGCAGTTGGAATACCTTAGGACCAACCGATTAGGTGCCAGCATCTATGAGGACGGCCTAGGAAGATCTGTGGTACAGATTAAGAATCCTGATCAATCCATTGGACTAGAGCACCCAGCTGTCAAATTTGAAAACGGAACATACTTGGACAAAGAAGGAACCACATATGTAGTCACTAGTCACCCAGATAGGACGGATGAGTTTGGAAATGTGATCTCAGAAGCGGACTTAGGGGACTAGAGCAAGGAAACATGGGTATAGAACCTAGGACCCCTCGAGGGAAATCTGTTTTTACGAGGATTATCACACCAGAGTGGATTCCCCAAGATAATAAGAGCATAGATCTTCTTCTGAACCGAGAAACGGAAGAAGCCTTTTGGAGATATAAATCTGATCGGCCATTTGATGTAGGAACAATCATGATCTATGAGCTTAAGGATCCTGATAGCCCAGGCAGAGTGACCTACTTAGATCACGCCTCAGAAAGGATCTTCGTGGTGACAGAAAATGATAGGCATGCTTACACTTGGAAAGGTGAAATCATTTTCCCCCAACCAAGATCACATGTGTCCTACGGTCACCCTGGAGCGGGAACATCCCAAGCTCATGGAACTCAAAGAGACAGAAGTAGAGATAGGCCAGAAGTAAGTTTTGCCAACTCAGGGGGCAGAGAAAGAACGAGGACGGAAACGAATAGAGTAGAACCTGGGACACTTAGAGCTCACAGGAATCAAAGAAATGCGGATGAGTTCCCTCTACCACGACCTAGAGAGCACACAAGGACTTTGAGACCAACTCAGCTAGTTAAGTCCATGAAAAATTACTTTGATGGCACAGGAGACCCATACGATCATGTGGCAGAGTTTAGGCAAGTCTTGAGAGCAGAAAAAGTGGAGGATCTATTCACACAATATAATGCCTTTGGTCTAACCCTTAGGAACACAGCCCTTACGTGGTTCCAACCATTGAATGAGAGACAATTTAGGAGCATAGACCAACTCCTGGAGGCTTTCGTTATTGAATTCTCTAAGAGTGGCATAAGACATAATACCTCCTCATTGATTCACAGCTTCAAGCAAACCCCTCAAGAGACCGTGAGACTTGCAGGACAAAGATTTAGGCAATATCTTGAAAGATGCCCTATTACGGAGCTCCCCACACCAGCTAAGCAAGTGGCTTTATTCTTAGATGGATTGCTGAGTACAAAGTTAAGATCCTATGTGTACTTGAAGGACCCTAGGACCATAGAAGAGTGTGTACGCATGTGCATTGACATCGAGGATAACCTAGGGGAGGAATTAGAGCTTTCCAAGATATACAAAGATTCAGATAGTGCCTCTAGCCTCTCTTCCACGCAATCCACATCAATTGAGGAACTGGTAGAGAAAGTAGCTCAGAAATTAGGTGTCACTGGTAAACAGATCCCAAGGTTTGCCTCTGTGAAGAGATGCTACACTTGTGGTGGCGACCACATGGCGAATGTATGTCCCATTATGGCTCAACCCCAAGTAAATCCTAGTAGCCAGTACTGCACCATAGAACGGAGGTACACCAATCACACCGCACAAGATTGCCCCTACAATAAGCAAACAGTCAGGCAAACTTACCCTCAACCCTATCCACCGCAGGGAAGATACCAGAACCAGTACCCTCCACAACCATATGGCAGGCCACAAGAACCTTATCAGCAACCATACCAAAACCAACAAAGGCCTCAGCCTGTGTTAGCCCAACAACCTCCAGCTCCATCCAACGTGATCCCGGTAAAGTATACAGCAGCAGAAGAAAACCTGAATAGAGCTATAGTCCCCGTAACACCATTGCTTTCTGAAAGTGACCCCAGTGACCATAGCTTCGATTCTACACATGTTGATAGTCCCCAGGCATACTACATGCAGTCTCCTGAACATGGTGAGTCTTACTATAGTGAAGAGCCAAATGAACCTAGTTGGGAATCAGATTACACAAACGTCATGTATGCAAACCCCAACCCTAGACCCCAACCTAGGCAGGTAAGATCCCCATTCCCTAGAGGACCATGCTACCGATGTCAGGGTGATCATCTCATTCGTGATTGTCCCTTGCCTCCACCTACACAACCCCAGTCAGTAACGATCCAAGGTTATTGCCAAGAGTGTGGGAAAGAGCATCTCTTACGAGATTGCCCTAAAAATCCTAATAATATGCCAAAAATCACTCCTATAAATGTTATTGGGTTGGTTGTAGACTCCACAGGGAGTGTGACTTCCACTGCGCCAGTGCAAGTGGTCACAAGAGCTCAAGCTTTGCAGCAAAACCAAATTGTAGGCCAGGAAAAGAGCCCAGAAGTTAGTGAAACCGAGAGCATGACAAAGAAAAGAACTAGAGCTTGGAGAGATAGTCGTGAAAGAATGAAAAGGCAATGGGCAAAGAAGATGAGGCAACTAGAGGAAAGTCTACGAGAAACCAAGGCCAAAATCATAGAGATCACATCTCAACCGCACTCTCACACATTCCCACCGCTACCATCCCCATCACCCTCCATCCCTCCACCCTCTAATACACCCCACATAACCCACCCACCACCCCGAGCAGGATCAGTATTAGCTGATCCCACTCCTGAAGACATAGACATGATGCTTAAAGCATATCAGGCCAGAATCCAAGAAGGGCCAAATGTAACGGATCATGACAAGTGCTACCCTAGAGCTGACCTAGAGATAGAAAGAACCAAGCTTTGCGCAATCGCATTGGCTCAGACTATGTTTGAAGCCAGTCGCCTTTTCAATTACTCGGGCTCAGCCAAGACACAATTACACTTGGATGGACTTCTAGAGAAGTTAGAGGGCATAATTGCAAGATCTGCCAAGGAAGAAAAAAAGCAAGAAAGAGATAAAGCAAGCAAGAATATGACCCATCCCCCACCGGAAGCTTATATGCCCAATTCCTCTGAACCAGACAACCCCCCTTCACTAGAAAGAATGGAGAATCTAATGGCACAATCACAAAAGGAACTCGCCCATCAACACCATGACAAGGCTAGTGAAAGAGCAGGTCTTCCTACCCAGAGAGCCTATGTGCCTGAAGCCTATGTGCCTAACTCTACGGAGCCAGACACATCACCTTCTATGAATCAGTTCACACCAGAATTCCTACGCGAGATTCAAGAAGACAAATGGGCTAAGGAAAGTGAAGTCCCTCCTCCCATTGAACTTGTGGATGATGCACATGACCAATTCCCACAAGACATCCCATCCATTTATGGGGAGCAGGAGAGCACCCAATCTCAAGAAAGATTAGACGTCGAGTCTAATTCTTTACAAGAACTACCCCATTTCACAGGCCCATGGGAAGCCAAGTCTACTTGTATGAGAACCCCCACAGTCATGGTAAGAAACGAAGATTCAGTCATACTTAGGAACACAGAGGTAGTGAAAAATACTAAAGTGCAGTGCAATCTCAAGTTAGAAGAGCTACTCAAGGTTAGACCTGAATTATGGAAACATGTAGCCAAACAAGTACCAGAGATAGCAAAACCTCGTTCCCAGGTAGGATCACATAGGACAGTGCCAGAAATACCCTTGGATAAGATAGGAGATATGTGTGAAGGGGAAGAAGGGAACACCTATCTCCCCATTACCTACCAGGAGTACACGACCAAGGCAATTTTGGACTCAGGTGCAGGAGTTGCAATTGCCACCACCTCCCTATGGAAGCGTTGGGGCAAGCAAGCACTCAGGCCAACGAGAATGAAATTGCAGATGGCCGATGGTCATATTGAGAGACCCTTAGGATTGCTAGAAGGAATAACTCTCACCACCTGTGGTGTCGAGTTCGAGCACACATTTGCCATATGTGACTTCAGCAAAAATCATGCCTATGAGATGATCTTGGGACGACCTTTTATGCGACAGTTGCAAGTGGTACAGGATTGGGGAACCAATTCTTTGTACCTGCAGCACTTAGGTGTTACAACCAAAGTCAATCTCAAGGATTACTCTCATAGAGATGTTCCCCCTATCCAATGGAATCCCATCCATAGAGCCAAGGATGATACGGAATCTGTGCATTCCATAGGATCAGGATCCTCATGGATGCACGAAGACACCCACTTATGGATGTGCAAAGTAGCAGTGGAAGAAGAGAAGAGAGAGAAGGCCAGAGATATAGGTGCAAACGAAACACATAGACCCATTCAAGACCCAGCCTATGCACCTGTAGTATTTCCTGACGAAGAATTCGAACCCCACGGCTGGGCAGAAATCCTAGCAACAATGGATGTAGCCATCAATGAGGAACAATGGACGCCTCACTGTGATGAGGATGGCTATGACATTTCAGTCTTCTCCATAGAGCCAATCATGGGAGAGGCAGTTCTAGAAGAATGCGAACCTAACCCTGATGTATTTGAGGATGCGAGTGACTCCGATCTAGAGTCAATCATCATGGACCCACCTTTTGCATCAGATGAAGAATACTTCCATGAAGTAGAATTTCAACCCCAGAGGCATGGAGAGCTTACAAATGATGTAAGACTAGCGACACATGTGACCCCGAAGGAAGAAGGAAAGAAGCGAAAGAAGAGAGAAGTCTCACCCGAAGAGGAAGAGTCTTTGTTTGAGGTCCCGGAAAATTTTAAGAAATATGAGATAGATGACAGAAGAGTCATGATCAGAATGCCTAAGCGAGAGGCACAATCAGGAGAGGCCTATGATAACAAAGAAACCACCAAGAAAATAGTTGTGGCCCTAGAGGAAGGAGAGGAGAGATGCACGTACATAGGCCATGACCTGACAGAAGAGGAAGAACAAGAGCTAATAGCCTTGCTAAGAGAATAGAGAGATGTATTCGCTTGGAGTTACAAGGATTTGAAGAATGTAGACCCTGACATATGTTCACACACTATCCCCATGATCCTAGATGCCAAGCCCTCTAAGCAAAAGCCATATACGTATAACGATAATTATGCGGCTAAGATCAAAGAGGAGATAGATAGACTGGTTGAAGCTGGATTTATCTATGAAATTGAGCACACTGAATGGGTATCCCCCATTGTAGTGGTGCCCAAGAAGAACGGCAAATTGCGGGTATGCATTAACTTGAAGAAGGTTAACGCAGCCACGATCAGAGATAACTATCCGCTTCCTATCACTGAGCATCTATTAGAAAGGGTGGCAGGCAAGGAAGTGTACAGCTTCCTAGATGGGTTCTCTGGCTACAATCAAGTGGCCATTGCACCAGAAGATCAGCATAAAACGGCTTTTGCCACAGAGTGGGGCATATTTGCTTTTAGGGTAATGCCATTCGGGTTGACCAATGCTCCCGCAACCTTCCAAAGGCTGATGTGCCATGTATTTAAGGAGTTCCTGAGAAAGAACTTAGAAGTCTATGTTGATGATCTTTGTGCTCATTCCAACATTAGACAAACCCATCTTCCTGAACTCAGACAAATCTTTGACAAATGTAGAGAATATCAAGTCTGCCTGAACCCAGAAAAGTGCGTTTTTATGGTCAGGCAAGGCAAGATTCTAGGACACATAGTGTCAAAGAATGGCATATCTACTGACGAAGAGAAAGTGAGAGCTATAGCAGAGTTACCTAGGCCAAGGAATGTCAAGGAAGTACAAGCTTTCATGGGACATTGTGGTTACTACCGTCGGTTTATACACATGTATGCCATCATAGCAAAGCCTCTGTATGGACTTTTGACCAACTTTGAGTGGACTGACGAATGCGAGAACTCCTTCCAGGAGCTTAAACGGCGATTATGTTCAGCACCAATCTTGACCACACCAGATTGGAACAAGCCATTCCATGTTCACGTGGATGCATCCAATTATGCTATTGGATGTGTACTCGCACAACCTACGGGTGAAGGTAATATGGATCTTCCAATTGCCTATGCTAGTAGACAATTGAATGCGGCTGAACGAAATTATACCACTACAGAAAGAGAAGGCTTAGGCATGGTATATGCAGTCAAGAAATTTAGACACTATTTGCTGGCAAATAAGTTTAAATTTTTTATTGATCACCAAGCATTGTTATATCTCGTGAACAAGCCATGCAATACAGGAAGATTAGTAAGATGGTTTCTCTTACTAATGGAATATGATTTCGAGGTTGTGGTGAGAAAAGGTAGGACTCATTTGAGAGCTCATCATCTTTCTAGGCTCACCTCCGGAGAAGCCCCACAAGGAGTATCAGATGACCTTCCTGATGCTTACTTGTTTAACTTGGAAGTGGTACCACAGTGGGCTAAGCCATTAGTGCCAGTGTTGACGTACGGACCTAACCACCCAGTAATAGCCACACAGGATAGAGAGGTAGTAAAAGCCCAAAAGTATCACATCATGGCAGGAAGTATGTACAAGCACACAGATCAAGGGATCTTGGCTTGTTGTGTAGAAGAGGACGAGTATGCGAAGTGGTTGCAATTAGCACATGTAGGTGCATTAGAGCAACACTACTCAAAGCAACGAACCTTACAGACACTAAGGAGACTCGGAGTACATTGGCCAACTATGGAAGCTGATGTCCAATGGTTGTGCAAGGAATGCCCAAACTGTTGCACTAAACCACCTTTGGAACATGCCACTCTTTATCACGTGTCCATAGTGCCAGATTGGAGTGAACCGCTAGTATCCTTCTTAAGGACGAGAACATTCCCTCCAGACATGACTCTGGCGAGGCAAAAGAGTTTAGAACAAGAAGCCCAGGATTATTCACTCATTGGTGATAATCTATACAAGCGTGGCAAAGACGGTTACCTGAGACTATGTGTCCATGAGAGTGAGTATCTCAAGATCTTGGACACTGCTCACCAAGGTGTAGCAGGAGGACACTTTGGACCATATCGGGTGATCAAGGCAATACTATTTGCGGGCTTCTGGTGGCCGACCCTTCACATGGACGCCCATGCCTATGTGAAACGATGTGATGTCTGTCAGAGAACTCAGTATCCTATACGTAAAGATGAGATGCCACTAAAACCTATGATGGGTGGACGTGCATTCTCTAAGTGGGGAATAGACTTCGTAGGTCCTATTAATCCCCCAGCTAAGGGTTCCCATGCAGAATACATCATTGTTGCGACAGACTATCTAACAAAGTGGGTAGAGGTAAAAGCTACGACAAAGAACGACGCTCAGACAACTGCTAAATTCTTGTTTGAGAATGTATTCACAAGATACGGGCTACCTATAGAGCTAGTTAGTGATAGAGGCACTCACTTCTTGAATGAAGTGATTGAAAATCTGCTCCAAGAATTCTTGGTAATACATAAGAAGTCTGCCCCCTATCACCCTCAAGCAAATGGCCAGGCTGAGAGCACCAACAAGATCTTATGCAATGTATTGACGAAATTAGTGAACAATAAACGCTCTGATTGGGACAAACAGCTACACCATGCTGTTTGGGCATACCGAGTTGCCTACAAAACGGTACTCCAAGCCACGCCCTTTCAAATGGTGTTTGGTCAAAATGCTGTGCTACCGCTAGACTTTTTGATACCTACATTGAAAATGGCACAAGAGCATGAATGGACGGGTCATGAACTCTCCTCTAGACTTTTTGACCTTGAACGATTAGGGGAAACAAGACTGAGAGCAGCTGCAGGGATATATGCAGCTAAGAAGAGACAAAAAGCATACTTTGATGCCCATGTGAAGGATAAGGGCTTGAAAGCAGGAGATCTAGTTTTAGTCTACACATTGAAACAACACGCAAGGAAGCTAGAAAAAAGAGGCTACGGACCTATGATCATCAATAGGATCTCCACGAGTGGAGCAGTACAACTAGCCACTTTAGAGGGTGATGTTCTCCCTAACTATATTAGCGGATGCAGAGTCAAGTTGTATCAGGAACCCCTCACGGAGGAAATGCTAAGCCGACTCAATACCGCTAAGAAACGCAAAGAGGAAGAAAAGCGAATTCGAGAAGAAGCTCAAGCAGAAGCCCTAGAGCGCATCCGAAGATTGAAATTAAGAAGACAAGGTAGAGAGCACCCTAGGCAAGATGCATATGCAGATCAAGGATATGACGTGGCTATGTGTGAAGTTTCAGGTGTTAGCTCACAGAGAATAACTGACCGACGTCCTTTCATAACCTTAGATATAGGACAAGGAGAGAGTGCAAGGACTGTAAGAGCCTTGATTGACTCAGGTGCAGCCACTAGTGCTGTTAAATTGTCTTACTGTCAAGAGTTGCAATTAACTGTGAATCCTGTGGAAGCATATCTCATAGGATTGGGAGGCGTGGAAACCCCTTGCATAGGCGAGGTGGAACTTCCCCTCTATATTCATGATGAGGCAATGACAGTTAAAGTACTAGTGTGTCAAGATGAGGATCTCACTGAACCTCTTGTCTTGGGTCAAGACTGGATCTATGACCAAGCAGTCAACTTAAACCTAAGAAGTGGACTTCTTCAGGTATGGGTGAATCAAACTAGAATTACAATTGAGTTAAATAATGGAGCACTCAAGGAACTAGAAAAGACACAGACTCCTGGTCCCTCCAGGGGTGCACATGAAGTTGATCATGCTGTTCTTGTCCAAGGCTATGTGATGCAGAAGAATGAAGATCTCAAAAAAGGAGTCAGAACCACAAGGGAACTCCCTTCTTTTCCAAAGGCCAGAAGGAGGCAGCCACTAAGGGCAGATCAATCACTGAAGACTCTCCGGGCGAGAGACCAAAAGAACGCGCGAAGCAGAACAACTCAGCCGATGAAACAAATGTGGGTGCGGAAAGACGAGCTGCCGGCCGTAACTAAGCTGCAACACCGGTCTCAACTTCCTATTAGTAATCAACGACTTGATGCTAATAAGAGGACTCCTAGAACCTCTGTTGAGAAAGTGAAATCCATTTGGGTACCCAAGAAGTCGATGAAGGCTGACCCACAATCAAGACAAATTTGGGTGCCTAAGGCTTGCTTGCGGGCTCAACTATTCCCACACAATTCTCATCATACACGACAGGGTTTACTCGCTCAAGCAGCCGCCACCCACTCTTGTCTGATACACTCGAACACACTACCACCTAGAAGCACGCACAGACTCACTCGTAAATGGGTCCCAATGGCACAACAACTCCCAGCAGAATTACTCATGCAACCCGCCCGAATCTCCACAAAACCAAGACCCAAAGCCATCCACTGTATTTGGAAACCTAAAACTTGTAAAAAACCCCCGGACCCCAGTTGTAAATCCATGCCCACCTACTAACTACGTCACTCTTACACTACATCATTCCACTTAGTTCTTAGGTCCAACCAATTCCTAACTACACACACAAGCACCGAGCACTTATTAACCTTCTAATCTCTCCCGAACCTCATGATAATGTTGTAATGGGGACAAAAACGATTCTAACTTGTCCTTTACAATATTAACACATGTTTCTATATTCTCACAGAATCAAAAGGCAAGAAGTAACATGGCAGAAGCGACAGGTCCGAGCTCACAAGTAGGAATACTTACTGCAGGAATCGATGTGGATAGTCTACCTGTGGATGTGCCACCAACTGAACGACCTGTGGAACTGCAACACCTTCAGCAAATTCCGGTACCGGATCCACCCACAGGGATCACAGAAAGAGTCCATGCCAATTCTCATTGGTTCAATGGCATGCCAGGTCCATTAGGAGAGGCCAAGTATATATGGGAGTCTAAGTGCGAGTATGACAGATCATGGGTTCGATTCCAATTTTTCTCTAAGGAGTTCGAGACTCTACAGAACACTGAGGATCTCCAGACCATATGGCAACGTGCAGGGCTAGCAGAATACTTTGAAGCACCACTACCTAAACCAGATCTCCTCCGATGCTACTATTTGGTCTCCACATTACAAGCAAATGAAGAAAAGGACAAACCAGGATCATTTGTTCTTCCTTCCTTGCTGGGCAACAACGAGTTGAAGAGGTTTGAACTCACTGTGGAGTTGGTGAGCGATGCTTTGAATATGCACGGCACACATGTACCCTCTGAAAAGGATGCTCTCGTTCCTACTAACATGAAGGATAGGAAACTATTGAAGCTTAAAGACATGGCAGCACTCACACCAAACGTGTCCATCCCTCTCCGTATGTGCATGCAACATTTTGCTTTCCCCGGCCAAGACCGCTTCACACAACCACACAAAAGAATCTGGTTCGCTCTCTACTTAGCGGAGGCAGGTGCGTTACCAATTAAGCTGCCGGTATGGATTATAGATCAGTTGTATGAAGCAAATAAAAGGTCTTCTAGGAAATTAGTGGTGAACGGTTGTTGCGCAATCACACGCATTATTTATCGGTGCCTAGCATATGATGTTCCCATTGAACGTGCCTTAACTTGGGCACAATTACAAATGTTTAAGAAGCTCAAGGCATCCACACATCAATCCAAGCGCATGAGGGGTGCGATCCCTTGTGTCCAGACAAGGGAAGTTTTGACTACTCCGGAGGAATCGCCACGAAGGGAGACCACAGTACCTCCCTTTACCATTAGGATACCCAGGTCGGAATCTGAAACTACGACACAAGCTACCCCTTCAGCTCCTCCTGCTCCACCTGAATTTGAATTTGCTGCAACTGGAGATGCCGAAGGAATGGACCCCCAGGACTTCGAAGCATTCTTACAAAGTACACAATTCTCTGATGTGGAGTTTTATTCAGACACAGAGGAACAAGGCACATCTTCACGAAGAAGAAGAAAATCTACAGACGGCCGACATGTACATTGGAGCGACGCTCAGCAAGGTCAACAACAGGGACACCTAGAAGAAGAAGGAGCTTATGAAGAGGAGACCACTAAAGCCCCAGCCTATACAGCAGAACTCCGAAGGCTGTATCAAATTATGGAAAGAGTGCGATCGCAACAACTGCTTACCGAACAGAGCAGTAGAGTACTCATGACTCAGCTGTTGGAAGAAGCAGGAGTTGACTCAGAATACAGGGAAGGTCTCTTATTGATGGCAGAAACATATGGGGTAGTGGAAGCAGTGCGCACTGCCATTAGGAGGTCTCCAATTCAATATGATCCACGAAGGTTCCAGACACAACCACGCTCAGGTAAGAATATCCAGATTCCCATTACAACTGCAGAAGAGCCAACTATTACATCTGAACCCATCAGGACAACCGCCCAAGCAACCGAAACGGCTAGCCAAGAGCACCCAGTCACCCATGAGGAAGCCACCGAGCCACTACCACCCACACCCCCACCATCGCCTCCTAGAGCAGAAACAGTGGAAATCACCTCGACCACTCAACCCACCGAACCAACCTTCATCTTCCGTACTCCCATCTCTATTTCAACCCTCTTCTCTACCTCTGATAACCCAATCTATGAAGCAACCCCCATCACTACACAATCCACCGAACCGCTCATAGAGCCTGCCTTAGGACAACCATCCCCCATGCCCTCAGCCATAGGTCATCCTGACCCTAGATCCATATTCATGGGTTTTCCTGCTACCACGCAACCCTTCATGCCCTCCTCAAATCTACGACCTCAACCCCTGACCCCCATCTCTCCATTTCTACAATCCCTCCATAACCTCCTTGCTAGAACTTTTCCACCCAGGTCTCAACCATTTCCTTTCTTTTCAGCTCCCCACCCCCCTTCTCATCTATTCACCACTTTCACACACACACCACCTACCATTCCAATGTATATGGCAGACCCCACACTCGCACCCACTCCTGAAAGTATGGACATTTCACCACCCACGACACCTCCCCCCACGATTCCACCTCCTCCCATTCCCCCTCCACCAGTTTCACCCACACACACGACTTCAATAGACACATCATTCACTCTTCCCCTTCCCCAATTCCCTTCCCATGCATCTCCCACTCTAAACACCACCCACTCATCTATAGGAAATGCATTGGACACCATGCTAGCTTGTATATCAAACTTAAGGACAGATTACAATCAGCTCCAGCATCAGAATGAACGCCTGCACGAGCACTCAGAGACACTACAGCACCGCCTTGCTGCACTAGAGGAGGAAAATGCTCGCCTCCACACACAGTTCCAAACTCTCCAAGAGGCTCATGGCATATTGGAGGTACAGTTACAGAACACAAATCAAGAAGCGATACAGGTGGTCGAAGGTCACCTACGGACACAGCTGGAACGCAATTCAAAGCTTCAGCGAAATATGGCCCTACTCAAGCGACATCTTGCGGCCGCTCAGGAAGAGAATCGACGCCTGCAAGTACAAAATCAAGAGAACCTGGAAGCAGCTATTGAGAGCACACCTGGGGCACCCATCAGCCCATCAAAGTTTCAAGCAGTGACCCCCGATAATATCAAGATCATATTGGAAGACTATGCCATGCTGCTTGAAGCACATGACCAACTATCAGAGGAACTGGGTCAACTGAAGCAGAAACACCAAAAAGAAACAACAGTAGCCTCTCCAACCACCCCCTCCGCGGCTTCACTTCTCACAGACTCAGAAGCCTTAAAAGATCTCCAGAAACAGGTCACCGAACTGCAAGCACGTCTACTACAATATGAGAGACCACCTTCCCCTCCAGAGGCTCCCACTGACGAAGAAGTAGTACAAATTCCTGTGGAACAGACATTTGAAGAAGAATACGACCCACAACCCTTCCCAGGAGGCCAACAAACGGAAGAAGCTCAGGACACATTCGAGGCACCACGGCCCCCATGGCTACGTCAAGTGGAGGAAATCGGGAGTTCTCACGAAGAGCGCACAGTAGTGCAAAATCAGGCCATGAGGGTCATAGAGGAAACTGTGCTACAATCTGCTTACTTCAAGAACCTCTCATCGAGACGCCTTATCCTCTCATCCGAACTCCAATACAGGCCTTATTATATTATCTTGGCTGATTATAATGCAGAAATACAGAGAGTCACGGGTCAGATTCCTACCTTTGCTACCCAATTTCAACCCGAAGACCTTCCTCTAGAGGCGCAAAAAGGCAAAATTTGTCAACCCACCTGGCGGCAGAAACTTCTAGAGACATATCCAGAAATGCTACGCACATGGAACAATGCGCCTTTACATCTCCTATATAATCCATGCTACGGTCGAGTTCCACGCCGCAGGTCTTGGAAGGCATTCAATATCAAAGTGCAGAACAACGCGCAATGCAAGGAATGGCTGAACTACCCATACAATGCGCCACCACAGGGACCACCGTCAGTAGCATACATGATGGGAACAATTCGCCATTGGATGCCGCGATTGAAGCCCATGCTAGATGTAGCAGCTCAAATGATGCTTAAAATTTTAGATATGATGCAGGTAGTCCTGAAAACTTTTAGAAATGCAGCCGCACCACAGATACGTCTCCCGGGGTTTAGCAATGGAAATTATGATTTGGTGTATGACATGAGCACCACCCCCAGTATTCGTGTGGCTTACGCCTGGCATGCACGCATCAAATACCTCCCTGCATGTTACAAACAGACCTTCGAAGAGATGTTCAGATTAGGTTTCTGGGAGTATCACTCGGAGATCTTTGCACCGAAGCCAACACACCTGCTCCATCTCTTTGCTTGTGAACAAGCAATGTACTCTGAGTACTACACCACCCCACAACCAGAGGCCCCTGGCGCAATAAATTGGGATGCATTGGAAGCTGATCTAGCAAGAGGCTTAAGGATAGGAGAACACGAACTTGCCACCAATGTCATCCAATACTATATCGACCACCCGATAAAACAGAGGTCTGTCAGGGGCGACAGACGCTAGGAAGGGGGGAGTGTTGGCATACAAGTCAGAGGAAGAGCATATTAGCGCAACGAAGGAGTCATGCACAATACGGCAACAAGGCCCAATCATTTTTTTCCCATGGACCATTCACAACTCAAGTGATTTTAATCACTACACAAACATTGTAAATTCCATTTTTGGTAGAATAGACTCCATTTTGTGCAAGCCGAGGAGTCCTCGAGCTTGAGGAGTATTAGAACTAGCTACATATCAATTTTCATAATTTTTAGACTCTGTTTGAGCCCTCAAATAGGCTCTAGAACCTAATTTTTAACTAGGCCGGACACTAGGTCTGGACAAGACCAAAGCTAGCTAGAAAACTATAAAAAGAGCTAGAGAGCTCATTTTTGGGGTTAGATTGTTTGTGACTTGAGCTTATGTAAGAGACTTTTTGACTAATGCAAAGAACTCCATTGTTCCTCTCCTTGTTCTTGCCTTGTGTGCGCGTGTGTGTGTATGTGTGTGCATGCTTGTGTGCTTCTCACTCACACACTTGTGCCTTCACTTGCTCATAGTCTTCATACTAGTCCTCACGTCTCCACGGATTGACAATTATGAGATGAATCTTCTCACGTTGGTACTCACCATTGTGCTAGAGTGACAACATGTGACTTACAAATGATCATAATATCAAGCATATCAAGCATGTAGGCTTGGGTAAAATGCACCAATAGCTCCCCCTCAAGCCTAACATGTTTGGCCTCCAAATAAGTCTTCAATTGTCCTTGAGTTCCTGCAAGCCAATCATCAACTTGAATCTACTTAACTTTGTACCATCCAGAGCTTTAGTCAACATGTCTACACATTGCATATCTGTAGAGACATAGGATAGTTTAATATCCTTGCTCATTTGCTTCTCCCTTACATAATGGTGATGGACTTCAATATGCTTGGTTCTAGCATGGTATACAGGATTAGCTGCTAGATGTAGTGAGCTTGTGTTGTCACGAAAAATGTGAGGTGTTGAAGAATGAAGTCCAAGATCTGTGTACAAAGACTTCAACCACATGATTTCTTGAGTTGCATTAGCCAAACCTCTATATTCGGCTTTAGTAGAAGATAATGCCACGGTTGGTTGCTTCTTGGATGACCAAGAAATGATTTTTGAACCTGCAAATGATATATACCCGGATATGCTTCTTCTATCATCTCTAGATCTGGCCCAATCTGCATCTGAGTAGACCTTTAGCTCAATATCTGAAGTATATGAATAAAACAAACCTTCATTCATGGTCCCCTTTAGGTACTTGAGGACTCTCTTGGCCGGTTCCATATGTGGTCTTCTCGGCTTATGCATAAACTGACTCAATATGCTAACACTATATCATATATCCACCCTTGTGAGTGTTGCATAGTTTGAACTTCCAACCAAGCTTTGATAGCTTGTGATGTCTTCAATTGGCTCTCCTTCATAAGCACTAAGCTTATGATTTTTCTCCATAGGTGTACCTGCACACTTGGTATTTTCCATCTTGAGCTTGATGAGCATGTCATGCACATACTTCCTTTGTGTGATGTATATACCTGAACCTGTGTAGATTAACTCCAATCCAAGGAAATAAGTGAGTGGTCCGAGGTCACTTATTTTGAACTCCTCCTTCATTTGACTCTTTACCTGTTTGATTCCTTCAAGATCATTACCTGTGATAATAATATCATCAACATACACACATAAATAGATCACTTCAGATCCATTCCTCTTTATGAACAAAGAGGAATCTGCCTTGCTAGCTTTGAATCCTTGGTCCTGCAAATAAGTCACCAATCTGAAATTCCAAGATCTTGGAGCTTGCTTCAATCCATACAAAGCTTTCTTTAGTTTGCATACATATTTAGGATGATGTGCATCCTCATATACAAGAGGTTGTTCCATATAAACTTCCTCAGAAATCCATCCATTCAAGAAAGCATTCTTTACATCAAGTTGATAGAGATTCCAATTTCTAGATGCACCAAGACTAATGAGAACCCTAATTGTAGGCATTTTTGCAAAAGGAGAGAAAGTCTCCTCATAATCAATACCATGGGTTTGAGCAAACCCTTTAGCAACTAACCTTCCTTTGTGTCTATTTATACTTCCATCTGGATTCCTCTTGATTTTGTATATCCATCGAGATCCAATTACCTTCATAGATGGCTTTTTAGGTACAAGCTCCCAAGTGTCATTCTCCTTCAAGGCTTCCATTTCTTCATCCATTGCATCTCTCCAACCTTTCTTGCTTTGTGCTTCTTCGAATGTGGTAGGCTCTTCATTGGTTGAATCTTCTGCAACGTAGATTGAGTGCTTGGTGACCAAAGAAGTATCATAACCAAACCTCTTAGGTTCCTTCTTCTCCCTTGAAGACCTTCTAAGTGGTTGATATGAGCTCCTCGGGTCCATATGTAGCATCCTGCATCTTTGTTGTACCTTTATTCTTCAATAGCTTAAGTCTTTCCAAGTCTTCTAGGTCGATCTCCGAATCACTTTCTTCAATTTGCTTTGGCTCCTTTGGTTGAAGTGATGGAAAATCTTCATCCAAGTCATAAAGCAGCTTCACTTTCCTGTCATCATCACTTTCCTATCATCATCAAACCATGATTTGTTTTCATCAAAAATTACATCTCTACTCACAAAAAATCCTTTATTGGTTGGATTGTACAATCCATATCCTTTTTGGTTTTGGTCATAACCAATGAATACGCACTTCTCTACCTTGGGATCCAATTTCCCTCTTACTTGAGAAGGAATGTGAGCATAGGCTAAGCATCCAAAGATTTTACAATGCTCTAGACTAGGTCTTCTTCCATTAAACACTTCATATGGAGTGGTTCCATATAGTGACTTAGATGGAAGTCTATTTATGAGATATGTGGCTGTCGACACAGCCTCTGCCCATAGGTAGTTTGGCAATCCCTTTTCGTTGAGCATGGACCTTGTAGCCTCGACAATAGCTCTGTTTCTCCTCTCTGCTACACCATTGAGTTCGGGTGTATACCTTTTTAATGCCTCTTTCATGCAAGAAGGCATCAAATTTAGAAGAGAAGTATTCTCCTCCACCATGTGATCTGAGTCTTTTCAAAGTCCTACCTGCTTGATTTTCAACATGAGAAATATACTTCTTAAACCAATTAGACACTTCATCCTTGTGCTTCATGAAAAACAAAATGGTCCACCTGCTACAATCATCTATGAAAGACACATAATATCTTGAGTTTGATATAGATGGCTCCTTACTTGGACCCCACACATCCGTGTCCACTAGATCCAAAGGATTTTGATACATATATCCTTTCTTATTGAAAGGTTGTCTATGATCCTTGCCAAGTTGACAAGCTTCACACTTATAAATCATGTGTTTCCTTGTGATATTAGGCAAGCCAACTACACTTTGGTCCCTGCAAATTTGTTTGAGTGTCCTCTCACCAATGTGAGCAAGCCTTTTGTGCCATATCTCCAACTCTGTTAGAGTTTGATATCCATAGCTAAACAAAGCTACGTTCTTTGTATCTTCCACTTCAAAAGTGAAAAGCCTTCCTATCTTTTCTCCTTTGGCAATCCTTCTAAAGCCTTGCCTTGGGTCTTCAACATATGCTCCAAATCGATTGAATCTAACCTGTAACCCTTTTTCAAAAATCTACCCAACACTTATTAAATTTTTGGTAATTGTAGGGACATCCAAGACTTTGCTTAAGAGGTTCATATTCCCATCTGATGTCTTCACATTACCTATCTTCTCCACTGAGTGCTTTGTGTCATCTCTTGTCTGCACTTCATGCTTGTTATGAGGATCTTCCAAATAAGAAAGTAAAGCCACATTTCCTGCTACATGGTTTGAGCATCCCGAATCAATGTAAAAGATGTGATCATCATCCTTACCCTTCTTCACTGATAGATTCATAATCAATAATGAATATTCTTGACTTTTTTCCTCTACATTATTATTGTATTCTCTTCTTCCTCTATGGCCACTTTGATAGTTGTTATTGTTGTAATTGTTGTTGTAGTAGTTGTTGTTGTAGCCTCCATTGTATCTGCCTCTATTTGATCCACAGACACCTCTATTGAATCCTCTTCGTCTTGAGTTCCTTGGATTCCTGAAACATTCTTCAGTAGTATGATTAGATAAGCCATATATATTGCAAGGTTGAGATGATTGGAATCTCCCCCTGCCTTGCTTTCCACCTCTACCTCTTCATCTAGCTCTTCCTCTACGTGCAAAGTTTGCTTGGAAAGAGCTACCTTCATCTTCATTCTTCCTATTCTTTGACTTGTCCTTGACCTTAACTTTATGAGAATATGAGGCAAAAGTTTGATTACCTCTTGAGGACTCACCACCTTTGCTAATCTTTGCTTCATGAGTGAAGAGTTGACCCATGAGTGTGTTGAGGTCGGGTACATGCATATCCATGTATAAATCCATGGCTGTTGTGAATGACTCCCACTTGTCATCTGCTTTGATTCCATTTATGATTTGTCTAATGATTTTCTCTTCTTCAATTACCTCTCCAATGCTTCCAAGTTGGTCGAAAATCTCCTTCATCTTTGTGACATAATCAGTCACATTTTGCTTCGGGCTTTTCTTCATTGTTGTGAACTCAATCCACAATTGGTTCTTCCTTGCTCGGGCGTTGGAAGAGAAGAAAGAAGCAAGTGCATTCCAGGTTTCTCTTGATGTCTTGCATCCCTTGACATGAGGTAAAAGAAAATCAGAGATTGAGTTAAGAATATAGGACCTTGCAAGTGCATCCTTCGAACACCAATTTGAAAGTCCTTCCACTTCTTCATGTGATGGTTGCCCTTTGTTCCTCATGGTTGGCATTACTTCATCTTCAGATATGAATCCATATAGATTCCTCCCTTGAAGGTAAGCCTCCATCCTTAGAGACCATGCCGGGTAGTTTTTTCAATCCAATTTGTCAATTTTTTATGGAAATCCATCTCCCATGTTGCTTGAATATGCTCTGATACCACTGTGAAGAGAGATGGTGGATGCAATCCAAAGATGAGTAGGTGCTGCTACAACCAACTTCACACCAGCCAAGTGAGACTTCATAGTTGATTAGTAGACCCTTTGAGCTTCCTAAATCCACCAAAAGATCAGCCAAGTACTCTAGAACATGTATCCCAAAAGTTTAAGTCAAGACATACTAGTTGCGAAATGCTTAGCTCCCAAAACTTGCTATTTTTGGACATACACCTGCTAGAAAAATTGAACGGTGCTCTCAACCTGGTAAGAATTAGATAGATTCCTTTTGGACATAACAAATAGACTTAGAAAGCTTCCAAATCCAAGTTAAAACACTTTAAATGATGGACTGAGCACTGAGAAGAAGATTCATCAATTTCTGGAACATGCCCACCATTCTCGGGGCTCTACAGAGATAGACTAGTGAGCAGTAAAATGTAGATATCTCCAAAACTACTAATCCAATAAATGAAAATTTGTATCAGAAACTAGACAGTACCAGCTATCCAACGCACATTAAAACACTGAAAAACGTTGAGTAGAACTCGAGATATGACCTTCTGAAGTTACTTCTCTGAGTGAGTATAGCAGAGAACAAAACAGAGAAGTAGATAATGATAAATGTATAGATTCACATATGATTACAACCACATTGGCAATGAATATTTGCACAATGGAAGTAGAATGATAGAGCTATGGAATAAGCTCTTCAATCTCTAGAAAATGACATGAAGTGGTCACATACAAGGCTTGCTAGTCGCCTCTTCCTTCTTGCTCTTTTTATAGCTATTCTTGGAGGGAATTTTGAATTCGAATTCGAATGGCTCCACCTAAAAGTGATCCCCAAAGTTAGGAGATATTCCGTTACTCAAAAATTGGTGGTTTTAGGTAGTTAGAGCCACGAATTTGCTTTTACATCATGGATGAGGTAAGCCATCATTTTCCTTTTTCTTTTTCACAATTACAAGAGATAAAATGTACTCTTTTATAAGAGGTGTTCACATGACTACACATGTGACTTACAAATGATCATAATATCAAGCATATCAAGCATATCAAGCATGTAGGCTTGGGTAAAATGCACCAACAATGACACTGCACCATACTGTTCTTCATGACATTAGTGATTCCTTGGAACCATTGAGTCTTCATTTCTTATCAGTATTGTGGGAGCTCTAATATGAAGAGATTCAAATTCCCATGGGCCTATGAATTGTGGCAACTTTTGTAAAGAATTACATTCAAAATCTAATCTTTCATCTTCTTGTAAATCTACTTGGTCTCTGTAAATAGATGGAATGTCTTGGGGAAATTGATAATGAAGATCATCAATTTCAAGAATAGGAGGGGGATTACCCTACCCCTTGGTCCATTTCTCTTCTTGTATTTTCCATAGGAACTCTTGAGAGTACTATTCAATTGAAAGAGGTGTTCTAGAATCCATGGAATCAAGAACATAAACTTTTGTTGGTGGTGATATTTCTCTTTCAACCACTCGTTGAGCATGTGGAGGTAAAGAAACCTATAGCCTATTTACAAACTGTTCTAATCTTTCTAATAAGCCCTGCAAATGCAAACCTGGTTTGATAGAATTTGTCTCACTGAACAATTGATTGGCCTTGAGTATAGCCTGAGCTAGTTCTACCATTTTCATGCAAAATTTTGTCTATTCGATCTCTAAATCTGTTGTAGAGTGACTCTTTTCTAGGTTTGCAACTATTGGCCCTTCTTGAAGTGGAGCTTGATAGGCCTTGAACATCACGTCCAAGCCTTTTGGGGTTAGATCTACGAGAATAGACCCTGATTATGGTCTATTCACCATGGGTGGTGGGGTGGAATGAAGTGCAGTGGATGGATTTTTGGCATGCGAGGGTTTTGAGATGGAATGTTTGCAATTTTTATTTTTGCATCTCTCAAGCTTTCTTCTAGCTTAGATAAATTTCTAGCCCACTTACAATTGGCCCTCTCCCTGGTATGCTTCCATGCTCTTGTTTTCCTCTAACTAGGCTCTGCTGATTCACTTGACTCTGATGCTCAATTGGTTTGGACTATTTTAAGGCTTGTGCCCTAGTGATTGCATGTATATGAGGCAAATTACGCTACTTGAACTTGAATGTACCACTAAGCCTACCACGTTCATGGTTATAACCTTGGGCACACTAGAGGGGTTCCTTGGAAAATCTTTTGGGAGATGTTCCTTGCCACACTCAGGACAAAAGCCTTGTATTGTGATGTTTTTTCCTTGTCTGGAAGTTGGTGGGTGGGGAAATTCACAAATGAAATGGTCATCCTGATAACTAAAACATGGTCCCCTAGGGGCTTGTGGTCTCATTTCTCTCAATTGGGGCCTGGGGTTAGGACTCATATACATGACATTGGAGTATTCGCTATGCCATATATTGATACGGATAAGTTTCTCTATGCTCAGGTGATTTTGTGTAATAAGCTTGTGGACTATCTTCATGGGTGTAGTCAGAACTCTGAACATGAGGGTCATTTTTTGAGACCAAAGGGTCATTGCCACCAATGCTCTATTAGGGTTCTCCTCTTCCACTGCATACGTAACTGGAATCACATTGGAAGGAGGTGGCAATTGGTTTTGTAGGACTGATTCTGGCCTATATGGCGCCTAATATTGCTATTGTGGCCTATAATATGGCTATTGGTATTGGTTCTGATACCTACCCTATTGGTAAGGTTGCTGATAAGTTTGTTTGATAGCCTGCCTATTGTACGGACAATCTTGAGCTATATGGTTCTTGCATTTTCTCTCAATATTCCAATATGGAGCATTCATTTCTCTCATGTTGTGGTTCTGCATTGGACATACATTAGCCATGTGGTCTCCTCCACAAGTATAACATCCCTTCAATGAGGTGATCCTTGGTATTTTTCTATTCTGAACTCCTAGATTCTTGGCAAGCTGCTCAGGTATCTCATCTATATGAGTGGAGGGTCTGGAAATATGACTAGTAGAACTGTCAAAATCCTTAATAGAGTTTTGACAATTGTGACTCCTCACCTAAGTTGTCTTCTATGTCAATACACATGCTCAAGCATTGATCTAATGTGATTGGCTCCTTGAGATACACATGATCTATGTTTCTCACTTAGAAGTCCATCTAAAAACAAGGAAACTTGTTTTGCTTGTGTGGGTCATTGAAGTGGGCGATATCTTTCCACGTATTGTTTAAATCTATGTTCGATTAGCTGAACTATTTCTTGGGGTGTGTTGCAAAGTAAAGAAGCACAAAAAAGGGAGCCCCAAATATTTTCAAATTTTGGTAATAAACTTTCTTCTTCAAATTCCTATAAAAACCACATGAAGACATGTAAATGCACTAGAGGAGTCCTCTACATGCATGAACCCCCGCTATTGTAACATAGTCCTTGTAACGTAGTACAAATTTAATGGTTTTCAATAAAAGTGCTGGTCTTGTGGAAAGGATCAATTTTAGGGCACATGTATATAAGTCACGTGGTGACTCTTGTAAAGAACTTTTTGCCATTGTGAGAATTAAAGTAGAATTTGGACTGTTAACCAAGGCTTATGAACCTTAGGTCAGGAAGACACCTAGATAGATATAGACAAAGCATCAGATCCTCTAAAGTTGGTGTCAATCACATAGTTAGGTCATGGGCACAACAACTTAGTGATTATCCCTATGTGTTAAGTTCAAAAATGAGTGATATAGAAATGTCTTTTAGCATGGAGAGCCCATAGGTAGCTCATGCAATGACTATTTATAGACACCAAAAGGTCCCTATAAGACATAACTGGATTATATTAGGATTAACTGATTAGGTGCACTCATCTATGAGCATGGTCTAAGGTGATCAGTTGTCCAACTCAAAAATCGAGATCAACCCTTTGGACTTGCTCACCCAATGGTCAAGTTCGAAGATGGTTCTTATATTGAAAAGCAAGGAACCATATATGTGGTTAGGATCTTACCACACAACACAAATGAGTTTGGAAATGTCATTCTCAAGAACGGGATAAGAGACCTAGAGCAAGGAGACCTAGGAAGAGAACCCAAGACACCCCGTTAAAAATCTATCTTGACCAGAGTAATTAATCTAGAGTGAATTCCCCAAGATAGCATATAACTATTCCTGAATAGAGAAATTGAGTAAGCTTTTTGGAGATTCAAGCAAGATCCACTTAGCAAAATAGGCAGAGTCACCATCTATGAGTTCAAAGATCCTGAGATGCAAGGCAAAGTTGTTTATTTGGATAACACATAAGAGAGAATGTCCATGGTAACAGAGCATGGAATGCATGCATACACTTGGCAAGGTGAATTGATTTTCCCTCCACCAAGATCTAATGTTTCTCATGGCCTTGTTAAACGCTTGTTCTAACTGTCAGAAGCGTGTTTAAACGAGTATTGGGTTCTTGGGAGTAGAAGGGGTCTGTAAAGAGAGAGGCCCTATGCTTGTTTCCCAAATTTACTTCACAACACAATATACCAACATTCAAGATTTTATCAAGAATTGGTATCTCATTCTCGATCTTTACGGTTCATCATTTTAACTCTATCATAGTCTGCCGAACACACTATACCAAACTATCAGTATCATAATACCAAATTACCTCACAACCCTTTTTCCGAATACACACTATTGTAACATTTAACAGTAGTTCAACCTCACCGAATAGCGCTCACAATTCTACAAACCGAAAACACAGAAGGACTCAACAGTTTCAGACACACAGTATTGAAGACTAACACACACTGGAGATAACCATTACTGTAGCCAAATCTCACCGTACAAGTATAGATCTCAATACTGAGGGCAACAAAATCCTGCACAGCATTTTTAGGGACACTACCACAGTTACACAGACTTCACCAAACAATTGGCAGAACATTTCAAGAAAGAGGGACACCACGATATACGTACTTAACAGAACAATCACCACAGAGACCCGCAGAATGACTCTCTCAGACAACAGTCCGACGATCTACTGGATGTAAATAAAACTCATAGCCGCAATAGAGATCGATAGACAACGAACACGGATACGCACATTATACTCAGAATACTTAGAAATTAGACAAGCAAACACTACAGCAACCCGAACAAGTGTCGATAATACAACACAGAAATGAAACACAGTACTCCAAATTAACCAACTCGACACACAATAACGACACAAACAATCACCCAGATAGACAGTCTGGTGATTCAATGAATCGTTACCTTTCGTCTTTTTTTACATTGCTTTATATAAAGATTACAAATGTCTTTGTAACAACTTTTCATGCCTCCGAAACAAGATTCAGTTATACAGTTGCCAATCTGGCGGCCGACTAATACTTTGGCATGCACGGTGGGACTCGAACCCGCAGGTTTTTACAATATTACTGTTCGTCTATAATGCCTTCTAAATACATGTTTTTGGCTAATCTAAAGGTTCGGGCAATTTTCTTCTTTAAAGTTTCTAACATCTGTTTAAGAGTATCCAGTTCTACTAATTATGCATCTATTCTTATAGAACTTAATGAAATAGCTTCGGTTAGCAAAATTTCTGCTTGCGTCTGCAGAAAGGCTTCTTGTAGGTAGAAATCGTTTGATAAGGCCGCATCTCTGGAAACTTTCATTTCTGCCACTTGTTTCTCCATCTTGCTTACTCTTTCTTTCTGATTTTCCAGCTGATTCTCCCTTCTTTCGATCTCTTGATTTTGAAAATTTATGGTTCTGGAGTATGCCCTTTCTCTTCGGAGATCTGTTATTAGCTTCTGTGTTTGAGCTTCCTTGGTCAAATAGTGTTTAAGCATGTTGTTGACATCTGATAAAGTTTCGTTTGTTCTTTGGAGTTCTTCTTCTGTTTTCATAGCCTGCTTATGTTGTTCTTGGCTTTGTTGTACTACTTCGTGTAGCTGAACTCTGGTTTCTTCTAATAAATTTCCTAAGGCTACTCTGGCATCTTCTTTATCATGTAGCTCTTGCTTCATTTGACTGATTTCGGCATTTGCATTATTTAACAATTCGTTCTTCTTTCGGAGCTCTGTCAGTGCTGCATCCCTTTGTGCTGTAACTTCTACCTGTTCGACCATCGGGGCTTGTAACTCCTTCAGCTGTTCTTGTAAGGCTTGATTTTCTGCTTTGGCTACTAGTAATTGTTCCTGTAGGGGGCTAATATCGGCTTCCAGTACATCTACTTTATGTTGAAATTCATTGCGAATATTTTCTGTTACTTGCTTCATTTGCGCAGGTAGTTGTTGTGATAAATTGATTAACATATGTCCCATATTTGCAAGCTCCAAAAATACCGGGAGTGTTGGAAGCGAAAGAAGAGGACGATGTTGACAAGAGGATTCTGTGACAAGCTCTTGTGAGTTCGGTGGAGAATAGTTTGGGGATGATGAAGAAGAGGCAGTGGGTTCTTCAGTCAGGATGGGTGGAGTAGGGATAATGCGGTTGAGCGGAGGTTCCGATGGTGGAGTGGGGAGAACAGAGTGAGGTTATGTTACCTTTTCTGTTGTTTGTTGTGTTTCAGCATTGTCGGCAGCTATGGACTCAACTGCTTTCATAATTTCGTCGAAAACATCGTTAATGATGTGTTCTTCATCTATTCGCTTTTCTGGCTCCGATTGTTGCTGCGATGCCTGTTGTGAGGAGCTTGTTTCGGATTCAGTGTGATCTTCCTGTTCATGTTGTCCTTCTGATGAAGACTGTGCTGATGATTTGTGCTGCATAGACGTTGCGGTGTCATGGAAAGTTTCTTCGTCTTTTTTTTCTTCTTCTTTGTCATTTCGTTCGGCTGAATCCTGTGCTTCACTTTCGGATGAACTGATTCTAATTCTTTTGTGGCGGAAGAGTTGATTGAGTTCCTCTTCGTCTTCTTCATCATCTTCCAATAATTGGGCCGATTCTTCATGGTGCAGGAACGGGCCTCTAGGTGGTGGTTGTGCTGCAAGTATAGCCGGAAAAAGGAAAGAAATGATGTGTGGCAGTCTCGACCTTGGCATTCCTCCCTTGTTTACCTGTTTGATTATTGAAACACATTCCTTGTGAATGCGGTGGAAGAAGTAGGATGCAAAATTGACGGGTTCTCGAGCAGCTAAATCAATAGCGGAGTAGAAAGGCCTAGAGATGCCATAAGTTCGCTTCTGGAGGTTAAGAATGGCTACGAGGAATTGCAGTGCGGATCTCTCAGGTTCCGGTCGACATAGGATCCCGTATTCGTTTGATGAATACCTAGGAAAAAATTCTATCATTGTTGCTACTGGCAGACTCGGGCCATTTTCCCGACCTTGCCGAGGGAGTCTAAACACTTCAGCAAAAGCTTGGAAGATGATTACGGTTCGGGAGGGTAGGGATGTGATAGACCAACTTTGCTCGTTGGCAGGTGTTTTAGCGATAGCGGCTATTATCTAGGCAAAGAACGGGTGGGATTCCACTGAATGCCACGGCAGTTCAGCGAAATTGGCCAACCCACGTATGTGCAGGAACTCTCCTACATCGGTAGGGAGTCCGTCACGGAAAGCGGCATAGTTTTCCAGAGCTTCCATGGCACACACGATGACAGCAAGCACAAAACGCAAACGCACAGGGTATATACAGTCACACAAATCACGCAAGCACAATAGCGATTCTGAGCGAAACGGAGAAGGTTAAGTAGATGCACTACAGTGGAGAGAAATTAAAATCACTAATCATCATGCGACGTTGAGATTATAACTTCTTAACTTCGGTGTGCATGTATGAGTAGCTGGAAAGGGCAGGGCGGCTGTTGACATAATTAGGTATCAAAACGCGGATATTTACATACTTAGTATTTTAAGTGTGCAAAAACAAAAGGAAAGAAAAGAAAAGGAAAGGAAAGAAAAGAGAACGCCAAAAGACGTGGCCAACTGTGAAACATTTCAGTGCCGGTTAGATGTTTGTTGATACGGCCGCAGCTTCGAACCATTGATGAATTTCGGAAGAGGACTTCCGGTCAAAGTAGTCAACCAAAATGTTGCTAGGCCCACTTGTTCAGAAATCCGGTAGGGGCCAAACCATCGTAACTTGAATTTGCCAGCAGAGCGATTCGACTTTGCATTGTAAAATAGTACAAGTTGTCCCACCGTAAAAATTGGGATCTTTAGATAGCGATCATGTGTTCGAGCTTGTCTTAGCAGTACTTCCTGCATAGTCAGAAAACTTTGCCATCGGTGCTCATCCAGTTCTCTGAGTGTATCTAGCCGAAATGATAAAGAATCTTCTGGTATTAATTTCTGAGTGAGAGCCACACGTAAGCTTGGCACAATAATTTACATGGGTGCTATGGCTTCCAATCCATAAGCTAGTTTGAAGGGTGTTAGACCTGTTGCTACCTTGTAGGTAGTCCTGTATGCCCATAATACTGCAGGTAACAGTTGATCCCATCTTTTTCGGTGCTTCCAGAATGAGTTTTCGAAGCATATTCAGCAGGGTCTTGTTTGTACTCTCAGCCAAACCATTTGCACGAGGATAATATGGTGAACTGAATTTATGCGTGATCTGAAAAGAATGTGTGAGTACTTTTATTAAATTGTTAACAAAATGAGTGCCTTGATCTGTAACAAGTTCCAGAGGTAAGCCAAAACGCAGAAAGACATCTTTCATTAGACACTTTGCCACCGAAATAGCTATGGCAGATTTTAAAGCCCATGCTTCTGCCCATCTGGTTGCATAGTCTGTACAGGTTAGAATATAACGATTATTGCTGAGTATTACTGGTGGTGTAATAGGTCCGATAAAGTCTAGAACCCACTTCTGAAAAGGTTCTAATGGTAAGACAGGTTGTAGAGGGAAAAAATGGTGCTGCAACGGCTGTCCAAATCTCTAACAATTATCACATTTTTTGACAAACTGCAATACATCCCTGTACATAGTAGGCCACCACAGTCTGCTCTGCAGAATTTTTTGGTGTGTTAAATCTGTAGTAAAATGGCCACCGGAAGGAATTGAGTGAGCCAAAGTAATAACTGAATCAACTTCGTGTGGAGGGATACAACAAAGTAAAATTCCAGTGTGATCCATATAGTATAGTTCTCCAGCAATTAACCGAAATCGGCGACTAAAAACTGCAATCTTCTTACGTATTGCAAGAGAAGTCTGAGAGGGAAGGCATCCCTGAGTAAGGAATGTCAATATCTGATCATAATAAGTAGATGGCATAGGTGGGTCTGCAATTTCATCATTAGTTGGTTCAGAAGCATAAATCGCTGGTGTCGTGTCATCTACACCAACCGGAGTTTCACCGGAATCTAAGCGAGAAAGGAAATCTGCTAAGGCATGTGAACTGCCGGGCCTATGAATCACTTCATAATCAAATTCTTGTAAGAGCAGAATCCATCGCACTAATCTACCACCTAGATGTTGTTGTTGTACCAGGTAGACAAGTGTAGCATGATCTACGTGAAAAGTAAATTTTCGATCAAGTAAATAATGCCAAAATTTCTTGACTGAGTATACTAAACCTAGACATTCCCTTTCGGTTACAAAGTAATTCTTCTCAGCAAGAGCAAGCCTTCAGCTGGCATAGTACACAGGCCGAAACCACTTATCAGTGTGTTGCATTAGAACACTGCCAATGGCAATATCTGAAGCATCAACAAATATATGAAATGGACGATCCCAGTCAGGAGGCTGTAGGAGTGGAACATGTGTTAGTAATCCCTTTAGATGATCAAAAGCGATTTGGCATTCCTGAGTCCACTCAAATTGTCGAGGAGTCTTGGTTATTAACCTGTTCAGTGGTATTGCCAAATGAGCAAGCCACCGTAAGTGCCGACCATGCCATCTTACCTGGCCCATGAAGCGCATCACCTCCTTAGGTGTAGTGGGCACAGGTGCTTCTAACACAACTGTAATTTTATCTGGATCCACCTGTATACCTTGTGCAGATACGATGTGGCCAAGTAGCCTTCCACAAGAAACCGCAAACACGGATTTGTTTGGGTTCAAACAGAGTCTGTATTCTCTGCACTTCTCAAAGCAACACCATAAATGGAACAAGTGTGCTACCATTTTTCCAAATAACGAAAAATCATCAAGATAAACTTGCATAAACGAGGTAAAGTAAGGGGAGAATATTTCCTGCATACACCTCTGAAAAGTACTTGGGGCATTTCTTAATCCAAACCACATTACGGTACAAGCAAAAACACCCCAATTGGTAATGAAAGCGGTCTTTGGTATATCCTGTTCAGCCATTCTAACTTGATTATACCCACTATTTCCATCTAGTAATGAATACATTTCATGTCCTGCTACTCTATCAAGCATCATGTCAAGAAAAGGTAGTGGAAATGGATCAGGCACCGTAGCTGCGTTCAGTTTTCGGTAGTCCACACAAATTCGCAGTTGCTTATTCTTTTTAGGAACAATAACAATTGGTGAGATCCATTCAGCATGCTCTACTGGTACAATGAATCCGACTTTGAGTAGCCTATCAAGCTCTGCTTTTACCTGTGATGCATAGTTTGGATTCATCCGATAGCTGCGTTGCTTGATTGGCTTTGCTTTCGGCTTCAGCATGACCCTGTGTTAATAGGTGCGCGGGTTCAAACCTTTCATATCTTTGTAATCCCATGCAAAGACGTCAGAGAACTCTCGGAGTAGCTGGATTAAGTCTGCTTGAAATAATTCCGGTAGTCTTTCCCTTATCTTGACAAGACGCAGATGGTCCTCATCCCCTAAATTATAGGTGATCAATTGATCCTCTCGGACATAAAATTGTCGGGGCTTCCCTGTATCGTCAGCTGGCTTAAAAAGTTGTTGTAGATCAGCGTCATCTATAGCAGTGGTATCTTCTTTTGTTACAAGCATCACCGTACAAACTGCGGGATTCCAATTATCTACAACAGATTGTAGATCAACAGTTCCTAGGGAGATCAAATCAATATTATTCTTCAAAAACTCTTCTTCTTCATCATCTGACAACCCATCTAACATATGAACTCGTTCTGCAAAATATGGTCTAGCATGCAATTTGCAAGGCTGTATAGCATCTAGTTTTACAACATATTTACGATTATTAACTTTGAAAGTGAGTTCTTGTGCAAACCAATCTTGTATGACCTTAGCTTGCTTCAACCAAGGACGACCAAAAAGAAGATTATAATCAAGGGTGGATTCCGGTAATTCTAGGACGACAAAGGTCATCTTAAATGTTGTACCCTGTGAAGTGATTGGCACGTTTCGGACAAGTCCTACTAGATGGACTCTTGATTGGTCGGCCATTCTGACAAAAAATTGAACTGGTTTGATTTCGGTCCATCCTAGCTTTTTACACAGTGCGGTAGTAGCAATGTTGACACCAGATCCTCCATCAATTAGTACCTGTGTAATTTTATGAGTTTTATACCATACCGTAATTAAGGGAACCGAATGATCGACCGTAGAATCAGGTTCTGGTTGCACTGTGGCTGTTGCTGGAATGTAGGCATACTCAGGACTAAACTGTTGCTGGAATTGTTGCTGAACTCCCGGTACTAGTGCCAGCAACTGCCCAAGGGGGAGGGTAATGGATGCTTTAGATAAAATTTCCCAGGCTTGATTTGCTTGAATTGTACCTTTCACTAGTTCTGAAGATGATGCGTCGCTCACTGGAATTGACTCTTGCTCCTGTGAAATTTCCTTTGACAGTGGAACTTGTGTCACCGGGGTAGGGTCTGGGAACACCGGGGGTTCTGTGGTAGTCCACTGACTAGCCTTGTCGTATGTCCTTTGCTGTTCTCGGATGCCTGGTTCAAATATTTCAGCTGCTGGTTGTAATGGTCTACCGGATCTGGTCTGAACTACTGCAACGTGTGTTTCTACTAGTGTGATTTGCACCATATTAGTCATCGGGTTTTGACGTTCTTTCTTCCTCTGATCATACTCAGCTGCATCCTTACAAAATCTTCTAATGTGACAAAATTCACCACAAAAATGGCAGCGAGGTGGTGGCAAATTAGTATTTTCCTGTGCTGGTCCGGCCTGCCAGCGATTTGCATTGTAGTTATTATTTCTCTGTCCTCTGTAATTTTGATAGCCTTGTTGCTGATTGTTTCTCATTTGCGGAGGTACATAATGATTGGCTGGCTGTCCTGGTTCCTGTATAATAGCATTGACAGTTGCGGTGCCCTGCACTTTGGCATTGTATGCACAGTTTTCGGTGGTATGTCAGGTCGTGTTGCAGATAGTGCAAAACAATTGATTAAGTGCACAAGTGGCACTAGTGTGCCCTGAATTCTTGCATGTGGTGCAGAACATTTGTCTAGTCGGATCTTCTGCAACATTTTTATTTGCTTTTAACCATTCGAAGTCTTCTGTAAATCGTCCAACCTTTTTTTCCAGCTGCAAAGCCATTGCAATCACTGCATCTAGCATCATAGCTCCTACATAGCGTATGATCATAATATGTTTGAGTTGCGGAGTCAATCCATTGATAGACCATTGAGTTATAACGTCATCCAGTAGGTTGGCATGTGCTGGTGGTAACTGCCTCAAATGAGTCCTGAATAGGGTGCGTATTCCTGCACCGTTTGATTTATCTTCTATCTATTGTTTTGCATGTAGTCGAAAATTTCGGCTGGATTCTTCTTTAGCCTGAATCTCTGCAAAAATGCATCCCTTACTGCTTCATAGGTGCCAAAGTGGTTAATATCATATTCTGTAAGCCATCTGGCTGCTTCATTAACCAATGTAGACTGGAAGACAATAGCTTTATACACCGGATCAGGTGGATGGTTGAGCACTACGTAGCTTATCTCAAATGTGCATACGTGAGCATCTGGGTCATCCCCTCGAAATCCACAGAATTTAGTGTACGTTACTCCTGTTGGAGTCGACCTTGGTGGGCATAGTTGTTGTTGTTGTTGTTGTTGTTGTTGCTGCTCTTGTTGTTGTTGTTGTTGCCCGTTCATTATGCTGATGGTTGTATTGTGACTATCTTCTGTATCCCGAGGCTGAATATCTGAATCGTCGGAATCTGTATTGTCAGCCTGTGCACTTTTCGGCTCGATAATCTTGTTTAGTATGTTTCGAATCTTGGTTTCGAACAAGCTACCTTCCTTCTTGATGTCAAATGTAGGAAAGCTTATTCCCAATAACGGTGACTAGACTGAAGAATCACCAAGAAAGGGCAAATCGTCACCGGAAAATTGTGAACTTTCAACAATTGGTACTGGAATAACACCGGAAGGTGTCGATTTTTCACCAAAACAAGGTGCTTTTTCTCCTTCACAGATTTCTTTGGCTAAGGCGTTTCTATTCGTATACAAATTCGAATATTGACCCAATGGTGCTAAATTAACTTCATGCTGCGTCCCAGTAGATTCCGGGGTTACTATACCTTCGACAGACTGTGCCGAAATCCCACCGGAATCTTCCAGAAATGTAGTGCATTCCACCGGAATATGGCCGGAATCACTACTAAAGTTCTTCACTTTCTTGGCGGCTCGGTTAAACCTATCTGCGCTTCTACCTCCTGGAGGCGTCCTTAGCAAATAAGGTACCCAAGGCTGTCGATTCTTTGGATACGTTTCACCGGATCTAGTAACTGGCATGTATCATCTTTTGTACTAATCGCGTACAATTACTATCGATTTACAATCTACCATCACCTTTCACAATCGATTTGCAATATGCTGGTGCGACTTGATGATAGTTAAGTGCCACCTTCCCACAGACGGCGCTAGTGTTAAATGCTTGTTCTAACTATCAGAAGCGCGTTTAAACGAGTATTGGGTTCTTGGGAGTGGAAGGGGTCTGTAAAGACAGAGGCCCTATGCTTGATTCCCAAATTTACTTCACAACACAATATACCAACATTCAAGATTTTATCAAGAATTGGTATCTCATTCTCGATCTTTATGGTTCATCATTTTAACTCTATCATAGTCTGCCGAACACACTATGCCAGACTATCAGTATCGTAATACCAAATTACCTCAGAACCCTTTTTCCGAATACACACTACTGTAACATTTAACAGTAGTTCAACCTTCACCGAATAGCGCTCACAATTCTACAAACCGAAAACATAGAAGGACTCAACAGTTTCAGACACACAGTGTTGAAGACTAGCACACACTGGAGATAACCATTACTGTAGCCGAATCTCACCGTACAAGTACAGATCTCAATACTGAGGGCGACACAATCCTGCACAGCATTTTTAGGGACACTACCACAGTTACACAGACTTCACCAAAGAATTGGCAGAACATTTCAAGAAAGAGGGACACCACGATATACGTACTTAACAGAACAATCACCAGAGAGACCTGCAGAACGACACTCTCAGACAACAGTGCGACGATCTATTGGATGTAAATAAAACTCACAACCGCAACAGAGATCGATAGACAACGAACACGGATACGCACAGTATACTCAAAATACTCAGAAATTAGACAAGCAAACACTACAACAACCCGAACAAGTGTCGATAATACAACACAGAAATGAAACACAGTACTCCAAATTAACCAACTTGACACACAGTAACGACACAGACAATCACCCAGACAGACAGTCTGGTGATTCCATGAATCATTACCTTGCGTCTCTTTTACATTGCTTTATATAAAGATTACAAATGTCTTTGTAACAACTTTTCACGCGTGCGAAACAAGATTCAGTTATACAGTTGCGAATCCGGCGGCCGACTAACAGCCTCCAAGGATCAAGATCATCATAGCCTCTAAAACTATAGGGAAAGAGCTAGAGAGAGACGTGAGGTAAGCTTTGCACACATAGTGGATAGAGACATATAAAGATTTGAAAGTGAAAGACCTAAAAGAGAGAGACATAGAGCACATAGGCATCAAAGAGACAAACACGATTTTCCATTCCCTAGACCCCGAGAATAGCCAAGAACCCTTAGACCCTCTCAAGTGGTCAAGACAATGAAAAACTACTTTCATGGGTCAGGGGATCCTTATGATCATGTCGTCAAGTTCAAAAAAGTGTTACGAGCTGAACATGTCCAGGACTTATTCATTTGGTTTGAGGCATTTGGTTTCACCCTCAAGGGTACTAGCTTAGCTTGGTTTCAGCCCCTAAATAGTTGCAATTATCAAAATATAGGTCAACTGCTAGATGCATTCATCATAGAATTTTCAAAGAGTGGTATCAGGCATAGCACATCATTCTTGATCCAGAGCTTCAAGAAGACACCCTCTGTACCTAAGTCATGAAGCCTTAGGGACTTGTGTCGATGAGAATGTACCTCAATTGCCCCCAAAAGTGCATATAATGTCAATCCGAGAGATAAGACGTATCAAGTGTATGAAGACATGTGGACACATGATGGGAAGTGAATATCAATGCTACAATGCATGTGACTTGTCTCAACTACCTCTCCAACTCACTAATTCTCTGAAATGCACATCACGATGTGTTATCATAGTAAGCACAAATTCACACTTTTCTCTTAGCTCAAAACTCCAAATGATCAATAGTAGGTTCATTTCAAAGCTCTCAGTGAGACACCTCTAATGATAGTATCTTCAGTCAAATCCAACAAATGTACTTCAAATTATGAGCAAATTAGTGAATGGCATGAAACATTCAGGAACCCAAGGAACTCAAGAGGAAGAGGATTCAATAGAGGTGACTATTACAAATAGAGGTAGATACAATGGAGGCTACAACAACAACAACTACTACAACAACAATTACAACAACAACAACTATCAAAGTGGCCATAGAGTAAGGCGAGACTACAATAACTATGTAGAGGACCAAAGTCAAGAAGATTCATTATTGATTATGAATCTATCAGTGAAGAAGGGTAAGGATGATGATCACATATTTTATATTGATTCGGGATGCTCAAACCATGTAGAAGGAAATGTGGCTTTACTTTCTGACTTGGAAGATCCTCATATTAAGCATGAAGTGCAGACAGGAGATGACACAAAACACTTAGTGGAGAAGATAGGTAATGTGAAGACATCAGATGGGAATATGAACCTCTTAAGCAAAGTCTTGTATGTCCCTACAATTACCAAAAATTTAATAAGTGTTGGACAGATTGTTGAAAAAGGATTGCAGGTTAGATTCAACCAATGTGGAGCATATGTTCAAGACCCAAGTCAAGGCTTTTCGAAGGATTGCCAAAGGAGAAAAGACAGGAAGGCTTTTCACTTTTGAAGTGGAAGATACAAAGAACATAGCTTTGATTAGCTATGGATCTCAAACTCTAACAGAGTTGGAGATATGGCACAAAAGGCTTGCTCACATTAGTGAGAGGACACTCAAACAAATTTGCAGAGACCAAAGTGTACTTGGTTTGCTTAATATCACAAGGCAACACATGATTTATAAGTGTGAAGCTTGTCAACTCAGCAAGGCTCATAGACAACCTTTCAATAAGAAAGGATATATGTATCAAAATTCTTTGGATCTAGTGCACACGGATGTGTGGGGTCCAAGTAAGGAGCCATCTATATCACACTCAAGATATTATGTGTCTTTCATAGATGATTGTGGCAGGTGGAACATTCTATTTTTCATGAAGCACAAGGATCAAGTGTTTAATTGCTTTTAAGAAGTATACTACTCTTGTTGAAAAACAAATAGGTAGGACTTTGAAAAGACTCAGATCAGATGGCGAAGGAGAATACTTCTCTTCTGAATTTGATGCCTTCTTGCATGAAAGAGGCATTAAAAGGGAAGTCACTACAAGGTATACACCCGAACTCAATGGTGTAGCAGAGAGGAGGAACAGAGCTATTGCCGAAGCTGCAAGGTCCATGCTCAATGAAAAGGGATTGCCAAACTACCTATGGGCAGACGCTATGTCTACAGACACATATCTCATAAATAGACTTCCATCTAAGTCACTAGATGGAACCACTCCATATGAAGTGTGGAATGGAAGAAGACCTAGTCTAGAGCATTGTAAAAGTTTTGGATGTGTCGCCTATGCTCACATTCCTTCTCAAGTAAGAGGGAAATTGGATCCCAAGGCAGAGAAGTGCGTATTTATTGGTTATGACCAAAACCAAAAAGGATATAGATTGTACAATCCAACCAATAAAGGATTTTCTGTGAGTAGAGATGTAATTTTTTATTAAAACAAATCATGGTTTGATGATGACAGGAGAGTGAAGCTGCCTTATGACTTGGATGAAGATTTTCCATCACTTCAACCAAAGGAGCCAAAGCAGATTGAAGAAAGTGATTTCAAGATTGACGTAGAAGACTTGGAAAGACTAAAGCTATGGAAGAACAAAGGTAAAGCAAAGATGCAGGATGCTACATATGGCTACATATGGACTCGAGAGCTCACATCAACCACTTAGAAGGTCTTCAAAGGAGGAGAAGAAACCACAGAGGTTTGGTTATGATAGTTCTTTGGTCACCAAGCACTCAATCTACATTGCAATGGATTCAACCAATGAAGAACCTACCACATTCGAAGAAGCACAAAGCAAGAAAGCCTAGAGAGATGCAATGGATGAAGAAATGGAAGCCTTGAAGGAGAATGACACTTGGGAGCTTGTACCTAACAAGCCATCTATGAAGGTAATTGGATTTCGATGGATATACAAAATCAAGAGGAATCCAGATGGAAGTATAAATAGACACAAAGCAAGGTTAGTTGCTAAAGGGTTTGCTCAAACCCATGGTATTGATTATGAGGAGACTTTCTCTCCTGTTTCAAAAATGCCTACAATTAGGGTTCTCATTAGTCTTGGTGCATCTAGAAATTGGAAGCTCTATCAACTTGATGTAAAGAAAGCTTTCTTGAATGGATGGATTTTTGAGGAAATATATATGGCACAAACTCCTGGATTTGAGGATGAACATCATCCTAGCTATGTATGCAAACTAAAGAAAGCTTTGTATGGATTGAAGCAAGCTCGAAGAGCTTGGAATTTCATATTGGTGACTTATTTGCAGGACCAAGGATTCAAAGCTAGCAAGGCGGATACCTCTTTGTTCATAAAGAGGAATGGATCTGAAGTGATCTATTTATGTGTGTATGTTGCAACTCTCACAAGGGTGGATATATGCTATAGTGTTAGCATATTGAGTCTGTTTATGCATAAGCCGAGAAGACCACATATGGAAGCGGCCAAGAGAGTCCTCAAGGACCTAAAGGGGACCATGAATGAAGGTTTGTTCTATTCATATACTTCAGATATTGAGCTAAAGGTCTACTCAGATGCAGATTGAGCCGGATCTAGAGATGATAGAAGAAGCACATCCGGGTATATATCATTTGTAGGTTCAAAAATCATTTCTTGGTCATCAAAGAAGCAACCAACCATGGCATTATCTTCTACCGAAGCCAAATATAGAGGTTTGGCTAGTGCAACTCAAGAACTCATGTGGTTAAAGTCTTTGTACACAGATCTTGGACTTCATTCTTCAACACCTCACATTTTTCGTGACAACACAAGCTCTCTACATCTTGCAGCTAATCCAGTATACCATGCTAGAACCAAGCATATTGAAGTCCACTACCATTATGTAAGGGAGAAGCTAATGAGCAAGGATATTCAACTATCCTATGTCTCTACAGATATGCAATGTGTAGACATATTGACTAAAGCTCTTGATGGTACAAAGTTAAGTAGATTCAAGTTGATGATTGGCTTGCAGGAAATCAAGGACAATTGAAGACTTATTTGGAGATCAAACATGTTAGGCTTGAGGGGGAGCTGTTGGTGCATTTTACCCAAGCCTACATGCTTGATATGCTTGATATTATGATCATTTGTAAGTCACATGTGTAGTCATGTGAACACCTCTTGTAAAAGAGTACATTTTATCTCTTGTAATTGAAAAAAGAAAAAGGAAGAGGATGGCTTACCTCATCCATGATGTAAAAGCAAAGTCGTGGCTCTAACTACCTAAAACCATGATTTTTTGAGCTGAGGGAATATCTCCTAACTTTGGGGATCACTTTTAGGTGGAGCCATTTGAATTCGAATTCCAAACTCCCTCCAAGAATAGTTATAAAAAGAGCAAGAAGGAAGAGGCGATTAGCAAGCCTTGTACGATTTTGTAGAGATTGAAGAGCTTACTCCATAGCTCTATCATTCTACTCCCATTGTGCAAATAGTCATTGCTAATGTGGTTGTAATCATATGTGAATTTATACATTTGTCATTATCTACTTCTCTGTTTTGTTCTCCACTATACTCACTCAGAGCAGTAACTTCAGAAGGTCATATCTCTAGTTCTACTCAAATTTTTTCAGTGTTTTAATGTACGTTGGATAGCTCGTACTGTCTAGTTTTTGCATACCAATTGACATGATCATTGCATTTACAATTTTGGAGATATCTGCATTTTACTGCTCACCGGTCTATCTTTGCAGAGCCTCGAGAATGGTGGGCATGTTCGAGAAATTGATGAATCTTGTTATGAGTGTTCAGTCCATCATTTGAAGTGTTTTAACTTGGATTGGGAAGTTTTTCCAGCAGGTGTATGTCCAAAAATAACAAGTTTTTGGGAGCTAGTCATCTTACAACTTGTCTGTCTTCACTTAAACTTTTGGGATACATGTTCCAAAGTACTTGGCTGATATTTTGGTGGATTTAGGAAGCTCAAAGGGTCTACTAATCAACTCTGAAGTCTCAGTTGGCTGATGTGAAGCTGGTTGTAGCAGCACCAACTCATCTTTGGATTGCATCCACCATCTCTCTTTACAATAATTCGGCCTTCCATGCACACACCTAGTGCGTAAGACTATGAATATCTTCGTCACCCATTTCTTCTTTTCAGCCTCTACCTCTTTCTAACTTTTGGCCTTCGAATAAATCTTTGTTCTCACATATCTGACCCTATTGTATTGTTGAAGCCTGTTTACTTCTTTTCATCTCACGCACCTACTGGCTAAGAATATGAATATCTTAGTCACTCTTTTCTGCTTTTGAGCCTCTACTGTTTTCTAACTTTTAGTCTTCCAATAAATCTTTGTTTTCACTCTTCGAGACCTCCTTCTTTTGCGTTGTGACCTGATGCATGCCCCGTGGGGCTTTGGGCACAGGGTGGGTTTTATTCATTGGACATTTTTTCTTTTTGATTTTCTTCTTCTTCTTTTCTTACTTGATTCCCCCTCCACACATCCCTCCTCTTGAACTCTATCATCCCCCATAGGCTTTGGTTGGAGATGAGAGTAGGTTTGAATGGATGTTTGCTCTCTTTGATTTAGCGGATTGGCTTCATATATCATCAATTCTTTCCATTGGGCTGATTTGACTCCATCATTTGGTGTCTGTCTATGATCTTCAAAGAAACTTAAATCATAGGCCACAAGTCGAGTAGTTAAATTGGAATTCATTTTGACAAAAATTTTTGAATCCATTTCAAAAAAGCCTGTGAAAAATGCTTCTTCGAATGTTTGCATATACTGACTCCGTAAGAACATGAGGCATGAATATATAGCCATGATAGTAAGTCGGCTAGGCATGATAGATAGATAAAAAATGATGGCATCTATGCCTTGATTAATGCCGATGAAGTTTAAGAATGTACATTGAGCATGTCTGAAGGCCTTCAAAACTGTGAGTAGCATGCTCAACACTTTATTTGTCATCTTTATTGCTAGGTTAGGGACTGTAGCATATCTTAAGAGGCAAAATTCTATTGTACGTACCATATATTCTTCTGTGGGTAAGTAATTATGTGGTAGGCTTGGTAACAGTGGGTAGTTCAACTACTGATTGTTGAGTGGGCCATGGTGCTATTCTTCCCAAAATTGTGTCGAGGGTCTTCTTCTTGGTACAAGGCAAAAAGATGGATTTACTTGTAGTAAGCATGGTATAGACTCCCAGTGCACCCGTAGAGTCAAATTCTTTTCCAAAAATGTTAGTCTCCTGATCGGATATGCTTTGTCAAATTCTTCCTGTGTATAGGAGATGTACCTATTTTGAACTGCAAGTCATGATCAGGTTCTTTTTGTGTAGCCCTCTTGATATATTGCCCGGTTTCTTCTTTCAGTAGGCCATATGGTACACTAAAGGGCTTCAAAATTTGTCCTAAATTCTTACTTTTGATTTTGGCTTCTTTCATTACGTTCACTACTTGATCTTCAAATTGTCCCATAAGTTGGGACACCAATAGTGCCTGCTCAGTTCGGCTTAGTTATGCAATAGGTCATGTATGTCTATCAACATTCTTCGCTGCTTCTTCCTCTTGTATTGGAAAATTATATATGGGGGGAGAAGGAGGACATACCTCAGTCTCCATAGTAGCTGCTTGAGAGCCTTGAGCTACTGGTGTCCCCATTTGATTTATCTATAATAATTGAGCCCGCATGCTTTCAATGATTGCATCTTCCTCTAGGATTGCATTATTAGCTGTTGAGAGTGCATCATTACTCTGTAGGAGGCATTTTCCAAGTAAAGCTATTTGATCTCCATCTTCTTTACAATGTTATACGATTTTAATCTCTGTAGTCTTCTACCTTTTCCAAAGCTCATTTGTATCATACATGTACTTTTTCTCCCATTCTTCTCGTAACTCTCGCTCTAGCTCTATATGCTTGAGAGCCTTGAGCTACTGGTGTCCCCATTTGATTTATCTATAATAATTGAGCCCACATGCTTTCAATGATTGCATCTTCCTCTAGGATTGCATTATTAGCTGTTGAGAGTGCATCATTACTCTGTAGGAGGCATTTTCCAAGTAAAGCTATTTGATCTGCATCTTCTTTACAATGTTATACGATTTTAACCTCCGTAGTCTTCCACCTTTTCCAAAGCTCATTTGTATCATACATGTACTTTTTCTCCCATTCGTCTCGTAACTCTCGCTCTAGCTTTAGTTGATCTGCATACTTGGCTATCTGAGCTTCTAATTCCTGTTTATCATTTTGGTTATCTTTTGGCACTTCGAATGGTTGGTCAAGCAGGATTGCATTCATTAATTCTTTATTTCTATTTCTCATGTTGTTTGCCTCATCCTTGTATACTTTTATCTAAGCTTCTAAGATTTTGTTCCTATTTGATAGATGTACCTTTTCAGCTTTAGTGGCTGCATATTTGTCTTGGAGGTCCTTAAGCTCATACTATAGCTGCGGATTTTCTTCGGTTAGTGATGCACCTTTCCATAGCTTCCTTTGTTTCTTGTTCTTTATTTGTAAGTGCCAGTTGAGCATGCAATACTCTAGCACTTAATTCTTCACTGAGTGTCATGAATTTCTTTCTTTCCACTAATGCTTTGTCATAATCACTATTGATGTCCATGAATTGTTGCAACTTTAGTTGTGACACATCCACATTAAGCCAGGTTTTGGGTATGCTCGGTTCTTCACTTGTTTGTACATCCTTACCCTTGTCAACATGCACTATCTCGTTATGTGGTTGTCTGATTTGTAGCTGAATTTGAGGTTCCTTTTTTTTCAAGTGTGGTAGACTTAGTAGCACTCCCTTGAAATGTCACATGGAGAGGTGATGGCTCTACTCCTATCTGTATACATGTAAATGGTTCTTATTCCTAGATTTCTTCTTGTGTTTGCTCTTTTTTTGGGTTCTTCATTGTATCCTGACCGTCAAGGTGGATTTTTGTGACTTGAGGCTTTGTTGTGTCATTCATTTTCAATGTATGTACATCTTCTTTGGTTGGTCCTTCTTTTGGTTGATCTTTGAAGGTAGCATCAGGTACTTGATTCAATTTCTTGCCCTCGCCTTCAAGTGACTCCTTGACTTGATTTATTTTATCCCAATTACCATCATCATTTGATTCACTCCGATTATCAACATTAATGGTTGATGGTTCATGTTCTTCTTGGATTTCATATGATGAACTAGAATTGACTAGCCCCAATTATCTATATCCATGAAATTTGGTAAGTCTGTTTCCTGGCATAGATGTAGTATGAGTTTGATGGTAATGATGCCCTTGGAGTAGCAGATTTATCTGTCCTTCCATGAACTTGTGAGTCTCTTCCTTGGCTTTTTGCAATTCCACTTGAGTAATTGGTGTGGACTCCTCAACTTTGGTTCTAGAGAGTACATGTGTCTGCTTTGTCAGTGGAGTTTCTTCTTCTACTTTTAGTGCCTCCCTTAGTCTTTTTGCTCCTCACATCATTGGTTGTGTGCTTGTTCCTTTCTCTTCGGTCATCTTCACTCCTTTCTTCTTGTTTAGTATTGTTGCTAGCTTCACATACCTAAAAATCTCAGCAGATGATGGCATTTCCGTGAAGTATTATGTCATTCTAGCACAATGGCAAGTACAAACGAGAGGAGATCCACCTTAATTGTCAGTCTATGGAGATGTGAGGACTAATATGATGACCATGATCAAGTGATGGCACACGTGCATGAGTGAGAAGCACACAAACATGCACACGCATACACACACACATGAAAACAAGGCAAGAACAAAGAGAGGAACAATCGAGTTCTTTGTATTACTCAAAATGTCTTTTATATTATCTCAAAAATCTAACAAGCTAACCCCAAAAATGAGCTCTCTAGCTCTTTTTATAGTTTTTGACTAGGTTTTGGCCCTGTGTAGACCTAGTGTCCGGCCTAATTAAGAATTAGGTTCCTAGGCTCTTTTGGAGGCTCAAATCAGCTCTAAAAGTTATGAAAATTGGTACATAGATACTTCTAATACTCCTCAAGCTTGAGGACTCCTTGACTTGAACAAAATGGAGTAGGATAATGGGAAATGGTATTGAAAATGGTGTGAAGTGACTAAAATTATTGTTTCGAAAGTATTTCTTCATGAAAAATTATGTGGCCTACTTATCGAATCTGCGTTGACTACTTTGTCTGCTTAAGCCTGCTTGGTTCTTCCTTTGTTTTGACTCTCTTCATTGTCTTCCCTATATTGTAAGGCCTAGACTACCCTAGCTGCTACCTGTAAGAAATAAAACAGCACAACGGAATAGACCTGTAGACAGAGTTGAGAGAAAAACGCAGACAAAGATAGATGCAGACTGAGAGATAGAGAACTCAAATTCTCAGATTGCCGAGTGTAATGCAGTTACAATGATGGTGCTGTCCACCCGTGCACTCCCACTATGGAGCTTAGATGGCGATCTAGACAAACTCTAGATGAAGGGCTTACTACTGCGCAATGCTATGTAAAGCTCAACCTGGGCCATGCTTATATAGCTTTTACAAGGCGGTTCGGTATAGATAAACATAGTCGGGAGATACAAAATAGTCGGTAAAATATATGATCTGACAATATCTCCATGACTAAAAGTCCTACCGTCTCGGCCCTACGGGCACCCCCCAGACCCTGTAGAAGGGGGCAAGCCCCCCTCTGCTTTCCCCCCATTAAGGTTCTATAGGGAAACCGCACGACGCCACAGGGCCTTTATTTTCACCTTAAATGGCAACCCAATGGACTGGAAGTTTATGCCCTACCTAACTTAACAGCTAGGCTCATAAAGATCATCTTCAACCATCAACGGTCACACATAGACCTCATCTAAGTTGGAAGTTAGGGTTCCACAAATGTCCGGGCTCTCATAATGGCTTCTCCTCATAATGGGGGCCTTCCAACTTAGAGCACCATGGATCACTTGTGGTCACACGAGGGTGGAGTATTGAGCATATCTAACTCCCCCCCCTCAATGTCCACCAGATGGTGAACTACCTCCTTGGTCCAATCCCAAGCTTTGGAAAGTGTCGAAGAAGTTGCTCTCTCCCAAGAGCCTTGGTGAAGATGTCTACCCCATTTTCTTTAGTAGGGCAATAGGTTATCTCCACGACCCCGTCCTCAATCAACTCACGCACATAGTGATACTGGATTTCTATGTGCTTGGTACGTGCATGGAAAACAGGATTTTTGGTGATGGCCATGCAACTTTGGTTGTCACACTTCAACTTTGTAGGCTCCTGTCCTTGTATTCCTATGTGCCATAGGATCCTCCTCAACCATACTGCTTCACATGCTGCAGCACATGCAGCTTTGTACTCAGCTTCAGTAGAAGATAATGCTACAGTCGGTTGCTTCTTACTGATCCAAGAGAAAATCCCTGATCCTAAAGAAAAGCAATTTCCAGAAACTGATTTTCTAGTATCAATATCTCCTGCCCAATCTGAGTCACAGTATCCGACTAGAGATGATCCTTCTTCATAAAGAACACCATAATCAGTGGTTCCTTTCACATACCTGAGTATCCGCATGCTTGCCTTCCAATGAGTTTGGCAAGGCCTATTAGAGAACGTGCTTACTACTCCAACAACATAAGAGATGTATGGTCTGCTATTGCACAAGTAGATGAGACTTCCAACTAATTTCATGTATCTTCCAACGTCCACTGGAGGTGAAGTATCTTCAATAGATAATTTTGTGTTGACCTCCATAGGTGTAGAAATTTCCTTGCAATCCTCCATGTCGAATGCCTTCAATATCTGCCTTGCATACTTTTGTTGAGAGATGAAAATCTTCCCTGGTTCCTGCCAAACTTCAAGACCTAAGCAATAATGCATTAAGCCCAAGTCTGTCATTTCAAATTCTAAACTCAGGGCATCTTTTGTTTGTTGAAGAAGAGCATTATCTTTTCCTGTAATCACAAGGTCATCTACATAAAGTACAAGCACAATTGTCTTCCCTCCTTTCTTTAGAACATACAAGTTAGCATCAGAAGCACATCTTTTGAACCCTAGATCCAAGAGATACTTATCTATCCATTGGTACCATGCTCTAGGGGCTTGTTTTAGCCCATATAATGCCTTCTTCAGCTTACATACCTTGTTCTCTGAGTGGGGAGCCTCAAACCCTGGTGGCTGAGACACATATACCTCCTCCTTGAGGTCTCCATTCAGGAACGCTGACTTGACATCCATGTGATAGACTGGCCAACGCTTATGTGCAGCCACAGCTATTACTACTCGGATAGTAGTCATTCTTGCAGTCGGGGCAAATGATTCACAAAAGTCAATGCCTTCAACTTGTGAGTAGCCTTGTGCAACAAGTCTTGCTTTATACTTTTCTAGAGTACCATCAGCCTTGTACTTTAGCCTCCAAACCCACTTGGTGCCAATGACTTTATGCTTACGGGGTCGATCCACTAGCTCCCAAGTTCCATTCTTCATGATATTGTTGTATTCTGTTTGCATGGCAGCCCTCCAATTCGGATCATGGAGTTCCTCTTCCACATTGGTTGGTTCCTTTGCTTCTTCTTGAATGAGATCAGCCATCAAGGCTGTGTTTACAATATGGGCGCTTGCTCGTCTCTGTTCCTCTATTCTCTGTGATCGCCTCGGTCCATCTGCAACCTGTTCTAGTTGTTGGAGCAAGTCTATGACAAGCCTAAGTATTGGCTTGAGTCCCACAAAGTCATAGAAAAAGCCTTAAAATGAAGACTATGTAAAGTTCACTTGTGAACTACCTCTTGTAACTTTTGAAGAGTTTACTTAATGTAAAAGTGAAAGAATCTTAAGTGGTTGAGTCCACTTGATCAAGAATGGAAAGAGGAGCCACGAATTCGTGATTTGTGGTAGGTAGAGAATCAAATCAATCATTGATTGATTGGAGAGTGATTGAGGGAAGTTAGCCTCCCAAACTCAACTATAAATAGATGGCAGTTCTAGTCGTGGTTAGAGAGACCTATGTGAAGACCTCCAAGAGCTGAGCTTTATGCCATATCAAGGTGTGATTCGAAGGCACACATATGTATCAGTAAGGCATTGTATTGTACAAGCAATATACTTTCATTTTCATGATTATTTGAGTTCATCTTTCCATGTTCTTGTGAAGTGTACTACTCACTACCATTACTCTCAGTTTTTCTCAGTTAGCTTGCAGAGATGTTTTCTCTCAGCTTGGTGCATCACTTTCAATGATTTAACTTGATAAAGTTAGCTCTATAAGTCTACTATATGCTCACAAATTTTCATGTCATTTGGATGTTGCAATCTTCAGTTATGTTCAGCTGAAGTCAATAGTGTCTGTGCATTTTCACTTCTCTGTCAGGTACCCGACTTTTTCACTCATCTTGCCAGAGGTTTTTCTCAGTGGTTACTTATCTAAATTCAGTGATTAAAGCTTGTTGGATTCAGCTTACTGTCTAGTATAACCATACAAATTTTCATAATCATTGGATTCCTACATTCTGAGTTATGTTGATTTTTCTGCTCACTGGTCTCAAACTATAGCAGCTCGTGAAAATCGGGATGATGTCATCAGTTGTTAAAACTCATTCTCAGTGTGTGGTTCATTATTTTTTATGAGATTACTCTTGCAAGTTAGCTCTTTAAGTTACCTAGACTTCCAAGAGGAATTAAGCTAATTGCTGCTGTGCTTAGAGAATTATGTAAAACACTGGACAGGTGTATGAACCAAGAATAGCAAGTTTTCACCTCTGAGCTAACTCCAACTGATCTGTTTTGATGTATCTTTTTGAGAGTGATCTTCCAAGGTACATAGGGTGTCTAATACATCCCTTGGCAAGCTACAAGGGCCCACCATATACTCCTGGAGTTCATTTGGCTGGTGTAGATCAAGGATTTTGTAACACCTCTTCATCTTCAAGCAGATACCTATCCATCTCTTCACACTAGTGACTGTGGGATGGGGTTTGCAGAATCATAGAGCTTCCTCACCCAACGTGGCAATGGCTTTTCCACTTGGGTGTCGGCAGGTTGGTGACTTTCAGACTCATCATCTAAAGATGATGCTTCCTTCTCTTGTGTAGAAGGGATAGCTCTTGGGCCAGGTTCATAGTGGATTGCCTCTTTGCCTGATGATAAAGTGGAAGCTCTCTTTTCCTCCTCCACTGCATGTGGCTGCTCCTCCTTAAACACCACATCAGGACTCGCCATGATCTTCTTAGCCTCAAGGTCATAAAGCTTATAAGCCTTCTTATCTTCACTGTACCCTAGGAAGATACATTTGATGCTTTTTGGTTGAAGCTTGTTTCTCTCTCTATCTGGAACATGTGCATAACATTCACTTCCAAATACTTTGAAATGGGAAACAGAAGGCTTTTTACCAGTGTAGGCTTCTTGTGGAGTCTTTCCATCAAGTGCATTGGTGTAGCTTCGATTCAAGATGTAGACAACAGTGTTGACAACCTCTGCCCAAAACTGATTAGGCAGACCCTTTCCTTTCAACATGCACCTTCACATCTCCATGATGGTTCGATTTCGACGTTCTGCATCACCGTTCTGTTGAGGACTATGTGCCACTGTGAGTTGATGCTTGATGCCCTTACTCTTGCAGAAATCTTCAAACTCTGTTGATGTGAACTCACCACCACCGTCTGTCCTGAATTTCTTCATCTTCTTTCCTGTTTCACTTTCAACAAGCTGAAGCCATTCTTTAAACTTACCAAAAGCTTGAGCCTTATCGTGAAGGAAGTACACCCACATCTTCCTGCTATAGTTGTCGACAAGTAACATGGAGTAGGAAGATCCGCCCAAGGCCTGTGTAGGCATTTTTCCGCACAAGTCAGCATGCACCAACTCTAGAGGATAGCTTGCCCTGTTCTTGCTTTCTTGTGGAAACGCCTTCCTCTGTTGCTTGCCCATCATGCAAGCTTCACATGGTTCCTTCATTTCTACAATCGATGGTAGGTGTGCAACCATACCTCTGCGATGCATCTCCTTCAGTACAGGGTATCCAATGTGTCTGAATCTCTCATGCCATAGCTTACTTGTGCCCACATTTGTAGTGGCTGTAAGAGCACACAAATCATACAGGTTGTTCCTCCTTATGCCAGTCCCAACGATGTTGTTGTTACCATCCATAATCTTAGCTCGTGTCTTACTGAAAGATACTTGGTTACCTTGATCAGTTATAGAAGCTACTGAAAGTAGATTTTGTTTTATTTGTGGAACATACAACACATTTGAAAGCTTTCTGATATCACCATTAGAGATAATGAAAGAAACCGTACCTTCGCCCTCTGCAGGACATCTTGCATTGTTCCCTACCTTTACTGTGATGGGTTCCTTTAGAGGCTGTAAGGAACTATAAAGGTCTTTTCTACTCGTCATGTGACGAGATGCACCACTCTCCAACACCCATGAGTCATCTGTCCTTGAATCTTCAGCTGAGGAGCACACCTCCTCTATTGTAACAAATAACTCAAGCTCTATTTCTGCTGTGTTGGCAGACTCCTTGCCCTTGCCACCTTTTGAAGAGCCACTCTTCTCTTCTGCCTTCTTGATGCGACAGTCTTGGATTCTGTGTCCCTTCTTCTTGCAGTGGAAACACTCTCCCGTGAACTTCTTTTTGTCGTTCTTCCTTTTGTCTCCATCCTTTGAAGAGTCTATTTTTCCTCCTTTGGCATTTGCTGTGAATGCAGCATCTCCTTTGCTACCACCACTCCTTGCCTTGAGCCGTAGCTCCTCCATGAGTAAGGCACTGAATTCTTCAAACGTTAGTGGTTGAGGTCTGATTTGAGTGTTAAGAGAAATTACCAAACCATTAGACTTAGGTGGACAGATTCGAAGACAACGTCGAGCTAGCTCCTCACTTGACTTTTGAACACCTGCTCCTGCCATTTGATCTCGTAGATTCTTTATGCGAGTGATAAACACCTCTGCAGTCTCCCCATCAGCAAACCGTTCTGTTGCAAGCTGATTCTCCAAGTTTTGAATCCGTGTCTGATTACAAGTTTCATATTGATTTCTCAATATGTTCCATGCTTCACATGCCTTCGTAGTATGCTGAATGAGAGTCATAACACTATCAGAAGTACTTGTAGCAAGAGCATAGAGTGCATCTGCATTTCTACGTTTCCAAGCACGTAGAAGATCAACATCAAGAGGAATCATTCGACCAAGATTATTTGGATCAGGTCTTTCTTGGGGCTCATGATCAGTCCCAAGACCAATCTCCAAAAGCTCATACGAATCAAGAATAGAGTGATTTTTAACTTCCATGGGGTGTAGTTCGTACCATCAACTTTACCTTCTGTGAAGGCTGGTGGCCATATCCACAACGTTGGAATGACCGGCATCATTGCTGCTCCTACTTGTGCACCACCTACTCCTGTTGATGAACCGCCTTGGCCCCCAGTCGTAGATGATGATGCACCGCTTGACATCTTCTCTCTTTCGTTGTTATGACCTCTGCAACCTCTGCGTTTCTACTTCTCCACCACTCAGAGCCTCCTGAGCTCTGATACCATGTAAGAAATAAAACAGCATAGCGGAATAGACCTGTAGACAGAGTTGAGAGAAAAACGCAGACAAAGATAGACGCAGATTGAGAGATAGAGAACTCAAACTCTTAGATTGTCGAGCGTAATGCAGTTACAATGATGGTGCTGTCCACTCGTGCACTCCCACTATGGAGCTTAGATGGCGATCTAGACAGACTCTAGATGAAGGGCTTACTAGTGCGCAATGCTATGTAAAGCTCAACCTGGGCCATGCTTATATAGCTTTTACAAGGCGGTTCGGTATAGATCAACATAGTCGGGAGATACAAAATAGTCGGTAAAATATATGATCCGACAATATCTCCACGACCAGAGGTCCTATTGTCTCGGCCCTACGGGCGGGGGGGATAGGCCCCCCGGACCCCGCAGAAGGGGGCAAGCCCCCCTCTGCACTCCCCCCATTAAGGTTTTATGGGGAAACCACGCGACGCCATAGGGCCTTTATTTTCAGCTTAAATGGCAACCCAATGGACTGGAAGTTTATGCCCTACCTAACCTAACGGCTAGGCTCATAAAGATCATCTTCAACCATCAACGGTCACACATAGACCTCATCTAACTTGGAAGTTAGGGTTCCACAAATGTCCGGGCTCTCATAATGGCTTCTCCTCATAATGGGGGCCTTACAACTTAGAGCACCATGGATCATTTGTGGTCACACGAGGGTGGAGTATTGAGCATATCTAACACTACCAACACCCCCCTCTCTTGCATCTGTCATCCTTGACACACCCTTGTTGGTGGGAGTGCTTGATGTAATACTCGATGACATCTATGGCTAGGTGATGTTCTTGAATGTGCAATCCAAAGCCGAATCTATCATGAGCTTATCAAAATCTATAGGATTTGGAATGTCCAGATGTGGCAAGCATAACTGATTTGCATGGATGGCATGTTCCACTGTAAAGAGATTTAACAAATGTGTTGGTCTAGGAATGAAAATCTCAGAATGATATTCCGAGAACTGTGTAGAGAACATTTCTTCAAAAATTTGCTTGTAGCAAGCAGGTAAATACTCTGTGTACACCTGCCAGTCATAGATTAGGTTGATAGAGGGGGTTTGGCTCATGTCATAGACCAAATCTCTATTACCTTAAAAAAAGCCAGGGGCTGAAATATATGGTGCATGTACCTTGCAGAAGGTCTTGAATACCACCATAATCAGCTCGAAGATTTTCATACACATCATGGTGGCTATGTTCAGTACTGCAAGAGTTGGTGCCTTTCCTAGTTTCTTGAGTGCTTTATTTTCTAACTCAATGGTATTGTGATTCTGATTTACCCAAACATGAACAAGAACAACATCTTCATCTCTCATGCAAGAGTTGGTGACTTTCCTAGTTTCTTGAGTGCTTTATTTTCTAACTCAATGGTATTGCAATTCTGATTTACCTAGACCTGAAGAAGTCCACTTCTTAGGTTATGCTGACTACATGATCATAGATCCATGCTTGATCCATGACAATGGGTTTAGTGAGATCTTCATCTTGACACACTAGCACCTTCACTATCATACGAATATCTTGAATGTAGAGGGGAAGCTCCACCTCGCCCATGCAAGGGGTTTCCACACATCCCAATCCTATGAGATATACTTCTATAGGATTGATACTTAATTGCGATTCTTGACAGTAAGAAAGTCTAACTACACTAGTGGTTGCACCTGAGTCAATCAAGGCTCCTAAAGTCTTTGCACTATTTCCTTGTCCTACCTTTAGGGTCACAAAGGGTCATCGGTCAACTATTCTGTGGGAACATACACTTGATGCTTCGCACATGGCCATGTGATATCTTGGAGCTTCATAATCATCAGACCAAGGCTGATCTCTACCCTGTCTTCTCAATTTTATTCATTGAATACAATCTAAGGCTTTTGCTTGTGCTTCTTCTCGAAATAGGTTTTCCTCTTCCTTAGGTTTCTTGGCAGTGTTGAGTCAATTAAGCATTTCCTCGGTGAGGGTTCTTGATATAGTTTGACTCTGCATGTGTTGATGTAACTAGGCAGGATGTCCCCTTCTAGAGTGGCTAATTCAACTGCTCCACTTGTTGAGATCCTATTGATGATCATAAGTCCATAGCCATGCTTCTCCAACTTTCGTGCATGTTGCTTTAGGGTGTATACTAGGACTAAATCTCTCGCTTTCAGGCCTTTATCCTTCACATGTGTGTCCAAGTATGCCTTTTGACTTTTCTTAGTTGCATAAATTCCCGCGTTGTCGTAGAGGGGTGTGAAGGTAGGCTGACGTTCATCTAAAAGAATCGCGCTAACCTAACCGTGTGACTACACGCAGGGTGCTTCTAAGTATGCCTAGAGCCCTCGGTTGATTTTTTTCAGTTTAGGTTTGGTAAAAACTATAGGTTTCTAATTTATGGGAGTGCAAATTAAGAACTATTTTTTTATACTAAGAGCCGTAAGGACGAGCGTTTCTATATCTTTCTATAGCTTCTAATTGATAAGACAAAACTAAGTTTTTGTTTGTAGTTTTATCTTTAACAAAGTCAACTTCTTCATTTTCAATTTGATTTGAGTTAGGTTTTCTAACTAAATTAGGTGGGAATAAGTCTTTCTTGTCCTCCGGTTCTGGCAAAACTATGGTAATTAAAGGTAAAATTCTACAAATAAGACGATCGTAATCTAACGTGTGTAAAATTTCGTTAACTACTTTATCTTTAACAATTATATTTTCGTTATTATTCAACTATCAATTGAAGTCGAAAGTAGTGCTCCTATAATTAAGTTTTCTAATTCTTGATTCTTAATATGAGAATCGTTTGTAGATACTAGTTTAGAACTACTTGTAGATCCTATCTCTTTAGACATACGAAATAAAAAAAGTAAAGATCTCAATTAATTTTCAGAGAAACAGTATGAAGAATTTCAAAATCAATCTTATTTAAGCCTATACAAATCTTAATTATATCGAAAAGTGGAAGTGCTAGAAATCTTTAGGATTTTAAGCCTATACAAAAGTTTATCATAAGTGCTAATACAATTCTCTTAATAGATAATCCTATACAACTTAATAAACAATTTTCAAATATCGTAATTTTCGTGATCTTGAAATCTCGTATGCTTGTGTTCTCGTATTCTCCTTTGTAATCTCTTCAATGATCTGCAAAGAACAACATAAAGAACCCAAAAAACATAAGTATACTTTTTAATAAATATAAACACTCATTAATTTAGCATTAATAACTTAAACCTATCCTAACACATATACACAAATACTTCTAATTTCCTAACTTTAATGTGTATGTAAACAATTACTTATATAAATGTAAACATATATTTGTTTCCATACAAATATGCATCATATAATACTTCAATATCTCTCATGCATACATGCATATCAACATGTATTAACTAAACATGCACACTCATGTATTCATAAACGTACAGTCATGCTAATGCACACACATGCATACATCATTTATCATTTATGCATGCATGCATCAATACACATGCAATCTCATTTTATCATGCATATGCATACACATGCCTCTAACTTGACATGCATATGCATACATTTAAGTTCATATGCATATATTATATTTCTATCTTACATGTATTAGTACACGAACCATATATTTTTATGTATTTATCTACTTAATACGTTTCTTATGGATGCATAAATTACGTATGCACATACACTAATGCATACATACATGCTCATATGGATACATGTTCACTTAGATGCATATATGAATACAAATTGTTCACGCATACATGCATACTAATATACACGCACATGCATAACTACATATACATACATGCTAATATACATGCACACATGCACTTGCATGCATGCTTAAAAGAAAATACTTTTCACACGTAAAAAATTCAAAAGAGAGAAAAATATATTTTTTTTAATAATTAAAAGCATATCATGATAAATCATATATATATAATAAAATCTCTCACATAAAGTAACATGTTGAAATTGTCAATCATAAAAACTCATAAAATATGTATTGTTAATAAACAATAACACACATAAATTTCAATTAGTTAGTATGGATCCCCATAGTGCTATTGAAAAATCTTCATTAAAAAAATAAGCAAACGCAAATGATAAACCATAATTAACATATAGTTAGCCTTGATAATCGTACTCAAGTTTTTAATTTCTCAAAAAACAAAGATTACACTCTTCAAGATGAAAGATTTTAGTAGAAATAAATATAAGTTCTTCATCCTGCGTTCCATAACGACATTGACACAGAATCCGATTAACGAAAAAAATGCAATACAAATTATAAATCAATTCACGATATATTCCCAACCCCTACTACTGTAATTTTGGAGCTCGTCTTGACATGGTAAGGTAAATCTGAACCAGGGATTGAGGTGATCATGGGCTTCTCCGCATCAGGTTCTTGATGATCTGTAGATACAGCCAGAACGTTACGAGGGCGCGAAAAGGATACTCTTCCAGAGGGAGAAAACAGATGCGTGGAAGAGGATTTCAGTTGCGGGAAGCAGAGACCTCTTCCACAATCTGTGGAGGAGGAGCGCAATGAACAGCTGAAGAACGTTGTGGCACTAGCTTCCATTCTCCCTCTCTGCTCCTATGCCTGATATGCAATGAATTCACTGTCAAAATCCATATGCCCTGCGCCTCAAAGCAAGCACACTAGCCGGAAACAAGAATCGATCTCCTTCACATTATCGTTGAAAAAAAACACCAGCATTTACAACAGTTACAACAGGAATACATCTCTATGAGATCATCAATGTACATTACATTCAGGAAAGCAAATACAATAGAGAAGATCTCTCTCTCTCCCTCTCTCTTTCTCTCTCTCACAGCCTCTCGTGGACATACCTGCAAAGAATAACATAAAGAAAAATAACTCTGATCATGTACATATATATACAAACACATACGTATTTTCTTCCCATGCGCACACACCTAGTTAAGTGAACTAACGGTCATGCATTCCTTATTTTAACATATGTACACTAATAGATAAACTAATACTAACTTATACTTTACTAAACTTACGTATATATTTTGATTGTTATTTAATTATTAAAAATAAGTTAAGTAAAAGAAAATAGTATATTAAATACATTAAATATTAATTAGTTTAATTGACTTTATATATAATAAAGTAGCAAAAAATTAGTCAATTAAATTAATTACCCTATAATATCACTTAAATATATTAACTAATTTCAATTCCTAATATAGATTAAATTCATTTAAAATATAGGTATAAAGAAATATCTCTATATGCTTGACTATTACGTGGGTTAAAACTCATAATCATTTAAGCTGTAATGCGATTAGATATCTTATGGCCTAAAAAATCCATTTACATTAGTATTTAATTAATGATTCTATAAAAGTTAATATACCTCCATACTCACACATTTGGGTAAATAGGAATAGATGTCCTCATTTACATGATTATTCATGAACCTACATGGGTACAAACTCAGAGTTAATCCCACTTATCATATATAATAGAAGTTCTCATAACATATGTAAACAAGTACTTAGAGTGAATCATACTCAACACATTTAGAAGTTTCTAAAATTTATGAATAGGTAAACATATAGGGTTTAACCTACATATATTGTAGGGTGTTAGAACTTTTTTTAAGGAATACATTCACATAAATGAATTTAACTCTTGAAGCATATCTAAAGCTAAGATATATTCTCAACAACATGAAAATTCACATGCATAAACATAAACATTAGAATTAACAAACATTATCATACATTCTTACCTATTCTTCATGTATTTACATACATACACAAATATGCTTCTAAGGTCTTTACTTAATTCAACTCTTCTTGTTTTTGTTATTTGCAGGTACCCAAGAGAAAGAAACATTAATCATTTTAAATCAATACATTAAAAAATATGAGAGAGAGATTTCATTTAACCGACTCTAAAACAAATTATTTTTATTTTTCCATATGACAATTCGAGTGAGGAAATCCTTCCGACAGTGTGTGCCCTCAATCTTGTTTCACCTAAGGATTCTAGATCAAAGATTCTAGATGAGAGCTCATGGCTGGTCCATTGATGCTCTTGTGCTACTTTCAATGTAGCTATCAATAAAAATCTAATGGTAGCACTGCATTTTGGCCGAATACCATAAAAAATGGTGTGGCTTGGAGCACCATTTTATAGGCAACTCGATATGCCCAAACAACATGATGCAGTTGTTTGTCCCAATCTGAGCATTTATTATTCACCAATTCCATTAGCACATTACAAAGTATTTTATTCATGCTTTTGGCCTGACCATTGGCTTGTGGATGGTATGGAGCTCACTTCTTGTGAATAACCATGAATTCTTGTAAGAAGTGTTCAATGACCGCATTCAAGAAGTGGGTGCCATGGTCACTCACCAATTCAATTAGAAAACCATATCTCGTGAACATGTTCTCAAATAAGAACTTAATTGTCGTTTGTGCATCATTCTTTGTTGTGGCCTTTACTTCTACCCACTTGATTAGATAGTCTGTGGCAAAAATAAAGTGCTCAGCATGTGAACCCTTAGCTGGGGGGTTAATACAACCTACAAAGTCTATTCCCCACGTAGAGAATGCCCATCCTCCCATCATGGGTTTTAAAGGCATCTCATCTTTATGTATCAGATACTGTGTTCGTTGACAAATATCACACCTCTTCATGTAGGTATGTGCATCCATGTGAAGGATTTCCCACCAAAGACCTGCAAATAATATAGCTTTGATCACTCGATCTGGTCCAAAATGTCCTCCTGTCACACCTTGGTGAGCAGTTTCCAAGATCTTAAGATATTCACTCTCAAGGAGACACAGTCTTAGTTAACCATCTTTACTGCAATTGTATAAATTATTTCTAGTGAGTGAGTAATCTAGTGCTTCCTACTCCAAACTCTTTCATCTTGCCAATGTCATCTCTTGAGGGAATGTTTTTGTCTTCAAAAAGGTTACTAATGATTCACACCAATCTTGCACTAAAGACACTTGATACAAAGTGGCATGTTCCACTGGAGGTCTAGTGCTGCAGATTGGGCATTCCTTGCACATTCTATGGACATCTGCTTCCATTGTTGGACAATATACCCCTAACCATTGTAGAGTCTATAGGGTTTGATGTTTGCAGTTGTGTTGTTGCAGTCCACCTAGATGTGCTATTTGCAACCACTTTCCATGCACATCATCGTCTACACAGCAAGCCACTATTCCTTGATCAGTATGTCTATACATTCTGCCTGCCTTTACGTGGTATTTTTGAGATCTGACTTCCTCCTTGTCTTTTGTTCTCAATATAGGATGTTTGGGTCCAGATCTTAGAATTGGCACTAAAATTTTAGCCCATTCAAGCATGAATTCTAGGTTGAACAAATAAGCATCAGGAAGTTCATCTGATACTCCTTGCGAGGACTCTCCTGAAGTTATTCGAGAAAGGTGATCCGCCTGAAGGTGAGTCCTACCTTTCCTAACCACAACTTCAAAGTCATATTCCATTAGTAAGAGGAACCATCTTACTAATCTACTTGTATTGCAAGGCTTGTTCACTAGATATAGTAATGCTTGGTGATCTGGACAAAATTAAACTTATTTGCAAGTAGATAATGTCTAAACTTCTTAACTGCATATACCATACCTAATCCTTCTCTCTTATTAGTGGTATAATTTCATTCAGCAGCATTCAATTGTCTACTAGTATAAGCAATAGGAAGATCCATATTGCCTTCACTAGTAGTTTGTGCTAATACACACCCAATTGCATAATTGGATGCATCGACATGAACATGGAATAGCTTGTTCCAATTTGGTGTAGTTAAGATTGGTGCTGAACATAGTCGTCTCTTAAGCTCATTAAAGGAGTTTTTGCGTTCATCGGTCCACTCAAACTTAGTCAACAAGAAGTACATAGGCTTTGCAATGATTGCATACATGTGAATGAAGCATCAATAATATCCACAATGGCCCATGAAAGCTTGTACCTCCTTGATGTTCTTTGGCCTAGGTAGCTCTGCAATAGCTCTAACTTTCTCCTCATCTATGGATATGCCATTCTTTGACACTGTGTGTCCTAGAATCTTGCGTTGCTTAACCATAAAAACACACTTTTCTAGGTTCAGGCAGACATGACATTCTCTACATTTGTCAAAGATTTTTCTTAACTCAGGTATGTGGGTTTGTCTGATGTTGGAATGAGCGAATAGATTATCAACATAGACCTCCATTTTTTAATGCAAGAATTCTTTGAACACATGGCACATCAGCCTCTCAAAGGTACTTGGCACATTGGTGAGCCCCAAATGGCATTACTTGAAAAGCGAATATGACCCATTCTATAGCAAAAGCCCTCTTATGCTGATCTTCTAGAGCAATGGCCATTTGATTGTAGCCAGAGAATCCATCAAGGAATATGTATACTTCCTTGCCTGCCACTCTTTCTAATAGATGTTCACTGATAGGAAGCGGATAAATATCTCTAATTGTGGCTGCGTTAACCTTCTTCAAGTTAATGCAAACACATACCTTTCCATTCTTTTTGGGCACCACTACAATGGGGGATACCCACTCAGTGTGCTCAATTTCATAAATGAATCCAACTTCTATCAACCTATCTATCTCCTCCTTGATCTTGGCTGCATAATTATCATTATACATGTAGGGCTTCTGCTTGGAAGGCTTGGCCTCTAAGGTCATGGGAATCGTATGTGAGCATATCTCAGGATCTATTACTTTTAAGTCTTTGTAACTCCATGCAAAAACATCTCTGTATTTTCTTCACAAGACTATCAAATCTTGTTCTTCTTCCTCAGTGAGGTCATGTCCAATGTATGTGCATCTTTCTTCTCCTTATTCTATGGTTACAACAACTTTCTTGCTTGTCTCTTTGTTATCATAGGCCTCTCTTGCAGGGCTTCTAATTTAGGCATCCTTATCAAGACTCTCCTATCTTCTATCCTATACTTCTTGAAATTTTCAGGGACCTCAAACAAAGATTCCTCCTCATTTGGTGAGGCTTCTCTCTTCTTCCTCTTCTTGGCTTCACTCTTGGTGGTCACCTGTGTAATTAACCTCACATCATTTGTAAATTCTCTGTGCTCTTGGGGATGAGCTTCTACTTCATGTAGGAATTCTTCTTCTGATGCACAAAAAAGGACCATAATGATTGAGGCCACATTGGAGTCACTTGCATCCTCATGTACATCAGTGCTAGGCTTGCATTCCTCGATAACCGAATCACACATGATTGGTTCTATAGTGAAGACTGAAATGTCATGGCCATCTTCGTCATAGTGGGATGTCCATTAGTCTTTATTGATGGCTACATCCATTGTTGCTAGGATCTCCACCCAACCATGAGGTTCAAACTCTTCGTCTACAAATACGACAGGTGCATAGGTTGGGTCTCAAATTGATCTATGAGTTTCGTTCGCATCTACCTCTCTAGTTTTTTATCTTTTCTCTTCTTCTTCTGCAACTTTATACATCCATAGGTGGGTGTCGTCATGAATCCATGAGGATCTTGATCCTATGGAATGCACTAACCCTGTATCATCTGCGGATCTATGGATGGGATTCCACTATATAGGGGGCACATCTCTATAAGAGTAGTCCTTGAGATTGACTTTGGTTGTCACGCCTAAGTGTTGGAAATACATTGAATTGGTTCCCCAATCCTATACTACTTGCAACTATCTCATGAATGGTCTTCCCACAATCATCTCATAGGCTTGGTTTTTGCTAAAGTCACATATATCAAAAGTGTGCTCAAAACTCTACACCACATGTAGTGAGAGTTATCCCTTCTAGTAATCCTACTGGTCTCTCTATGTGACCATCAGCCATTTGCAATTTCATTCTCGCTTGCCTAAGTGATAGTTTGCCCCAATGCTTCCATAGGGATGTGGTAGCAATTGCAAATCCAACACCTGAGTCCAAAATAGCCTTGGTTGTGTAACCCTGATGAGTGATAGGAAGATAGGTGTTTCCCTCTTCTCCTTCACTCATGTCTCCTATCTTGTCCAAGGGTATTTTAGGAACAGTCCTATGGAACCCTACCTGGGAATGAGGTTTATCTACTTCACGCATTTGGTTGGCTACATGTTTCCATAATTTTGGCTTGACCCCGAGTAGCTCCTCTAAAGTGAGATTGCACTTCACTTTAGTGTTCTTTACTACTTCTATGTTACTAGGTATGATTGAGTCTTTTTTTCTTATCATGACCATGGGTGCTCTCATACAAGTAGACCTTGCTTCCCATGGGCTTGTGAAATGGGGTAGTTCCTACAAAGAATTAGACTCAAAGTCTAATCTCTCAATTGATTGGGTATCCTCCTCTTCTCCATAAATAGAAGGAATGTCTTATGGGTATTGATCATGTAGGTCATCCACAAATTCAATGGGAGGAGGATTTTCACTTTCTTTAGCCCACTTCTCTTCTTGAATTTCTCTGCAAAATTCTTGGGAATATCGATTCATAGAAGAAGAGGTGTCTGATTCTATGGAATTAGGCACATAAAAGTCCTGTGGATGAATGCTCATTCTTTCACTTGCCTTCTCCTTACCTTTAGAGGTGACTTCCTTTCCAAATTTTGCAATTAAACTCTCCAATCTTTCTAGGAGTCCATCAAAATGCAATTGTGTTTTAGCTAAACTAGAGCAATTGAAGAGGCGACTGTCTTAAAACATGGTTTGAGCCAACTCTACCATCTTAGCACAAAGATTTGTTCTTTCAATCTCTAAATCTGTTCTAGGGTAGCACTTTTCATGATCTATTACATTTGGCCCTCCTTGGATTCTGCCTTGATATGCCTTAAGCATCATGTCAAAGTCCTCAGAAGTGGGATCAACTAGGAATGATCCTACCTAGGTGGTGGGGGGTTACATGCGGTGGACTAGAGGGTGGTGGATTGGAAGGTGATGGGGATGGTGGTGGTGGTGATGTGTGAGAGTGCATTTGGGAGGCGAGTTCAACTATCTTGGCCTTTGTCTCTCTTAGGATTTCCTCAAGCTCACTCATCTTCCTTGACCATCATCTTTTCATCTTCTCTTGGATATCTTTCTATGCTCTTTCCCTCTTCTTTGTTAGGCTCTCAGTCTCACTAACCTCTAAACTCTTTTCCTAATCTAAGCCTTGGTTTTGTTGTAATGCATGAACTATCATGACCACTTGCACTAGGGTAGTGGAAGTTACACTTCTAGTAGAATCTATTACTAACCCAATCATATTAATGGGAGTGATCTTCGGTACATTGTTTGGATTCTTTGGGCAATCTGGTAAGAGGTGCTCTTTCCCACAATCTTGACAGAAACTTTGAATTGTCACTGATTGGGGTTTTCCTAGTGAAGGTGTAGAGCAATCATGAATGAATTGATCACCTTGGCATCTATAGCATGGCCCTGCAGGTGTTGGGGGTCTCATCTATCTAGGTTGGGGTTGAGAATTAGGATCTGTGTACATGAAATTAGCGTATTCTAGATCCCCACTAGATTCATTAGGATCTTCGTAATAGTTTGTTTCATTATGCTTAGGTGATTGCATGTAGTAAGCCTGTGGACTATCAATATGAGTCAATTCAAAGCTATGATCATTTGGGTCACTTTATGAAAGCAATGGTGATACTGACACTAAAGCTCTATTGAGATTTTGTTCTACAACTGCATACTTCACTAGAATCACATTGGTTGGAGATGGAGGTTGTTGAGCTAACACAGGATGAGGCCTTTGTTGGGTCTGGTAGGGTTGCTCATAGGGTGGTTGGGTCCTACCATACTACTAAGGGTACTGGTTCTGGTATCTCCCTTGTTGTGGATATGGTTGTGGATAGTTTTGTCTAATCGTTTGCTTGTTATAAGGGCAATCTTATGCAATCTGATTAGTGTACCTCCTTTCTATGGTGAAATATTGGCTCTTTCGGTTTGCTTGGGGTTGTGCCATGATTGGACACACCTTATCCATGTTGTCTCCACCACAAGTGTAGCATCGTTTAACTAGGGAAAATCTAGGTATGTGTTTGCCAAAGACTCCTAAGTTTTGAGCTACCTTCTCTACAAGCTCCTTGATAGATGCAGATTCTTTGGAAGTGAGGCTCGTAAAGCTATCTAAATCTTTATAGATGTTTGAAAGATCTAATTCTTCCCCTAGATTATCCTCAATGTCTATACACATTCGTACATATTCTTCTATGGATCTATGGTCCTTTAAGTACACATAAGATCTCAATTTTGTACTCAACAATCCATCTAAGAAGAAACCCACTTGTTTGGCTAGAGTGGGTAACTTTGGCACTCGAAATCTCTCTAGGTATTTCATGAACCTTCTTCTTCTAGGTCTAACCATTTCTTGAGGTTTCTGTTTGAAGCTATGTATCAGTGAGGCAGTATTGTGTCTGATGCCACTCTTAGAAAACTCTGTGATGAAGGCTTCTAGCAGTTGGTCTATGTTTTTGAATTGCCTCTCATGTAGTGGTTGAAACCACGTAAGAGTAGTGTTCTTAAGTGTTAGACCAAAACTATTGTATTGTGTGAAAAGATCATCAACTTGCTCAGCTCTCAATACTTGCCTAAATTCTACCACATGATCATGAGGGTCTCCTGTACCATCGAAATAATTCTTCATCGAATTGACCAGTTGTGTAGGCCTTAAGGTCCTCGCATGTACTCTAGGTCTTGGCAAAAGGAATTCATCCATGCTTCTTTGATTTCATACGTCTCTATGTCTCTCATTTTCCATTCTATATGTCTTTGTTCTCATTCTTTCTCTTCCTATCAGGTTAGCAAAGCTTAAATCTGGTCTATCTCTACTTGTCCTTTTGAGTTCCATGAGCTTGGGATGTTCCAGCTCCTTAGTGACCAAAAGAGACATTGGATTTGGGTTGAGGAAAAAGAAATTCATCCTTCCAAGTGTAGGCATGCCTACCATGATATAAGACCACAAAGACCCTTTCTGAAGTATTGTCCACCTAGGTCACTTTGCTTGGGGTATCAAGATCTTTGAATTCATATATTATAAGCATTCCCACTTCATTAGGCTGGTCGAGTTTATACCTCCAAAAAGTCTTGTCTATCTCTCGGTTTAGGAGCAAATATATGCTCTGATTGCCCTAGGGAACCCATTTTGGAGTAATTATTCTAGTTAGGACTAATTTTCCTCAAGGGTTCTTTGGCTCTCTTCCTAAGTTCCCTTGTTCTATGTCTCACCTATTTTTGCCTCCGAGATTATATTACCAAATTCATCTATCCTATCTGGTTGAGTGGTGACTACATACATTGTTCCTTCTTTGTCTATGTATGCACCATTCTCAAATTTGATGACTGGATGTTCTAGTCCAATGGGTTGATCTCGGTTTTTAATCTGGACAACAGATCTTCTCAGGTGATCCTCATAGATGTGAGCACCTAATGTATTGGTCCTGATTTATTCCTCTTGAGTATTGTAAGTTCCTTCTATTTTTTCTAGGTACGCTACTCCTGAGCTACCTACAGGTCTCTCCATGCTAAAGGACATCTCAAAATCACTCGTTTTTTAACTTAGAGCATATGGGTAATCACTCAACTATTGGGCGCAAGACCTAGCAGTATGATTGACACTAGCTTCGAAAGATCTGAGGCTTTGTCTATCCTGTTCTAGATATCTTCCCGACCTAAGGTTCATAAGCCTTGGTGGTTATCCCAATTTTTCCCAGTACAACCTCGTTGCAGAGTTCTTGTGTATTAGTCCCTTGTTCTTTTCAATTTCCTTAGGATGTCACTTCTTGTCCAATGGTTTCTGTCATGAGAAACACTTGAGTTTTATCACACGTGAAGTTTGATCGCCCAATTTAAGTTCTTTTACTTTAGGGTTTTTTGCAAATGTAACCTATTTATGCTTGCACTTGGGTAATCAGGGTTCTTGAACTTGATCATGCCTAACGTAGCCCTAATTAGTCAATACCTCTATCCAGACTTAGCCTAAGCTAGGAATTCAGAGAGGAGATTGAGAATGATCCAACCTCAGGTTGCTTATCCCTTGCTCATGCTTGAGTGCGCAAGACAATTGTTCTCAAACTTGCAGTACGCTCGTGCTCTAGATGCCTTTTGATGCTCTCAATGGACTTATAAAAGTCCCAAAGTTAGCTCAAGATTTTAATTTAATTGACATAACAAGCCATGTTCATTCATGTAATTCACAGGCCAAATGTTTCTTTGTTTTTATGAAAATTCGCTTAGAGATCCCTCAATGTTCTCACCCCTATGGAAGGTCAAATTCAAATGAGCCCAAGATCACTAAAAATGGAGTTCTTATGAAGGAGTTATGTGAATTCAGGGTTCTAGGGTCAAAACAGGATTTCTTAAATTATTTTTTTGAGGGCTTTATTATGCTCCAAAAACTTTGAATTTATGCCCAAAATATCCAAAATTTGCAAATTAAAAAACTCTAAAAAATTGGTCAAAATTGGTTGTCAATCTTGATTGACAAGGCTATCAATCGTGATTGACAAGGCTATCAATCGTGATGGACAGAGTCATCTGTCATGGCCTATCAATTGCGATGGACAGGTATCAATCGTGATCGATGAGTGTCAATCACGATGGACAGGGGTGTCGGTCATGATTGATGGTGTCGCTCACGATTGATGGTGTCAATTGCGATGGACAGATTTGTTTGGGTTTTTACATGAATTTGTGTCAATCGTGGCCTATGAGTCATGATGGATAGGTTTCTCACCGAATGCGGATGTCAATTGTGATTTTTCTATCGTTCGTGATGGACAGGGATGTCTGTCACAGTGGACACATGTCAATCACAATGGATGGCCATCAATCCCGATGGACAGGTAGTCTGTCATGGGGGTGTCAATCGCGATTAATTGAAATTCTCACTTTTTCATGTTATCTTTTGTCAATCGGGCCTCTATACCTTGCAATGGATAAAATTTTTGTCGAATCTCACTGTCAATCATCATTTTTGTGTCAATCACGTTGGACAGGGGTGTCCATCATGATGGATACCATCTATCATGATTGATAGAGGTGTACGTCGGGGTCTGTCAATCACGATGGACAGGCTGTCCATCACAATGGACACTATCCATCGTGATTGATGCTGTCAATCATGATGGATAGAATTTTTGCATTTTTTAAAAATTTTTTGTGGATTAGTGATGTGCAAGGCCTCTAGAGTGTGAATATACCACTTATTTTTACCAAATGGTCAATTTTCTTGTCAATCATAATTGACATAGCTCAATGCGCAAGGACCTGTGTAGACATTTTTCGTACCTGCACAAGCTGCTACAGATGATGATGTAGCGAAAACCTACAAGAAATGCTAAAAAACACACAAAACCAATATGCACAATAGCTCTCTCTCTTTCTCTCTCTCACAAGTGAAATGTGGGGAATGAGATAGGGAAGGTGATACGACCAAAAGACATAGTAGTATAATTTTTCTTTGCTTGATTTAATTGTCTACTAGCATATGCGATGGGATGATATAATTTTCCCTCATCCATTGGTTGGGCCAGTATGCATCCTACTGCAAAACTAGATGCATCCACATGGATATGGAATGGTTTGTTCCAATTGGGTACCTTCAAGATAGGTGTTGAACTTAGTCGTCATTTTAATTCATTGAATGCATTTTTGCATTCCTCGGTCCAAGTGAATTGAGTCAGTAACCCATATAAATGCTTAGAAATTATAGCATACATGTGGATAAACCGATGATAGTATCCACAATGACCCATAAAGGCTTGTACTTCCTTCGCATTTTTAGGTCTAGGTAATTCTAAGATCGCCTTAATCTTATCCGCATCCATGGAAATTCGGTTCTTTGACACAATATGTCCCAAGATCTTTCCTTGCCTTACCATGAAAACACATTTTTATGGATTTAAGCATACTCGGTACTGACGACATTTTTTGAATATCCTCCATAGTTCTGGAATGTGTTCAGTTCTTTGATTAGAATAAGTGCCCAAATCATCTACGTATACTTCCATGTTGTTTCTTAAAAAATCCTTGAATACATGACACATCAATCTTTGGAAAGTTGCAGGGCCATTGGTGAGCCCGAATGGCATCACTCAAAAGGCGTATATTCCCCATTCAGTTGCAAAAGCTATCTTATGGCCACCTCGTTATAACCCGATGTTGAAGCTGAGGGTGAAGGACAAAGCACAAGAGCACATCAAAGAGGGCGACACACAAGAAGAAGGAGCAAGTAGGGATCTCCAGAAAGTGTATGACAAATTTTCAGAAGAAATCCCTACAAAAACAGTGATTCTCATCACTAACAATCATTGTAATTACCATTTCACCTTTTTATAACTCCACTTTGTGCAAGCCGAGGAGTTCTCAAGCTTGAGGATATTAGAAGTATCATCATACCAATTTTCATGATTTTTAGACTTCGTTTGAGCCCTCAAATAAGCCCTGGAACCTAATTCTTAACTAGGTCGGACACTAGGTCTGGACAGGGCCAAAAGCTAGTCAAAAACTATAAAAAGAGCTAGAGAGCTCATTTTTGAGGTTAGCTTGTAAAAGATTTGAACTTGTATGAGCATTTTTGAAGTAATCTGAAAGAACTCCATTGTCTTTCTCTTTGTCTTGCCGTGTGTGCACGTGTGTGTGTGCATGTTAGTGTGCTTCTCACTCACGCACTTGTGCCATCACTTGTTCAAGGTCTCCATACCATCCTCACGTCTTCCCGGATTGACATTAAAGGAGGTGCTACTCATCACTGAGCTACACCAAATTTTGGCACCGTTGTCGGGGATCGAGCTTTGAGGACGAGCATGTGATGGTGAGACGTAGAGTTGTGACGTTGGCGTTGTAGGTAATTTCTTTACTTTTTCTTACTTTTCTCTTTCTTACTACACCATCATCATCCTCAACATATCCGATCTCCATCTCCATCATCGCAAAAACTTCAGTTTTTTTTATCATATCTCCTTTCCACTTCCATTTCACTCATTTCACTTGTGAGAGAGAGCGAGAGAGCGCTTTGTGTGCACTGTTTTTGCATATTTCTTGAGTTTTCTTGCAGGTATTGGCTGTTCCATAATCTCCAGCACGTTGTACACGTACGGAAAAGCTCGGTCCTGTCTCTGTGTCGCAGACCTCTGTCGATCGCGATTGATAGAAAAATTGCTCCTTTGGTAAAACTAAGTGCACCACAGTAGACTAGAGACCTTGCACATCACAAATCCACAAAAATTTCTAAAAAATTTGCATTTTTGTTGTCCATCACGATTGACAGCATCAATCGCGATTGACAGTGTCCATCGCGACAGACAGCTAGTCCATCGCGATTGACACCCCACGGCGGACTGACAATCCATCGCGATTGACACCCATCCATCGCGACCGGCAGTAGTCCATCGCAATTGACACCCATCCATCGTGATCGACAGCAGTCCATCGCGATCGACAGCAATCCATCGTGATTGACACCCATCCATCGCGACCGACAGCAGTCCATCACGACCGACAGCAGTCCATCGTGATCGACAGCTCCATCGCGACCGACACCCCTGTCCATCGCGATTGACACCCATCAATCATGATTGACAGGTGTCCATCGTGACTGACAGGCCACGATGGACAGCTGTGTCCATCGCGATTGACAGCCCAGTGGATCGCGATTGACAGCCACTTTAGGCCTATTTTTTAGGGTTTTTTAATTTGAAGAATTTGGCTAATTTTGGGCATGAATATTGGACTCCATAGCACATAGGGAGGCCATAAGCAAAGAGTTTGAGAAAAATCTTGTGAAATGTTAACCTATTTTACCCTGTTTTAACTCCAAAACCCTGAACTATCATAACTTCCTCATACGAAATCCGTTTGCTATGATTCTTGTTACGGTAAATTAATATCAGGATTATTAGACATAGTATTTTTAAGTGGACCATATCCAGGGGGAGGAAAACTCAGGGATCTCAAGAATTGTGTTCCATAGAGACATGGTGCAAATTGACATGTGAATTACATGGATGAAAGTGATTTTTTTGTGTCATTTGAATCTAAGTCTTGAGCTAACCTTGGGATTTTTACAGGTCCACTGAGAGCACTAGAAGGCATCCAAAGCAAGGGCATTCCGTAAGCTTGAGAATGGGGTTCTTGAGCACCAAAAAGCAAGGGATCTGCAAGTGAGGTTGGAACACTCTCAACTCCCTTGTTCAATTCCTAGCTTAGGCTACACGTGAATAGTGCTAGAAGTAAGTCAGGGCAATGATAGGCACAAGACAAGTCAAAGACTATCTAAGAAATCAAGTTCAAGTCAAGAGATAACCTCTGTGTGACCGATAACTATAAGGGAAAAGAACTTAACGTGGTACGAACAACTTAAAGTGCAGAAATTAACTTAAGTATTCCTAACGATGTGATATTTGACAAGACCATAAACACGATAATCAACTAAAAAGAACCAAGTGACTTATACAAATTGATCGGCAACGAGGCTGTACCTTGGGTCAAAATTGGGATTGCTCAGCTAAGCATATGAACCTTAGATCAGGACGACACCTACGGAAAGATAGAGAGAGTCTTAGGCCTTCAGAGGCTAGTGTCAATCATACTGCTAGGTCTTGGGCCCAGCAGTTGAGCCATCATTCGTACTATCCTAGCTCTGAGACTAATGAGTCAGAGATGTCTCAGGGTATGGAGAGACCCACAGGAAGTTCAGGTGTGCCATATTTACACAAGGTAGAAGGCCCCTACAAGACACAGCTGGAATACCTTAGGACCAACCGATTAGGTGCTAGCATCTATGAGGACGGCCTAGGAAGATCTGTGGTCCAAATTAAAAATCCTGACCAACCCATTGGACTAGAACGTCCAGTAGTCAAATTTGAAAATGGAGCATACTTGGATAAAGAAGGAACCATATATGTAGTCACTAGTCACCCAGACAGGACAAATGAATTCGGAAATGTGATCCCAGAAACGGACTTAGGTGACCTAGAGCAAGGGAACATGGGTATAGAACCTAAGACTCCTCGAGGCAAATCTGTTCTCACTAGAATTCTCACACCAGAATGGATTCCCCAGGACAACAAGAGCATAGACCTGCTCTTGAACCGAGAGACCGAGGAAGCCTTTTGGAGGTATAAGCCTGTTCAGCCTAATGAGATAGGAACGATCAGGATCTATGAATTCAAAGATCCGGATAGCCCAGGAAAAGTGACCTATTTAGACAATACTTTAGAGAGGATCTTTGTCGTTTCAGAACATGGTAGACATGCTTACACTTGGAAGGGTGAATTCATTTTTCCCCAACCAAGATCTAATGTGTCCTATGGCCACCTAGGAGCTGGAACATCCCAAGCTCATGGAGCTCCAAGAGACAGGAATAGAGAAAGACCTGACGTAAGTTTTGCCAACCCAATAGGAAGAGAACGAATGCGAGCAGAGACGGATAGAGAAGAAATAGAGAGAACTAGAGTTCCAAGAAACCTAATAAATGCTGAGGATTTTCCTTTGCCAAGGCCGAGGGAACATACCAGAACCTTGAGACCTACATAGCTGGTGAAGTCCATGAAGAATTACTTCGATGGCACGGGAGACCCATACGATCATGTGGCCGAGTTTAGGCAAGTATTGAGAGCTGAGCAAGTTGAGGACCTATTCACACAATATAATGCCTTTTGTCTAACCCTAAGGTACACAACCCTTACGTGGTTTCAACCACTGAATGAGAGACTTTTCAGGAACATAGACCAACTTCTGGAGGCATTCATTACTGAATTTTCCAAAAGTGGCATAAGGCATAACACTTCCTCACTGATTCATAGCTTCAAGCAGACCCCTCAAGAGACCGTGAGACTTGCAGGAAGAAGATTTAGACAATATCTAGAGATATGTCATGTTCCTGAGTTACCCACTCCAGCCAAACAAGTGGCTTTATTCTTGGATGGATTGCTAAGTACCAAATTGAGATCATACGTGTATTTGAAGGACCCTAGGACCATAGAAGAATGTGTACGCATGTGCATTGACATCGAGGATAACCTAGGAGAGGAATTAGAGCTTTCAAAAATCTACAAAGATTCAGATAGTTCTACCAGCCTCTCTTCCTCGCAATCCACCTCCATTGAGGAACTCGCTGAGAAGGTAGCTCAAAAACTAGGTGTCTCTAGCAAACAAATCCCAAGATTTGCCCCAGTTAAACGGTGCTATACTTGTGGAGGTGACCATATGGCGAACGTATGTCCCATCATGGCCCAACCCCAAGTGAATCCTAGTAGCCAGTACTGCACCATAGAACAGAGATACACAAATCACACTGCCCAAGATTGCCCCTACAATAAGCAAGCAGTTAGGCAAACCTACCCTCAACCATATCCACAATAGGGCAGATACCAGAACCAGTACCCACCACATTCAACCACAATATCAGGCCCAACAGAGACCTCAACTAGTGCTAGCATAACAACCCCCAGCTCCAGCCAATGTGATCCCAGTAAAATATGCAGCTGCAGAAGAGAACCTGAATAGAGCCATAGTGCGAGTACCACCATTGCTTTCAGAAAGTGACCCTAGTGATCAAAGCTTTGATTCTACACATATTGATAGCCCTAGGCTTATTACATGCAGTCAGCTAAGCATAATGAGGCCTACTATTACGAAGAACCGAGTGAACCAAGTTGGGAGCCAGAGTATACCAATGTCATGTACACCAATCCCAACTCGCGGCCCCAACCTAGGCAGGTAAGACCATCATTCCCTAGAGGGCCATGCTACCGATGTCAGGGAGATCACCTCATTCGTGATTGCCCGATGCCTGCGCCCACACAACCCCAATCTATAACCATTCAAGGCTTTTGTCAAGTTTGCAGAAAGGAGCACCTCTTACGAGACTGCCCAAAGAACCCAGAGAATTTAACAAAAATTACTCCCATCAATGTGATTGGGTTAGTTGTAGACTCTTCAGGGAGTGTGAGCCAGACTTCCACTACACCAGTGCAAGTGGTCACTAGAGCTCAAGCCTTGCAGCAGAACCAAATTTTAGGCCAGGATAAAAGTGCTGAGGTTAGTGAAACTGAGAGCACGTCCAAGAAGAGAACTAGAGTTTGAAGAGATAGCCGAGAAAGAATGAAAAGGCAATGGGCCAAGAAGATGAGCGAACTCAAGGAAAGCCTAAAAGAAACGAGAGTGAAGATAATTGAACTTACATCTCAACCTCCCTCTCACACTACTCCGCCACCATCATTCCTAGATCATCCAATCCACCACCTTCTAACCCGCCTCATGCCACCCCACCACCCCCTAAAGTAGGATCAGTTCTAGCAAATCCCACTCCTGAGGACCTAAATATGATGGTCAAAGCATATCAAGCCAGAATCCAAGAAGGTCCAAACGTAACCGATCATGAAAAGTGTTACCCTAGAGCAGAACTAGAGCTTGAACAAACCAAAATTTGTGCTAAGATGGTGAAATTGGCTCAAACCATGTTTGAAGCCAGTCGCCTCTTTAACATCTCTAGTTCAGCTAAGACGCAGTTGCACTTTGATGGACTGCTAGAAAGATTGGAGAGGCTAATAGCACAATCAGAAAAGGAACCCGCCTCTCAAAATAAGGGCAAGCCAAGTGAAAGACTAAGCCTTCCCACCCAGGAAGCTTATGTGCCCAACTCCATAGAGCCAGACACATCTTCTTCTATGAATCGGTACACACCGGAGTTCTTGCGAGAGATTCAAGAAGAGAAATGGGCTAAAGGGAGTGAAGTCCCTCCTCCCTTTGAACTTGTGGATCACGCGCATGATCAATTCCCACAAGATATTCCCTCCATTTATGGAGAGCAGGAGAGTAACCAATCTCAAGAGAGATTAGACTTCGAGTCTAATTCTTTACACGAATTACTCCACTTCACGCGCCCATGCGAAGCAAAGTCTACATGTATGAGAGCACCCACGGTCATGGTACGAAACAAAGACTCAGTCATACCTAGGAATACGGAGGTAGGAAGAAAAACTAAAGTGCAGTGCAACCTCACTTTAGTAGAGATACTCAAGGTTAGACCAGAACTGTGGAAACATGTAGCCGAACAAATGCCAGAGGTAGGTAAACCGCGTTCCTAGGTAGGTTCTCATACCAAGGCAATTTTGGACTTAGGCGTAGGAGTTGCAATTGCTACCACTTCCTTATGGAAGCGTTGGGGCAAGCCAGCATAGGCCAACAAGAATGAAATTGCAGATGGCCGATGGTCACATAGAAAGACCCTTAGGCTTGCTAGAAGGAATAACTCTCACTACATGTGGTGTAGAGTTTGAGCATACATTTTCTATCTGTGATTTTAGCAAGAACCATGCCTATGAGATGATTTTTGGAAGACCATTTATGCGACAGTTGCAAGTGGTATAGGATTGGGGAACCAAATCATTGTACTTGCAACACCTAGGTGTTACGACCAAAGTCAATCTCAAGGATTACTCTCATAGAGATGTCCCTCCTATCCAATGGAATCCCATCCATAGAGCCAAAGATGATACTGAGTCTGTGCATTCCATTGGATCATGATCCTCATGGATGCACGAAGACACATACTTATGGATGTGCAAAGTTGCAGTAGAAGAGGAGAAGAGAGAAAAATCCAAAGAGGTAGGTGCGAAAGAGACACATAGATCAATTCAAGACCCAGCCTATGCACCTGTAGTATTGCCTGATGAAGAATTTGAACCTCACGGTTGGGCAGAAATTTTAGCAACAATGGATGTAGCCATCAATGAAGAACAATGGACACCCCACTGTGATGAGGATGGCTATGAGATTTCAGTTTTCTCAATAGAGCCAATCATGGGAGAGGCAGTTCTAGAAGAATGCGAACCTAGCCCTGATGCATTTGAGGATGCAAGTGACTCCGATCTAGAGTCAATCATCATGGACCCACCCTTTGCATCAGATGAGGAATACTTCTATGAGGTAGACGATCACCCTCAGAGACACGTAGAAATTATGAACGACGTGAGATTAACGACACAAGTGGTCGCCAAGAGTGAAGGCAAGAAGAGGAAGAAGAGAGAAGCCGCATGCGAAGAGGAAGAATCTTTGTTTGAGGTCCCTGAAAACTTTAAAAAGTATGAGATAGACGATAGAAGAGTCATGGTAAGGATGCCAAAACGTGAGGCGCAATCAGGGGAGGCCTATGATAACAAAGAAACCACCAAGAAAGTGGTTGTAGCAGTTGAAGAAGGAGAAGAAAGATGCACGTACATAGGCCATGACCTAACAGAGGAAGAAGAGCATGAGTTAATAGCTTTGCTAAGAGAATACAGAGATGTATTTGCTTGGAGTTACAAGGACTTGAAGGGTGTTGACCCAGACATATGCACACACACAATTCCCATGACCTCAAACGTGAAACCCTCTAAATAGAAGCCATATACATATAACGATAATTATGCTGCTAAGATCAAAGAGGAGATAGATAGACTGGTAGAAGCTGGATTTATTTATGAAATTGAGCACACTGAGTGGGTATCCCTCATTGTAGTGGTGCCCAAGAAGAATGGAAAGCTACGTGTGTGCATTAACTTGAAAAAGGGTAATGCAGCCACAATTCGAGATAACTATCCACTTCCAATTACCAAGCATCTATTAGAAAGAGTAGCAGGCAAGGAAGTGTACAACTTCCTTGATGGATTTTCGGGCTACAATCAGGTAGCCATTGCTCCAGAGGATCAGCATAAGACAGCTTTTGCCACTGAGTGGGGCATAATTGCTTTTTGAGTAATGCCATTTGGGCTTACCAATGCTCCTGCAACCTTTCAGAGACTGATGTGCCATGTATTTAAAGAATTCCTGAGGAAGAATTTAGAGGTCTATGTTGATGATCTTTGTGCACGTTCCAACATTAGACAAACACATATACCTGAGCTCAGGCAAATCTTTGACAAATGTAGAGAATATCAAGTCTGCTTGAACCCAGAAAAGTGTGTTTTCATGGTCACGCAAGGCAAGATTCTAGGACACATAGTGTCAACGAATGGCATATCCACTGATGACGAGAAACTAAGAGCCATCGCAGAACTACCTAGGCCAAAGAATGTCAAGGAAGTACAAGCTTTCATGGGGCATTGTGGTTATTATCGACGCTTTATACACATGTACGCCATCATTGCCAAGCCTCTGTATGGACTTTTGACTAACTTTGAGTGGACTGATGAATGTGAGAATTCCTTCAATGAGCTTAAACGAAGATTATGTTCAGCACCAATCTTGACCACACCAGACTAGAATAAGCCCTTCCATGTTCATGTGGATGCATCCAATTATGCTATTGGATGTGTGCTTGCACAACCTACGGGCAAAGGTAATATGGATCTTCCAATTGCCTATGCTAGTAGACAGTTGAATGCAGCTGAACGAAATTATACCACCACTGAACGAGAGGGATTAGGCATGGTATATGCAGTTAAAAATTTTAGACACTATTTGCTTGCAAATAAGTTTAAATTTTTTACTGATGATCAAGCATTGTTGTACTTGGTAAACAAGCCATGCAATACAAGTAGATTAGTAAGATGGTTTCTCTTACTAATGGAATACGACTTTGAGGTTGTGGTGAGTAAAGGGAAGACTCACTTGAGAGCAGACCATCTCTCTAGGCTCACATCTGGAGAAGCCGCACAAGGAGTATCAGATGACCTTCCTGATGCTTACTTGTTTAATTTGGAAGTTGTACCTCAGTGGGCTAAGCCATTAGTGCCAGTATTGAAATACGGGCCTCACCACCCAGTCATAAACACTCAAGATAGAGAGGTAGTAAAAGCCCAGAAGTACCACACCATGGCAGGAAGCATATACAAACAAACAGATCAAGGGATATTAGCTTGTTGTGTGGAAGAGGATGAGTACGCTAAATGGTTGCAATTAGCACATGTAGGTACATTAGAGCAACACCACTCAAAGCAACGGACCCTACAGACACTAAGGAGACTCCGAGTGCATTGATCTACTATGGAAGCTGATGTACATAAGATGTGTAAAGAATCCCCAATCTGTTGCACTAAACCACCCGTGAAGCATGCCACTCTTTATCAAGTATCCATAGTGCCATATTGGAGTGAACCACTAGTAGCCTTCCTGAGGACGAAAACATTCCCACAAGATATGATGTTGGCCAGACAAAGAAGTCTAGAGCAATGTTGGAACTGAAGGACTCACTAGGCAAGACAGAAGAGAAGGCACAAGCAGACAAGGGAGTCAACGACGATCTGGCAAGTAGGCCAATAATTTTCTTCATGGAGAAGCAAGTACGAGCATTCACGCAGATCTAGCACTAAGGCAACCTTTAATTTTTCAAAACCCTTACACCAATTAAAAGTGATTCTCATCACTAACAACCCCTGTAAATACCATGTTCACCTTTTTGTGGCTCCATTTTGTGCAAGCCGAGGAGTCCTCGAGCTTGAGGAGCCTTAGAAGTAGTTGCTTACCAATCTTCGTATTTTTTAGAACTCATTTGAACCCTCAAATAAGCCCTGGAACCTAATTTTTAACTAGGCCGGACACTAGGTCTGGACAGGGCCAAAACCTAGTCAAAAACTATAAATAGAGCTAGAGAGCTCATTTTGGAGGTGAGCTTGTAAGTGATTTGAGCTTGTAAGAGCTTTTTGAAAGTAATCTAAGAACTCTATTGCTACTCACTCTTTGTCTTGCCGTGTGTGTGCGTGTGTGTGTATGTGTGTGCATGTTTGTGTGCTTCTCACTCACGCACTTGTGCCTCCACTTGCTCGAGGTCTTCATACCATCCTCACGTCTTCCCGGATTGACATTAAAGGAGGTGCTACTCATCACTGAGCTACACCAAATTTTGGCGCCGTTGCCGGGGAACGAGCTTTGAGGACGAGCGTGTGATGGTAAGACATAGAGTTGATGCGTTGGAGTTGTAGGTATTTTCTTCACTTTCATCTATTTTCTTCACCATCTTCATCACCATCATCATCATCACCATCTCCCATTTCCATCTCCATCATCGCAAAAATTTCAGTTTTTTACTATATCTCCTTCCTCCTTTCATTTCCCTCATTTCACTTGTGAGAGAGAGCGAGAGAGCGAACTGTTGTGTGCTATTTTCTGCATGTTTTTGGAGTTTCTTGCAGGTTTCAGCATCATCATCCCCTCCAGCACGTTGCGCAGGTACGGAATACTCAGAAACTGTCTCGCAGTCGCCGACCTCTGTCGATCGCGATCGATAGAAAATTTGATCATTTGGTAAAACAAAGTGCACCACTAGCACAAGCATGATGAGCACATCCCAAATCACCTAAAACAGTAGAAAAATTCCGTGTTTCTCTGTCAATCGCGACCTACAGACCCTGTCAATCGCGACCGACATACCCTGTCAATCGCGACCGACAGACCCTGTCAATCGCGACCGACAGACCCTGTCAATCGTGACCGACAGACCCTGTCAATCGCGACCGACAGAACCCACGACCGACTGATGCCACGTAGGACCCTGTCAATCGCGATTGACACCGTCGATCGCGATCGACAGCCACGACCGACACCTCTGTCAGTCGCGATTGACACCGTCGATCGCGACCGACAGAATTTCCACGATTGATTGACTTTTACGCGTAGCCACGTGTCCATCGCGACGGACACATCCCCGATTGACTGAAATCACGGCGAAAAACTCGGAAAAAGTGTCGATCGCGATTGACAGAACTCACGACCGACTCTGTCGATCGCGATTAACACTGTCAATCGCGACTGACGTGTCGATCGCGACCGACAGGCCCCGACGGACACCTCTGTCAATCGCGATTGACAGACCTGTCAATCGCGATTGACAGGCTTTTCGGCCAAAAAAAAAAAAAAAAGGGTTTCTATTCTAAGCTTTGGGGATAGTTTTTGGGCATATTGGTCTAGCAATTAGTGAATTGTGAGGTCCCTACACATGTATTTTTGAGAAAAATCCTGTGACCTGTTAGCCTGTTGAACCCTGTTTTAGCACCAGAACCCTGAACGGTCATAACTTTTTCATACGAAATCCATTTTTTGAGCTCTAGGGCTTGTCAGAAAGCTCGTGGCATATACTACACGCCCTCAACTGTTTTTTATAAGAATAATGCATTGATTTCCAGATAGGGTATTTTGAAATTGACCATACCTAGGGGGAACAAAATTCAGGGATTCCTAGAATTATTTTCCATAAAACCAAAGGGCTAAATTGGTGTTTGAGTTACATGAATGGAAGTGCTTTGGGTTGTCTTTTGAATTTAAGTCTTGAGCTAATCTGGGGCCTTTTACAGGTCCGTTGAGAGCATAGAAGAGTACACAAAGCAAGAGTAAGTGCAGGCTTGGGAACACGCATCCTGGGCACACCAGGGCAACAACTCAAGGAAAGGAACTCAAGGTTGGAAAACCCACAACACCCTCTGTCAATTCCTAGCTTAGGCTAAGAACGACTAGTGATAGGAGTAGGCCAGGGCGACGGTAGGCAATTATCAAGTTGAAGAATACCTTAACTTTCAAGTTCAAACTAAGGACATAATCTTTGTACAGTCGAGAACTTTAAGGGGAAAGAACTTAACGTGGAACGATCAACTTTAAGTGCGAAACTACACTCAAGTATACCTTACGACGTGTTATCAAACAAGAAGGTTAACACGGTAATCAACTAAAAAGAATCAAGTAACTGATACAAAAGAACTCCGCAACGAGGTTGTACTTGGGCAAATTTGGGTTATTCAATTAGGCTTATGAACCTTAGATCAGGGCGACATCTAGGGAGAGAAAAACAAAGTCTTAGGTCTTCAGAGGCTAGTGTCAACCATACTGCTAGGTCTTGGGCCCAGTAGTTGAGCCACCACTCGTACTACCCAAGCTCTGAGACAAGTGAATCCGAGATGTCTCAAGGCATGGATAGACCTACAGGAAGTTCAGGAGTGCCATACTTGCACAGGGTAGAAGGCCCTTACAAAACGCAATTGGAATACCTTAGGACCAACCGATTGGGCACTAGCATCTATGAGGACGGCCTAGGAAGATCTGTGGTACAGATCAAGAATCCTGATCAATCCATTGGACTAGAGCGCCCAGCTGTCAAGTTCGAAAACGGAGCGTACTTAGACAAGGAAGGGACAATATATGTAGTCACCAGTCATCCCGATAGGACTGATGAATTTGGAAATGTAGTCCCAGAATCGGACTTAGATGACCTAGAGCAAGGAAACATGGGAGTAGAACCGAGGACCCCTCGGGGGAAATCTGTTCTTACGAGGATTATCACACCAGAGTGGATTCCCCAAGATAATAAGAGCATAGATCTTCTTCTGAACTGAGAAACTGAAGAAGCCTTTTGGAGATATAAATCTGATCGGCCAATTGATATAGGAACAATCATGATCTATGAGTTTAAGGATCCTGATAGCCCAGGCAGAGTGACCTACCTAGATAACGCCTCAGAGAGGATCTTTGTGGTGACAGAAAATGATAGGCATGCTTACACTTGGAAAGGTGAAATTATTTTCCCCCAACCAAGATCACATGTGTCCTATGGTCACCCTGGAGCGGGAACATCCCAAGCTCATGGAACTCAAAGAGACAGAAGTAGAGATAGGCCAGAAGTAAGCTTTGCTAACCTAGGGGGCAGAGAAAGAACAAGGATGGAACCTGAGATACATAGAGCTCACAGGAATCAAAGAAATGCGGATGAGTTCCCTCTACCACGACCTAGAGAGCACACAAGAACTTTGAGACCAACTCAGCTAGTTAAGTCCATGAAAAATTACTTTGATGGCACAATAGACCCATACGATCATGTGGCAGAGTTTAGGCAAGTATTTAGAGCAGAACAAGTGGAGGACCTATTCACACAATATAATGCCTTTGGTCTAACCCTTAGGAACACAGCCCTCACGTGGTTCCAACCATTGAATGAGAGACAGTTTAGGAGCATAGACCAACTCCTGGAGGCTTTCGTTATTGAATTCTCTAAGAGTGGCATAAGACATAATACCTCCTCATTGATTCACAGCTTCAAGCAAACCCCTCAAGAGACCGTGAGACTTGCAGGACGAAGATTCAGGCAATATCTTGAAAGATGCCCTGTTTTGGAGCTCCCCACACCAGCTAAGCAAGTGGCTTTATTCTTGGATGGATTGCTGAGTACAAAGTTAAGATCCTATGTGTACTTGAAGGACCCTAGGACCATAGAAGAGTGTGTACGCATGTGCATTGACATCGAGGATAACCTAGGGGAGGAGTTAGAGCTTTCCAAGATATACAAAGATTCAGATAGTGCCTCTAGCCTCTCGTCCACGCAATCCACATCAATTGAGGAACTTGCAGAGAAAGTAGCTCAGAAATTAGGTGTCACTAGTAAACAGATCCCAAGGTTTGCCCCTGTGAAGAGATGCTACACTTGTGGTGGCGACCACATGGCGAATGTATGTCCCATTATGGCCCAACCCCAAGTAAATCCTAGTAGCCAGTACTGCACCATAGAACGGAGATACACAAATCACACAGCACAAGACTGCCCATACAATAAGCAAGCAGTTAGGCAAACCTACCCTCAGCCATACCCTCAACAAGGTAGATACCAGAACCAATACCCACCACAACAGTATGCTAGGCCTCAGCAAACCTACCAACCACAATACCAAGCCCAGCAAAGGCCTCAGCCTGTGTTAGCCCAACAACCTCCAGCTCCATCCAACGTGATCCCTATAAAGTATGCAGCTGCAGAAGAAAACCTGAATAGAGCTATAGTCCCTGTAACACCATTGCTTTCAGAAAGTGAGCCCAGTGATCATAGCTTCGATTCTACACATGTTGATAGTCCCCAGGCTTACTACATGTAGTCTCCTGAACATGGTGAGTCTTACTATAGTGAAGAGCCAAATGAACCTAGTTGGGAATCAGATTACACAAATGTCATGTATGCAAACCCCAACCCTAGACCCCAACCTAGGCAAGTAAGACCCCCATTCCCTAGAAGACCATGCTACCGATGTCAGGGAGATCATCTCATTCGTGATTGTCCCTTGCCTCCACCTACACAACCCCAGTCAGTAACGATCCAAGGCTATTGCCAAGAGTGTGGAAAGGAGCATCTCTTACGAGACTGCCCTAAGAACCCTAATAATATGCCAAAAATCACTCCTATTAATGTTATTGGGTTAGTAGTAGACTCCTCAGGGAGTGTGACTTCCACTGCACCAGTGCAAGTGGTCACAAGAGCTCAAGCATTGCAGCAAAACCAAGCTGTAGGTCAGGAAAAGAGCCTAGAGGCTAGTGAAACTGAGAGCGTAACCAAGAAAAGGACTAGAGCTTGGCGAGATAGTCGCAAAAGAATGAAAAGGCAATGGGCAAAAAAGATGAGTGAACTCAAGGAAAGCCTCAAAGAAACAAAGGCCAGGATAACTGAACTCACATCTCAAACTCCCTCTCACACTACCCCACCTCCACCAGTCCCAACTCCATCCGACCTGCCACCTTCCAACCCGCCTCAACTAATACCACCACCCCCTAGAGTAGGATCAGTCCTAGCAGATCCCACTCCCGAGGACCTTAATATGATGCTTAAAGCCTATCAGGCCAGAATCCAAGAAGGGCCAAACGTAACTGATCATGAAAAGTGTTACCCTAGAGCAGAACTAGAGCTAGAACGAACCAAAATTTGTGCTAAGATGGTGGAATTGGCTCAGACCATGTTTGAAGCCAGTCGCCTCTTTAACGTCTCTAGTTCAGCAAAGACACAGTTGCACTTTGATGGACTATTGGAAAGAATAGAGCAGCTGATTGCACAATCAGAAAAGGAACCCGCCTCTCAACACAAGGACAAGGCAAGTGAAACTGCAAGTCTTCCTGCCCGGGAAGCCTATGTGCCTGAAGCTTATGTGCCTAACTCTACAGAGCCAGACACATCATCTTCTATGAATCGATTCACACCAGAATTCCTACGAGAGATTCAAGAAGACAAATGGGCTAAAGAAAGTGAGGTATCTCCTCCCATTGAACTGGTGGATGATGCACACGACCAATTCCCACAAGACATCTCATCCATTTATGAGGAGGAGGAGAGCACCCACTCTCAGGAAAGACTAGACTTTGAGTCTAATTCTTTACAAGAATTACCCCACTTCACAGGTCCATGGGAAGCTAAATCTACTTGTATGAGAGCACCCACGGTCATGGTACGAAATGAGGACTGAGTCTTACCTAGTAACACAGAGGTAGTGAAAAACACTAAAGTGCAGTGCAATCTCAAGTTAGAAGAGCTACTCAAGGTTAGACCTGAACTATGGAAACATGTAGCCAAACAAGTACCAGAGATAGCAAAACCTCGTTCCCAGGTAGGATCCCAGAGAACAGTGCCAGAAATACCCTTGGATAAGATAGGAGACATGTGTGAAGGTGAAGAAGGGAACACCTATCTTCCCATTACCCACCAGGGGCACACCACCAAGGCAATTTTGGACTCAGGTGCAGGAGTTGCAATTGCCACCACTTCCCTATGGAAGCGTTGGGGCAAGCCCGCACTCAGGCCAACGATAATGAAATTGCAAATGGCCGATGGTCACATAGAGAGACCCTTAGGATTGCTAGAAGGAATAACTCTCACCACCTGTGGTGTCAAGTTTGAACATACATTTGCTATATGTGATTTTAGCAAGAACCATGCCTATGAGATGATTCTGGGACGACCTTTTATGCGACAGCTGCAAGTGGTACAAGATTGGGGAACCAATTCTTTGTACCTGCAACACCTGGGTGTTACGACCAAAGTGAATCTCAAAGATTACTCCCATAGAGATGTTCCTCCTATTCAATGGAATCCCATCCATAGAGCCAAAGATGATACGGAATCTGTGCATTCCATAGGATCAGGATCCTCATGGATGCATGAAGACACCCACTTATGGATGTGCAAAGTAGCAGTAGAAGAGAAGAAAAGAGAAAAGGTCAGAGATATAGGTGCAAAAGAAACCAATAGATCAATCCAAGACCCAGCCTATGCACCTGTAGTATTTCTTGACGAAGAATTTGAACCCCACGGCTGGGCAGAAATCCTAGCAACAATGGATGTAGCCATCAATGAGGAACAATGGACACCCCACTGTGATGAGGATGGCTATGACATTTCAGTCTTCTCCATAGAGCCAATCATGGGAGAGGCAGTATTAGAAGAATGCGAACCTAACCTTGATGCATTTGAGGATGCGAGTGACTTCGATCTAGAGTCAATCATTATGGACCCACCTTTTGCATCAGATGAATAATACTTCCATGAAGTAGAATTCCAACCCCAGAGGCACGGAGAGCTTACAAGTGATGTAAGACTAGCCACACATGTGACCCTGAAGGGAGAAGGAAAGAAAAGAAAGAAGAGAGAAGTCACACCAGAAGAGGAAGAATCTTTGTTTGAGGTCCCGGAAAATTTTAAGAAGTATGAGATAGATGACAGGAGAGTCATGATCAGAATGCCTAAACGAGAGGCGCAATCAGGGGAGGCCTATGATAACAAAGAAACCACCAAGAAAATTGTGGTAGCTCTGGAAGAAGGAGAGGAGAGATGCACGTACATAGGCCATGACCTGACAGAAGAGGAAGAACAAGAGCTAATAGCCTTGCTAAGAGAATACAGAGATGTATTCGCTTGGAGTTACAAGGATTTGAAGGGTGTAGACCCTGACATATGTTCACACACTATCCCCATGACCTCAGACGCCAAACCCTCTAAGCAAGAGCCATATACATATAACGATAATTATGCGGCTAAGATCAAAGAGGAGATAGATAGACTGGTTGAAGCTGGATTTATCTATGAAATTGAGCACACTGAGTGGGTATCCCCCATTGTAGTGGTGCCCAAAAAGAATGGTAAATTATGTGTATGCATTAACTTAAAGAAGGTCAATGCAGCCACAATCCGAGATAACTATCCGCTTCCCATCACAGAACATCTCTTAGAAAGAGTAGCAGGCAAGGAAGTGTACAGCTTCCTCGATGGATTTTCGGGCTACAATCAAGTGGCCATAGCTCCAGAAGATCAGCATAAGACGGCATTTGCCACTGAATGGGGCATATTCGCCTTTCGGGTAATGCCATTTGGGCTTACCAATGCACCAGCAACCTTCCAGAGGCTGATGTGCCATGTATTTAAGGAGTTCCTGAGGAGGAATTTAGAAGTCTATGTTGATGATCTTTGTGCTCATTCAAACATTAGACAAACCCATATCCCTGAACTCAGACAAATCTTCAACAAATGTAGAGAATATCAGGTCTGCCTGAACCCAGAAAAGTGCGTCTTTATGGTCAGGCAAGGCAAGATTCTAGGACACATAGTGTCAAAGAATGGCATATCCACTGATGAAGAGAAAGTGAGAGCCATAGCCGAGTGTTGTCCTAAGCATCAACTTAGGGACTTGCGGAGAAAAAGACTATACCTCAATCCCCTCACAAGTGCATATAGTGGGGATACACGCTTTTAATTATCAATCCAAAGAGTATACAAACCTAGCCGAGTGTATGAGGACATGCAATCATGTGATGATCAATGCAAGTGAACTACTCAAAGAGTGTAAAGAAGGCAAAGACTTATCCAAACAAGCTTCAACTGTCGGTTATGGCGAAACGATACTTGGTACAGCAGCCGTCAGTATTTTGGACTTTTCTCCCAGCTCCGAACTCCAAATATAGCAAATAGCATATGCGTTTCGAAGCTCTCGAGAAGACGCATCCAATGGCAGTGGTTTCACTCAATTCTGACGCTCCTAAGTCAAGTTATGGTCAAAATACTGAGTCGTGGGAATACTTTCCTACACTTCAGCACTTCCTACACGCCGCACACACCTTACCTACAACAAACAATAGCTCTCATGGATAGACAACACTCACAAGCACTCTTTCCAAGCAATACACATGCATACAAGCTCACAGAGAAGAAGATACAGAGTGAAGAAGACACAAATTCGAATTTCTGTGCTCTCTATTCTCACAATGGCAAAAAGTTCTTTACAAAGAGTCACATTTGACTTATATACTAGTGCCCTAAAAATGGTCCTTTCACACAAGAGACCGGCACTTTATTCACTAAAAGACTAATTTCCTACTATTTTACATGGGTAAGCTTCTAATCTTCTATGGGGATGCATCTAGAGGACTCCTCTAGTGCCTTTACAATGGAAAATATATTACAAGAATGATTATGATACAAAAATATGATGTCCAAATTGGAAAAATTTTGGGGCCCGTCTTTTTTTCTGCTTTGTACTTCTTTAGCTCTGCAACACTCTCCCCCTCTTCGTCTCTGTCGTCCCTTGACAGGCTTTGCTTCTTGTCTTCAGTTTGTTCTCTACACGCAACCTTTGCTTATTGTTACCTGTTTATGAAACAGGTGGTCATTTTTGACGGCCTCTTCTTAATTCTTGTTTTACATTCTCTGGGCCTGATGCATTTGACTGGTTTCCCCGCAACCCTTGGAGTTTGACTGACTACCTGATATTTCGCAGTTTAATTCACCTATAGGTTCTTAATTCTGGGTTGCCACGCACGCCACTAGTGGAAGGTTGGAGATGTGGTGCTTCAGTCTTCGATCTGGACCTTCCCGCAGATCAAGAGGTTGAAGCACCCATGTGGGTTGCGTCCTTTCCTTGGTGTGTGTGCCCCTGCGGGGCTCTGTGCAGAGATGGGTGTTGCGCCCCTGCGAGGCTTCTTGCAGAGATATATCGTCAGATATTTCTTTTTAGTGAAGCTGTTTCTTTCGTTGTCTTCTTCTTTTCTTTCTTTTACTTGATTCTCCCTCAACACTGCCCCCCTCCGTGACTCTGTCGTCCTCGACAGGCTTTGATAAGCGACGGGCATATGTTTGATATACTCTTTGCTCTGTATCATTTAGCAGATTGGCTTCACGTATCATTAGTTGTTTCCATTGTTCTGCCTTCACGCCGTCATTGGGTGGCTGTCTGTGATCTGCGAAGAAGCTAAGTTCGTATGCCACTAGTCTGGCATTTAAATTTGACGACATCTTCAAAAAGATTTCGGAATCAATTTCAAAAAATCCTGTAAAGAAAGCTTCTTCAAAAGTCTGCATATATACACTTGGTAAGAGCATTAATCTGGAATAATATGCCATTATTGTGGAACGGCTAGGCATGACTGAGAGATCAAAAATGAGGATCTCCGTTCCCTGATTAATACCGATGAAGTTCAAAAAGGTGTAAGCCGCGTGCTTGAATACCTTCAAAACGGTGAGGATCATGCTAAGTATTTTGTTTGTCATTTTTACAGCTAAATCAGGTACTGTCGCATAATTCTGTAGCCAAAATTCTATGGTTTTTACCATATACTCCTCCGTTGGTAAGTAATTATGTGGCGGGCTCGGAAGCATGGGATAATTGAGCCACTGCTTATTGATAGTGCCGCTTCTTTGCAAATCCAAAAATTCCCTGGTATCCCTTCTGCGTGGTAGTGGACAAAATGAAGGGTTTACCTGTAAAACATATGGTGCGGCTTGCCAGTGCACTCGTAGTGTGGGATGTTTCTCCAAAAATTTTCGCCGCCACACAGGTTGCGCAACTTCAAACTCTGCTTGAGTGTATTCGAATGTGTCATGTTTGAAATTTAGCTGCTCATCTGGACTCTTCCTTGTAATCTTTATTATATAGCGTCTGGTCTTTTCTTTCAAGAGTCCATATGGAATATTGAATGGCTTCATGATTTTGTCCAGGTCTTTACCTTTGATCTTGGCCTCTTTCATGACTTTTACCACTTCGTTTTCAAAATTTTCTGTCAATCGGGACACCACTAGTGCCCGTTCCTTCTGACTTATTTCTGCAGTATATGGCATAGGGTGATCATCATGTATATCCGCCACCTGCTCACGTATGGGAGAATTATAGATCGGGTGAGATAGAGGGCTTACCTCTACTTCTCTCAGTAGGATTTTCCTTAGTCGGCACTACTAGTGTCCCGATCGGTTCTTTTTCTTTTATCTGAGTCTGTAAGTGTGCTATGCATTCCTCTTGATCTTTTACCTCTTGCATGGCTACTCTGAGCTTTTCTTGAGTGGCTAGCAATTCTTTACCAACGTCAGCTACATTATCCATATTTTCACTGTAGCTCTGTATCAATTTGGCGTTCACCTTTTGTAATTGATGCCTCAATTCATCTGTTTCGTTGTCGTATCGGCTTTTCCATTCCTCTGTCTTTGCTTGTTCTTGCTTTAGCAGCTCTTCATATTTTGAGATTTGATCTCTCAATTCTTTTTCTATGGTTTCTGTGGATGCCTGTTGCTCGATTGGTTGATCATATAATAAAGACTTCATCAATTCCTTATTCCTGTTGCGGAGGCTGTCGTTCTCTTCCATATACAACTTGAGTTGTTGTTCTAATAGCATGCTTCTCATTTTCATTTTCTCTTTCTCAGCCTCGCCCGCATCGTGTAATCTTTGCAACTCTGTTAGTCGTGTATGCATCTGTTGATTCTGAGCGATGGATGCATCATGTTGTAGCTTGATTTCCAGCACCTCTGCATTTTTGACTGCCAATGTCTTTTGTGCTTCAATCAATTGTGCCGAGAGCTGCTCACTCATGATTTGAAACTGATTCTTTTCTCTTCTTGTCTGATCATAGTCGGCATCTATTTCCATCAACTGCTGTTGAGTGTCCATCGCCGTCTGAATCATCTGCTTGACTACCGGCTTCAGCTGAGTAACATCCACATTAAGCCATGTTTTTGGAATGCTTGGTTCTTCGCCGGTTGTGACATCTTTGCCCTGAGCCACATGTAATATATTGTCATGGGGCTGCCTAATCTGAATCTGGATCCTTGGCTCAGCCCCCCTGTCTTCTTTGTTTCCTTGAGGTGTGTCATCACGCACCTCGATCACAGTCTGTTCTTGGGGTTGGAGCTCCCTCGTTTCCTTATTCACTGGAGTTTGTTCTTCCTCTTTAATGAGTGGTTTTACATGTGTAGCACTGGTTGTATCTTCTTTGATGCTTATTTTTGTAGTGTCATTCAATTGAATGACGTGCCCTGGTTCCATAGATTCTTCGACTCTCTTTTCCTTTTCTTCCTGATTTTGTGGCGTGACTTCTACTTGATCAATCTCATTCCATTCATCCTCTTGTGTTTCTGTCCATATATCAGTATCTAAGGTATCTTTTTCAGGACTGGATTCCGTGTTGGTACTAGAATCATCAATGCCCAGCTCTTTGTATCTTCCAGTTTGTTTTGGTGTTTTCTCTGGACTCCGTTGTGGCTTTTCTTAACTACTCTATCTATAATGATGACCTTGAATGTTTAAATTTACCTGTCCTTGCATATACTGATGTGTTTCTTCGAGAGCAGCGGACAGATCTCTTTTTGTAATAGGCACTTGTGCGGTCGTGATTTTCGGTAAGAGATGAGTTCTCTTTGATTGTGGTGTAGCTTGGGCTTCCTCTTCCCGTAAACGCTTCGTACCCCTCATGGGTTTCTGTGTGCTGGTTCCAGCTTCCTCACCCATAGCTACTGATTTCTTCTTCTTAGGGACCGTAGCAGATTTAGCATATTTCGCTAGCCCTTCTGAGGTTGGCATCTCTCTCAAACAATTCTTCATTTCTAGAGCTTCATATATCATCAATGTGAGAGCTGAACTACCATTCAAAAATTTCTTTTGTCCCCATTTCTTCTGGGCTTCAAATAATCTTTCTTGGACATACCCTGTTAAATTGATTTTGTTTCCAATTTGCCTCATAGCATGTGATAATAGTTGGACTACTATCTTCTGTGGAGCTGTATACCTGTGCATGCTGGGAAAACAAAAATGTTGATGTATCAATCGAACAGCATCTTCTATGTCAATTCTGTTTATCTCCAAAAATGATCTCTTCTTGGGATCATGGCATTCGTCTTTGACACTCGTACTACCAGCTTGATTCCATCCAAAAGCTTTATTGATTAGCTCATGTGTGAATTGGATTATCTTCCAAACTCCGACTTTATCCAAGACGCGTGCTTCGGGAACTGAGATCTTTGTCGCGGCAGGCTGCATGGTATTCATTACCTGTGCACATCTCTGAAAATCTGGAACATATATAGGCAATTTGAGAAATGCCTCTAGGCCCGCTTGTGTCCATACATCTTCAATATGAGGTAATCCTTGTATGATCGTTTTGAAGTCCTGTGACATGATAGGAAAATAATGATCTGTATCCATTATCTTGATAGTTGCCATGAAAATGAGTTCTGAGATTGGTTGATCATCCCGAAACCAATGGCCTCTCGCTCTTGTTATTGATTCCAATGGAAGAAGTTGCACCTCTTCCTGTTGCGTAGATTCTGAATCAGTAGACACCATCTGCACTCAATATAGAGTATGAATTAGTTGCCATATATTATCAGAAATCCTCCTTATTTGCTTGACATAAGCTCGATATTGCTCCGAGTGAATGGTGTCGTCCCTTTCCCGTGGGTGTGAGAAAGGTAATACCTGGATTTTTCACATATTTATGTATTTTTATATTTTTATCTGAAAAGGAAAACAGAAAAGTTAGTTCATAGCCGAAGCGGTTATTATATATATATATATATATATATATATATATATGTTTTTTTTTTTTTTTTTTGGAGTATTTTCTTAATGTACAAGTGCTCTCCTATTTCCCAAGAGGAAAATGTGCTTAACTATCCTGAAATAAAAGAAGGATGTGCCGAATGCTTGGCCTTGTAATGTGGCCCTATCATGCATACTTTGGGTATTGACAATTCCATATGTGTGCAATTGGAAGTAGTGGGATGATGCATGTCGTTTGTTCTGTCTTTCGGTATCCAAATTTGTTTCATTGTGCTGGGCTTTGTTGAATGTTGCCCACTTCCACTGACTGTGGCTCTTTTCTTCTTGTTGTATGTCTTTTCTATCTGATTTGTAAATCTCTTAATGGCTTGGGTTGTCGTTACAGACTCCTTTCTCCAGTAACTCCTTGTTTGTGGCTGTTTTGCCTGTGGACCACATTGGTTCTTCTTGTGCTGAGGATCATCCCTTCGGTTTGGTTTCTTTGGAGCGCACGATTTGGGAATCCAGATTTGCGAACGATCCTGTTGTGCAGCTACTACTTTCTTTGGAATCCATATTGTAGCAATTCGTTGATGACTTCGTTGGTCCGACCAATTTGTCTTCTCACTTGATAGTTTGTTCTGATGTCGGGTGTGCTTTCGTCGTCGTTGATATTCCTTCGCTTGCTCTTTCCTTATCCAAGCTTGTTGAGTGTATGGAATAGGGTATATTTTAATAGATACAGATTTTGAATTGCTCGGAGGGCTAGTCTCTTTTAGACATGGTGTTTCACTGAGGTCAGTTTCAGCTTGATTGACACTCTCATGACTTGCTAGACTAGAAGATTGTGTGCAAGCAGAATTCAATGTGTTCGCACATATAGTACTCGATGATGGTGTTTCTATAGTGCTAGTGATCATACATTCAGGACTTTGTTCATTAGAATGAACTGTTTGCTCCATGCTCACAGATTTGATTGGTCGTTCGTCTAGCAGACTGAATACTTCACGATGTCCTATCCTGGCTGAGATGTATCCTAAAGCTAATTGAATGGTAACCTCATATTCGTAAATCCAGTCTTGGCCTAACACTACCTCCTCAAGTAAATCCTGATCATGACACACTAATAGCTTTTGTTCCATGGTGTTGTTGCCAAGATGCAGAGGTAATGTGATCTCTCCTATGCATTGAGTAATCGTTCCTCCTATTCCTATCAATTGGGCCATCGATGGGCATACTGCCTCCTGGAATTTTTGGGTCAAAGAAAGTTTAATACAGCTTACAGCAGCTCCTGAGTCAATGAGAGCATCCACTAAGTGGTACTCCGTTCTACCTGCTCCCAAATTTAAATATGGTTGCGTTTTCGGTGATCCTAGGTTTTGAGTGGTTCTAAAATTAGCCATCGGGATGAGTTCTTCTCCTCGTCGGTATCTCTCATCTCGCTCTCTCATCCACTCTTTCCGTTTTTTTATTCTTTCCAATGCTTCTTGTCTCGCTTCCTCTCGTATCCTTTCCTCTTCTATACGTCTATTCTTGCCTTTGATTAATCGAGACATTGTTTCTTCGGTCAATGGTTCTAGGTATTTTTTTACTCTACATCCACTGATATAGTTTGGTAATACATCCCCATCTAAGGTTGCTAAGTTGATGGCTCCACTTGTAGATATGTGATTAATGATTAAGGGGCCATATCCTCTCTTCTGCAACTTCTTAGCATGTTGTTTCAAGGTATATACCGAAACTAAATCTCCTTCCTTCAAATTTTTGTCCTTAATGTGCGCATCAAAATAGGCTTTCTGTCGTCGTTTAGCAGCGTAAATGCCTGCTACTGCTTGTAACCTAGTTTCGTGAAGCTTTTCTATTTGATCCAATTGAGCTGATAGTTCATGTCCTGTCCACTCATAAGTAGTTGCTACTCTCAGAGTGGGAATTAAGAAATCAATTGGCAAAATAGCATTTTGTCCATAGACTAAGTTAAAGGGAGTAGTGCCTATAGCTGTTTTATAGGCTACTCGAAATGCCCATAAAGCATGATGTAGCTGCTTATCCCAATCTGATCTACCATTGTTAACAATTTTGGTGAGAACTGTACACAAGATTTTATTAGAACTTTCGGCTTGTCCATTGGCTTGTGGGTGATAAGGGGCTGATTTCTTATGAATTACCAAGAATTCATTCAATAAAGCTTCTATCACTTCATTCACAAAGTGCGTACCTCTATCACTCACAATTTCTATTGGTAGTCCAAATCTAGTGAAAATGTTCTCGAAGAGAAACTTGGCTGTGGTTCTTGCGTCATTTTTCTTGGTTGCTTTTGCTTCTACCCATTTGGTCAGATAGTCTGTGGCTACAATTATATATTCGGCATGGGATCCTTTCGCTGGTGGGCTAATAGGTCCTATGAAGTCTATTCCCATTTCGTGAAAGCTCTGGCACTCATCATGGGTCTAAGTGGCATCTCATCTCTTCTAATTGGATATTTCGTTCGTTGACAAGTATCACACCGTTGCACATATGTTACGGCATCTTGGTGTAGAGTTGGCCACCACATTCCCGCAAAGAGGATCATTTTTGCTGTTTTATCTGCAGAGAACTGCCCTCCTGCAGCTCCTGTATGTGCCATCTCTAAAACAGAAAGATATTCTTTTTCGTGAATACACATTCGTAATTGGTTATCTTTTCCTCGTTTAAAAAGTTGTTTTCCTACAATGGCATAATCCTTACTTTGTTCTACCAGTGCACGTTTCCTTGCCATAGTGGCTCCTTCGGGGTATTCCTGAGTTTTTAAGAACTTCACCAGAGGCATGCTCCATCCCGGTGCTACTGTGGAATAGCATAGAGTTGAGTTCTCTTCTGGATTTTGTTCTTGACAGATTTGGCATGCTGATACATAGTTATGTGAGTCTCTTTGCATTGTTGGCCAATATATGCCAAATCTCTTGAGTGTTTGCCACGTTCCATTTGCATTCAAATGAGTTCTCCATTGGTTTACATGTGCTTTCTGAAGCCACATTTCTTGTTCCTCTTCTTCCACACATCTCATTAATAATCCGCTTGAATCCTGGTGATACAAGCTTCCCGCAATGATGTGAAGATTTTTAGTCTTCCATAGATCTTGGGTTTGGTTTGGTGTGATCCCATCTTTAGGTCCATGAGTAAGTATGGGGATCAACTTTTCTGCCCATTGAGGACATACTTCCAGGTTAAAAAGATACGTATCTGGCAAATCATCTGGTACTCCTATGGGTGGTTCTCCATGGGTCATTCTTGATAAGTGGTCTGCTCTTATGTGGGTATTCCTTTCTTGACTACTACCTCAAAATCAAACTCCATTAGCAATAAAAACCATCGTACTAGTCTTCCTGTATTACAAGGCTTGTTGACTAAGTACAGCAGGGCTTGATGATCAATGAAGAATTTGAATTTGTTTGCCAACAGGTAATGTCTGAACTTTTTAACTGCGTACACCATCCCTAGGCCTTCTCTTTCCGTGGTAGTATAATTGCGTTCTGCTTGATTTAATTGTCTACTAGCATAGGCTATAGGGTGGTCTAATTTTCCTGTGTCAGCAGGTTGAGCTAAGATGCAACCAATGGCAAACTTGGATGCATCCACATGAATGTGAAACGGCTTATTCCAGTTAGGGACTCGAAGGATTGGTGCTGAACTCAATCGCTTCTTTAACTCATTGAAGGCTTTCTCGCATTCATTGGTCCAATTAAATTGTGTCAATAATGCATAAAGAGGTCTAGAAATTATGGCGTACATATGTATAAATCTTCGATAGTATCCACAATGTCCCATAAATGCTTGAACTTCCTTAGCAGTTCTCGGTCTTGGTAAATCCAAAATTACCTTGATTTTGTCTTCATCAGTTGAAATTCCGTTTTTAGAGACAATATGTCCTAATATTTTCCCTTTTCTAACCATGAAGACACATTTTTCAGGGTTAAGGCATACTCGGTATTGTCTACATTTGGCAAAGATCTTTTCTAGCTCAGGGATGTGCTCCGACCGTATAGCTGAATAAGTACAAAGATCATCCACGTAGACCTCCATACTTTTTCTTAGGAATTCTTTGAATACATGGCACATCAATCTTTGGAAGGTAGCTGGGGCATTAGTCAGACCAAAAGGCATGACTCTAAAGGCGTATACTCCCCATTCAGTTGCGAACGCTGTTTTATGTTGGTCCTCAGGAGCAATGGCTACCTGATTATACCCTGAAAAGCCATCCAAAAAGCTATAGACTTCCTTCCCTGCTACCCTTTCCAAGAGATGATCCGTAATTGGTAAAGGATAACTGTCCCTTATGGTCGCGGCGTTCACTTTCTTCAAATTGATGCACACTCTTAACTTTCCATTCTTTTTCGGTACAACCACCAAGGGTGACACCCATTCCGTGTGCTCGATTTCGTAGATGAATCCAGCATCTAGTAACTTGTCTATTTCTTCCTTTATTTTGGTTGAATACACATCATTGTAGGTATATGGTCTTTGTTTAGAAGGTTTGGCTTCGGATGTCATGGGGATTCTATGCGCACATATAGAAGGGTCGACTCCTTTCAAGTCCTTGTAGGTCCAAGCAAAGACATCCCGATATTCTCTAATGAGACGAATTAACTCCTGTTCTTCCTCTAATGAAACATCCTGTCCTATGAAGGTACATCGTTCTTCTCCTTCTTCTAACGTTACTACTATCTTCTTGGTTTGTTCTTTATTGTCATACGCTATTCCCGGCTGTGCCTCTCTTTTAGGCATTTGAATAGCGATTTTTCTCTCTTCTACCTCATATTTCCTGAAGTGAGCTGGTACCTCAAATTGATCTTGTGGTTTGTTTTCTTCACTCTCTGATTCCTTATATAACTCCAGCTCTTCTTTTTGTGTAGGTTCTTGATATGTTTCATGAGCTATGATGTTTATTTTTTGCTTTTCATCCTCAGATTCCATTGGTTCTGGTTCCATTTCAATGTTCTCGTAGTCCTCCTTCCAGTCTTTCTCGATCACTTCCCCCTCTTCAGCCTCCTGAAGGACTACCACATACAGGCTCACATCATAACCCTCCTCATCGATGCATTCGTTCATAGTCACTACTTCTTCGTTTACACAGACATCGAGGGTCGCTAAAATTTCCATCCAACCGTGTGGTTCAAATTCTTCATCAGGAAATACTTGTGGCATGTAAGCTGGATCTTGTACAGACCTCGTTACTCCTTGTTTCTGCTGCCATCCTTTTCTTCTCTCCTCTTCCTTCTTTGCAGTTTGGCATATCCATAGATGAGTGTCCTCGTTCATCCAAGATTGATCACTAGAACCTACACTCTGAATTGATTGGTCGTCTTCCTCCTTATGAATTTGATTCCATTGTAGAGGTGGAACATCTTGATAAGTGTACGTATGTAGGTTAATTCTAGTGGTGGTTCCTTCATGTTGTAGGTACACAGCATCTTTTCCCCAATCTTGTACAACCTTTAACTGTCTCATGAAAGGCCTTCCCAAGATCATTTCATAATTGCTTGGCCTTTCGAAGTGACATATTGCTAGAGTGTATTCGAATTCCACTCCACACGTAGTGAAAACTACTCGTTCCAACAATCCTAAGGGTCTTTCTGTATGTCCATCTGCCATTTGTATTTTCATGCGTGTTGGTCTTAATGCTGGTTTTCCCCATTTCTCCCAAATTTCTTTGGTAGCAATACCAACACCAGCTCCCGAATCTAAAATGGCTTTAGTAGTGTATCCCATATAAGTAATTGGAAGGCAGGTATTTCCTTCATCTCCCTCACTAAAGTCTCCTACCTTATCCACTGGAATTCTCACTGTGTTTACTTCGTCTGCTATCTCTTTCTTTCCTCCTTGACCTCCCATTGATTGATTAATTTTTCCTTCAGATGTGGTTTTACCTTCAATAGTTCTTCGAATGTTAGGGTACAAGGGATCTTTACCTCTCTAAGGCGTTGTATGATCTCAGATGTTTGAACTGATGGGTTCGTTTCTCGTTTCCTTATTGAGGGAATGCGATATAGTTCTGAATTGTGTTCGTACTCCCCTGTGTACTTGGGCAGTTCATTGACATCTTCCTCTCCTTGGTTACTTGCATCCATCGGTAAAATTTCTTCTGAATTTAGTTCAGGTATTGAACCCTCTATTTCGTCTCCTGCTTCTAGTTCTTCAAAGGGTGGTTCAATTCCTTCCCCTTTCTTCCATTTGTCTTCTTGAATTCGTTCCCATAGATCTTTAGTCCATTCTCCTTCCACTTCGGGAACTATGGATCCTTCCCTTTTAGCCTCACAATCATTGCCATACTGTGTATTACTTACTTCAGTTTTTTCGTGGTCATTGGTGATGATGCACTCTTGGAATTCTTTTTCAAGAATTCGGGTTTTAGGTAATGGCAATGCAGGTTTCTCTAAGGTCTGTTGGGCAACTTCTATTAGTTTTTTGCAGATCTCCAGTCTTTCTTTTTCCAAGTCGCCTCTTGGATATTCTCTCTCGTGTTGTTCTATGGTAGGTCCTGCTCTTATTCGTGCCTTGTATGCCTGAATCCACATGGCTAATTCTTCAGGCATAGGATTTGCTAAAACTGATCCTACCTCTTCTTTTTTGTAGCTTCCATTTTTATTCTCTTCTACCCTTTTCTGTTCCTCTTTTGGATTCTGTTCGTCCTTCTCATTTTCCTTTTTCTTTAGTAACTTCTTTTCCTTTATTCTATCTCTACGGTTCCTCCATCTTTGAGTTCTTTTACTTATCACACTTTTCTCAGGCTCTTCCGAATCTTCAACTCTCTGAGGGATGGGTGTGTTCACCTCCTTGTTATTTTGGTTGTCCTCTTTCGTTTTATTTGGGGTCTCTCTGGCTTTGGCCCTCGTTATTGCTTTCAATGGTACTGTGTACTCTTTATCACTCCCTGATGATTCAATTACTTCTATTACGTTGATTTGCACGTTAGATGTAACCTTGTTGGGATTCCTGGGGCAGTCTCTGAACAGGTGTTCCTTACCACAGTCACTACAGTAACCTTCCCAGACTCGTTGTGGTGGTGGTGGGTTTGGTAATGTGCATTCTCTGATGTAATGATCACCTCCACATCGGTAGCATGGTCCTCTGGGTACAGGTGGTCTGTTTATGGGTCGGGGTGGTATGGTTGCTCTAGGAGCTGTGTACATTAATGACACATAGTCCTGCTCACATCCGTATGAACTATCTGGTACTTCCATGCCATAGGCATATGGTTCATTTAGCTGTCCATATTCCATCATTGAGCTTTCATGATTAGGGTATGTTCCTTGACTAGGGTCATAAAACGAGTCATATGGTTCATTGTTGGTCAAAGGTGTGGCTGGGACTATTGCTCTCTCTAGGTTTTCTTCAGGTTGGGCAATCTTGACTGGGACAACGTTCTGAGGATGGGGCGGTTGTTGTCCTAGTACTGGCTGTGGTTGGGTGTATCCTTGATATGCATATGGTCGTGGCACTGGTGCTTGCGGCTGATAAGTAGGATATCTAACGGCTTCACCTCCCTGATCTCTCTGAGGGTATCCATAAGGTCTCATGTATTGCTGTGCAGGTCTCGCTTGCTTATTGTAGGGACAATTTTCTGTGTTATGATTTGTATATTTTTGTTCTACACTGCAATATTGTAGAGGTCCTGGGACAGTGGGTCTATTATAACCATAAGCCTGTGGTGGGACTACTCCCCTAGTACACAAGTGAGAAGGATGATCACCTCCGCAATGCATACACCTTCTGAGCATGGGAACTCTCATTGGGTTAATGGGGTAGTTCCTCTGTCCTTGAACGTTCAATCTTTTCGCTAACAAATCGGCTATTTCCTCTACATGATTTTTAGGAATTGATGTGTTACTGGCCAAATCTTCACTTTTCGAGCTTCCTTGAGGTATTTTCAGGTCCTTTGCTAGGTTATCTTCTAAATCTATGCATTCCTTCATGCATTCTTGCAAAGTCTGAACCCTTTTTACATACACCAATGATCTTAAGGATCCGTTCAATAATCCTTCCAAAAATAATGATACTATTTTATTTTGTGTAGGCCTCTCTTCCACTGGGCATCTGTCTACATATTGTTTGAATCTTCTGGCAGCCAATCTCACTGACTCGGTAGGGACTTGCTTGAAGCTATGGATCAATGATGAATAATTGTTTTTAATTCCTGATTTAGTAAATTCCTCAATCATTTCTTGATAGACTTGCTCCATGTTTTGAAAATTATTAGGGTCCAATGGCTGAAACCACGCTAATGCAGTGTCTGACAATGTGAGACCAAAGGACTCATATTGGATCAAAAAGTCTTCTACCTGTTCGGCTCTGATTACTTGTTTGAATTCAGCTATATGATTGTAAGGTTCACTAGAGCCATCATAGTGATTTCTCATGCATTTGGCAACTTGGATTGGCCTTAGCCTTCTTCCTGCTTCGGTTGGTCTAGGCATTACTGGGCAAATTGGTCTTCCTATTGGTATGCCTGGTCCTCTTACTACCGGCGGTCTGACTGGAGCGTGAGTTCCATGTCTCGGGTCAATAGTTGGTTGAGGTCGGTAATTAGGGTTATTTGCAGGCATTGCAAACTGCACGTGTGGTCTAACTGGTATTTGTGTTTGTTGTGTTTGTTGTGTTTGGCCCGACTGCTGGTATGAATCATTATGGGATGTTCCAAGTGGATGTCTTGAAGTAGTGGCTTGGTCCCTAGGGGGAAACACTGGGATATTCTGATACTTCAGCTCAGCTCTTTCTGCTTCTGTTAAGGGCCAATATCTTCTCTGATTCTTATCCAGATATGTGATGATGGTGGAGAAATCAGGGTCTTGTAACTTATAGATGGTGACTGGATTAGGAGCAGCTTCCCAAATTGAGGAATGTGCTCTCAGGAGAAGCTCCATCCCATTGATCAAATATACATCCATTAAGGTGTCATCTTGGGGAATCAGATCTCCTCTCCATATTCTAGCCATAGTAGATCTCCCTCTGGGTGTAGTTACTTGCTCTTCATTCCCTCCTCCATTCAAGTTTGAAGCATTATTTTCTTCACCAATTTCATTAATGTTTTCTGGGTGTTCTGTGACAACATATTGAATGTCTCTTTTGTCCATGTACAATCCTCCTAAGTACTTGACTGCTGGTCTAGGCACTATGTAAGCCTCTGAGGCTTTCCTTAATCTGGCCACTATCTGTTTAGACCATCCAAATAAATAGGGATCTCATTTTAGTTGGTGTTCACATACTCCAAAGAGGTCCTGTACTCTCCCTCGATGATTGACATCATGCCAATCATGGGTACTGTGTTCTGCATGTCCTCTGAAGCCATGGGAATTTCTTCCTCTGACTCACTGGAGGTCTCTGAGTAATGTGAACGGTTACTTGGCTCTGCTACACTACCTACAGAAGAGATTACACTTCTTCGACTTCCTAGGGTTCTTCCGGATCTCAGGTTCATCCACTTCTAAACTCTGATCAGTCTGTGCTACCCTTGGCTTTTGGTACTCTTCACTACAGGTCAAAAATTTCTAAAAGCCTTTAACTGGAAAAATGACTAAAAAGGAATTTTTTTCAGAACACGATACTTGTCTCCCAATCTCCACGATACACGATCTCTGTGTTCAGACGATACCCGATACCTAACAAATATCGCGATATCTCACAAACGATACCGATCGCTCGAGTGAAACGATACACGATATTTGGTGAGTATCGCGATCTCTGAGACGCGATACACGATACTTGACCCAAACGATACTTCTTACAGACGATACTTGGCTCCAACGATACACGATCTTCGGACAAAACGATACACGATATAGATCAAGTATCGCGATCTCTGAAGACCAGACGATACACGATACCTCAGTAAAAACGATACGCGATCTTCAGCAAGTATCGCGATCTCTGAAGTCTAGGCGATACACGATACTTAAGCCAAACGATACACGATCTCTCACAAACGATCGCTGGCAACACGATACACGATACTTGTTAGGTATCGCGATCTTTGACCAAACGATACTTCTCCCGTATCGCGACCGGCACGAAACGATACACGATCAACGATACACGATCGACGATCGCTGGCAAAACGATCTCTGACTAAGAGTATGAAACGATACACGATCGATGGGAAATATCGCGATACTCGACCACAGGAGCAAAACGATACTTGATAAGTATCGCGATACTCAACCGCGGGAGCAAAACGATACTTGACCCTTAGACAAATTTTGATAGATGTTTTTGAAGTTTTGTTTTGATGCCCTTGACCTCCTATCTCCTCTCTCCTCTCCTTACTCTCTGTAACAAACAAAACACCTCTTTTTACCCCCTGTAGATCTCAGACGATACCTGACGCAGATCGTTTTACACTGATATGGAAATATTTGAGTGATCAAAAAGATTTAGCTACTGAGTGGCTCACCTTTGATGCTCTTTCTCACTCTTCTAACACCTTTTCTAGCTCAAAGACAATCCACAAGCTCAGAAACGATACTCGGCAGCTCGCGATACTTGACAGCTCCTCCACGATACTTGCTCAGAAACAAGTGATTTGCAAAATGAACTTTTTTTTGCTTTTATAGTTGATTTTTTTCCTATCTACTGAAAATAAAACAACAATACAAGAAGTGAAAGCTATTCTAATCTACTCCCTCACTCTACTCCTTCTACTCACTTCCCTAAACTAACAACTCACTACACACACTCCAAGAATGAGAAGTAGTAAGTGCGGCTGAAAATGACTTACCAAAGAAGAGAAAATTTCCACTCCTCCACTTACTTCAATGCAAAAAGCTACTTACCATCACACGAATGCCTCGGTTTGATTCGTCACTCCCCGGCAACGGCGCCAAAAAGTGTGTTGTCCTAAGCATCAACTTAGGGACTTGCGGAGAAAGAGACTATACCTCAATCCCCTCACAAGTGCATATAGTGGGGATACACGCTTTTAATTATCAATCCAAAGAGTATACAAACCTAGCCGAGTGTATGAGGACATGCAATCATGTGATGATCAATGCAAGTGAACTACTCAAAGAGTGTAAAGAAGGCAAAGACTTATCCAAACAAGCTTCAACTGTCGGTTATGGCAAAACGATACTTGGTGCAGTAACCGTCAGTATTTTGGACTTTTCTCCCAGCTCCGAACTTCAAATATAGCAAATAGCATATGCGTTTCGAAGCTCTCGAGAAGACGCATCCAATGGCAGTGGTTTCACTCAATTCTGACGCTCCTACTTCAAGTTATGGTCAAAATACTGAGTCGTGGGAATACTTTCCTACACTTCAGCACTTCCTACACGTCGCACACACCTTACCTACAGCAAACAATAGCTCTCATGGATAGACAACACTCACAAGCACTCTTTCCAAGCAATACACATGCATACAAGCTCACAGAGAAGAAGATACAGAGTGAAGAAGACACAAATTCGAATTTTTGTGCTCTCTATTCTCACAATGGCAAAAAGTTCTTTACAAAGAGTCACATTTGACTTATATACTAGTGCCCTAAAAATGGTCCTTTCACACAAGAGACCGGCACTTTATTCACTAAAAGACTAATTTCCTACTATTTTACATGGGTAAGCTTCTAATCTTCTATGGGGATGCATCTAGAGGACTCCTCTAGTGCCTTTACAATGGAAAATATATTACAAGAATGATTATGATACAAAAATATGATGTCCAAATCGGAAAAATTTTGGGGCCCGTCTTTTTTTCTGCTTTGTACTTCTTTAGCTCTGCAACACCGAGCTACCTAGACCCAGGAATGTCAAGGAAGTACAAGTTTTCATGGGGCATTGTGGTTACTACCGCTGGTTCATTCACATGTATGCCATCATAGCAAAGCCCATGTACGGACTTCTGACTAACTTTGAGTGGACTGATGAATGCGAGAATTCCTTCCAAGAGCTTAAACGAAGATTATGTTCGGCACCAATCTTAACCACACCAGATTGGAATAAGCCCTTCCATGTTCATGTGGATGCATCCAATTATGCCATTGGGTGTGTGCTTGCTCAACCTACTGGTGAAGGTAATATGGATCTTCCAATTGCCTACGCTAGTAGACAATTGAATGCAGCTGAACGAAATTACACCACTACTGAGAGAGAAGGATTAGGCATGGTATATGCAGTTAAAAAGTTTAGACATTATTTGCTTGCAAACAAGTTCAAATTTTTTACTGACCACCAAGCATTGTTATATCTCGTGAACAAGCCATGCAATACAGGAAGATTAGTAAGATGGTTTCTCTTACTAATGGAATATGACTTTGAGGTAGTGGTGAGAAAAGGGAGGACTCATTTGAGAGCAGATCATCTCTCTAGGCTCACATCTGGAGAAGCCCCACAAGGAGTGTCAGATGACCTTCCTGATGCTTACTTGCTTAATTTGGAAGTGGTGCCACAGTGGGCTAAGCTACTAGTGCCAGTATTGACATACGGGCCTAATCACCCAGTAATAAACACACAGGATAGAGAGGTAGTAAAAGCCCAAAAATATCACATCATGGCAGGAAGTATGTACAAGCACACTGATCAAGGAATCTTGGCCTGTTGTGTGGAAGAGGATGAATATGCTAAATGGTTGCAATTAGCACATGTAGGTGCATTAGAGCAACACTATTCAAAGCAACGAACCCTACAGACACTCAGGAGACTCGAAGTGCATTGGCCAACTATGGAAGCTGATGTCCAAAAGTTGTGCAAGGAATGCCCAATCTGCTGCACTAAACCACCGGTGGAGCATGCCACTCTTTACCAAGTGTCGATAGTGCCGGATTGGAGCGAACCGCTAGTATCCTTTCTGAGGACTAAAACATTCCCTCCAGACATGACTCTGGCAAGGAAAAGGAGTTTAGAACAAGAAGCCCAGGATTACTCACTTATTGGTGATAATTTATACAAACGTGGTAAAGACGGTTACCTGAGACTATGTGTCCATGAGAGTGAATATCTCAAGATCTTGGAAACCGCTCACCAAGGTGTAGCAGGAGGACACTTTGGACCAGATCGGGTGATCAAGGCAATACTCTTTGCGGGCTTTTGGTGGCCGACCCTTCACATGGATGCACATACCTATGTGAAACGATGTGATGTTTGTCAGAGAACTCAGTATCCTATACGCAAAGATGAGATGCCATTGAAACCTATGATGGGTGGACGTGCATTCTCTAAGTGGGGAATAGACTTCGTAGGTCCTATTAATCCCCCAGCTAAGGGTTCCCATGCGGAATATATCATCGTTGCCACAGACTATCTAACAAAGTGGGTAGAGGTAAAAGCCACAACGAAGAACGATGCTCAAACAACTACTAAATTCTTGTTTGAGAATGTATTCTCAAGATACGGGCTACCTATAGAGTTAGTAAGTGATAGAGGCACTCACTTCTTGAATGAAGTAATTGAAAATTTGCTCCAAGAATTCTTGGTAGTTCATAAGAAGTCTGCCCCCTACCACCCACAAGCTAATGGGCAAGCCGAAAGCACAAACAAGATTCTGTGCAATGTGTTGACCAAGCTCGTGAATAATAAACGCTCTGATTGGGACAAACAGCTACACCATGCTGTTTGGGCATACCGAGTCGCCTACAAAATGGTACTCCAAGCCACCCCCTTCCAGATGGTATTTGGTCAAAATGCAGTGCTACCATTGGACTTCTTAATACCTACATTGAAGGTAGCACAAGAGCACGAATGGACGGGTCATGAACTCTCCTCTAGACTTTTTGACCTTGAACGATTAGGAGAAACAAGACTAAGGGCAGCTGCACGGATATATGCAAGTAAGAAACGGCAGAAGGCATATTTTGATGCCCACGTTAAGGATAAAGGTTTGAAGGCAGGCGACCTAGTACTAGTATACACTTTGAAACAACATGCGAGAGAATTAGAGAAGCGTGGCTACGGACCTATGATCATAAATAGGATCTCCACAAGTAGAGCAGTGCAACTAGCCACATTGGAAGGTGACGTTCTCCCAAGCTATATAAGCGGATGCAGAGTCAAGTTATATCAGGAACCTCTCATAGAGGAAATGCTAAGTCGACTCAATATCGCCAAGAAATGCAAGGAAGAAGAAAAGCGGATCCGAGAAGAAGCTCAAGCAGAAGCTTTAGAGCGCATCAGAAGGATGAAGTTGCAAAGACAAGGTAGAGATCAGCCTAGAACAAATGACTATGCAGATCAAGGATATCATATGGCAATGTGTAAAGTCGCAGGAACGAGCCCCCATAGAATACTTGATCGACGACCTTTTGTGACCATAGAGGTAGGACAAGGAACTAGTGCACAGTCCATGCGAGCATTGATTGACTCAGGTGCAGCCACTAGTGCGGTGCGACTCTCTTACTGTCAAGAATTGAAATTAAAGGTCAATCCTATAGAAGCTTATCTCATAGGATTAGGAGGTGTGGAAACCCCTTGCATGGGCGAGGTGGAGCTTCCCCTCTACATTCAGGACATGTTAATGGCAGTTAAGGTACTAGTGTGCCAAGACGAAGACCTCACAGAGCCTCTTGTCTTGGGTCAGGACTGGATCTATGATCATGCAATCAACCAAAACCTAAGAAGTGGACTTCTTCAGGTATGGGTCAATCATAGTCGAATTACAGTAGAGTTAGATAATGAAGCACTCAAGGAACTAGGAAAGGCACACACTCCTGGTCCTTCCAGGAGTACACATGAAGATGACCATGCTGTTCTTGTCCAAAACTATGTGTTGCAGAGGAATGATGTTTGCAAAAAAGGAGTCAGGGATGCAACGGAACTCCCTTCTTTTCCAAAGGCCAGAGGGAGGCAGCAACTAAAGGTGGATCAAAGGCAAGAGAAGCAGAGTACTACCTATGTCGGAGATCAAAAGTACCTACGCAGTAAAATGTCTCAGCTAGTGAAACAAGTGTGGGTGCGGAAAGGCGAACACCCGGTTGCACTCAAGCCAACCACACGGGCAAAGCCTCTTATTAGTAACCAACAACACGACACTAATAAGAAGTCTTTCAAAAGTTCTTCTGCTAACGTGAAGTCTATTTGGGTGCCCAAGAAGTCGATGAAGGCTAGCCCACAATCAAGACAAATTTGGGTGCCTAAGGCTTGTTTGCGGGCTCAAATAGCTACACCAAGACCACACCCTATACAGCATGATCCATTCACTCGCACAGCCGGCATCCACTCGTTTTCAACACTCAGGAACACACCAAGGCCCATGAGCACGAACAGAATCACTTGTAAATGGGTCCCCAAAAGACCTCATTTTCAAGCCGACACACCTATAAAGCTCTCGAGAGTCTCTACGAAACCAAGAGCAAAACCCATCCACTGCATTTGGCAGCCTAAGACTTGTAACAAACCCCCGGACCCCATTTGTAAATCCATGACCACCTACTAACCACATCACTATCACACTACATCATTTCACTTAGCTCTTAGGTCTACCGAACTCCTAACCACACACACACTCGCACCGAGCACTTACTAACCCATTAATCTCTCCCGACCCTCATGTTAATGTTGTAATGGGGACAACAACGGTTCTCTCTTGTCCTGTACAATGTTAACATATGTTTCTATATTCTCACAGAGACAGGAAGCAAGAAGTAACATGGCAGATACGGTAGGAACTAGCTCCCAGGCAGGCACCAGCCCCCAAGTTGTGGACATTGAAAGCCTTCCGGTTGAGGAGGAATTAAAGGAACGACCAGCGGCATTGAGGGCATTACATGCCATACCGGTTTAGAACCCTCCACAGGGGCACACAATGCCAGTCAGCAAAAACTCTCATTGGTTCAGTGATGTGGCAAGAACCCTGGGTGAAGGCACTTATATGTGGAAGGCAGAGATAGAATTCAATGGGCGCTGGGGCAGGTATCACTTTTTTACCAGGGAATTTGAGAGATTGCAGAATAATGAAGGATTGAAACCCATATGGAAGAAGGCAGGACTCTACGAGTATTTCAAATACCAATTGCCAAAGCCGGATTTTCTAAGGTGCTCGTATCTGATTAGCACCCTCACTCCGAGCAAAGACAAAAAGGGATACAGCTCCTTTGTCCTCCCATCTCTCAGAAGGGGCAATGAGCTCAAGCGCTTCAGATTAACTATCAACTTGGTAAGGGAAGCTTTGGACATGAAAGGTATGCACATTCCTACGGAGAAAGAGACTATGGTTCCAGACAATATGAAGAACATAAATTTGACAAAATTAAAGGACATGGTCGCGATGAAACCTACGATCGCTATTCACTTACGCATGGTCATGCAACATTTCGCATTTCCCGTGCAGGAAAGGTTCACAATGCCTCCCAAAAAGATCTGGTTTAGCCTCTACTTAGCAGACGCCTTTGATTTGACAATCAATATGCCCCACTGGATTATCGACCAGATCCATTTGGCTCATCAAAGATGGTATAAGAAACAAAAATCTGTACTGTATGGATGCTGTGCGCTTACTAGAATTGTGTATAGATGTCTCGCATATGATGTACCGGTGCAAAGGGCTCTCATTTGGACCAGAGCACAGGAGTTTCAACGCAGACTGTCAGCCGCAGGTCCTCCCTCAAAGAAGATGAGAGGCACCGTCCAGATGCCTTGTGCACAAGCCCGCGGTGCAACCCTAACACCAAAAACAACTCCAAGGCTTCCCAGACGAGTGCAACCATTTACTATCAGGTTACCCAGGCACAACACAGATGGCCCTAACCTTGTGTTTCCACCAGTACCTACTGATCTGGAATTTCCTCACGGATTCACTTTGGAAGATCTAACGGATGAAGAAGTTGCCAGAATCATTGAAGCTGTTAATGCGGAAGTCGAGGCAGAGAAGGGTAGTGGACAACAAACGGCTACAAAACAACCCCAGCCAAGACAACCAGAAGTGGTGGAAGTGGAGGATGAAGAAGAAGAAGAACAAGAGGATGAACAGGAAGGATTTTCTGATGAGGGGGCGCATGACTATGAGCAAGAAGTTATACAGGAACTAGAGGGTGCCCCAGCATATACAAAGGAGTTGAAAAAGCTCTACGATACTATCAACAGGGTTCAACAACAACATAAGTTATCCCTTGCAGCAGGAAAGGCTATCATGCACCAAATCCTTGAGGAGGAAGGAGTTGACGAACAATATCGTGCCACACTGGATATGATCTCTGATGCTTTAGGAGTACCTGAGACAGTGCATACTGCCCTGGCACAATCACGCAGAACGAAAAGAAGATACGGAAGACGTCCCCCACGAGCAGGGAAACAGATGAATGTCTTAGTATCCGAAACACAAGGGACAGCCATGACCACGGGCACAACACACACTGTACACGATACTGAAGAGACCCATGTGTCCAGCGCACCCCCATCACCCCCCTTGCCACCCCCGCCTCCCTCTCCACCAAATTCACCTCCCATTACTAATGTAACAACCACCGTTACCGCCTCCGAGTCAACTGCCATGACTGAAGCACAAACTGCCAATCAACCCACACACCCTCTCAACACCTCCACTAACACTGTAATCCTAAAGGCAGCTACTGACATCCCCATTCCCCCACTCACATTTCCGGGCAGCTCATATTCACAACTGCACACACCACTGTACACATTCACCACAATCACTACACCCACAATTCCACTATTCACAATCACTCCCACTACTGCGTCCACCGTGGATTTGATGGACATATCACCCTCCACTGCACCTCTCCCTCCCCCCATACGGCCACAATCCCCCATTCCCCCACCACCCCCTTCACCATTTTCCAGCACCGCATTCACACTTCCCTTCCCCTCTCCCTTTCCCTCTGCACTTAACACCCTTCCTGCATACACCCCCATTAATAATGTATTTAATAACATGTATCAGTGCATGTCTCAGTTACAACAACACTATCAGCACCTCGATGCTCAGCATACAAGTTTGTTCAAGAGTCATGAAGCATTACAAGGAAGATTCAATGAATTAGAGACAGAGAAGAAACAATTACAACAGCAGTTTAGTGCATTGCAAGAACAACATGAGCAATTAGTGGCAAATCCACCGCAGCCAGATGCAGAAGAACGACAACATATGGATGATCTGCTACACTCCCAAATCACCGAGAACCTCAAGCTCCACCGCAACATGGCTCTATTACGGAAGCATATGTCTGCAGCCCTGGAAGAAAATAGACGGCTACAGACACAAAACGAAGAGAACTTGGAAGTAGCAATGGAAGGTTCCCCACAAGAAATTGACCCAGAGAAGTTTAAGGCCATTCCCTCGGACAATATGCAAATCATATTGGAAACCCATGCTGATCTCCTCGAAGCCCATGCAGCCTTAGAAAAGGAAAGAGACGAACTACTAAGGCAATTGGCAGCTCAACCAGAACCACCCAAAGAAGTCCCAACCACAGCTGACACAACTAACGAAGTAGCAGCGCTCAAAGCACAACTCGAAGAATTACAAAAGAAAGTGCTTGAGTATGAACGCCAACCCCCCCCCCCCTTGGTAGAACCAGAACCTGAAGACCTAGTACCAATCGAAGTAGAGGAAACTTTTGAGGACCCGTACGTTCCGATGCCAGCACCTGGAGGCAAGCAGACAACAGAGGGCATGGACACCATTGAGATAGAGGCCCCTGAATGGATGCAAAGATTAGAGAAAGTGGCCACAACCTATGATGACAGGGTAGCAGTTCAACTGGCATCCATGTCACGATTGGAAGAGGTAATCATAAAATCCGAGTACTTTAGGAACCTCTCACGTCACAGGTGGATCGGCACCTCCGACGACTTGTATGTTCCCTTTTGTGTCTTAATGGCGGATTATAATGCTGAAATCAAGCACCACACCTCACGGGAACCAACCTCTGCCACACAGTTTGCACCAGACGACATCCCAGAAAGTGCCAAGCAGGGAAATATTTTCCAACCGACTTGGAGAATTCGGCTGCTTGAAACCTACCCAGAAATGAATCGCACATGGAATAACATGCCCCTGTATATCAAGTACAATCCCTGCTACTGTCTTGTTTTCCGAAGAAGGTCGTGGCCGGAATACACAAAGATGGTGCTGACAACCAAAGGATGTGAGAAATGGCTCAACTATGTCTACTTCTCACCACCTAAAGGTCAACCTACCGTAGGATATATGATATCAACAATTCGGCATTGGGGTGTCAGGTTCAAAAACGTACCAGATGTCATGACACAGATGTGCCTTAAAATTTTTGAACTCATGATAGTCACCTTCCGGACCTTCAAGAATGTTAAGGAACCTCACCTCTTTGCGCTCGGATTCAATGAAGGCAATCAGGATCTTGTTTATGACATGAGCACAACGCCCTCTATTAATGTTGTTTATGCATGGCATGCCCGCATCAAATACCTACCGGCCTGCTTCAAACAGACATTTGAAGAGATGTTTGTCACAGGGTTCTGGGAATATCACTCAGAGATCTTCATTCCCAGGCCCTCACATTTATTACAATTGTTTGCAGTAGAACAAGCTCTCCATTCAGAAAAGTTACGAATGCCACATCCAGAGGTTCCCGGGCCAGTAGATTGGGATGCTTTACTCACGGACTTGGCAAAGGGCTTGCGGATTGCAGAACATCACTTAGCACAAGATGTCGTTGAGTACTACATCCAAAAACCCACACAACACGGGTCTGTCAAGGACGACAGACGCGAGAGAGGGGGGGGTGTTGGAACTGAAGGACTCACTAGGCAAGAGAGAAGAGAAGGCACAAGCAGACAAGGGAGTCAACGACGATCTGGAAAGTAGGCCAATAATTTTCTTCATGGAGAAGCAAGTACGAGCATTCACGCAGATCAAGCACTAAGGCAACCTTTAATTTTTCAAAACCCTTACACCAATTAAAAGTGATTCTCATCACTAACAACCCCTGTAAATACCATGTTCACCTTTTTGTGGCTCCATTTTGTGCAAGCCGAGGAGTCCTCGAGCTTGAGGAGCCTTAGAAGTAGTTGCTTACCAATTTTCGTATTTTTTAGATCTCATTTGAACCCTCAAATAAGCCCTGGAACCTAATTTTTAACTAGGCCGGACACTAGGTCTGGACAGGGCCAAAACCTAGTCAAAAACTATAAATAGAGCTAGAGAGCTCATTTTGGAGGTGAGCTTGTAAGTGATTTGAGCTTGTAAGAGCTTTTTGAAAGTAATCTAAGAACTCTATTGCTACTCACTCTTTGTCTTGCTGTGTGTGTGCGTGTGTGTGTATGTGTGTGCATGTTTGTGTGCTTCTCACTCATGCACTTGTGCCTCCACTTGCTCGAGGTCTTCATACCATCTTCACGTCTTCCCGGATTGACATTAAAGGAGGTGCTACTCATCACTGAGCTACAAGCAAGAAGCCCTAGACTACTCTCTCATTGGTGATAATCTATACAAGCATGGTAAAGATTATGTGTCTATACAAGCATGGTAAAGCCCTAGACTACTCTCTCATTGGTGATAATCTATACAAGCATGGTTACCTCAGATTATGTGTCCATGAGAGCGAGTATGTTAAGGTCTTGGAAAATGCTCACCAAGGTGTAGCAGGAGGACATTTTGGACCAGACCGGGTGATTAAAGAAATCCTATTTGCAGGCTTGTGGTGGCCTACCCTTCACATGGATGCACATACCTATATGAAGAGGTGTGATGTTTGTCAACGGACTCAATATCCTATATGCAAAGAAGAGATGCCACTGAAACCTATGATGGGTGGACGAGCATTCTCTAAGTGGGGAATATACTTCATAGGTCCTATTAGTCCCCCAGCTAAGGGTTCACATGCTGAATATATCATTGTGGCCACTGACTATTTAACCAAGTGGGTAGAAGTGAAAGCCACAACGAGGAATGATGCTCAAACAGTAGCTAAGTTCTTATTTGAGAATGTGTTCACGAGATACGGGCTACCTATAGAGCTAGTTAGTGATAGAGGGACTCACTTCTTGAATGAAGTTATTGAAAATCTACTCCAAGAATTCTTGGTTATATGCAAGAAGTCTGCCCCCTATCACCCACAAGCTAATGGGCAAGCTAAAAGCACCAATAAGATTCTATGCAACATGCACACTAAATTGGTGAACAATAAACGCTCTAATTGGGACAAACAGCTACACCATGCTGTTTGGGCATACATAGTTGCCTATAAAATGGTACTCCAAGCCACACCCTTTCAGATGGTGTTTGGCCAAAATGCAGTGCTACCATTGGACTTCTTGATACCTACATTGAGAGTAGCACATGAGCATGATTGGACGGGTCATGAGCTCTCCTCTAGACTCTTTAACCTTGAACGATTAGGAGAAACAAGACTGAGGGCTGTTGCAGGGATATATGCAGCTAAGAAACGACAGAAAGCGTACTTTGAGGCCCATGTTAAGGATAAAGGATTGAGGGCCGGAGACTTGGTTTTGGTGTATACCCTAAAACAACATGCACGGAAATTAGAGAAAAGAGGCTATGGACCCATGATTATCAATAGGATCTCAACGAGTGGAGCAGTTCAATTAGCTACACTAGAAGCTGATGTTCTTCCTAGTTACATGAGTGGATGCAGAGTCAAGTTATATCAGGAACCCCTGACTGAAGAGATGCTAAATCGACTCAACACTGCCAAGAAACACAAGGAAGAAGAAAAACGAATTCGAGAAGAAGCACAGCAGAAGCCTTGGAACGCATCCGAAGGATGAAGTTGAGACGATAAGGTAAAGATCAGCCTAGGACAGAGGCATATGCAGACCAAGGGCATCATATGGCAATGTGTGAAGCTTCAGGTATTAGCTCTCATAGAATAATTGATCGCGTCCTTTTGTGACCTTAGAGCTAGGACAAGGAACGAGTGCAAGGACTGTAAGAGCCTTGATTGACTCAGGTGCAGCCACTAGTGCTATTAAACTTTTGTACTGTCAAGAGTTGAATTTAAGTGTCAATCCTATAGAAGCCTATCTCATTGGATTGGGAGATGTGGAAACCCCTTGCATGGGAGAGGTGGAACTTCCCCTCTACATTCAAGATTCTTTAATGACACTTAAAGTACTAGTGTGTCAAGATGAGGATCTCACTGAGCCTCTTGTCTTGGGTCAAGACTGGATCTATGATCATGCAGTCAACCTAAACCTAAGATGTGGACTTCTTCAGGTATGGGTAAATCAGAATCGAATTATAGTTGAGTTAGACAATAGAGCACTCACAGAACTAAGAAAGGCACACACTCCTGGTCCTTCCAGGGGCACACATGAAGATGACCATGTTATTCTTGTCCAACACTATGTGGTGCAGAGGGAAGATTATCTGAGCAAAGAAGTCAAGGATTCAGTGGAACTCCCATTTTTTCCAAAAGCCATAGGGATACAACAACCAAAGGCGAATCAAATGCAGAAGAAGCAGAGGACCTATGCTCGAAGCAGAAAGGAAGTACAAAGCAAGGTGTTGCAACCATTGAAATAGGCGTGGGTCCGGAGAGGTGAGCATCCTATTGCGGTCAAGCCACAAAAACTTTCCCAACTTCCTATTAGTGCTTAACGACATGACACTGATAAGAAGTCTTCCAAAAAATCTCTGTGAAAGTGAAGTCTATCTGGGTGCCCAAGAAGTCGATGAAGGCTGGCCCTCAATCAAGACAAATTCGGGTGCCTAAGGCTTGCTTGCGGCCTCAAATAGCTACACAGAGACCACACCCTGTACAGCATGGTTCACTCGCTCGAACAACTGATACCCATTTTTATACATCACGCACGAACACATATTCGCCCATGAGCACGGGCAGAATCACTTGTAAATGGGTTCCTAAAAAGCCTCATTTCCAAGTAGACCTTCTCATAAAACCCCCCAAAGTCTCCACAAAGTCAAAACCGCAAGCCATCCATATGCGACAGAACATTGTTCTACAATGGATCCCTAAAAGGCAAAATGATCAGTTTTCATTCAACCATCAATTGCCTACATCATTTCAAGATCAAACGGATACATCCAACGAAGACAACATCAACATCAGCAAGTAACCTCGAAAGCCTCGATGAGCGACAACCATGTGCTGCTTGCACAACCCTGTCTTTTGCACCATTTAGAACATGCATTTCCAAAGTATGCATTAGTGTAGGGCCACATTACACGGCCATGCATAGACACAATTGAGAATCCCAAGCACAAGAGCACATTGACATGTGTCCACTATTTTTTCTTTGATACTAACATCTGTCTTCTTGTTTTGTGACATCGTTCCACAAAAAGAAAAAAAAAAGAGAAAAAGAAAAAGAAAGAAAAGAAAAATAAAGAGAGAGAGTAGGAAAAAGAGAGAGAGGGAGAGAGAGCTTGTTCCCAGGTTTGGCTCATGGAACATGAATGAGTCATGCTTAGTTGAAGGTGGAACCATTTGGATAGAAGTGTGTCTCAGCTCGCAGATGATATTATTGTTGCCTTATGTGGTGGATGTCAAGCACTTAGCATGAATATGGCATCCACCACTATTGTTTTCCCTTACCATGGTAGGAGGGAAGAGCTTGAAGGTCCGCAACTTGAGCGGTGATTAACTACTGCATGTACGAGAGGAGATATCTACAAGGGATCATTCTGGCACCTTGCAAATCCTTGTATGTATACTCGGTGAGAAGAATCCTGCTTATGGTGAGCTAAAAAGAATATGTGCAACTAAGCTTGGTGTAGTTGCCCAATGTTGTTTGTCAAGGAATATAAAGAAATTCACTTCTCAGTATTTGACAAATGTTGCTTTGACGAGAGGAGACACGACAAGGCACTCAAATAATTTCAACATGAACATTCATCGACAAGGTAAGACTAGCTGATGGTCCATCACAATGCCGGGTGTAGAACACAAAGAGATCAACATCGATCGACCATCCACCATGGTAAGCATCTTTACTTTGGAAACGCCACATGATAGATTAGGAAACATCTTTGTCGGCACACCCTTGACCACTTAGCTCAAGAACCCCAATTTCTGCACCATACTTTGTCCAATGCATTTTCCAAGTAAGCATGCATAGGGCTACATTGCAAGGCCGTGCACAAGGCACGTACTTTTTTCAGCCCATGCACTAACACACTTCCCATCATCCACCATGGGTTATGAGTAAGGGGCATGACTGCTCTAAATATCATCTATGGAAGAGCTAGAGGACATCATGGAGCCAACATCAATACCTAGGACACAATCGAAGCCAACCATTGCTCCAACTCAACCTCGACAACCTTTTTTGAAACGACGCATTCTCAATGGCATCCAAAGAAGAAGGAAAGGACACTACCTCTCAAGCAATACCTGACACCACCATTACAACAAGGGTCTGTCAAGGACGATAGACTCAAGAGAGGGGGGGTGTTGAATCTGAGGGTGAAGGACAAAGCACAGGAGCACATCAAAGAGGGGGACACACAAGAAGAAGGAGCAAGTAGGGAGCTCCAGAAAGTGTATGACAAGTTTTCACAAGAAATCCCTACAAAAACAGTGATTCTCATCACTAACAATCATTGTAATTACCATTTCACCTTTTTATAGCTCCATTTTGTGCAAACCGAGGAGTCCTCAAGCTTGAGGAGTATTAGAAGTATCATTATACCAATTTTCATGATTTTTAGACTCCGTTTGAGCCCTCAAATAAGCCCTAGAACCTAATTTCTAACTAGGCTGGACACTAGGTCTGGACAGGGCCAAAAGCTAATCAAAAACTATAAAAAGAGCTAGAGAGCTCATTTTTGAGGTTAGCTTGTAATATATTTGAACTTGTATGAGCATTTTGGAAGTAATCTGAAAGAACTCCATTGTCTTTCTCTTTGTCTTGCCGTGTGTGTGCATGTGTGTGTATGTGTGTGCATGTTAGTGTGTTTCTCACTCACGCACTTGTGCCATCACTTGTTTGAGGTCTCCATACCATTCTCACGTCTTCCCAAATTGACATTAAAGGAGGTGCTACTCATCACTAAGCTACACCCGAGAATCCATCTAGGAAACTATAGACTTCCTTGCCTGCAACTCTTTCTAGTAGATGGTCGGTGATAGGTAAAGGATAGCTGTCACGTATAGTAGCTGCATTCACTTTTCTCAAATTGATGCAGACTCTAAGCTTACACTTCGTTTTGTGTACTACAACCAAAGGTGATACCCATTTTGTGTGATCTATCTTTTGGCCTCTTTGCACATCCGTAGTTGAATATCCTCATTCATCCATGATTGGTCACTAGATCCTACACTATGGATGGAAAAATCATCTTCTTCTCGATGGACTAGGCTGCCTTATAATCGGGGTACATACTTATACAAAAAGGTGTGTAAATTTATCTTTGTAGTTGTCCCTTGGTGTTGTAAATACACGGAATCTCTTCGCCAATCTTGTACTACCCTAAGTTGTCTCATGAATAGTCATCCCAAAATCATTTCATAATTATTGACTTTTCCAAATTGACATATAGCTAGAGTATGTTCAAACTCTACTCTATAGGTGGTCAGCATAATTCTCTCTAGAATTCCTAATGGCCTCTCTACATGACTGTCTACTAATTGGAGTTTCATGTGCGTTGGTCGTAGGATAGGTTTTCCTTATTTTTCCCAAATTTCTTTTGTGGCTATGCCTACACCAGCTCCGGTCTCTAGGATGACTTTCATCATATATACATTAAAAGTGATGGGGAGGCACATATTTCCTTCATCTCCCTCACCAAATTCTCTGACTTTGTCGGCTTGGATTTGGATGGTTGATGGATCTTTAGTTTCTTTCTTCTTGGTCGTGGGTTCTCTAGTTTCTATTCTCAAATGTCTGGCTAATTGCTTCCATAATTGTGGCTTTGCTCATAGTAATTCTTCTATTGTCAATAAGCATTGTGTCTTGGTTTTCTTCAGCTCTTATAATTTGTGTGATGTCTTATCATGTGACCTTTCCTCCTTGCTTCTGATCATAGGAGCATGGAATACTACTGAGCTTCTCTTGTATTCTCCCATATAATTTGGTAGCATGGAAATGTTGTTTGATTCTTCCCTGTTTCGATCTAAAATGGACACTTCTTCATATTCGTCTTCTAAATTTGGCAAAGGTTAATTTTCCCAAGTGTCTAGTTCTTTGAAAGGTGGTGGTGAATCATTCCTCTTGAATCCTAGCCCATAAATCTTGTGGCCAATTGCCTTCTAGTTCTAGGATTATAGATATCCATTCTTCCTTGTTACTCTGCTATTCTCTTTCACTACTCTCCTCCTCTCATGTCTTTATTGATTTTCGATTGTTGGCTTCTAGGCATTCATTGAACTGGATTTCAGGTATCCTCATCTCTAGAAGGATGGGAATAGTACGTTCTAGAGTGGTTTGAGCTATTTCTATGAGTTTCTTGCATATTTCCAATCTCTCCTTCTCTGGCTCTCCTTTTGGATAGAGTTTCTCGGGCTACTCTATGCTTGGTCCAATCGTGATTCTAGGTTGATAAGCTGTTATCCACATATTCAAGTCTTCTCACATTAGGTATGCTAGAATTGATCCTGGTTTGGCTAATCTTGATGCTTGGATAGTCTGTTGGGCATTTCCTTGCACTTTTAGCTCCTAAGGCTTCTTACTTTCCTTTACTCATTTCTCATTCTCTTCACCCTTCTTCTTCAGCCATTTACTCCTGATTTTTTCTCTTCTAGTCTCCACCTTTGCATCTTCCTTGTTTTGCTAGTTTCTCATTGATCTTCTGAATCCTCCACTATCTGGATCTTAGGTCCTAAATGTTTATCCATCTCAGGCTCACAATCTATGTCTTTCACTAGTTATCTTTTAGCTTGTGCTCAAGTAATATCCTTCACTGGTACTGTGTATTCTTTGTCACTTCGAGATGATTCAATGACTTCTATTATGTTGATTTGGGTTGTTTTATGACCCTTATTGGGGTTTTTTGGGCAATCTCTAAACAGATGCTCCTTGCCACAATCATTGCAATATCCTTCCCATGTCATGGGGGATAGTGGGTTGTATGGCATAGTGCATTCCCTTACGAAGTGATCTCCACCGCATCTATAGCATGGCCGTCTTGTCGCATGTGGTCTAGTAGGCATCTCATTGGGGTTTGTGCTTTGGGTGTGGTATACATCAAGTTTTCATATTCTGATCCATAAGAGTTGTCATACCCTTCATAACCGTAGTATTGTTGCTCGTTGGTTTGGTCGTATTCTATTAGGCTAGCATCATAAGGATAATATTCTCCCTAGGCCTACTCATATCCTTGATTTGTTGTTTCTGCACTAGCTAAGGGTGTAGCTAGTACTAAAGATCTTTCCAAATTTTCCTCCAGTTGAGTGTATTTGAGTGGCATTACATTTAGTGGGTGGGGTGGTTGTTGCCCTAACACAGGTTGGGGTAGTCCGTATCCTCCTTGTTCATATGGTCTGGGTGCTCCCTGTGGTCCTCGATAAGGGTTGTACCTAGGAACCTCCCTACCTTGTTCCCTCGGGGGATATCCATAAGGTCTGTATTGGGGTTGAGTCACTGGCCTTGGTTGTCTATTAAATGGGACATTTTCAATATTGTGGTTAGTATATTTTTGCTCGATATGATAGTACTCCTTGGGTCCTTGAGGTGGTTTTCTATTGTATGAGTAGGGTTGTGGTAATCCTACTCCTCTTATGCATGTGTGGGACGGATGGTCTCTATAGCACAGTTTGCATCTTCCCAACATTGGCATTCTCATTGTGGGATTTCGATAGTTTTTCTACCCATGCACTCCTAATTGTTTGGCTACCAGGTCGTATAATTCCTCCACATTACTTGAACTAGATGTCATAGTACTCCTAGCGTCTTCCAATTTAGTGGAGCTTTGTGTATTTTTTAGATCATCTACTAAGTTGTGTTCCAAGTCTATGCATTCTTGGAGACACTCACTCAATGTCTGCAATCATTTCACATAGACTAAGGTTCTTATTGTCCCATTAGTCAATCTATCTAGAAAAAGGGATATCATCTTTTGTTGTGAGGGTCTCCCCATTACTAGACATCTGTCAACGTATTGGTTAAATCTCTGGGCCACAGTTTCTACAGTTTCATTTCGGGCTTTTTTGAAACTATGAATCAATGATGACGAGTTGTGCTTAATCCCTTGCTTGGTGAATTCTCCAATAAACTCCTGGAAGAATTGTTCAATATTACCAAAACGGTTTGGATCCAAGGGTTGGAACCAAGTTAAGGATGTTCTCGTGAGGGTTAGCCCAAAGGATTCGTATTGCACAAAAAATTCATCAACTTATTCTGCTTGCAACACTTCTTTGAACTTGGCGATATGGTCATAGGGCTCTCTCATGCCATCATAATGATTTCTCATGCATTTAGCCACCTGGATTGGTCTTAACCTTCTTGTTGGCTCTAGGTGTCTGATCACTACAGGGACTTCTAGACTTAGTGGTTGCATCCTTGGTCCTACACTTGGTTGTGGTCCTGGCCTCATAGGAGGTCTATTTGTATTTCATATCCCTTAGTTAGCTTGGTTGTGGGGATTCCTTCCTGGCATGGTGAACTGAACATGGGTTCTGGTGGGGATGCTCCATCGACTTGTCTAACCTGACATGGTCTTCTCCATTCCTTGATGGGATCCAAAAGGGTTTTGCGAGGTAGTTGCCTGCTCTAAAGAAGGGAATACAAGAAACCCCATGTATTTTAGCTGAGACCTAGGGACTTCATCTATTGGCCAATATCTCCTTAGATTTTGATCTAAGTACGTGACTCTCGACTCATTCTCCATATCCTTCAGCTCATATATAGTTTCTAGGTTTACTCCTTCTCCCCGTGTGGGTGAGTTAGTTTGTAAAATTAGGTATGATCCATGGATGAAATATACATCCACCAACTAATCATCTTGAGGTATTAGATCCCCTCTCAAGACTTGAGTCACTATCGACTTGCTCCTTGGGGTAGCCACAGTGTCTCCGTTATAAGGTCTCTCTGAAGCTCCTTGCCCCTCTATTTCCCCTCTATCATTGATATGATTTGGGTTTTCAGTCACTGCATAGATCCGATCCAACTTGTCTATGTAAACTCCTCCTTCATACTTGATGGTGGATCTCGCAACTATTTCTCAATCATAAAGTTTACCATTCGGGCTACTGACCTATTTATGCCCTCAACGTAAATAGGTACTTCTTGTGGGTCGGTGGACATGTTTTGTAGGGATGTCCAATATTCTCCCTCTATGGTGGACATAAATCTCTCCCTTTGGACTGAATCGTGCATGTCGTCAAAGGCCATGGGTAATTCCTCCTCTGAGGCACTAGATGTGTCTGAATAGATTGAACGAGATTTCGGTTGGGTAGCACTTCCCATTGGTGAAATGATGGTTCTTTGACTACCTAACACTCATCTGGATCTTAAGTTCATTTATCTCTTGAGTCCTATGTCTTCTTTGTTCTTTCCCCTAGGTGCTTGTTCTTCTCACTTTTTACTTTCAGGATATTGGAATTTTTCATGACACATGATATTAGTCTAGCTGATACCAACTCTAGGCGATACGATACCATATTGAGAACGATACAATACCTTTTGCTCTCCATGATACACGATACCACCGAGGGTGATACCAGCTCAGGTGATACCTAATATTAGATGATACAATATTGACCTATGCGATACGACACCGGAGGGGCCATGATACAATACCTCTTTTGTTTCACAATATGATACCAACCTCTCTCATGATACGATACTTATCTCGAGACGAGATGTGATACCAAGGGATCTAAGGCACGATATGATACCAAGGGCCTCACGATACGATACCTCTAGGCAATTAATACACGATACTTCCTGCTACACGATACAATATCGACCTATTTCATGATAGGATATCGCTTTCAAGATGATATGATACCAAGCTCTACATGATACGATACCTTCCAGATGATACCATACCACTTGAACCGTGATCGCCATACCTTCTCTTAGCGATACATGATACCTCGATGGTATCATGATATCTCAAGGGTGGCACCCACAATATGATCTTTTGGGAGTATCATGATACTAGGGAATTTAGGTATCACGATACCAAAACTCAACCGATCATGATATCGCAGCCAAAACTAGTCTAATTCTAGAAATTTCTTGTGCAATTTGTTTCTCCCTCAATCCTTTTCACTCTTAACCCATTGTAGATAACAAAATCCTCACTCAAATCCCTCTATTTTGCCCTGCGATACCAGTTTGTGCTATTTCATGTTTGTGAGTGTGTTTTAACTCTAATGTATTATATACACAGTTTGATTCAAGCATTTTTAGAGACCCATTTTTCCTTTGTATTACTCAAAATCCTTTGGAGCCTCCTTGGCTTCCTAATCCCACTTGAGGGTCAACCTCAAATTACCTTATCTGAAAATCAACACATTATTCTTAAGAAAAGTGAGCTTTCCAATGCACTCTAGAGCTCAAAAAAATGGGTTTTGGATAAAACGTTATGTCAAATCAGACTCAAGGGAGTCAAAACAAGCAAACAAGAAGGTATGAGAAAATCACGATTTTGAGTGAAATTGCAATCTTGAATAATTCCAAAAATCATGATCTTGACTGAGAATTGTGATATTGAGACTACTTGAAAATCACATTCTTGACTGAGAATTGCAATACTGAGACACCTTAAAAATTACGATCTTGACTGAGAATCGCGATATTGAGACTACTTAAAAATCAAAATCTTGATTGAGAATCCCGATGCAGAGCAACCCCAAATATCACAATCTTGACTGAAAATTATGATGCTCAACAACCCCAATAATCACGATCTTGATTGAGGATCTTATTTCTGAGACATCCTGAAAAATCGCGATCTTGATTGAAAATTTTATTTTTGAGACACCTTGTCTTCAACGAACATAACTCAAATAGACAAGGATTCATTCTTGCACTGAATGTACATGAGTAAATTACTCCATTAGAGTTCTTCTACATCAGGTATTACATGATGGAAAAGTTCATTAAAACTTCTAACTATATAAAATACATTACGAAATAGGTAAATATGCTTCTGAAATCAAGACTTTGTCTCTTTCTCTTCTGGCAGTATTCTCTCTGAAGACGCTTCTTTTTTTCTTCTTGGAAAGATTTGTTCTTGCCTCTTCTGGTTTCTTTCGCTCTCCCTCTTGGAGATGCTTCTTCCCCTTCGTAACTCCCCCTTTTCTTGTGAACAAAATACCACTACTCTCTTTATTGCGACATTAGCGCCTAACAAAAAACAACTGTCTCTTAAAATGCGAGCAAGAAATACAAATTCAGCAAATTTCCGACTCAGCAACATCCGATTGAGTAATATTTGATTTAGCAGACTTTCAAAATTCAGATTAACTATTTATCCTCAAGATTCTTCTATCCTCAACACCTGGCACAGCCCGATGGGGAATTTTTCAAAAAATCAGACCCGAATTTACAATCCCTTGATCGTACAATATTATTTCCATCGAGTATTTAGGACTGTTAGCTTCCTCTATTCCAACTTCTTGACTCTGCAGCACTTTCACATCCTCCTCAGTACCTTTCTACGCTTCCTGCAGTTCCATTGAATCAACTAATTGTTGCTGCTCAACTATTGCATCGACTTTCTGCTCCTAATCTCTTTGCAACAATTGCTCTTGCAGTTCTTTGATTCTTTGCACATGCTTATCAATCTGCTTCTAATATTCTTCAACCATATGTAGTAAATCCTTCTCATGCTTTGAAACAAAACAGTTCTATACCTGCTCAATCTGATTTCTACATAGACTTTGCAAACGACCTTGAACCACCTTCCATATGTCTTGAACATATGTCTGCACATGTTGCTTCAGTACTCCAACATCCGACTCTAACATTAAAACTGCATCAAACTCCACATCCTCATTTTCTAATGTTTGTTTCTCTAGTGACAATAATGCTTCCATCTGAGATCTAAGTACTACGACTTCTTTCTGCAAATTAACATTTAGTGTAGAAAACCCATTCATCTCGTTTTCAATTTTTTTCTATATAGTGCTCTTCCACACATCAAACTCCTGTAATGACCGCTTCACTTTTGACAACTTGATTACCTGCTACATTTTACTTTGTTGACTGTATTCCTCCAACACCTATGTTTTCTTGTTTACCTCTTCCTGAAGTAGTTGCACCTGCTTCTGTAAGAATTGATAACTTTCTATATTAATAGACTCTTTAGCTTGTTCATAGTTTTTCAATTGTTCCTCCTGCCAGTCTAAAAAAACAGAAATTTCTTGCATTTTCTCCTTCATACTCAATACATCAAAACTTGTTTGCAATGTTGATTGTTGCTTAACCTCTTCCCCCAGTTTATTCTCCATTGCCTACAACTGCACTTCTAACTTTCTCTTTTTAGATAGTTTAAATACCTTATCTATTACTTTTGGCTGCTCCGCACTATTCGGAACCTGCAACAACCCATCATCATTTAGCATCTATTTTTCATAATCAGTCTGAAGTGTTGCATAACTGGTGCCAATTCTTGGATCGTATATCCCGCCTTCAACAAATCCATACACATCTCCAACGATCCTTCCACTTCTTTCTCCATTACCTGCACTTCACCCCAAATTCCTAACTCATCACCTGGAATTTTGGTTTCCTTAGGACTTGCCAGCCCTTGATTATCCGTCTGCTATACAAACTAAAAAAGTGCTGCCATATACGCTGACATACGACTGTTCAACAATGTTTTGTGCCTATCTCCCATAAAAATTTCACCATGCATGTGCTCCTATAGCCACTGAGCCCAACTTACCCTACCATTTGATTCAGCATGAGCTAATGGTGCAAAGTCTTCTCTTGACATGTAGTCATACTTAATAATAAAGCATAATCTTTTTAAATACCACTTTAGCTTCTCCCGACGTGCATATCCTGCATTTTTCATCATATAATACTATCTTCCACCTTCTCTTGTGCCAAATTCTTTTCTCAATGACTCCTCTGAACATTTTGGAATAACCACATCCTTATATATTGGTAGTCTAAACACCTCCGTGACTAACTCAGGTAGAAACTTTACTTGTAATGTCAACTGTCCTTTTGTCTTCTTAAGAATCTCGAGATAACTTTTGGCATAGTAATTGCATCGCCATTGTGCCAACGGCAGCGCTGCAAAGTGTAGTAAACCTATCTTGTGGAGCCAAACCGCATTAATAGGAGAATGTATATCAATCTCTACCTTGAAATCCGTAAACGGATCCATGAGGGTCTGCATAAACTTCATCGTCGTGGATGGTGTTGAAATCTTTTCCACCTCATCGTGAAGCTAGCTATCACTCTCCTTTGTTGTCATATCCTCATTACGTGACACTCCTTCTCGTCTTTTACAATGCCCCACATCACCGCTTTTCTCCTGCAATGACACACTAGAACCTGCGACCAACATCACCTTTGGAGCCATGAAATAAAACAAAAAACGCAGGTATAAGCAGTGTGAACTTTCAAATCACTGAGTTGAGAAATTCACGTACTTGATTACGTGCCAACACATGAAACTAAATAATGTTTGGGCATAAGTTACCTTAAAAATCATTAGGCGCATCTCTATGCACATTTCCATGCCATGAGTAAAAGTTATTCTACATGTGCAGTTATTCGCATTAAGGCTCATGCCCAAATCGAGAATAATTAACTGAGATCTCCTCCCCTTCACTTTGCATTTTCCGATCCACCACCATACAAGCTCCCACAAAACCTTCCGACACCATACAACTTGCTGCTTAACACTCATACAAATAACTGATTTCACCTAAGAGTCCAACTGAACCTGAATCTTGCTCCCTCTTACCTTGTTCAGGTGAACTATACTCTCTAACGGACAATAAAACTGGTATCCTCCGTTATCTGCATGTCCACCTAGGAACACCAATCCATGATGTTGTTGGCTGCTTACTATCATCAGTGTCCATGCACTTTGAGTTACATCTCTTGTTGCTTCTGAATATTCCTCTAATACTTCAGTCCGATTCACCAACACTCCCTTCTTCGTTGTATGCTGATGAATAACTGCTAACAAAAATGTGAGCCTCTCATTATAACCTATCCCCCAATGGATAAGCGACCAACAACAATCAACGAAACATGTCGTCAAGGATGAAAATGCAGATAAATAAGACTTCTTGCTCCGGTGATCAGACATGTTAGTAATATGATTTTGAGACTTAACCATTACTTGCACTACATTAGAAGATAACCAATCCAAATGTGGCAGCTTCCCTTGAAATTTCTTTAGCCGAAATCCATTGATTGGTTTTTCCATTCTTGTGCCAAATACATATGCCAATAGAAAAGTTCCTTGCCCTAAATCTTGCACAATCTGATATGGACCTTGATATCTCAATGTGAGCTTTCCCGGATGTGGTCCTAGCTTAGAATTATCACCATTACCTAATCACCTTCTTTAAATAACTTAAACTTCACATTCTAATTCACCCAAGCTTGTCTTCGTCTTTGAATAACCTCAGTAATGTGGGCACTTACCAAACGATTCTCTTCCAACTGCAGATGATATTTGCTTCTGTGTTTAACCGATAAATCAGGAGACATGTTTTCCGCTGTGATTCGCAAACTTGGAACCACAAATTCCATGGTTAGCACTGCCTCCAATCCATATACCAGTTGGAATGGAGTCATACCTATTGTCACTTTGAATGCTGTTTTGAATGACCATAAAGCTGAGTCAAGTAATAAATCCCAATTTTTCTGATTGTCATGCACAAGCTTCTTAAGAATACGCATTAATGTTATTTGTGCTTTCAGCCTGACCATTCACATGTGGATGATATGCTATAAACTTTTTATTCATAATCAAATGAGTTCGTGTTAATTCTGAAATGACTTCATTAAGGAAATGAGCACCTCTATCACTTACCAACTCAATAGGACAACCAAATCTGGTCATAATATTATGATAAAGAAAGTTTGCCACACTTGCTGCCTTATTATCTTTCAATGCCACTGCTTCCAGCCACTTTGTACAATAATATGTAGCTACTAAAATATATCTGTTGCCACGCTGAGTAATTGGTTTAATAGGGCCCACAAAATCCATACCCCACTTTTGGAATGGATCCAATGGTAAAACTAGATGATCAGACATCGGATCTGAATTGCTTGGTTGGCCCATCTTCTGACAAATCACATATCTTTTTGCATACTCATGTGCATCCTTTAACACAGTAGGCCGCCATAAACCTGCTTGTAACACTTTCTTTCCTGTAATGTTCCCAAACAAATGACCTCCTGCTAGACCTGAATGTGCCTCTTGTAACACTTCTGGTTGCTCAAATTCTGGTACACACCTCCTAATAACCTGATCCACCCCTTTTTTATATAATGCACCGGCTATGATCAAATACGGTCTACTTTTAAGTGCAAATTTCTTTCTCTGATCACGTGAAAAATGTTGTGGTAATGACCCATCCGTTAAAAATACCAATAACTGATCATACCAAGAATCTGGTTCAACAACCTGTGCATTAAACAGTTCCGCATCGGGGAATTCATCATTGACACCTTAAGGTGCCTCTCTTGATTCCAATTGACTGAAATAGTCAGCCATTGCGTGCTCTTTTCTTGGAGTATGAATAATCACAAAATCAAGCTCTTGCAATAAAAGCATCCACCTGGCTAGTCTTCTTGTCAACAAAAGCTTCTTAATCAAATATATCAAAGCCTGGTGATCCACATGAGAAACCACTTTATTTGCCAACAAATAATGTTGAAACTTGTTGAGAGAATATACCATTGCTAAAGCTTCCCTTTTAGTCACCGGATAATTCCTTTTGGCTGAACACAATACCCTACTAGCATAATGCACTTGTCTATACCATCCTTTCTCCTTTTGCTGCATCAAAACTGCTCCAACAACCACATCAGATGCATCAACAAATATGTGGAAAGGCAATGACCAATATGGTGGTTGCAAAATTGGTGCCACAGACACCATCTTCTTCAAGAGTTGAAACGCTTTTTCTTGAGCATCCGCCCATACGAATGGAACATCCTTTTTTGTCAAATGTGTAAGTGGTAAAGAGATATTAGCCAAATATCGTAAGTATCTGGAGTGCCACTTAATCTGACCCACGAACCGCATTATTTCCTTCACATTCGTAGGTGCCTTTGCCATCCTAATAGCTTCAATCTTTTTAACATCTATGGCCATGCCCTGTTCAGAAATGACATGTCCCAATAAAATACCACTTCTGACTACAATTACACTTTTAAACGGATTTAACACCATCCTAAACCGTCGACATCTGTCAAAACATAATTTCAGATGCTGCAAATGCTAAACCTTCTTACCAAAGATCGAGAAATCATCCACAAACACCTTGTAGCTCAGTGATGAGTAGCACCTCCTTTAATGTCAATCCGGGAAGACGTGAGGATGGTATGAAGACCTCAAGCAAGTGAAGGCACAAGTGCGTGAGTGAGAAGCACACTAACATGCACACACCTACACACACACGCGCACACACAGTAAGACAAAGAGTAAGAAGCAATGGAGTTCTTAGATTACTTTCAAAAAGCTCTTACAAGTCCAAAACTATTACAAGCTAACCCCAAAAATGAGCTCTCTAGCTCTATTTATAGTTTTTGACTAGGTTTTGGCCCTGTCCAGACCTAGTGTCCGGCCTAGTTAAAAATTAGGTTCCAGGGCCAATTTGAGGGCTTAAACGGAGTCTAAAAAATACGAAAATTGATATGTAGGCACTTCTAAGGCTCCTCAAGCTCAAGGACTCCTTGGCTTGCACAAAATGGAGCTACAAAAATACGAAATGGTATTTACAATGGTTTTTAGTGATTAGAATCACTATTTGTGTAGAGATTTTCTCTGCGATTTGTCGTACACATCTTTGAGCTCCCTACTTGCTCTTTCTTCTTGTGTGCTCCACTCCTTGATGTCTGAAAAATTTAGATGGCCTACTTGCCTGATCTTCTTTGGCTACTGTGTCTGCTTGTGCTATCTCTTCGTTCCGACCCTCTTTGTCTTGTGGCTCCTTCGGTTCCCTGACTACTGCCAACACCCCCCCCCCCACTCTCGCGTCTGTCGGCCCTGACAGACCCTTGTCTCGATGCTCGTTGAACGTAATATTGGACAACGTCGGAAGCGAGGTGATGTTCTTCTAATCTGAGCCCCCATGCTAGATCTATTAATAATGCATCCCAATTCACTAGTCCTGGTACGTCCGGATGTGGCACCCGCAGTTGTTCTGAATGGATGGTTCTCTCCACAGCGAATAAGTGGAGGAGATGTGAGGGCCTGGGTACAAATATTTCTGAGTGATATTCCCAGAATCCCTTTATGAACATCTCCTCGAATGTCTGTTTAAAACAAGCTGGGAGGTACTTTATTCTGGCGTGCCAAGCATATATTACCTCTATGGATGGGGTTGTGCTCATGTCGTATACCAGATCTTGGTTTCCTGTAAGAAATCCGACACCTGAGAAGTGGGGGTCTTTAATATTCTTGAACGTCCTGAAGGTGATTAGCATTAGTTCAAAGATTTTCATACACATTTGTGCCATCACATCGGGGGTATTCCGTAATCGAGTGCTCCAGTGTCTGATGGTAAAATTGTTGGTGCATGACAATCATCAATTGAAGGATTATGAAGAAATGAAGTCAAGGAGTCAAGAGAAGAATAAGTTCAGAAGGTTGAAGGAAGGACATATTCAGAAATCCAAAGATGTGTACACATATGTACATTAGCTGACTTATACTTTTGTCTAGTCATACACTTGTATATATTCACCTATAAATATGTTGGAAATGTCGGGGCAAATAGAGAAGAAGAAGAATAGAGAATAGGTAGAGAGAAATCAGTTGAAAGAAGTGTCATTAGACACATGAAGAGTGAGTGATTAGTTCATCCTCACCTAGATGTAATTTTTCTGAGAAATCGAAAAATCTTGCGCCCGATATTTTGCTGTCTGCTCCTTCTGTGTCTAATCTTTTGAGAAATCCTTTTGCACATATCTAAGTCCATAGCTAATCTATCTATGGCTAGAATTTGAGAGGTTAATTGTAATCAGGCTGAGAGAATTTTGTTTAGGAACATTCATATGTGAGAATGTTGTAAGAGTCGTGAAAGTTGGCGCAGATTTCATCTTCAGAGAAATAGTCATTGCTCAGTCCACAGTGTAAAGTTTTACACAAGTGAGGGCTCAAAATCTAAGTTGGAAGGTAAGCCATCTATGGCTAAAAGATCTTGATCAAACGGGATTTACTTTGGGAGAACCAGTGTTAAGAAGTTGCAGGTGTCAAAGTCGCCATTGCAGAGAAGCTGTTTCAGACATAGGTAAAGTGTTTCACACATTTCTCAGTGTGTACTCAATCATTTTGAGAAATTTAACTTGATAAAGTTGCGCAATCTCAAGGCGAAGTGTTGTACAAAGTTTTATCAAAAACTTTACAGAATTGGTTAGTCAATGAGTGATTAATCTGCAGCAGACTTTTTCAGAAAAGTGATTTCTTCACTGTTAGTCAAATCTTGGTATTGTGTGAATATAATTTCAAAGTTATGAGGAGTCTAAAGTTATTCTTGGTCTAGAGGTGGTCTAATACCAAGGATAGCTTGTTCTTTTGGAGATTAACACTCTCCATCAGTGGTATCAGAGCAGGTTGTGTCAAATTGAAGTGAAGAAGACTCCGACTACTGCAGAAACACAAATCTTTACATCTTGAAGGTGCAGAAGGATAAAGGTTGAAGAAAACTTGAAGGTAGACACATTCAAGCTATCATAAGGATCAGAAGGAGTAAGGTTCGAAGTAAAGGTACATTTATTTCTTGTAAAGGTTAAAGATTTGAGACTACAGGTGAAGCAAGGATGGGAGATAGTCTCCAAATTGAAAAGTTGGATAGAGAGAACTATCCAGCTTGGTCTATGAGGATGGAAGCTCATCTTATGAGCAAAGATCTGATAGGATACATCACAGGAGATGAAGAAAAGCCAGAATTCAGAGATCCTAGTGTTCCAACTAGAGAGGAGCTTGCAGACTTGAAGAATTGGATGAAGAAGGATGCTCAAGCAAGGAGCATAATCTACATGGCAGTCAATGATTATTTGCTTCCTCACATTAGAGGACTTGAAAGTGCATGTGACATTTGGAATGCTTTGGAGGAGCATTTCCAAAACACAACCAAATCAAGGAAGGCTTCATTATGGGCAGAATTTACTACCTTTAAGAAGAAGGCCTCACAATCAATTTTCTGATTATGTGACAAAGATGAAGGACATTGCAGATTCTCTAGGAGCAGTGGATGAAGATATTGAAGAAGACAAATTGGTAAGACAAATACTCACAGGGCTAAGAGGAGATGAGAAGTGGAAGCCTTTCATTTTATCCATAGAACTTTCACTAGATCACTTTACTCCTGATTTGAATCAATTGTTAGGTCATATGCTAACTTTTGAGAATGATGTCAAAGGAGATGTTGATAAGAGTGCAGGTCATGCAATGTATTCTAAAGATAAGAAGAAAGCTAACAAAGGAAAGCAACAATCAGGTGATGAAGAAGGTACTTCAAACCAAGCAAATTTCATGAGAGGCAAAGGGATTGGCAGAAGTAGAGGAAGAGGCAGAAACAACAAGGATAACACAAGAGCTTGTTGGATATGTGGTAAGACCAATCATCTCTCTCATGATTGTTGGCATAATAATCAAAACAATGGCAATTATCAAAACTTTAATCAAAGAGCAAGAGGTGGTAGATTTCAGAGAGGAAATTTCAGAGGTAGAGGTGGTAGGAATTCTTTTGGAAGAGGTGGAGGAAGAAGCTTCCAAAACCAATCCTACAATAACACCTATTACAACTATGCATCATATCAGAAGGAGGATTCGACTCTCATTATGAATACATGTGAAACCTCACATGAGGACATGAGAGTGTTCTATATTGATTCAGGATGTAGTAATCATTTAAGTGGAAATATTGCTTTGATGACTGACCTAGATCATAATGCAATTAATCATACAGTTCAGACAGGTGATAATACAAAGCATAAGGTAAAGTCAATTGGTTCAGTCAAAGCTAAGGATGGGAGCACTCTTCTGAGTAAGGTACTTTATGTTCCCACAATTCCAAAGAATTTGATCAGTGTAGGTCAAATTGTGGAAAAAGGATATGAGGTAAGGTTTACAAATGATGGAGTTTATGTTGAAGACCCTAGTCAAGGGTATAAACAGGTTGTTACAGGAAAGAAAGAAGGAAGGCTCTTCACATTGAAGGTACAAGGAAATGTTGGACATGCTATGTTCACATATGGAGAGCAGAAGGTGTCAGAATTGGATCTTTGGCACAAAAGACTTGGACACTTTAATGAAAGAGGTATCAAAGATATGATCAATAATGATTCAGTGCTTGGATTGCCTAACATTGCAGGTCAACATATGACATACAGATGTGAGGCATGTCAATTAGGTAAGGCTCATAAGCAATCCTATTCCAAGCATGGGTTTATGTATTCAGAAAGACTTGAATTGGTGCATACAGATGTGTGGGGTCCTTCAAAGGACTTTAGTATAAATGGTTCAAGATATTATGTCATTTATGTTGATGATGCTACCAGGTGGATCACAATTTATGTGATTAAAGAAAAGTCAGAAGTGTTTAATACATTTAAACACTATCATGCTTATGCAGAAAGGATTACAGGTCAAAGATTGAAGAGACTAAGGTCAGATGGAGGGGGAGAGTATTTTTCAAATGAATTCAATGATTACTTGTGGAATGCAGGTATAAAGAGAGAAGTTACTTGCAGGTACTCCCCTCAACAAAATGGGGTAGCAGAAAGAAGAAATAGGACTCTTGTTGAGTTTGCAAGGTCCATGATGAAAGAGAAGAATTGCCCAAATTATTTGTGGGCAGAGGCTGTTAATACAGCTACTTACTTGGTCAATAGATTGCCTTGTAAAGCTTTGCAGGGTATGACACCATATGAAGCTTGGTGGGGTAAGAAACCTACCTTGGATCATTGTAGAATATTTGGGTGTTTGGCATATGCATATGTGCCATCTCAATTGAGACATAAGTTGGAGCCTAAGGCAGAAAAGTATGTTTTTATTGGCTATGATGATAAGCAAATGGGATACAGGTTGTGGAGTCCATCCACAAAGCAATTCCTTGTGTCTAAGGATGTTACATTTGATGAGCAAAGTACTTGGTATGCAGGTAAATATAATATACATGCAGATGATGAAGAAGTAGTGAATCAAAGAAAAGGTAAAGCAAAGATTCAATTACTTGATGAAAGTGAGAACAATGAAGTACAGGTTGAAGTTGAAGAGAGGCCAAGGTTTGATCCAGAATGTGATGAACCAGAGACTTCAAGAAGTGCAGAAGTTAGGAGGTCAACTAGGCACAAATGGCAACCTACAAGGTATAGCTATGACACCTCATTCCTGACTACTAAAGATTATGCTTATTTGGTAAAAGCAGATGAAGATCCATCTACATATGATGAAGCAAAAGGCAAGAGAAATTGGGAAGAAGCCATGCAAGAGGAGTATGATGCTTTGATAGAGAATCAGACTTGGGATCTGGTTCCTAAACCTAATAGCCAGAAAATTATTGGATGTAAGTGGGTTTATAAAACCAAGAGATTTGCAGATGGAAATGTGTCTAGATACAAAGCTAGACTTGTTGTGAAAGGGTATGCACAGACACATGGAGTGGACTATGATGAGACCTATAGTCCTGTGGCAAAGATGACAACAATCAGAACCCTCATAGCAATTGCTGCTTGTAAAGGTTGGAAGTTGTCTCAACTAGATGTTAAAAATGCTTTTTTAAATGGTTACATTTCAGATGAAGTGTACATGGAGCAACCAGATGGGTTCAAAGACCAAGTAAGTCCAAATTATGTGTGTAAGCTCAAGAGAGCTTTGTATGGACTAAAGCAAGCCCCAAGGGCATGGAATTATAGGCTTGTAAAATTCTTGAATGATCTTGGATTTCAAGCATCAAAGGCAGATAGTAGCTTGCTAGTCAAAGCAAGTGAAGATGGATTCATTTATGTTTGTATTTATGTTGATGACATAATACTTACAGGAACAGATGATAAAGGGATACAAATGATCAAGAAGCAGATGGAGAAAGAGTTCAAAATCAGTGATTTGGGAAACCTATCATTCTTTTTGGGAATGGAGATTACTTATACTCAACATGGAGTATTTGTGACCCAAGAAAGGTATCTTAAGAATTTGCTAACCAAGTTTAAAATGGAAAATTGCAGGGTTGCACCTACACCCTTGGAAGTGAACCATAAGTTGTCTAGGTTTGGAGGAGAAGAGTTCAGAGATATGAAACTTTATCAAAGTTTAGTTGGTAGCTTAATTTATGCTACATTGACAAGGCCTGATTTATCATATGCAGTTGGTGTGCTTTCACAATTTATGCATTGTCCTAGAAAGGAACATTGGATTGCAGGACAAAGAGTACTCAGATACATCAAGGGTACACTCAGAGAAGGGTTGTACTATGGATTTACTTCTGATACAAGAGTGAAGATATATAGTGATGCAGATTGGGCAGGTAATGTGGATGACAGGAGATCAACACATGGATACTTGTGCTATGTAGGAGACAAATTGATTTCATGGTGTTCTAAGAAGCAACATACAGTTGCTTTATCATCTACAGAGGCAGAATATAAAGGTATGGTGGAAGCTGCAAAGGAGGTAATATGGCTAAAGACACTCATGAAGGTGTTTGATGTGAATCAAAGTACTCCTATTGTTTGTGGAGATAATATGAGTTCTCTATATTTGGCAGCTAACTCTGTGTTTCATGCTAGAACTAAGCATATTGAAATACAGTATCATTTTCTGAGAGAGAAAGTTATTGAGAAGGAGATTGAAGTCATACACACTCCTACAAAAGATCAACTTGCAGATATGATGACAAAAAGTTTAGATGGACCAAAGCTACAAAGGTTCAAGGATATGGCAGGAATCAAGAAGATAGAGAAGAACCTCAATTAATGATTGAGGGGGAGCTGTTGGTGCATGACAATCATCAATTGAAGGATTATGAAGAAATGAAGTCAAGGAGTCAAGAGAAGAATAAGTTCAGAAGGTTGAAGGAAGGACATATTCAGAAATCCAAAGATGTGTACACATATGTACATTAGCTGACTTATACTTTTGTCTAGTCATACACTTGTATATATTCACCTATAAATATGTTGGAAATGTCGGGGCAAATAGAGAAGAAGAAGAATAGAGAATAGGTAGAGAGAAATCAGTTGAAAGAAGTGTCATTAGACACATGAAGAGTGAGTGATTAGTTCATCCTCACCTAGATGTAATTTTTCTGAGAAATCGAAAAATCTTGCGCCCGATATTTTGCTGTCTGCTCCTTCTGTGTCTAATCTTTTGAGAAATCCTTTTGCACATATCTAAGTCCATAGCTAATATATCTATGGATAGAATTTGAGAGGCTAATTGTAATCAGGCTGAGAGAATTTTGTTTAGGAACATTCATATGTGAGAATGTTGTAAGAGTCGTGAAAGTTGGCGCAGATTTCATCTTCAGAGAAATAGTCATTGCTCAGTCCACAGTGTAAAGTTTTACACAAATGAGGGCTCAAAATCTAAGTTGGAAGGTAAGCCATCTATGGCTAAAAGATCTTGATCAAACGGGATTTACTTTGGGAGAACCAGTGTTAAGAAGTTGCAGGTGTCAAAGTCGCCATTGCAGAGAAGCTGTTTCAGACATAGGTAAAGTGTTTCACACATTTCTCAGTGTGTACTCAATCATTTTGAGAAATTTAACTTGGTAAAGTTGCGCAATCTCAAGGCGAAGTGTTGTACAAAGTTTTATCAAAAACTTTACAGAATTGGTTAGTCAATGAGTGATTAATCTGCAACAGACTTTTTCAGAAAAGTGATTTCTTCATTGTTAGTCAAATCTTGGTATTGTGTGAATATAATTTCAAAGTTATGAGGAGTCTAAAGTTATTCTTGGTCTAGAGGTGGTCTAATACCAAGGATAGCTTGTTCTTTTGGAGATTAACACTCTCCATCAAAAATCATGTAATTTACAGTGGGAGGGCCTTGTGGCGGTGCTAGATAAACATAATTTAACCACTTTGCACAACCCTTGGTGGTCTTGACAGCAATTGTAAACTCTGGCCAAGTGCGCCGACGGAATACTGGAACATAATAAGGATTGTATTTAATAAAAAGGGGCATGTTAGTCCAGGTACGAACCATTTCCGGGTAGGTTTCAAGAAGACGGATTCTCCAAGTTGGTTGATGAATGGAGCCTTCCTTCGCACTTTCTGGGATATCCTCTGGCCCAAATTGTGTGGCAAAAGTTGGAGGTTTGCCACAACTGCGTTTAATCTCTGAATTGTAATCCGCAAGAAGCACACAATATGGCACATATTGATCATCATTGGTCCCGATCCATCTATGAGGAGACATGCGTTGAAAGTATTCAGACTTGATGATGGTGTCTTCTAACTTTGCCATAGATTGGATTTGAATGGCCACTCTATCTTCATGGGTTGTTGCTGTCTTCTCTAGTGTTTGGAGCCATTCAGGTACTTCAACTTCCAATGTGTCCATTCCTTCTGAGGTCTGTGCACCACCTGGCATCGGCATAGGAACGTATGGTTCTTCATAGGTTTCATCCACCTCAATGGGTACTAAATCCTCCAGTTCGGGTTCTACAACTAGGGAGGGCTGCCTTTCATATTCTAATAACGTTTTCTGGAGTTCAGCCACCTGCTCTGTCAATGCCTTTACTTCCTCTGAAGTCGAGGCCGTTTCTATTACCTTGGTTGGAGCCTCCTTTTCCCTGAGCTGGCTACGTAGCTCATCTCGTTCCCTTTCCAAATCATCATGTGCGTCTAATAAATCCGCATAACTTTCCAAGATGGTTTTCATTGTTTCTATGGGAACCGCGTTGAACTGTTCTGGATCGATCTCATGGGGGGACCCTTCCATGGCTGCTTCCAGGTTTTCTTCATTTTGTTTCTGCAACCGTTTATTTTCTTCAAGTGTTGTAGCCATATGCTTGCGAAGTAGAGTTAAATTATGCCGGACTCTCAGGTTATCTGTTTGGTACACCTCCAGCAAGGCTTCAAGTTGTTTGACACTGGGTTCTGCTGATGGTTGGGGTGTCTCCAGGAGTGTTTGATGGGCTTTCTCGAGAGTTGTGTAGCGCTAGTTGAGTTCCGCATTTTCTTCTTCTAGCGTTGTGAGTCATCTTTGTAGGTTCTGATGATTCGTTGTCAACTGTTGATGGCGGCCTTCGAGATCCTTGTACTCACGCTGAAGTTGATATACACACTGATGTAATGATAGGAATATACTATTTACATTAAAGGATGCAGGTAAAGATGAAGATGCAGGGGGAATGGGGAAGGGGAAGGGAGTTGTGAATGCGGTGGAGTCAAGTGGTGAAGTAGGTGGAGGGGGTATGGGAGATTGAGGTTGTGTGGGGGGTGGGGGTGGTACTGTGGCGGGTGATGTTTCCATTGTGTCAAATGTGTGTGTGACTGTAAAGATGGGGACAGTGGGTGGGGTGGAAGTGATATTTGTGAAGAGTGTCGTGAAGGTGGGCATGGAAACTCCTCCAAATTGGATACCGGGAGAGAGAGGAATTCCCATGACAACTGTGGTAGTGGTAGAAAAGGGCATGGTCGTGCCGGTTGGTGAGGTGAATTGTGTAGCGCGAGGTGAGGTGGGTGGGGAGAGTGGTTCCTCCTGATCTTCTTCTGTTTGCGTGTTGCCTTCCGGTTCTGATACATTGATGTGTATTTGTTTTCCAGATCGCCTAGGGCGGGCAGGCACACGTTTCTCAAATCGATTAATGTATGTCATGGCCTCATGTATGGCCTCATCCAAGCCGACTGCCTCTGCGTGCAGGTTCATGGATTTGATAAACATATCATCCACACCTTCCTCAGCCAATAGTTGGCTCATGAGCACCTTGCCTGATTCAAGTGACATTTTGTGTTGTTCCTGAACTCGCTTCATGGTTTGGTACAATCTTTTTATTTGTGCCGAATATGCTAGGGCACTTGCTAGCTCTAAGAGTTCATCATATTCTTGATATTGTTCTTCATCGGCTTCTTCTTCTTCTCCTCCTGCCTCTTGTTCATCTCCTTCGACTTCTATGACGACTGGTTGTGTCGGGGCTGGTGTTGTTGTGGTGGGGTGTGGTTCCTGGGTCTGGTCTGCTTCTGTTTCAAGATTAGATTCGTAGATCAGTCTGGCAACTTCTTCATCCATGAGGTCATTGAGAGTCAATCCCTATGGAAATTCCAAGTCTGATGGAATGGGGGGAAACACCAAGTTGGGTCCTTCTGTACTTGGTCTGGGAAGACGAATGGTGAATGGCCGAACACGCCTAGTTTGAGGAGGAGTCACCTCAGGTGTAGTAGTGGCTCCCCTTGGTTGAGCACATGGTAATTGGACGCCCCCTCTCATCTTCTTCAATGGAGGACCCGCTGTTGATAGTCGCCTTTGGAATTCTTGGGCCCGGAACCACACTAGTGCTCTTTGAATGGGCACATCATATGCTAGGCACGTGTAAATTATTCTTGTTAGGGCACAACAGCCATGAAGTACATTGTTCTGCTTCTTATTCCAGCGCTGATGGGCTAGGTGTATCTGATTGATGACCTAGTGCGGTATGTTGAGGGTGAGGTTCTCTGTTTCTGCCAAGTATAAGCTGAACCATATTTTCTTAGGGGGCATAGTGAATCGTTCCTGTGCGGGAAAAGCAAAATGTTGCATAACAGTTCGTAAGTGGAGAGCAATGGTAGGCGTCATTGCTACCATGTCCTTCAATTTATTGAGATCCTTATGCTTCATCCTACCCGGGACCATTGTTTCTTTCTCGGTGGGAATGTGCATACCTGGCATGTTCAATGCCTCCCGTACCAGATTGAGGGTCAGTTTGAATCTCTTGAGTTCGTGTCCTGGCAACAATGATGGTAGTACAAAAGTACTATCGCCTCCCTTGACCCTGCTAGGAGTTATGGTACTTATGAAATAGGAGCAGCGTAGAAAATCAGGTTTAGGCAAGTGTGCCCTGAAATATCGATCCAAGCCTGCCTTGGTCCAAACTGATCGCATTAGCTCTGCATTCTGATAGTTCTCGAATTCCCGAGTGAAAAAGTGGTAGCGTCCCCATTTGCCATTAAATTCAATTTCTGCTTCCCAGAAGTAGGTGCCGTCACCCAATGGCCCTGCTACATCACTAAACCAATGAGCATGTTTCCCCACTTGAGAAGTGTGTCCCTGAGGAGGGTCCTGGATAGGAAGGACATGCACCTCTTGAAGCTCTTGAGGCCTTTCGGTGAGTGGCGGTTCCAGAAGAATGGTTTCAATGTCCACAATTTGTGCGCTGGACCCTGCCTGAGAACTGGGGCCTCCAGCTTCTGCCATCGTTATTGCTTGCGAGTTGGTTCTGTTGAGAATACAAAGCATGCGTTACTATTGTAAGGGACAAGATAGAATGCGTGTTGCCCCCGTTACAGTATTATTGTGATGTGAGTAATGGGTTAGTGGGTTAGTAAGTGCATGATGACCGTGTGCGTAGTTAGGAATTAGGTAGACCTAAGAGCTAAGCGGAATGATGTGGTGTGAGAGTGAAGTAGTTAGTAGGTAGACATGGGTTTACAATTGGGGTCCAGGGGTTTATTACAAGTTTTAGGTTGCCAAATGCAATGGATAGGTTTTGATTTTGACTTTTTGGAGGCTCTGGAGAGTGTGATAGGGTATGTACTTGAAAAATGGGGCTTTTTAGGGACCCATTTACCAATGATTCTACTTGTGCTCATGGAAGAATACGTGTTAGTGCGTGATGTGTGAGACTAGGCCTCCGATGTTCGCGTGAGTGAAACATGTTGTACAGGGTTTGGCCTTGGTGTAGCTATTTGAGCCCGCAAGCAAGCCTTAGGCACCCAGATTTGTCGTGATTGTGGGTTGGCCTTCATTGACTTCTTGGGTACCCAAATAGACTTCACTTTCGCAAAAGAATTTATGAAGGACTTCTTATTAGTGTTGTGTTGTTGATTACTAATAAGAGGTTTTGGTCGTGGTGTTGGCCTGGTCGGAACAGGGTGTTCGCCTTTTCGCCTCCATACTTGTTTCATCGGCTGAAACAATCTGCTTTGCTCCTTTTTTTGGCCTCTAGTATAGGTAGTGTTCTGCTTCTTCTGTATTCGATCTGCCTTTGGTTGCTGCATCCCTCTGGCCTTTGGAACAGAAGGGAGTGCCTTCTTATCCTTGACTCCGTTGTTGAGACAATCCTCTTTCTGCATCATACATTTTTGGACAAGAATAGCATTGTCAACTTCATGTGCACCCCTGGAAGGACCAGGAGTTTGTGCTTTACCTAGTTCCTTGAGTGCCTCCTTTTCCATTTCAACTGTAATTCGGCTATGATTTACCCATACCTGAAGAAGTCCACTTCTTAGGTTTAGGTTGACTACATGATCATAGATCCAGTCCTGACCCAAGACAAGAGGCTCAGTGAGGTCCTCATCTTGACACACTAGTACTTTGACTGTCATTACTTTGTCTTGAATGTAGAGGGGAAGTTCCACCTCGCCCATGCAAGGGGTTTCCACACCTCCCAATCCTATGAGATATGCTTCTATAGGATTGACAATTAATTTCGACTCTTGACAGTAAGACCATTTAACAACACTAGTGGCTGCACCTGAGTCAATCAAGGCTCTTAGAGTTCTTGCCCCCTTTTCTTGTCCTATTTCTAAGGAAATAAAAGGACGTCGGTCAATTATCCTATGAGAGCTGATATCTGAAACTTCACGCATGGCCACATGATATCCTTGATCTGCATATGCATCTGTCTGAGGTTGCTCTCTACCCTGTCTTCTCAACTTCATTCTCCGGATGCGTTCTAAAGCTTCTGCTTGTGCCTCTTCTCGAATTCGCTTTTCTTCTTCTTTGCGTTTCTTAGCAGTATTGAGTCGGCTTAGCATTTCCTCTGTGAGAGGTTCCTGATATAACTTGACCCTGCATCCGCTTATGTAGCTCGGGAGAACGTCACCTTCTAATGTGGCTAGTTGTACTGCTCCACTTGTTGAGATTCTATTAATGATCATGGGTCCGTAGCCTCTTTTCTCTAGTTTTCTCGCGTGTTGTTTCAAAGTGTAGACTAGTACTAGGTCGCCTGCCTTCAAACCTTTATCCTTAACGTTGTCGGCGCGAAAGCGACGGTCGGTGGATCAGGGCGACCGCCAAAGAATACGGCACACGCGGGGTGTCTTAGAGCAAACTCAGGCATAGATGTGCAGTTCCACAAATGTATTCGATCGAATCATACCAAGATCATTTCATCATCAAGTTCTTAGAAAGGTAAAACATAATGCTCATGGTATGGAAAGAAACAAAAGCATAGTTAAACACATTTAGAGTAAGAGAATTTCAATATTTTATTTATATATACATGTCAAGAAATGGACGCATCAGAATAAGCACATCAAATAATATAACATCAATAACATTTTATGTTACTTGATAGAAATATGTATATGAAAAATCAACAATCAACAAATCATCGTTGAAGTTAGGCCAATAGCTACAGATTAAACACAAGTTCTAATCATATGTCCTTAATAATTCTTTACTTGAGAGTTCTCTTGACCAAGAGAAAAAAAAAAAAAAAAAAAAAAAAAAACGTAGATTATGAATGCTAACACGATGAATTTAATTCATGGTGAAGTCTATGAGTGAGTAGGCAACAGGTTTCAGTCGAGGTTTTAACTGATCTCAAAATAATCATAGAACAGAACTAAACATATGACTCAATGAACAAAACTGCTTACGATTTATTGGTTTGCTTCAACATTTGCTAACAAAGCGATCATCTTGTTAGCCTATTATAATCTCAAAAAAAAACCCCAAATACAAACAATGTTTCACCTATGATTACATAAAAACTTAGAACCTTGCGCATCTTGTTAAAGCATTTAGAATGAAAGTAAAATCGAAACAGAGTATTAAGCGGATGAAGTAGAAGCGCGAAACAAATAGATGTTCGTAGTGTGAAAAGATGAATTAAAGTAAAGTCCAATGACAATCAGACTTAACTGTATTTAGCATCATCAGAAGATGAGTTCTCATTCCGTATCTCAGGCGTCTTTCAGATTTTTTTATAAATGAAGTTGATAGAATTGATATCAATTAAAAATCAGAAAATTATGATTCATAGACAACGTTTTTATCACTAGAAACAATGGCTTCATTTCGCGGCAATTGTAATTAGATGCAGAACCTTTTGCATGAAGAACTGAACAAAAGAAAAGCAACGATTGAAGGTGCAAATAAATAACTATTCGCGTCAGTACAAGAGATGTTTTGCAGATGAACAGAAATATTGTGATGATTTTTAATTCTTCAAAATAGATTGTGATCAACGGCTCTGCGTATTGGCAATATTAATGCTGCAGCGGAGTAAATATACTTAAAACAGATTAGTAGTTGATGTACTGCGAAAATCAAATTAAGAGACCTGATCTCGGAGCTTCTGTCGTTGAGCGATCAACATCTACTAGTTGTTGTCGACAGTCATGTTCTGATGGAGATTAGAGACTAGAATAGAACATCATTAGAGGATCATTAGAGGAGAGAGCACCATCAGAAGTTCCATAGGAAACATAACATAATCACAGATGATGACTTAAGAATCAGAGCATCAGAAACGCCAATACAAAGGAAAAACAATGCTGTAATGAGAAACTTGATGACGTATGGACGACGCTGTCGCAGCATGGTAGATATATCATTTTCTTCATTCGGTCCAAGGTTCCTGATTCCAAGCTTGCTTGTGGGTGTAACTCCACCCGATGCAGCAGCTCCACCTCAATGGATGTAGTTGATGACGTTAGTGCTCATCCGAAGCAAAGCCGCTAGCTTTCTCCAATGATCAGGAAGCCGATCAAAGCTCCTCTCCTTTCCAGATGTGCTGAGTCTTTTGCTTCTCCATAGAGCTCGTCAGGTTATTGTTCCTTCGTCTTTCTGCAGCACTCTCCTCGTGTTTCTTCCTGAGTGAACCCTTTGCGCACAACACTTCCAGAGCAACATCGTGGATTGCGTCCTCCCTAATCTAACGCAGCTGGTTCTAGCCGAAGAAGACCCCTTTCCTGGCGCCTTCCCAAAGTTTTTATGCGTCCCTCTATTTTCCAGCAGCTCCAATCCTTCCTTTCGGGCCGATCTCTCTCTCTTTTTCTTCTTTTAATAACGGCCGTCCTTTTTTTTGTACCGCCAACCTCCTTGCATGCGTGCCCCTTTTTCTATGCCGATCCTTCTCCTTACTTGCATGTACTTGTGGTCCATCACAAACTCTAATAAAGATCTCTAATTTTTCCGAATCATATGATTGAAACTATATGAATTGGTAAAGAATCAATTCGTGTCCTTTTCTATCATTCGTATCATACTGGCTCAGATCTTCATCACTCCCTTGAATTCCACAAGGTGAAAAACCAAGATAATAATCCAAGACTTTGATCAAGACATACGAGTAGAGATGAATATCTCTACGACATTCACCCCCACCAAACCTGTGCATCCTCCGGATGCGCCAAATAACTTGAGAATAAACCTGTTTTCTGTTTCATGATAAAAGTCAATTTCATAGCATAATATGTGCATGGGTTTTAAAATCACAGTGCCTTATGCACGGCTGCGTAATTAGCCCTATGTATATGCACACTTTGAAAATGCATGTATAAAATTAATGGTGCAATCAATAAGAAAAATAGCTTCTGAAGACGAGGTTGGTGCACTTGCTCTCATACATAGCAATGTGATTATACATTCATCCTTACAGTCACTCGTATGTGCATGGGTATAGATCAGATCGTGCCAAAATGCATGGTCATGTAGTGTGACCCTAATACATGCATACTTTATGTGCATTTTCAAAATTATGGTGCATAAGGGATAAGAGCTTGTGATGAAGAGGTTTTTATCTCCTAAACTTAGAATTTGCTCGCAGATTTCATCATGCATTTTACAATCGAGATAGGTGCAAATGGACGTGCATCTAAGGGAAAAATTCAACATGTGTTCATACATAATTTGATGCATACTTTAAATGCAAAGTGAAACAAAATGGTGCAAAAATGGAACTAAAAGTTATTTATAATCTATTCTTGATGAAAATCTTGGTTCATCAATCAGCTCCCAATCTTCATGCTAATCCTGTAAAATAAATCAACACGAAAAACTTGTGAGCAACATAATTATTAGCAGACTTATACAAAAGGTAGCAATCCAAGATAATACTTCTCGATAGTCCATCTCTAAAAACCAAAGCAATATTAAGTCAAACTTGGTAGCTTTCATGATATTCCACTGAAATATTAAATCCTCCATTCTTGCTTGACCTGCATCAAAGCACTCAAAAATTTGATTAGAAAAACCAATATTAACATCATTAAGACAAAACAAGTGTTCATTTATATTGAAACCCTTCAATTCATATTTTTCAAATATATAAATATCATTGTTTATAATTTTCTCATATTGTTCTTCCTTATATGGAGAATCAAGATGAGTAATAAGTTTAGGAGAAGCTATTGTGATGAGTGGGATCTCTTTACCACTTACATCACTCACTTCTTCAATGAATAATTTGGTATGACTTTTAGAAGAATCAAACAAAGGTTTCTCATGTTCACACTCATGTTTGTTCAATGTTTTGTGTTCTGAAATTGTAATTTGGTTTTCATCATTCATCATTGGTGTAGCATCATCTAATTCATTGTTTGTAATTTCAAATTTGTTTTCTTCATTTATCTTTTGAGAAGTACAATCTAAATTGTTGCTTTTAGAAAGAGGAAAATATTTGAGGTTTTGGCGTTCATATCTAAGAGCAAGTCGATGAACTTGCTTTTGGACATATGTCCAATCACTGGTCAGGCCATTTGAGGTATTGTTTTCTTCTAAAAGAGGCTCTAGGTCTTTTCGCATTGAGTAATCAAGGATAGTTAAAAAATTTATAACTTTATAAGGCTCTAGATAAATTTGTTCTTTCTCAGGTAAGTCGCTAAACTGTTCTTCAAACTCTTGAAAACCCTCAATTAAGTTCTCTTTTGGTTTAGATGTATTTACCCAAGCTTGAAACGTTTCATGATTTCTTTTTGTTGAATCCTCGAAACAAAATTCTTGTCGCAATTGGGTCTTAAAAATATTCCAAGGTATAGTGGACGAGCCCAACCTAAGGCTTATTCTATCTCGGGTATCTCCATTTGATATACGCCTAAAGGTGGAAACCCAACTATCCCTAGGTATGCCATATTGATAGGCTAAATGTTCATACTCCTTGAGATACCTAGTAACATCTTTACCACAAAACTCTTTCTTCTCTATTTTGAGGTCATCAATCAATTTCCATACTCTTTTTTCTATTAGGTAAGGGTCCATTATGAAAGCTCTATTTGTTGATCATTCAAAACTATGTCACAAGGTATATATATACTAGACACATATTTTTTGTATCAGACGTCCCTGAGCTGCTATGCCGCTTTTTCACGTCGGGTTCACCAAATGTCGGCGCGAAAGCGACGGTCGGTGGATCAGGGCGACCGCCAAAGAATACGGCACACGCGGGGTGTCTTAGAGCAAACTCAGGCATAGATGTGCAGTTCCACAAATGTATTCGATCGAATCATACCAAGATCATTTCATCATCAAGTTCTTAGAAAGGTAAAACATAATGCTCATGGTATGGAAAGAAACAAAAGCATAGTTAAACACATTTAGAGTAAGAGAATTTCAATATTTTATTTATATATACATGTCAAGAAATGGACGCATCAGAATAAGCACATCAAATAATATAACATCAATAACATTTTATGTTACTTGATAGAAATATGTATATGAAAAATCAACAATCAACAAATCATCGTTGAAGTTAGGCCAATAGCTACAGATTAAACACAAGTTCTAATCATATGTCCTTAATAATTCTTTACTTGAGAGTTCTCTTGACCAAGAGAAAAAAAAAAAAAAAAAAAAAAACGTAGATTATGAATGCTAACACGATGAATTTAATTCATGGTGAAGTCTATGAGTGAGTAGGCAACAGGTTTCAGTCGAGGTTTTAACTGATCTCAAAATAATCATAGAACAGAACTAAACATATGACTCAATGAACAAAACTGCTTACGATTTATTGGTTTGCTTCAACATTTGCTAACAAAGCGATCATCTTGTTAGCCTATTATAATCTCAAAAAAAAACCCCAAATACAAACAATGTTTCACCTATGATTACATAAAAACTTAGAACCTTGCGCATCTTGTTAAAGCATTTAGAATGAAAGTAAAATCGAAACAGAGTATTAAGCGGATGAAGTAGAAGCGCGAAACAAATAGATGTTCGTAGTGTGAAAAGATGAATTAAAGTAAAGTCCAATGACAATCAGACTTAACTGTATTTAGCATCATCAGAAGATGAGTTCTCATTCCGTATCTCAGGCGTCTTTCAGATTTTTTTATAAATGAAGTTGATAGAATTGATATCAATTAAAAATCAGAAAATTATGATTCATAGACAACGTTTTTATCACTAGAAACAATGGCTTCATTTCGCGGCAATTGTAATTAGATGCAGAACCTTTTGCATGAAGAACTGAACAAAAGAAAAGCAACGATTGAAGGTGCAAATAAATAACTATTCGCGTCAGTACAAGAGATGTTTTGCAGATGAACAGAAATATTGTGATGATTTTTAATTCTTCAAAATAGATTGTGATCAACGGCTCTGCGTATTGGCAATATTAATGCTGCAGCGGAGTAAATATACTTAAAACAGATTAGTAGTTGATGTACTGCGAAAATCAAACTAAGAGACCTGATCTCGGAGCTTCTGTCGTTGAGCGATCAACATCTACTAGTTGTTGTCGACAATCATGTTCTGATGGAGATTAGAGACTAGAATAGAACATCATTAGAGGATCATTAGAGGAGAGAGCACCATCAGAAGTTCCATAGGAAACATAACATAATCACAGATGATGACTTAAGAATCAGAGCATCAGAAACGCCAATACAAAGGAAAAACAATGCTGTAATGAGAAACTTGATGACGTATGGACGACGCTGTCACAGCATGGTAGATATATCATTTTCTTCATTCGGTCCAAGGTTCCTGATTCCAAGCTTGCTTGTGGGTGTAACTCCACCCGATGCAGCAGCTCCACCTCAATGGATGTAGTTGACGACGTTAGTGCTCATCCGAAGCAAAGCCGCTAGCTTTCTCCGATGATCAGGAAGCTGATCAAAGCTCCTCTCCTTTCCAGATGTGCTGAGTCTTTTGCTTCTCCATAGAGCTCGTCAGGTTATTGTTCCTTCGTCTTTCTGCAGCACTCTCCTCGTGTTTCTTCCTGAGTGAACCCTTTGCGCACAACACTTCCAGAGCAACGTCGTGGATTGCGTCCTCCCTAATTCAACGCAGCTGGTTCTAGCCGAAGAAGACCCCTTTCCTGGCGCCTTCCCAAAGTTTTTATGCGTCCCTCTATTTTCCAGCAGCTCCAATCCTTCCTTTCGGGCCGATCTCTCTCTCTTTTTCTTCTTTTAATAACGGCCGTCCTTTTTTTTGTACCGCCAACCTCCTTGCATGCGTGCCCCTTTTTCTATGCCGATCCTTCTCCTTACTTGCATGTACTTGTGGTCCATCACAAACTCTAATAAAGATCTCTAATTTTTCCGAATCATATGATTGAAACTATATGAATTGGTAAAGAATCAATTCGTGTCCTTTTCTATCATTCGTATCATACTGGCTCAGATCTTCATCACTCCCTTGAATTCCACAAGGTGAAAAACCAAGATAATAATCCAAGACTTTGATCAAGACATACGAGTAGAGATGAATATCTCTACGACAACGTGGGCGTCAAAATATGCCTTCTGTCGTTTCTTAGCTGCATATATCCCTGCAGCTGCCCTTAGTCTTGTTTCTCCTAATCGTTCAAGGTCAAAAAGTCTAGAGGATAGTTCATGATCCGTCCATTCGTGTTCTTGTGCTACTTTCAATGTAGGTATCAAAAAGTCCATCGGTAGCACTGCGTTTTGGCCAAATACCATCTGAAAGGGTGTGGCTTGAAGTACCATTTTATAGGCCACTCGGTATGCCCAAACAGCATGGTGTAGCTGTTTGTCCCAATCAGAGCGTTTATTATTCACTAATTTCGTCAGTACATTGCACAGAATCTTGTTTGTGCTTTCAGCCTGGCCATTTGCTTGAGGGTGGTAGGGGGCAGACTTTTTATGTACTACCAAGAATTCTTGGAGTAGATTTTCAATCACTTTGTTCAAGAAGTGAGTGCCTCTATCACTGACTAGCTCTATAGGTAACCCGTATCTTGTGAATACATTCTCAAACAAGAATTTAGTAGTTGTTTGAGCATCGTTCTTCGTTGTGGCTTTTACCTCTACCCACTTTGTTAGATAGTCTGTCGCAACAATGATATATTCTGCATGGGAACCCTTAGCTGGGGGATTAATAGGACCGACGAAGTCTATTCCCCACTTAGAGAATGCACGTCCACCCATCATAGGTTTCAGTGGCATCTCATCTTTACGTATAGGATATTGAGTTCTCTGACAGACATCACATCGTTTCACATAGGTATGTGCATCCATGTGAAGGTTCGGCCACCAGAAGCCCGCAAATAGTATTGCCTTGATCACCCGATGTGGTCCAAAGTGTCCTCCTGCTACACCTTGGTGAGCAGTGTCCAAGATCTTGAGATATTCACTCTCATGGACACATAGTCTCAGGTAACCGTCTTTACCACGTTTGTATAGATTATCACCAATAAGTGAGTAATCCTGGGCTTCTTGTTCTAAACTCCTTTTCCTAGCAAGAGTCATGTCTAGAGGGAATGTTTTCGTCCTCAGAAAGGATACTAGTGGTTCACTCCAATCCGGCACTATGGACACTTGATAAAGAGTGGCATGTTCCACAGGTGGTTTAGTGCAGCAGATTGGGCATTTCTTGCACAACTTTTGGACATCGGCTTCCATAGTCGGCCAATGCACCCCGAGTCTCCTTAGTGTCTGTAGGGTTCGTTGCTTTGAGAAGTGTTGTGCTAATGCACCTACATGTGCTATTTGCAACCATTTAGCGTACTCATCCTCTTCCACACAAAAAGCCAAGATCTCTTGATCCGTGTGCTTGTACATACTTCCCGCCATGATGTGGTACTTCTGGGCTTTTACAACCTCCCTATCGTGTGTGGCTATTACTGGGTGGTTAGGCCCATATGTCAATACTGGCACTAATGGCTTAGCCCACTACGGCACCACTTCCAAATTAAACAAGTAAGCATCAGGAAGGTCATCTGACACTCCTTGTGGAGCTTCTCCAGATGTGAGCCTAGAGAGATGGTCTGCTCTCAAATGAGTCCTCCCTTTTCTCACCACTACCTCAAAGTCATATTCCATTAGTAAGAGAAACCATCTTACTAATCTACCTGTATTGCATGGTTTGTTTACCAAGTACGACAATGCCTGATGGTCAGTAAAAAATTTAAACTTATTTGCAAGCAAATAATGTCTAAACTTTTTAACTGCATATACCATGCCTAATCCTTCTCTCTCCGTAGTGGTATAATTTCGTTCAGCTGCATTCAATTGTCTACTAGCATAGGCAATTGGAAGATCCATATTACCTTCACCAGTAGGTTGAGCAAGCACACATCCAATGGCATAACTGGATGCATCCACATGAACATGGAAAGGCTTATTCCAATCTGGCGTGGTCAAGATTGGTGCTGAACATAACCTTCGTTTAAGCTCCTGGAAGGAATTCTCACATTCATCAGTCCACTCAAAGTTAGTCAGAAGTCCGTACATGGGCTTTGCAATGACAGCATACATGTGAATGAACCGGCGGTAGTAACCACAATGCCCCATGAAAGCCTATACTTCCTTGACATTCTTTGGCCTAGGTAACTCGGCTATGGCTCTCACTTTCTCTTCATCAGTGGATATGCCATTCTTTGACACTATGTGTCCTAGAATCTTGCCTTGCTTGACCATAAAAACGCACTTTTCTGGGTTCAGGCAGACTTGATATTCTCTACATTTGTCAAAAATTTGTCTGAGTTCAGGGATATGAGTTTGTCTAATGTTGGAATGAGCACAAATATCATCAACATAGACTTCTAAATTCTTCCTCAGGAACTCCTTAAATACATGGCACATCAGCCTCTGGAAGGTTGTTGGTGCATTGGTAAGCCCAAATGGCATTACTCTAAAGGCAAAAATGCCCCATTCAGTGGCAAATGCCGTCTTATGCTGATCTTCTGGCGCTATGGCTACTTGATTGTAGCCCGAAAATCCATCGAGGAAGCTGTACACTTCTTTGCCTGCTACTCTTTCTAAAAGATGCTCTGTGATAGGAAGCGGATAGTTATCTCGAATTGTGGCTGCATTAACCTTCTTCAAGTTAATGCGCACACGTAGCTTTCCATTTTTCTTGGGCACCACTACAATGGGGGATACCCACTCAGTGTGCTCAATTTCATAGATGAATCCAGCTTCGACCAGTCTATCTATCTCCTCTTTGATCTTAGTAGCATAATTATCATTGTATGTGTAGGGCTTCTGCTTCGAGGGTCTAGCGTCTGAGGTCATGGGGATTGTATGTGAACATATATCAGGGTCTACCCCTTTTAAGTCCTTATAGCTCCAAGCAAATACATCTCGGTATTCTCTTAGCAAGGCTATTAGCTCTTGTTCTTCCTCTCCTGTCAGGTCATGGCCTATGTACGTGCATCTTTCTTCTCCCTCTTCGATGGCTACAACCACTTTCTTCGTGGTTTCTTTGTTATCATAGGCCTCCCCTGATTGCGCCTCTCGTTTAGGCATTCTGATCATGACTCTCCTGTCATCTATCTCATATTTCTTAAGATTTTCCGGGACCTCAAACAAAGATTCTTCCTCTTCTTGTGTGACTTCTCTCTTCTTTCTTTTCTTTCCTTCTTCCTTAGGAGTTACATGCGTGGCTAGCCTTACATCATTTGTAAGCTCTCCATGCCTCTGGGGTTGAAATTCAACTTCATAGAAGTATTCTTCATCTGATGCAAAAGGTGCGTCCATAATGATCGACTCTAGATCGGAGTCACTTGCCTCCTCAATTGCATTAGGGCTAGGTTCGCACTCTTCTAATACTGCCTCTCCCATGATTGGCTCTATGGAAAAAACTGAAATGTCATAGCCATCCTCATCACAGTGGGGTGTCCATTGTTCCTCATTGATGGCTACATCCATTGTTGCTAGGATTTCTGCCCAGCCGTGGGGTTCAAATTCTTCGTCAGGAAATACTACAGGTGCATAGGCTCGGTCTTGAATGGGTCTATGTGTTTCTTTTGCACCTATATCTCTGGCCTTTTCTCTTTTGTCCTCTTCTACTGCCACTTTGCACATCCATAAGTGGGTGTCTTCATGCATCCATGAGGATCCTGATCCTATGGAATGCACAGATTCCGTATCATCTTTGGCTCTATGGATGGGATTCCAATGGATAGGGGGAACATCTCTATGAGAGTAATCTTTGAGATTCACTTTGGTCGTAACACCTAAGTGTTGCAGGTACAAAGAATTGGTTCCCCAATCCTGTACCACTTGCAACTGCCGCATAAAAGGTTGTCCCAAGATCATTTCATAGGCATGGTTCTTGCTAAAATCACATATAGCAAATGTATGCTCGAACTCGACACCACAGGTGGTGAGAGTTATTCCTTCTAGCAATCCTAAGGGCCTTTCAATATGCCCATCGGCCATTTGCAATTTCATTCTTGTTGGCCTGAGTGCTGGCTTGCCCCAACGCTTCCATAGGGAAGTGGTGGCAATTGCAACTCTTGCACCTGAGTCCAAAATTGCCTTGGTGGTGTACGCCTGGTAGGTAATGGGAAGATAGGTGTTCCCTTCTTCACCTTCACACATGTCTCCTATCTTGTCCAAGGGTATTTCAGGCATTGTTCTATGAGATCCTACTTGGGAGCGCGATTTTGCTATGTCTGGCACTTGTTTGGCTACATGTTTCCATAATTCAGGTCTAACCTTGAGTAGCTCTTCTAACTTGAGATGGCACTGCACTTTAGTGTTTTTCACTACCTTTGTGTTCCTAGGTAAGACTCAGTCCTCATTTCGTACCATGACCGTGGGTGCTCTCATACAAGTAGACTTAGCTTCCCATGGGCCTGTGAAGTGGGGTAATTCTTGTAGAGAGTTAGACTCAAAGACTAGTCTTTCCTGAGAGTGGGTGCTCTCCTGCTCCCCATAAATGGATGGGATGTCTTGTGGGAATTGGTCGTGTGCATCATTCACCAGTTCAATGGGAGGAGGCACTTCACTTTCTTTAGCCCATTTGTCTTCTTGAATCTCTCGTAGGAATTCTGGTGTGAATCGATTCATAGAAGATGATGTGTCTGGCTCTGTAGAGTTAGGCACATATGCTTCCTGGGCAGGAAGACCTGCTCTTTCACTTGCCTTGTCCTTATGTTGAGAGGCGGGTTCCTTTTCTGATTGTGCAATTAGCTTCTCTATTCTTTCTAACAATCCATCAAAGTGCAATTGTGTCTTCGCTGAACTAGAGATGTTAAATAGGCGACTGGCTTCAAACATGGTCTGAGCCAATTCCACCATCTTAGCACAAATTTTGGTTCGTTCTAGCTCTAGTTCTGCTCTAGGGTAACACTTTTCATGATCAGTTACGTTTGGCCCTTCTTGGATTCTGGCCTGATATGCTTTAAGCATCATATTAAGGTCCTCGAGAGTGGGATCTGCTAGGACTGATCCTACTCTAGGGGGTGGTGGAATTAGGTGAGGCGGGTTGGAAGGTGGCGGGTCGAATGGATTTTGGAATGGTGGAGGTGGGGTAGTGTGAGAGGGAGTTTGAGATGTGAGTTCAGTTATCCTGGCCTTTGTTTCTCTGAGGCTTTCCTCGAGTTCACTCATCTTTTTTGCCCATTGTCTTTTCATTCTTGCACGACTATCTTTCCAAGCTCTGGTCCTTTTCTTTGTCATGCTCTCTGTTTCACTAACATCTGGGCTCTTTTCTTGGCCTACACCTGGGTTCTGCTGTAAGGCTTGGGCTCTAGTGATTACTTGTACTGGTGCAGTGGAAGTCACACTCCCTGTGGAGTCTACCACTAACCCAATAACGTTAATAGGAGTGATTTTTGGCATATTATTAGGATTCTTAGGACAGTCTTGTAAGAGATGCTCCTTCCCACAATCTTGGCAAAAGCCTTGAATTGTCACTGACTAGGGTTGTGTAGGTGGAGGTAAGGGACAATCACGGATGAGGTGATCTCCCTGACATCTGTAGCACGGTCCTCTAGGAAATGGGGGTCTTACCTGCCTCAGTTGAGGTCTAGGGTTGGGGTTTGCATACATGACGTTAGTGTAATCAGACTCCCAACTAGGTTCATTTGGCTCTTCACTATAGTAGGACTCCCCATGTTCAGGAGACTGCATGTAGTAAGCCTGGGGGCTATCAACATGTGTAGAATCAAAGCTATGATCGCTCGGGTCACTTTTTGAAAGCAGTGGTGTTACTGGCACTATAGCTCTATTCAAGTTTTCCTCAGCCGTTGTATACTTTACAGGAATCACATTAGCTGGGTTTGGGGGTTGTTGAGCAAGTACTGGCTGGGGTCTCAGTTGGGCCTGATATTGCGGTTGGTAATTTTGAGGCCTAGTATACTGTTGTGGTGGGTACTGACTCTGGTATCTGCCTTGTTGAGGGTATGGCTGAGGGTACGCCTGTCTAACGGTTTGCTTATTGTAGGGGCAATCTTGTGCGGTGTGATTGGTGTACCTTCGTTCTATGGTGCAGTACTGGCTACTAGGATTTACTTGGGGTTGAGCCATAATGGGACATACATTCGCCAGGTGGTCACCACCGCAAGTATAGCACCTTTTGACTGGGGCGAATCTAGGAATTTGTTTACTAGAGACGCCTAGTTTTTGAGCTACTTTCTCCGCAAGCTCCTCAATTGATGTGGATTGCGTGGAAGAGAGGCTAGAGGCACTATCTGAGTCCTTATAGATTTTGGAAAGCTCTAGTTCTTCCCCTAGGTTATCCTCGATGTCAATGCACATGTGTACGCACTCTTCTATGGTCTTAGGGTCCTTCAAGTACACATATGATCTTAATTTGGTACTTACCAGTCCATCCAAGAATAAAGCCACTTGCTTAGCTGGTGTGGGTAGCTCCGAAACAGGGCATCTTTCTAAGTATTGCCTAAATCTTCTTCCTGCAAGTCTCACGGTTTCATGAGGGGTTTGCTTAAAGCTGTGAATCAGCGAAGAAGTGTTATGCCTTATGCCACTCTTAGAGAATTCAATAATGAACGCCTCTAGGAGTTGGTCTATGCTCCTGAATTGTCTCTCATTCAATGGTTGAAACCACGTAAGGGCTGTGTTCCTAAGGGTTAGACCAAAGGCATTGTACTGCGTGAACAGGTCTTCAACTTGTTCAGCTCTCAAGACTTGCCTAAACTCCGCCACATGATCATATGGATCTCTAGTGCCATCGAAGTAGTTCTTCATGGACTTAACTAGCTGAGTCGGTCTCAAAATCCTTGTGTGCTCTCTAGGTCGTGGTAGAGGGAACTCATCCGCATTTCTTTGGTTCCTAGGAGCTCTAAGTACCTCAGGTTCTACTCTATTTGTTTCCATCCTCATTCGTTCTCTGCCCCCTGGGTTGGCAAAGCTTACTTCTGGCCTATCTCTACTTCTGTCTCGTTGAGTTCCATGAGCTTGGGATGTTCCAGCTCCAGGGTGACCATAGGACACATTAGATCTCGGTTGGGGGAAAATAAATTCTCCCTTCCAAGTGTAAGCATGCCTATCATTCTTTGTCACCACAAAGATCCTCTTTGAAGCATGATCTAAGTAGGTCACTCTGCCTGGGCTATCAGGATCCTTAAACTCATAGATCATGATTGTTCCTATATTGATCCGTCGATCAGATTTATACCTCCAAAAGGCTTCGTCAGTTTCTCGGTTCCGAAGCAGATCTATGCTCTTGTTGTCCTGGGGAACCCATTCTGGTGTGATAATCCTAGTGAGAACAGATTTGCCTCGGGGGGTCCTCGGTTCTACACCCATGTTTCCCTGCTCTAGGTCACCTAAGTCCGATTCTGGGACTACATTCCCAAATTCATCAGTCCTTTTTGGATGACTGGTGACTACATATATTGTCCCTTCCTTGTCCAAGTACGCTCCGTTTTCAAACTTGACAGCTGGGTCCTCTAGTCCAATGGATTGATCAGGATTCTTAATCTGTACCACAGATCTTCCTAGGCCGTCCTCATAGATGCTAGCACCCAATCGATTGGTCCTAAGGTATTCCAACTGCGTTTTATATGGGCCTTCTACCCTGTGCAAGTATGGCACTCCTGAACTTCCCGTAGGTCTGTCCATGCCTTGAGACATCTCTGATTCACTAGTATCAAAGCTAGGGTAGTATGGGTGATGGCTCAACTGCTGGGCCCAAGACCTAGCAGTGTGGTTAACACTAGCCTCAGAAGACCTAAGACTTTGTCTCTCTCTCCCTAGATGTCGCCCTGATCTAAGGCTCATAAGCCTAATTGAATAACCCAAATTTGCCCATGTACAACCTCGTTGCGGAGTCCTTTTGTATCAGTTACTTGATTCTTTTTAGTTGATTACCGTGTTAACATTCTTGTCTGATATCACATTGTAAGGTATATTTGAGTGTAGTTCCGCACTTAAAGTTGATCGTTCCACGTTAAGTTCTTTCCCCTTAAAGTTCTCGACAGTACAAAGATTATGTCCTTAGCTTGAACTTGAAAGTTTAGGTATTCTTCAACTTGATAATTGCCTATCGTCGCCCTGACTTACTCCTACCTCTAGTCGTTCTTAGCCTAAGCTAGGAATTGACGAAGGGGAGTTGAGAATATTCCGACCTTTCTTGCTAATCCTTGTTCTTTAGTGCTCGAGAAGTTGATTCTCAAGCTTGCACAAAGCCCTTGCTTGGTCGCTCTCAATTGCTTCTCAATAGACCTGCATCAGTCCCAAGATTAGCTCCAGACTTAAATTCAAATGACAGACTAGACCACTTTCATGCATGTAACTCACCGACCAAATTATCTCTTGCCTTTATGAAAAACAATCCCAAGGATCCCTCAGTTTTCCTACCTCGGGTATGGCTAACTTCAAAAAAACCCTATCTAATAATCCTGGTCTTAATTTTCACATAACTAGTGGAAGTTTCGGTTGTACTTCTCACGAGCTTTCCAACAAAACAAGAATCACAGCAATTGGATTTCGTATGAGGAAGTTATGTCCGATCAGGGTTTAGGTGCTAAAACAGGGTTCAAAACAGTTTACTCAGGCAGACAGGAATTCTTGAATTACTCGGGTTGCGGCCTCACAATGCAATGCTATACCCTTAAAAGTTCCCCAAAAATTAGACCACTATTTTTTTGCCCTTAAAAATTGGCCAAATTTGCCCTTCTATCGCGTTCGCAAGTTCTGTCAGTCGCGATTGACAGGTCAATCGCGATTGATGTGTCGATCGCGATTGACAGGTCCGTCATGGCTGTCAGTCGCGATTGATTGGTCAATCGCGATTGACACGTGGCTCGAAAGTCAATCAGTCGTGGTCAAAGGGTCATTGACTCTGTCAGTCGCGATTGATGGGTCGATCGCGATTGACAGATTGGTCGCGAGGTCTGTCCGTCATGGTCAATCGGTCGTTGACTCTGTCGGTCGCGATTGACAGAGCCGTAGTGGGCTGTCAGTCGCGATTGACTGGTCGATCGCGATCGATGGCTCGATCACGATTGACACGTGTCACGCGTAGGATCTGTCCGTCGTGGTCAATCGGTCGTTGACTCTGTCGGTCGCGATTGACAGAGCCGTCGTGGGCTGTCAGTCGCGATTGACTGGTCGATCGCGATTGATAGGTCTGTCCGTCGTGGTTTGTCGATCGCGATTGACAGAGCGATCACGATTGACAAAAATCTGATGAATTTCAAAAATCTAAACACAGTTTTGGGAAGCTCTAGGCCTGTAGATCATGGTTTTGTACTTTGTTTGGCAAATGGAGCATTTTTTCTGTCAGTTGCGATTGACAGAGGTCGGCGACACAGAGACAGTTGCCAAGATTTCCGTACCTGTGCGAAGTGCTGGGAAGGATGATGCAGCATGTACCTGCAAGACAGCTCAAGAAACATGCAAAAACTGCACACACAATATCGCTCTCTCGCTCTCTCTCACAAGTGAAATGAGGGAAATGGAAGGAGGAAGGAGATATAGTAAAAAAACTGAAATTTTTGTGATGATGGAGATGGAGGTGGGAGATGGTGATGATGATGATGGTGATGAAAAAAAACAAAAAGAAATAGATAAAAGTGAAGAAAATACCTATAACTACAACGCTTCAACTATACGTCTTACCATCACACGCTCGTCCTCAAAGCTCGATCCCCGGCAACGGCGCCAAAATTTGGTGTAGCTCAGTGATGAGTAGCACCTCCTTTAATGTCAATCCGGGAAGACGTGAGGATGGTATGAAGACCTCGAGCAAGTGAAGGCACAAGTGCGTGAGTGAGAAGCACACTAACATGCACACACCTACACACACACGCGCACACACAGTAAGACAAAGAGTGAGAAGCAATGGAGTTCTTAGATTACTTTCAAAAAGCTCTTACAAGTTCAAAACTATTACAAGCTAACCCCAAAAATGAGCTCTCTAGCTCTATTTATAGTTTATGACTAGGTTTTGGCCATGTCCAGACCTAGTGTCCGGCCTAGTTAAAAATTAGGTTCCAGGGCCAATTTGAGGGCTTAAACGGAGTCTAAAATACAAAAATTGATATGTAGGCACTTCTAAGGCTCCTCAAGCTCAAGGACTCCTTGGCTTGCACAAAATGGAGCTACAAAAATACGAAATGGTATTTACAATGGTTTTTAGTGATTAGAATCACTATTTGTGTAGAGATTTTCTCTGCGATTTGTCGTACACATCTTTGAGCTCCCTACTTGCTCTTTCTTCTTGTGTGCTCCACTCCTTGATGTCTGAAAAATTTAGATGGCCTACTTGCCTGATCTTCTTTGGCTACTGTGTCTGCTTGTGCTATCTCTTCGTTCCGACCCTCTTTGTCTTGTGGCTCCTTCGGTTCCCTGACTGCTGCCAACACACTTGCATAAACTCTTGTAGGTAAGGTTCAAACACTTATGTGCCACATAATTAAATGATGGTGGTCCATTCTTCAAACCAAAACTCATAACTGTGAACACGTAAGCACCAAATTCTGTAATAAATGCCATTTTATGCTTACCCTCTTCAATCACACTAATTTGATTGTACCCTGAAAACCCATCCAAGAAACTGTACATTTCGTGTCCTGCTACTGCGTCCAATACGGCATCACAAAATGACATAGAAAAAGGATCAGTAATTGTTGCCGCATTTAACTTTTTATAATCCACAAAAATTTCGAGTTTCTCATTCTTTTTGGGGACTACAAAAATAGGAGAAAGCCAAGTCACCTGATTAACAAGTTTAATAAATCCAATAGCCAATAGTTTATCAATTTCTTCTTTCACTTGTTTAGCAAAACTTGGATTCATCCTATACCACTGCTGCACAACCGGCACTGCATCCATCTTCAAATTAATCTGATGTTGATGCAAATCCGGATCTATGCCCTTTACCTGGAAATAATCCAACGCAAATACTTCTACATACTCTTTCAACAAAAAAATAAGATCCTCCATAAACTGATCATCGACTGCTTTACTGATTCTCACCATCTTAGGTTCAATTTCAGTCCCTAAATTGACTTCTTGAAGCTCTTCCTTCTTTACCCTTGCTGAACCTGCATACTTCTGGTCATATATCCGTCCAGCCATACTTATTACTTCTTTTTCCTGTTGTTCTAACTTCTACTGCACTGGAGTTGCCATACTTTTCTCAAACATCCTTTGTATTTGTACTCCTTCGACCTGTTCACCCAGAACTGGCCCATCTACTTTCTACACAATCGGATCATCCTTACTCAATACTCCTATGACATGAACCTCCAATACCGGTACTATCGTTGGATTTGCTTGCAAAATTTTTTCCTCTTCATCATCTTCTAACTCATCCGCCAAATTAATAGTCTGAGCCATAAGTGGTTTATCCTACACCGACATATTCCTTCTCCCTCGCATAGGGATTGTCACCTGCTTTTTACCTTTTATGATCATTACCACATTCAGACCCCAATCTTGCTTGACTTTAGCAACCCTGAACCAAGGTCTTCCTAACAACATTTCATATGGATAAGCTGACTCAGACATCCTAATGACCATAAAATTTACCATAAATGACATTCCAAAAATAATGATCTACTGCTGCTTCAGAATGCCAACAGGGTGAACTCGAATTTGATCTGCCATCTTCACTTGAAACGGTGCTGGAGCCAATGCCCCTTCTCCCATTTCTTTAAAAATATGCTCAGGTAATATATTCACCCCTGAGCCCCCATCAAGCAACACTTCATCAAATTGTATTTGCCCATACTGTACCTAAATTACTCGCACGACAAAATCTACATCCGTTGGATCAATGTTATTGGCTGATGTTGAAGGTACCGACCTAAGTGCTTCTTCAATAATTTCTCTCGAAACGCTAGTAACAAGGATAATAGTTGGTCTAAAGACAACTCTTATGGTGAGTTAATGATTACCTCAACCAATATTTATCAGCGTCTTGCTTGATTGGATTCTTGTTTTTGGTTGTTATTGAGGGTACCATGCCTGCATCCTGCTCTTCCTCGACTGGATCTATAAATTTCACATGTTTATGCTGCTCTTGCCGAACCTATTTTTGCACTTTGTCCCTAACCTATCGTTGTACTTGACAATTAATAGGACCTTTGTTCTTGGACCTTGTGACCACCAACACTTCCACTTCTTTTCCTTTCCCACACTACTTAAAATTACAGCACCACAAAGAGTCATGCTTTGCATTTACCATTTCCGATGTACTAGGAGCTGTCTCCTTTCGACACTCGGGTTTTGGTAACTCAATAACTATAGCATTAGCTTGAGCAACATGCTATCCCTGTTGTAGTTGTTGTCCCTGTTGATTAGGCTGATTATACCGAATTACTGGTATGCCCCTTTCTTCTCTATGTTTTACCCATAATGGATAATTGGGTTCTATCCAATGATCGGGCGCTAAACAATATCCACAAGGCATCACTCTTTGTGTTCGCTCCTGCTGATGACCTTGTTGGTTATATCCTTGCTCATTCCCCTGATCTCCCCATAGAGGTGTTGCTTGCTGGTGTCTCTGAAAATTGCCTCTCCCTTGCACAGGCATAGCCTGATTGGCTGCCACATCAGTATTATTCCTATTCTCTTGTCGTGAGCTTTGCCCTCTATTCTTGGGGTTTTACCAACATTGGTTTGTTGTATGTCCGTCTTTATCACAAATATCACAAAATCTCCTTTCTTTTGGAGCTACAATGGAATATCCATGTCTTTTTAACTTACTAATCCATGCTTCCTCTTTACTTTGCTTAGCCTTATGCTTGCAATGGTTGCTCCCTACTACTTCTTCATCTTGGGTATCAGAGTCAGAATCAATTGAACCTTTGTCTTACTCCAATTTTGAATCAGAGTCAGCCTCTGAACTGGAATCAAAATGTCTCTTTTTAGCCCATCCAAATCTTCTTTCCACGCGTGCAACTGCTAACACTAATACATCAAAGCCATTCACAATATCCACACTTGCAACTACATGTCTAATGGTACTTCGTAATCCTTTTAGAAAATAACATGCCAACATCTCGTTAGTAGGTATTTCATTACCTTGCAATCGTTCCATTAAGGTTCTGAATTTCTGAGCATAATCTTCCACTAACATGGTTTTTTGCCTAATAGCTCTCAATTTTCGTAACACATCGAAAGGAGTATTCTCTTTTCTAAATCGTTGCAAAAATGCTATTTTTCATGCGTCATATGTAGCAAAATGAGCAATACCATATTGACTGAAGCAACTCATTGCTCGTCCTTCAACGTGGTAGCAAATTGCTGAAGTTTAATGTCATCACCATATATAGCTGGGTATCCATTAGCTGTCCATTTTATCTCAAATTGAGCCACATGGCAATCAGCATCTTCTTTAGAGCCTTCTCTGAAATGAGCTTCTTTGACTTTGGGATTGGGATGTGGTTGCGCCATTGGTTGTGGTTGAGGTGTACGCCTAGTTCATTGACTGGTCGCCCCTCCAAGTGGGTCAAATTGGAGTCATCTTCTTACTCCTACAACCGCTTCTGTTAGGAATAGCGCTCCAAGTATACCGCCCACTAACCTTACCTCTACTACACCTGTTTCTCCCTGTTCCTCTTCTGTTTCGAGATTAGCTTCCTCCTCGGCTTTGTACATTCTCTGGTATTACATTCAGTATTGTGTGTTGTGCTCCAAGCTTCTTCTTCTTCCTTGTGTTGTTTGCATGCTTCTACAAACGTCTAACGCCAACAATTGGTATCAGAGTAGGTCACCGCTTCATCTAGGGCATCATCGACACTCCTCTGATTGCAGTCTCAGAATGACACGAATTTTGGTGAGCATACTCTGGGTGTTTTAGAGATAAAAATTGCTTCGCTCTATGGTGCCGAAATCGCTATCTAAGCTCGTCTCGGCCTTCAAATGCACTATCATAGTGCTTGTGCAGGCTATTTTGACTTTTTGTGCCAAAGGTATATACCAGTTTTGGTTTGCTAGTATAAGCATCTCGAAGTTTGCTACAAGTTTAGTACAATTTGTCTCGGTAGTTTTGTTCAACTTTTTGAGATACAATCAATTTTCTCCATCAAGGTATTTTAGCCAACGGCCATGGCTTAAAGCAGTGATGTATTCCATATTTTGGCTTTTGAGGATAAGTCGGATGGTACCAAATACCTGTTATGTGCTTATATGATGCGACATATATTGGTTGTGAAAGGATTGTGGAATATTGTGCAGGGTGTTGAAAGTCGTCCTGTTACACTTGCGAATACAGCTACTACAAATACAGGTGCTGGAGCTAATGGAGATGGTGCCAAAGATTATGATATTCTGCAGATCCATGTTCATGTTGCGGTTTCTGCTGCACCTACTGCAGAGCAAATTTGTTGGGATGGTAGAGATGCTCAGGCACATGCATTGATAACTTTTTCTATCAAACATGCCATTATTCCTCACATCTGCTCTTGCAGAACAGCTAAGGATGCTTGGGATACACTTACCACATTGTACCAAGCTAGGAATGAGGCTCGTGTTGCTTACCTATGAAAACAGTTGGAGAGTGAGCACATGAATGAACGTGATTGTGTGGACACTCTTCTAACAAAGATGAAAGACTTGAAGGAACAATTGATTTCTATTGATGAAGTTATACCAGATAGCTCACTTGTGCAGGCCCTTCTGAATGGTCTTCCTGAATCATATCAGAGTTTTGCTTCTACTCTTCGGTTGATGATAAAAAGCAATCCAAATGCCTTGTCATTTGAGGAGTTAGTCTCTATTCTGTTGCAAGAAGATCAGTCAAAGTAGAACAGGCCAAGCTTTCCTGGCTAGTCAGAAGGGCAAAGGAAAATGGGGCTCTTCAATTAGTAAGCAGAAATCTGCTAATTCTACACATTTGAAGAAGGAAGACAAAGATGAGAAGAAATCAGAAAAGAAAAGATTGTTTTGCAAGTATGGTAAAGGAAATGATCATATCATAAAGTACTCTCCTAAATTGGCCGCAAAAGAGGCAAGAAAAAAGAGGCTGGAATAGTTGTTGCAGAGGCCTCTACTCCAAAAACAGAGTCTGCTAACCTTGTGCATGATGAAGAATGGGTGTTTACTACTGTTTGCAGTTTTGACCCATCTTCTCATGAGGAGTGCATATCTGCAGTAGACTCAGATGTTTGCCAGTACTTTGATAGTGGGGCAACCAAACATATTACCTCTGAGTGTAGTTTCTTCTCTTCACTCGAGCCTGCCCCTACAGGGAATATTGTCACATGTGCCATGAACTCCTCTTATCCTGTCATGGGAGATGGTAAGATCATTCTGACTACTGTTGATGGTAGTTCTTTCACTTTGTCATATGCTTTATTTGTGTCACGGATCAAGAAGAATCTGTTATCAGTTTTTGCATTAGCCAATATTGGCTTGGTTGTGAAATTTGTTGATGATAGATGTACAGTTCATGATCTGTCAAATGGTGATGTCATTATTGCTTGTGGAATTTTATGTCTTGAGGTGTATAAGCTCATAGACTATGAAAAATCGGTGAATGATTTGAATGTGTAGTACATGATTCTCAGGCTATGTCAAATGCAAAGCTTTGGCATGCACGCTTTGGTTTGCTAGTTTGCTATGCTTGTAGAAATCTGAACTGGTGTCCTCTTTGCCCAAACTTGAGGCACCCGGTAAACATGTATGTGAAGTCTCTATTTTGGGAGAAATGTAGCGTTCCTCATTTCCAAAGATGGTTCACTTTGGGCTACTCAGAAATTATAGCTTGTTCATAACGATGTCTATGGTCCTATGCAGACACCCTCTTTTGGAAATTATCTTTACTTCGTGACTTTCATTGATTATTTTTCCAAGCATGCATGGGTATATCCACTCAAAGCAAAGTCTGAAGTGTTCATGTGCTTCACACAGTTTCTGGTTTTGGCTGAAAATATGTAACCATGTGAAATGGGCACCCTCTGTTCTGATCGAGGGGGGGAATATATGTCTTTTGATTTTAACGCATTTCTAGCTGAACGTGGGATAAAACACCAGTGTACACTACAGTATACACCTCAACAAAATGGATTCGTTGAACAAAAGAACAGGTCACTCATGGAGATGACGAGGTGTATGGGCAAGAGGCAAGCCTTACCACATAGTTTCTAGTTTGAGGTTGTTATGTGTGCAACATATGTACTTAATAGTTGTCCTAGTAAAGCACTGCAATCTATCACTCCATATGAGGTTTGGCATGATCGCAAGCCATCTGTTGCTCATGTGCATGTTTTTTGTTGTCTGGCATATGCATTAGTGCTTGAACAACATCGCTTAAAACTGGATGATAAAGCAGTAAAATGTATTTTTGTTGGGTACAATTCTGAAAGTAAAGGGTATCATCTATATGATCCACAGACTAAACGCATTTTGGTTAGACGTGATGTTGTTTTTGTGGAAGATGCTATTCAACCATTTCTTTCATGCAATAAGGAGACATCTGTTAGCTCCAAAGACATGTATGATACTTTGCTGCCTCTTTTTGTAGGTGGATAGTCTAGTGGTGATCCTAATGAGGCAACTTCACAGCCTTTGCAAGTTTCATGTGATGATGTAGACCATTCCATTCCTGATGCAGATTTACATGATGCACTTGTTGATGAGAGAGCTGATATTGAGTAGGCAAAAACTATGCCAAAATGGCTGGTGCAGACATTACATGACAACAAATTAGATGCACCTCAGTCATATCATACTCGATTAGGCTCTCATAGTGCCTCTTTTGTTGGAGCAAGTCTATGACAAGCCTAAGTATTGGCTTGAGTCCCACAAAGTCATAGAAAAAGCCTTAAAATGAAGAGTATGTAAAGTTCACTTCTGAACTACCTCTTGTAACTTTTGAAGAGTTTACTTAATGTAAAAGTAAGAGAATCTTAAGTGGTTGAGTCCACTTGATCAAGAATGGAAAGAGGAGCCATGAATTCGTTATTTGTGGTAGGTAGAGAATCAAATCAATCATTGATTGATTGGAGAGTGCTTGAGGGAAGTTAGCCCCCCAAACTCAACTATAAATAGATGGCAGTTTTAGTCGTGGTTAGAGAGACCTATGTGAAGACCTCCAAGAGCTGAGCTTTATGCCATATCAAGGTGTGATTACAAGGCACACATATGTATCAGTAAGTCATTGTATTATACAAGCAATATACTTTCATTTTCATGATTATTTGAGTTCATCTTTCCATGTTGTTGTGAAGTGTACTACTCACTGCCATTACTCTCAGTTTTCTCAGTCAGAATGCAGAGATGATTTCTCTGAGCTTGATGCATCATTTTTAGTAGTTTAACTTGGTAAAATTAGCTCTATAAATCTACTATATGCTCACAAATTTGCACGTCATTTAGATGTTGCAATCTTCAGTTATGTTCAGTTGAAGTCAACAGTGTCTGTGCAATTTCACTTCTCTGTCAGGTACCCGACTTTTGCACTCATATTGTCAGAGGTGTTTCTCAATGGTTACGTATCCAAATTCAGTGACTTAAAACTTTTTGGATTCAACTAACTGTCTAGTATAACCATACAAATTTTCATAATCATTGGATTCCTATATTTTGCGTTATGTTAATTTTTCTGCTCACTGGTCTCAAACTGTAGCAGCCCGTGAAAATCGGGATGATGTCATCAGTTGTTAAAACTCATTCTCAGTGTGTGGTTCATTATTTTTTATGAGATTACCCTTGAAAGTTAGCTCTTTAAGTTACCTACACTTCCCCAAGAGGAATTAAGATAATTGTTGTTGTGCTCAGAGAATTATGTAAAACACAGGACAGGTGTATGAACCAAGAATAGCAAGTTTTCACCTCTGAGCTAACTCCAACTTATCTGTTTTGATCTATCTTTTTGAGAGTGATCTTCCAAGGTACATAGGGTGTCTAATACATCCATTGGCAAGCTAAAAGGGCCCACCATATACTCCAGGAGTTCATTTGGCTGGTGTAGATCAAGGATTTTGCAACACCTCTTCATCTTTAGGCACATACCTATCCATCTCTTCACAATGATATCAGAGCAAGGTTGGACAACATGGCAGATGGATTTCCTTCATCAATTGACAAATTGGACAGAGGTAACTACTCAGCTTGGTCATTAAGAATGGATGCTTATCTCCAAGGTAGAAGTTTATATGGTTATGTGGTTGGAGATGAAGTTATGCCAAGTTTCAGGAACAAAAGTCAACCAACACAAGAAGAGCAAGAAAGATTGAGCACATGGTGCTCCAAAGATGCACTTACAAGGTCTTATCTCCTCAACTCTATCTCAGATTTTTTGTTGCCTCACATTAGAAGTTGTAAGACATCTCAGGAAGTGTGGGATGCACTTGAAGCTTTCTTTTCTTCAAGTACCAAAGCTAGGAAGCATCAACTATGGCTGGATTTCACAACTCTCAAGAAGGCTCCCAAACAAAATGTGACTGATTTTGTCACAAAGCTCAAGGACATAGCGGATCAATTGGGAAGCATTGGAGAGGTAATAGATGAAGAAACAATTGTAAGGCAGGTCATCAATGGCTTGAAGGCAGATGACAAGTGGGAAGCATTCACCATAGCTATGGATTTGTACATGGACATGCATGTACCTGATTTCAATACACTCATTGGACAACTACTTACTCAAGAGGCAAAGCTTATCAAAAATGGAGAAAGCTCTAAAGGTGATCAATCTTCAGCTTTATACACTGATAAAAGAAAGTCCAAGATAACAAAGGAAAGGCAAAGAAAGTGGATGATGAAGTAGGTACATATCAAGCTAACTATGCAGGTAGAGGAAGACATGGCAGAGGTAGAGGAAGAGGAGGTAGACAAGGCAGGGGGAGATCCCAAGACTCCAACTCATGTTCTATTTGTGGATTAACTAATCATACAACTGAAAATTGTTTTAGGAATTCCAGGAATCAAAGGCGTAGAGGATACAATAGAGGAAGTTATGGCTACTCAAGAGGAAGGTTCAACAACTATCATGGCAACTACAACAACTACAATCATTCAAACTATCAAGGAGGCTACAAAGGAAGGAGAGACTACAATAACTACACAAAAGACTCAAACAAAGAGGATTCATTATTGATCATGAACATGGCTATGCCAGAAGGTAAATCTAATGAGCATGTTTTCTACATAGATTCAGGTTGTTCAAATCATGTGGCAGGAAATGTGGCACTCCTATCAGATTTAGAAGATCCAAGGAATAAGCATGAGGTACAAACAGGAGATGATACAAAACATCCTGTGGAGAAAATAGGCAATGTCAAAGCACCTGATGGAAACATCAACCTACTCAGTAAGGTACTCTATGTCCCTACCATTACAAAGAATTTGATAAGTGTTGGGAAGATAGTAGAGAAAGGGTTGCAAGTCAGGTTCACGAAGGCAGGAGCATTTGTTGAAGATCCAAGTCAAGGATTCAGAAAAATTGCAAAAGGTGAAAAGACAGGTGGATTGTTCACATTTGAATTACAGGACACTAGAAACATTGCTCTCTTTAATTATGGTAGTCAGACACTCACAGAATTGGAAGTATGGCACAAAAGGTTAGCACATATTGGTGAAAGGTCATTAAAGCAAATTTGCAGGGACCAAAGTGTACTTGGGCTCCCTAACTTGTCAAAACAACATATGATTTATAAGTGTAGTGCATGTCAATTTGGAAAGTCTCACAGGTTACCATTCATGAAGAAAGGTTATATGCATGGAGATCTCTTGGAGTTGGTTCATACAGATGTATGGGGACCTAGCAAGGAAGCTTCAATATCTGGATCAAGGTATTATGTTTCCTTTATTGATGATTGCAGCAGATGGACTATCCTATTCTTTATGAAACACAAAGATGAAGTTTTTTCATGTTTCAAAAGATATTTGGCTCTTGTGGAGAATCAAACAGGTAAATCACTAAAAAGGCTAAGGTCAGATGGAGGGGGAGAATACTTCTCCCATGAGTTTGATTCTTTTCTTCAAGAAAGAGGAATCAAAAGAGAGGTAACTACAAGGTACACTCCTGAGCAAAATGGAGTGGCAGAAAGGAGGAATAGGACAATTGTTGAAGCTGCAAGGTCTATGTTAAATGAAAAGCATTTACCTAATTACTTATGGGCTGAGGCTGTATCTACAGCCACTTACTTGATTAACAGGTTGCCTTCAAAATCCCTTGATGGGATGACTCCATATGAGGCTTGGAATGGAAGAAGACCAAGCTTAGATCATTGTAAAATTTTTGGATGTATTGCTTTTGCTCATGTTCCTTCACAGGTTAGAGGCAAGATGGATCCAAAGGCAGAAAGGTGTGTATTTATTGGATATGACAACAATCAAAAGGGCTACATGTTATACAACCCTACCAACAAAGGATTCTTGGTAAGCAAAGATGTAGTTTTTGATGAGAACAATTCATGGTATGAAGATTCATGAAGGAAGATCAATTTACCATATGATCTTGAAGAAGATTTTCCAAAGCTTGGTAGAGAACAATCAAAGATTGAAGAACAAGACACCTCAGAGGATGATGAAGAATCTCACATGGAAAAGATCAAAGCATGGAAGTCTAAAGGTAAAGCAAAAATGCAAGAACTTGGACATGAGGCAGAATCATCACATCATGGCCTAAGAAGATCTATGAGGGAAAAGAAAAAACCAGAAAGGTATGGGACATAAACCAAGACACAGGACATAAACATTCTATCTACATAGCACAGGACATAAACCAAGAGGAGCCATCATCATTCGAAGAGGCCAAAGCAAAAACAGAATGGAAGCATGCAATGAAGGAAGAGATTGAAGCACTTGAGGAAAACAACACTTGGGATTTGGTGCCCAAGACTTCATCCATGAAGGTAATAGGCTCAAGATGGGTCTATAAACTCAAGAAGAATTCTGATGGTTCAATTAACAGGTATAAGGCAAGGCTTGTGGCAAAAGGCTTTGCACAAACTCAGGGAATTGATTATGAGGAGACTTTCTCTCCTGTGGAAAAGATGCCTACTATTAGGGTTTTGCTTAGTATTGCCTCTTCCAAGAATTGGAAGATACTTCAACTAGATGTAAAGAATGCATTCTTGAATGGTTGGATAACAGAAGAGGTATATATGACACAACCACCTGGTTTTGAGAATCAAGTTTATCCTGATTATGTGTGTAAACTTAACAAAGCATTGTATGGTCTCAAGCAAGCTCCAAGAGCTTGGAATTTCAGGCTTGTTTCATTCTTGCAGGACAAAGGCTTTCAACCAAGCAAGGCAGATCCTTCACTCTTTATTAAAAAGAGTAATTCCGAGGTCATCTACCTATGTGTATATGTAGATGATATTATATTGACAGGAAATGATGCAGATGGTATGAAGAAGATCAAAGATAAGATGAGAGAAGAGTTCAAGATAAGTGATTTGGCTTCACTTACCTACTTCCTAGGTTTGGAAGTTGTCTACAAAGATCATGGTTTGTTTCTCACTCAAAGAAAGTACATTAAGGAAATGTTGGAAAAATTCAAGATGCAAGATTGTAAGATTGCAGGTTCTCCAATGGAGGTCAATCACAAATTGAGCTCACATGAAGGTGAACTCATAGAGGACATCACATCATATCAAAGTCTAGTGGGTAGTCTCAATTATGCCACATTGACAAGAGTAGATATATGTTACAGTGTGAGTGTGCTAAGTCAATTTATGCACACACCAAGGAAACCACATATGGATGCTGCCAAAAGGATTCTCAAGTATCTCAAAGGAACCATAAATGAAGGACTTTATTATCCTTATGTATGTGATTTAGGTTTGAAGCTATTTTCTGATGCAGATTGGGCTGGCTCCAAGGAAGATAGAAGGAGCACTTCAGGTTATCTTACCTTTGCAGGTTCAAAGCTTATTTCATGGTCATCCAAGAAGCAACCCACAGTTGCTCTCTCTTCTACTGAAGCTGAATATAGAGGTCTTGCCATAGCTACTCAAGAAGCTATGTGGATGAAGACATTGTTCAAAGATCTTGGATTAGAGTTTGGAACTCCGACTATTTTTGGTGACAATATGAGTTCTATTTATTTGGCTGCTAATCCTATTTTTCATGCAAGGACTAAACATATTGAAGTTCATTATCACTATGTACGAGAAAAGGTTCTAAGCAAAGAGATTCAAATATCATATGTGTCCACTCATCAACAATGTGCAGATATTCTAACCAAAGCATTGGATGGTACAAAGCTTTGCAAATTCAAGGCTATGATAGGTTTGCAGGTAATCTTGGAAGATTGAAGACCTCAAGCATACTTGGCTTGAGGGGGAGCTGTTGGACCAAGTCTATGACAAGCCTAAGTATTGGCTTGAGTCCCACAAAGTCATAGAAAAAGCCTTAAAATGAAGACTATGTAAAGTTCACTTGTGAACTACCTCTTGTAACTTTTGAAGAGTTTACTTAATGTAAAAGTAAGAGAATCTTAAGTGGTTGAGTCCACTTGATCAAGAATGGAAAGAGGAGCAACGAATTTGTGATTTGTGGCAGTTAGAGAATCAAATCAATCATTGATTGATTGGAGAGTGATTGAGGGAAGTTAGCCTCCCAAACTCAACTATAAATAGATGGCAGTTTTAGTCGTGGTTAGAGAGACCTATGTGAAGACCTCCAAGAGCTGAGCTTTATGCCATATCAAGGTGTGATTACAAGGCACACATATGTATCAGTAAGTCATTGTATTGTACAAGCAATATACTTTCATTTTCATGATTATTTGAGTTCATCTTTCCATGTTCTTGTGAAGTGTACTACTCACTGCCATTACTCTCAGTTTTCTCAGTCAGATTGCAGAGATGATTTCTCTGATCTTGATGGATCATTTTCAGTAATTTAACTTGGTAAAGTTAGCTCTATAAGTCTTCTATATGCTCACAAATTTTCATGTCATTTGGATGTTGCAATCTTCAGTTATGTTCAGTTCAAGTCAACAGTGTCTGTGCATTTTCACTTCTCTGTTAGGTACCCGACTTTTTCACCCATATTGTCAGAGGTGTTTCTCAGTGGTTACTTATCCAAATTCAGTGATTTAAAGCTTGTTCGATTCCGCTTACTGTCTAGTATAACCTTACAAATGTTCATAATCATTGGATTCCTATATTTTGAGTTATGTTATATTTTCTGCTCACTAGTCTCAAACTGTAGCAGCCCGTGAAAATCGGGATGATGTCATCAGTTGTTAAAACTCATTCTCAGTGTGTGGTTCATTATTTTTTATGAGATTACTCTTGAAAGTTAGCTCTTTAAGTTACCTAGACTTCCCCAAGAGGAATTAAGCTAATTGGTGCTGTGCTCAGAGAATTATGTAAAACACTGGACAGGTGTATGAACCAAGAATAGCAAGTTTTCACCTCTGAGCTAACTCCAACTTATCTGTTTTGATCTATCTTTTTGAGATTGATCTTCCAAGGTACATAGGGTGTCTAATATGTCCATTGGCAAGCTAAAAGGGCCCACCATATACTGCTGGAGTTCATTTGGCTGGTGTAGATCAAGGATTTTGCAACACCTCTTCATGTTTAAGCACATACCTATCCATCTCTTCACATCTTTTGCATCCGATTGCTATGCTATGGCTGCCTCTAGTCTCTATGATGAGACTAAACCTGTTTCATTTAATGAAGCACAAACTTTTGAACATTGGATGGCTGCAATGCAATCTGAATATGATGATATAATGAAGAATGCTACTTGGTCTTTATGTGACTTGCCTCATGGCAAGAAGGCATTGGCACAAAGTGGGTATACAAGGTGAAGTGTAAACCTGATGGAACAGTTGATAGGTATAAGGCTAGGCTTGTTGCAATGGTTTATGCACAGGAAAGAGGCATTGATTTTGATAAGACATCTACACCCTTGGCGAATGACTACTGTTTCGAGCATCTGTGCACTTGCAGCTCATCATGGTTGGAATGTACATCAGTTGGATATCAAAAGAGCATTTCTCAATGGTGACTTGCATGAAGAAGTGTATGTTTTTCAGCCCCATGGCTTTGTGCAAAAAGGGCATGATAACCAAGTGTGCAGGTTAAAGAAGGCATTATATGCTTCAAAGCAAGCACCATGTGTTTGGTATGAAAAGATACATGCCTATCTGATTGCACATGGTTTTGAGAACAGTCCAACTGAAAGCACCTATATGTTAAGCATGCTAATGATGTACTTCTTATCATTGTGGTTTATATTGATGACATGCTACTGACTGGTGCTCATGAGAGGCATATTGCTGATTTAAAGCCTAATTTGCATGCCTCATTGAGATGTCTGATTTGGGGCATTTGCATCACTATTTGGGCATTCAGTTTATGCATGTTGATGGTGGAATGGCTTTGTCTCAAATGAAATATATTGACACATTATTATAGTGTTTTTGCCTTGATGACTATAAACCTACTGCCACTCCTATGGAAGCAGGTTTACGATTGAGTCTTCATGATGTTGGAGATGCATTTGATGATGTTCTCTATCAGCAGGCTATTGGATGCTTGATTTACTTATGCATTACTCGACCAGATATTCAATTTGGTGTCTCACAGATGAGCAAGTTTATGCCTTGCCCAGGAGTCAAGCATTGGCAGGTGGTTAAGTGCATCTTTTGCTACTTGAGTGGTATTTGGTTACTTGTTTTGTTTTATCCCAAGGGGGGATCACTACCACCAGATTTGCATGTTTTTTTACTATATTTGGGTTGGTTGCTATGACACTTGTGTGTGCACTAGTGGCTTTTGCTTCATGCTTGGTAGCTCATGCATATCTTGGCTGAGCAAGAAGCAGCGTACTATGGCGACTTCCAGTTGTGAGGCTAAGTATAGGGTAGCTTTCACAACGATTATTGAGTGTGTGTGGCTCAGATGCCTTATGGCTGATTTGGGTGTTGGTCAGTCTTGAACCACCACTATCTTCACTGATATTCAGTGTTGGTACAAGTCAACCATCAATTGATGTCTTTGATAAAGACTTGAATTCAAAAGATGAAGAAAAGATCAACAAATGAAGTTTAAAGATAGGGTATATTTAGGAAATGAATACTTGTATACTTATGTACATTAAACTGGTAGTTAGTTCACATATACCTTTTTTTATGGTCATGAGCTTGTACATATATGCCTATATATACAACTAAAAAGGTAGATGACAATGCAAGATGTCCCATAGAGGGCAAAGGTAAAATGTCGTGTATAACATCGAATTGGGATGTCAGAAAGCTTTCAAATGCGTTGTATTTTCCACAAATCAAATGAGATCTACTTTTTATAGCTTGTATAACTGATCAAGGTCATGAACTATCTTTTGGTAAGACAAGAGCTTAGACTATGGTCAACAATAACAACATTGTTGGGATTGGCATAAGGAGGAACAACATGCATTAGTTGTGTGCTCTTATAGCCACTACAAGTGTGGGCAAGAGTAAGCTATGGCATGAGAGATTTGCCCACATCCGATACCATGTATTAAAGGAGATGCATCGTAGGGGTATGGTTGCACACCTACCATTGATTGTAGAAATGAAAGAACCATGTGAAGCTTGCATGATGGGCAAGCAATAGAGGAAGGCATTTCCACAAGAAAGCAAGATCAGGGCAAGCTATCCTTGACAGTTGGTGCATGTTGACTTGTGCAGAAAAATGCCTACACATGCCTTGTGTGAATCTTCCTACTTCATGTTACTTGTCCATGAATATATCAAGAGGATATGGGTGTACTTCCTCTATGATAAGGCTCAAGATTTTGGTAAGTTTAAAGAATGGCTTCAACTTGTTGAAATGGAAAGAGGGAAGAAGATGAAGAAATTCAGGACAAACGGTAGTGGTGAGTTCACATCAACAAAGTTTGAAGATTTTTGCAAGAGTAAAGGAATCAAGCATCAGTCACTGTGGCACGTATCCCTAGACAAAATGGTGTTGCAAAACATCAAAATAGAATCATCATGGAGATGACAAGGTGCATGTTGAAGGGAAAGGGTTTGTCTAATCAATTTTGGATAGAGGTTTTCAACACTATTGTCTACATCTTGAATCAAAGCTACACCAAGGAACTTGATGGAAAGCCTCTACAAGAAGCCTACACTTGTAAAAAGCCTTATATTTCGCATTTCAATTATTTGGAAGGCAATGTTATGTACATGCTCGAGATAGGGAGATAAACAACTTCCACCAAAAAGCATCAAATGTATCTCCCTAAGGTACAACAAATATAAGAAGGCTTATAAGCTTTATGACCTTGAGGCTAAGAAGATCATGGCAAGTCGCGATGTGGTTTTTATGGAGGAGGAGCCACATGTAGTGAAGGAGGAAAATAGAGCTTCCACTTTATCATCAAGCAAAGGGGCAATGCTCTATGAACCTGGCCAAAGAAATATCCCTTCTACACAAGAGAAGGAAGCGTCATCTATAAATGGTGAGTAAGAAAGTGACCAACCTATCATCACCCAAGTGGAAAATCCATTACCACATTGGGTGAGGCATCTCTATGATTCTGCAAACCCCATCCCACAGTAAATAGAAAAAATTGGAGATGGAATGGGGTGATCACATAGAATAGAGGAACAAAGATGGGCCTTGATAGTTCATCTCATTCAAGAACAAGTAGAGGAACCAAATAATGTAGAAGAGGCACTCCATGATCGGAATTGGAGGGCTGCCATGCAAACAGAATACAACAATATCATGAAGAATGGAACTTGGGAGCTAGTGGATCGACCCCCTAAGCATAAAGTCATTGGAACCTAGTGGGTCTCAAAGCTAAGCTACAAGGCTGATGATACTCTGGAAAGGTATAAAGCAAGACTTGTTGCATAGGTGTATCCCAAGCATGAGCATCACCTCCTTTACTTGTCAATCCATAGAGACATGAGGAGGATATGAAGATCGTGAGCAATTGTCATGAGCAAATGTGATTGATAAGCATATACATGCATACACACACACATACACATGCAAACAAGGCAAGATAACAAAGATAGGAACAATGGAAGCTTTGATTCTCAATAACTCAACTACACTCTTCAAGAAGATCTTTCTCTCACATGCTAACCCAAAAAAATGGTCTCTCTAGCGTTTTTCATATTTTCGTGACTAGTTTTGGCCAATTACAGACCTAGTGGTGGGCCTAGTTAGAAATTAAGTTCCTGATGCTATTTTATGGCTCAAATGAGTCTATCCAAAAACATGAGTGCTACCTAGGCTCCTCAAGCATGACAACTCCTTGACTTGCACAAAATGGAGCTACAAAAACATGAAATGATATGTACAATGGTTTTCAATGATAGAAATTAGTGTTATTATAGGGAGTTTCTTTTGAAAATTTAGCATATACTTCTTGGAGCTCCCTAGGTGCTCCCTCTTCTTGTGTGACCACTTCTTTGATGTGTTCTTGTGCCTCGTGCCTCATCTTGAGTGCCAAAACTCCCCCCCCCCTCTCGAGTCTATATTCCCTCAGACCCTTGTTGGAGTGGGTGTTCCATGCAGTACTTTGAGAGGTAGCATTCATCATGTATCAATAGGAGCGGTTTGTCTTTCAAATGTAGCAACGTGGGTTGTCTTATTATTCATTTTTTTCACAACTAGACTTTGCAAGTTTTAGTCCCTTTGACTGTAATTCTTCCATGAGTTCCAGCATGATGGTGTATTTGTGAGCTTCCAAAAATTCCTAGTTGTTCAAAAGAGGTTTTCCATGTTGATTTTGAGAAGCTGCCGGCTGTGGCACTAATGTTGTAACCTTGCTCTCCTTGAGATCTTTCAAACATGGGTTTCATAGTTATCATGCCAAGTACTCATAAACCATAATGAATGATGGGTATGTGTGTTAGTGCATGGTTCAAAGAAAATATGTGCCTTGTGCGCCCTATGCATGCTTACTTGGAGAATGCATTGTAAAACATACGGTGCAAAAAAATGCGTTTTGAGCTAAGCACTCAATGGTATGCTGACAAAGAGGTTTCCCAACCTATCATTGTTATATTGTTGTCAAAGTAGGAGATTCTTACCATGGTGAAAGGTTAGTTGATGTTCATCCCTTTGTGTTGTAACTCCAATCATGGTATTGACCATTGACTTTTCTTTCATGGTTGATGGATGTCCTTGTTGATGGTTCACTGATGAGATTATTTGAGTGCATGGTCTTGTCCCTTCTCTTCTTTTTTTTTTTTCTTTTTTTTGTTTTTTTGAGGAACAATGTCAAAAAACAAGAAGAAAGAGGTTAGTATCAAAGAAATAGTTTACATATGTGAAATGTGTCTCATGTGCATGGGATTCTCAACTATGTCTATGCACGACTCTATAATGTGGTCCCTTATTAATGCATGATATTGGAAATGCATGAATTGAATATTGCAAAGGATGGGTCATGCAAAGGGCACATGGTTTTTGCACATGGAGGGTTCCAATGTTATTGGTAGACATTGATGGAATCTTTCTTTGGAGGTATCCATTGGATCTCAAAACGATGTAATCAATCAATGATTGAATCACAACTAATCATTCCCACTTATAGGGATCCATTTTAGAGCAGTTTTTGACTGTGCACATATCACTTTTGGCCTCTTCATCTTTGGATCGTTTCTTATGTTTTGTATCCCTCGTGGTTGGATCTTTGGATCTATGGGTGCTACTCGTGCTTTTTGCTTCCGAGCCCATATGCCTATTGCTTGTCTTCTTACTATTGTTGAAGATTTGAGTTGATCTTTTGATATCTTTGCTTGGCTCTGACCCTTGCCTCTCCTTGGCTTCTTTGTTGAGACTTTTCTTGTGCCTAAGAGCATAGGGTTTTGTGTATGTAAGCGTTCCTTGGGTATCCACATGTGTAATCACACTTGTTGAGTGATAGCTAATTCCTTAGGCACCCAAATGTTTTGGATACCTTGAGGTTGAGCTTGTCCTAGTTTCTTGGTTCTTATTTTGACATGGTTGGATTGCCTCGATGCGAATCATTAGGGCAAAGCAGGTGCTTGCTTGTCTTTCATTAACCATATTTGTTTAGTCTTAAAATTTGGTTCTACTTTTGTCGTTTAGCATGAGGAGAGAGGTTGTGTAGTAGCTTTTGTCATCATGGTGTCCTCCTTCTTGCCATTTGGTTGTAGTTGTCCTCCGCTCTATGAAATCGATTGTTCCAATTGTGATGTTGATACTTCTAGATGAAAAGGGGGTTCTAGCACTTGCATGACCTTCCCATTAATAGGTGAGTAATGGTGGAGGTTGGACTCTGTAGTGCTTACAGAGTGTGGGGTACTAGAATCAAAAAGGCCCCTACCTTCCAATTCAACTATTAGACATTGCTTTCAGACTTGAAGTGATCGCTGTCGTAGTTTCAAGTCAATTCTATGATCGTACAACCAATCCTGCCCTAATATCATATGTTGTCTAATGTCCTCATCATGGAAAACTAGCACCCTTACTCTCAAATGGACAACCTTTAAGAGCATAGGAATTTCCACCTTAACGATACAAGGGGTTTCCATGCCTCATAAGCCCACTAAATAAGCTTCTAATGGCTTAGCTTCCATGCCCAATCTTTAAAGCATGAGTACCTAATTGCCCTATCGGTAGTTTTAAGTCAATTCTATTTCAGACTTGAAGTGATCGCTCTCGTAGTTTTAAGTCAATTCTATGATCATACAACCAATCCTGCCCTAATATCATATGTTGTCTAATGTCCTCATCATGGAAAACTAGCACCCTTACTCTCAAAGGGACAACCTTTAAGAGCATAGGAATTTCCACCTTAACGATACAAGGGGTTTCCATGCCTCATAAGCCCACTAAATGAGCTTCTAATGGCTTAGCTTCCATGCCCAATCTTTAAAGCATGAGTACCTAATTGCAATATCGGTAGCTCGAAAATCGATAAGAGATTTGATCATCTTATTTGAAGTGTCATGCCCTAGCTCACCCATGAAGAATGATCATATATCTATGATGCTAAGATGTGTATGCATTTTGTGCACATAGCCATGTGATTTCTTGTGGCATTAGGATGGACATCTAGGCCTTGTTGTCTTAACTTATTTTACGTAATGCCTACTGTCACTTGTAGTCTGGTTTCACCTAAGCGTTATAGATCAAATATCCTAGAAGAAAATTCATGCCCATTCCACTCGTGCTCGTTTGCTACTTTTAAAGTTCGGATCAAGAAGTCTAATGGTAACGTGAATTTTTTTTCAAAGACCATCGAAAATGGGGTGGCATTGAGTACTATTTTGTAAGCAACTCGGTAAGGCCAAACAACGTGATGAAGTTATTTATCCCACTCAGATTGTTTATTATTTACTAGTTTTGTCAATACTTTTGGAATATCAAGCTTGCATTATGCTTGAGGAGGATACATTCTACATCAAACCCATCATTTAGATGGTATGGCACCCATCTACACATACATGTAACTTGAGGAATATCACTTATGTGCACCAATTTTCTTTGTATTAATTGGTTGATCACTTATGATCATTTCTTGTAAGGTTCAAGGTATTTACCTTTGTAAAGGGAAGAAGTAAAAGGCCTAAAATCCACGGGTTAGAAGTGGCTGAGATTCATTTTTAATCAATCAATCAAGAGATAGATATGAATTCAACTTTCTCTTTCCTAGATTATAGGAAAAGATTCCAATCAATCTAAACTATGAAACACACCTAATTTTGAATTCAAATCCATGACGACAAGGCATGATCATATCCTCAAGATCTATATAAAGACTCCAAAACATTTTTACATTAAGTAGATTGTTGATTTGAAGCAATACATATACTCTTTGATCATTGCTTGGTGCCATTTCTATTCTTTGCTCCTTCCTCTGACTCAGTCAACTTGTAGAGATTGCTGCTCTCACTGCAAAGTTCCAAATCCACTATTTAACCACTCATTAGAAAGGTATAATTTTTTAGATTATGTTACTAAATTTCAAGTCGTTTGGCTCATTAGTTTTAGAGAAATTTAAACTTTAGTCTCAACGTCATTCTCTCCACATCCTTGAAAAATCGGGATGACACTAGTTCAATGTTAAAGTGACTGCTCCTTCTATATTTGTTATAGATTAGGCCTTTTATGCATTCTAGTGAAGCAACCTTGTTTATGACCCTCCCTTAAGAGGAAGTATTCCAATTAATATTGTGCAGAATGCTCTCAGTGTTTGAAGTCACAACTTCCATCCATTTTTAGAAGGTTTTTGTGAGCTAGTCAAGGTGCAAGTTATCTGTTTTGCATCGACTTGCTCTTGTTGATGTTCCAAAGTACATATTGGCCAAGCTAACTTTCTGGCAAGAGCAAGTGGAAGGGGAAGAAGAAAGGACCAGAGCATGGAAAGACCAAAGGCCAAAATGTTCAACCTTGTGCCATTTGTGAAAAGACCGACCACACCACTCAAAATTGTTGGTTCAATGGGAAGACCCAGAAAAGAAGTGGAAGAGGTGGATATGGCAGCAATAGAGCTAGACGTGGACATAACTTGAACAATAACAATTGAGGCCATAACATAAGGGACTACAACAATTATTTTGAAGATTAACAACATGAAGATGCATTGCTCTTGATGAATCTAAGCCAAAAGATGGAAAAGAAGATGATTGTTTCTTTTGCATAGATTCAAGATGCTCAAATCATGTTGCAGGGAACATAGCTCTCTTATCTGATTTGCAAAGTGCAAAGGATAGACATGAAGTTCAAATAGGGGATGACACAAAGCATAGTGTGGAGAATATTCGTAATGTCAAAGCTTCCAATGGTAGGACAAATATTCTAAGCAAGGTACTATATGTTCCCACTATTACAAAGAACCTAATAAGTGTAGGCCAAATAGTTGAAAAAGGCTTGAAAGTGAGGTTCATCCAGTAAGGAGATTTTGTGGAAGATCCCTTGTCAAGGCTTCAAGAAGATAGCTAGAGGTGAGAAGCATGATAGGCTCTTTACTTTTGAAGTAGGAGAAATCAAAAACATAGTTCTATTCAACTTCAGGTCTCAAACCCTAAGTTAGCTTGAAGTGTGGCATTAGAGGCTAGATCATGTGAATGAAAGAACCTTTAAGGATAAAATGTAGGGATCAAAGTGTTCTTGGACTGCCAAAAACATTTCAAAGCAATAGATGATCAATAGATGTGATGTGTGTCAGATTGGGATGGCACAAAGACAACCATTCCACCACAAAGACGACATCCATAACAACATATTGGACTTAGTACATACAGATTTATGAGGGCCAATCTAGGAACCTTCATTAGCTCGATCAAGGTATCAAGAGTAAAAATTAAGTGTTTGATTGCTTCAAAAAGTATCTAGCACATGTGGAGAACCATACAGGTAGATCACTAAAAAATATTAGATATGATGGAGGGGGACAATACTTCTTCAAAGAGTTTGATGAGTCCTTGTAGGATAAAGGTATCAAAAGGGAAGTGACTACCAGGTACTCTCCTCCATTGAATGGAATTGTAGAGAGAAAAAACAAGACATTGGTTGAATCATCTAGAACAATTCTTGAAAAGAAGAGGTTGCCACATTATCTATGTGTACAGGCTATTTCAACTACTGTGTGCCTTGTCAATACACTATCATCCAAATCACTTCAAGCTTTGACTCCTTATGAAGCATGGTATGGAAGCAAACCTAGCCTTGGAAATTGCAAGGTGTTTGGTTGTTTAGCTTATGTTCATGTACCATCACAAATAAGAGGTAAGCTAGATGAAAGGGCAACAAGGTACTGTTTATTGAGTATGACTCAAATCAGATGGGTTACACGAAATATAATCCTTCAACCAAGCAATTCACTACAAGTAGGGATGTTTTGTTTTAAGAAAATAGGACTTGGTATGATGAAGACAAACAAAAAGTAACTCTACCATATGATCTTGATTCTGATTCTCATCAATTAGGAAGCAAGCATGATACATAGTTCCAAGATCCAAGAACTCATGTAGATGATGACAAAGATAAAAAGGAAAATGATTACAAGCTATGGAAGGTACGAGGCAAAACAAAGATGCAAGTGTGTGAAAATGCTCCAAGCAAGCACCTAGAAGGTCAAAAAGGGAGGAAAGACAACCAAAAAGGTATGGATATGATTCCACATTCGTTACAAAGCATTCATTTTACTTGGCAAATGACTCATTTTTAGAGGAACCCTCAACCTATGAAGAGGCAAAGGAAAACCTTAATTGGGAGGAGGACATGAAATAAGAAATAGATGCATTGAAGGAGATGGCACTTGGGAAGTGGTTCCAATGTCACCCAATCAAAAGGTAATTGGTTGGAGATGGGTATATAAAATTAAAAGAAACCCAAATGGATGAGTTTTTAGGTACAACGCAAGATTAGTTGCTAAAGGATGCTCACAAACACATGGTATAGACTTTGAGGAAACATTCTCACCATTTTCAAAGATGACTATAGTCAGAACATTGATAAGTGTAGTTGCTACAAGAATTAGGAGACTCCTCCAACGTGATGTAAAAAATGCATTTCTAAATGGTTGGATAAGTGAAGAGGTATACATGTCACAACCATCGGGTTATGAAAACCCTAATCATACATCTTATGTTTGCAGACTTAAGAAAGCATTGTATGGATTGAAACAATCTTTGAAAGCTTGGAATTATAGGTTGGTTACATATCTTCAACATCAAGGGTTCAATCCTAGCAACCAAGATCCTTTTCTATTCATCAAAAGGGATCACAATGAGGTTATCTATTTTTGTCGGTTTTAGAACTAATGGTTGGCTTAGTTAAAAATTATGTTCTTGATGCTATTCGAGGGCTCAAATGATCTCTAAAAATTATGAGATCCAAAACATGAGTTCTACCTAGGGTCTTCAAGCTCAAGCTATTGGCACAAAATAGAGGTGCAAAAAAGTGAAATGATATTTACAATGGCTTTTGGTGATAAAAATCATTGTTTTTATAGGGGTTTCTTTTGAAAATTTGATATATACTTCTTGGAGCTCCCTACATGGTGCCTATTCTTGTGTGTCCACTTCTTTGATGCATTCGTGCATGATAGAGTCTGACGTGCTCACAAGTTGAAGGCATTGACCTTTATGAATTATTTTGCCCTGACTACAAGGATGACTACTATCAGAGTAGTACAAGTTCTGGTTGCATATAAGCATTGGCTAATCTATCACATGGATGTTAAATCAGCATTCCAGAATGGAGACCTCTTGGAGGAGGTATATGTGTCTTAGCCACCAAGGTTTGAGGCTCCCCGTTCAAAGAACAAGGTATGTAAGCTGAAGAAGGCATTGTATGGGTTGAAACAAGCCCCTAGAGCATGGTACCAGTGGATAGATAAGTATATCTTGGATCTAGGTTTAAAAATATGTGCTTCTGATGCTCAATTGTATGTTCTAAAGAGAGGAGGAAAGATAATTGTTCTTGTACTCTATGTAAATGACCTTATGATTATAGGAAATGGTGATGCTCTTCTTCAACAAACAAAAGATGCCCTAAGTTCAGAATTTGAAATGATAGACTTGGGCTTAATGCATTATTGCCTAGACCTTGAAGTTTGGCAGGAACAAGGGAAGATTTTCATTGCTCATCAAAAGTATGGATGATAGATATTGAAGGAATTCGGCATGGAGGATTGCAAGGGAGTTTCTAAACCTATGGAGGTAAACACAAAATTATGTACTGAAGATACTTCACCTCTATTGAATATTGGAAGATACAAGAAATTAGTTGGAAGTCTCATCTACTTGTGCAATAATAGACCAAATATCTCTTATGTTGTTGGAGTCGTAAGTGGGTTCTCTAATAAGCCTTTCCAAACTCCATGGATGGCAAGCATGTGGATACTCAGGTATGTGGAAGGAATCACTGATTATGGTATTCTTTATGAAGAAGGACCATCTTTTTTTCGAATATTGTGACTCAGATTGGTTAGGAGATATTGATACCAAGATATCAGTTAAGCAGAGTACAAAGCTGCATGTGTTGTAGCATGTGAAGTAGTATGGTTGCAGAGGATTCTAGCGTATATGAAACAAGCTAAACGTTATATAAATAGTCACCATATTGGGTACACATGACACTTAAAGAAACAAAATTCAAATATAGAAGCAGAACCCATGCTGATAGTGTGAGAGATTCAACTAGAAGCTATTGGATATGCATTCTGGACAATCGAACGCAAATTTATCATTTTTTTGCATCTGATGTTTGCGATAACATAGCGTTATTATTAATCAATGATGATGGCTTGATCATGATTGGATATAAAAGAACAAGGATAAATGTGGATTGGAATCAAAAACCTAATTTCAATTGAAATGTGTTGGATAAATTTCCTAGGCATGTATATAAACCAATTGATACACAGGTTGATGCGAACATTTGGCTCATTCATGATACGAATTATTTTCAGGGTCTCATTATTCACAAGAAGATGATAGTTGTGTGCTTGTTTTGATGATTTTTGATGGATATAGTTTGAAGTATCTAAAGACATATGAAAGGCACATACCATATTGGATTGTTTTGAAGTTTAACCATGAAGCAGAGGGTGCATTATTTGCCAGCGTAATTGCATTCGAATACCACGTACATTGTCTAGCCATTGGGAATTCGGTTGGATTAGACTTGATTTTGCAATAGGGCATGTTCCCATACATATCAGGGATTATTGTGTATTGCAATGAGATGAGTCCACCAGTCAAGGTTGCTCCTTTTTACAAACTGATTATCAATGTACCTTTGAGAGCATATTATGTATTCGTTTGGCTACGGATGCTTTCTATAGTTGATGAGGTACACTAGAAGGGGTTATGGTTCCAAGATTCATCACATTGTCAGGGCTTAAGGAATTCAATCGTGTGAGAAATTAGAGTTTCATCTTCAATTTGAGCACATAATTGCTGGCTAAGCTTGCATTCTTCTTCTTGATCGGAATCCAGCACATGTATTTCTCTTCATTTCACTAGTATTTCTTCTCTGTCAAGTGGGAATCCTTCTGCATGTCAAAGCGCTTTTCAGCTTTTATGTTCGGGCCCATGTTAATTGATTGGAAGTCTATGTCTTAATACTGAGAACCAACTATGCTTGTTCGATCTTCTTCTAATAGCTTTTCTATCATACCAATTTGAGTGCACATGTCCTTATCAAGTCTTGAAGTTGATGAAGTGGAGAAACTCATTTATTACTTTTTCCTATCCCTTAATGTTTCTTTTCTTGGAACTTGTTTATCTTAATGTCATGTCATGTTGTCGCATGGCATCTCCTACGGCATCACATATTCCATTACAGTCCTTCGTCGGGAGCTTGGTATTCAATAAAATAATAGGACTTGACGTCTTTTCTTTTTTGTTTTAAATAAAAGGAAGTTCGGCCTCAGCCTACTCTCCCGGACAAAATGGAGGAGTCTTTTCTATGTAGCGTAATGGAGGAGTCAATTACAGTCGATAACTAGAACGTCGTACGGGACTAAAGTGAGGCGACCAAGGAAAAATGGGAGGCTACAGAGATGGTGTGACAACGAAAGTTGCATGGCCATAGCCAAGAATCGTGTTTTTCATGCATGTACCAAACACATAGAAATTTAGTATCACTATGTGCATGAGTTGACTGAGATCATGGAGATAAGCTATTACCCAACTGAAGAAAATGGAGTAGACACCTTCACTAAGGCTCCTAGGAGAGAGAGCAACTTCTTTGACACTTTCCAAAGCTTGGGATTGAACTAAGGAGGTTGTCCATTGTAGGGTGGACATTGAGGGGGACCAAATGATGCTCAATAATTCACCCTCAAGGGACCACAAATGATCCATGGTGCTCTAAGTTGTAAGTCCCCATTATGAGGAGAAGCCATTGTGAGAGCCATACATTTATGGAACCCTAACTTCTAAGTTAGATGAGGTCTATGTGTGATGGTTGATGGTTATAGATGATCATTTTGAGCCTAGCCATTAGCTTAGGTTGGACATAGACTTTTGTGCCATTGGGTTGCCATTCAAGATGAAAATAAAGTCCTTGTGGCATCGTGCACTTTCCCCATAGAACCTTAATGGGGGGGGGGGACTGCAAAGGGGGCCTTGCACCCTTCTATGGGGTCTAGGTTGCCTATCCTCCTGGCTTGTAAGGTCGAGATGGTAGGACTTCTTGTCATGGAGATATTGTAAGATTGTATATTTTGCCAACTATTTTGTATCTCCTATTTATCTTTATCTATACCGACTCCCCTTGTAAAATCTATATAAGCATGACCAAACTGCACATTGGGAGCACACTGGTGGATAGCACCATCCTTATAACTACATTACACTTGCCAATCTGAGAATTTGAGTTCTCTATCTCTCAATTTGCATCTATCTTTCTCTGCATGTTTCTCTCAACTTTCTCTATTGGTCTATTCCACTGTGATATTCGTTTCTTGAGTGGGTTGTCACATTTATATCCCTTTTGCTCAAGGGAATACCCAAAGAAGATACATTTTTGTGCTTTTGGATGAAGTTTCTTCCTCAACTCATCTAGAACATGTACAAATGCAATACAACCAAATACTTTCATATGTGATTAGTTTGGCTTCTAACATGTCAACTTCTCTTCATGTGTAACTTGATGTACAATGATAGTCAGAGTTATGTTCATCATGTATACAATAGTCTACACAAATCTACCCAATCATAGTGAGGCATATTTTTCTTATAGAGTTCACAAGTGGGTGAGTGAGAAGCACACTTAGATGGACACACATATTCACACACACATACACAAGGTAAGACAAAGACTAGAACAATGGAGTCTTGTATTAAACTAACTCTAAGATACAATCATGCTCTTACACCCTCAAATCCCAAAAGTGCTAACCTCTAGAATGAGCTCTCTAGCTCTTTTATTAGTTTCTAGACTAGTTTGTCCTAGTTCAAACCTAGTGTCTGCCCTAGTTAAAACTTTGGTTCCTAGGCTATTTTAAAGGCCCAAATGAGCTCTAAAAATTATGAAAATTAATAAACAATTTCTCTTAATAAGGCAAGCTTAAAGAATCCTATACATGAACAAAATGGAATTTGAACTACTAACAATGAATATTTACAATGAGGATTAGTAATAAAAATCATTGTTTGAATTCATGATGGACTGTGAAAAATTATAATTAGGCCTATTGATTGACTGATCAACTTTGACTACACTGCCTACTTGGTCCTTCTTCTTCTTCTCTCTGGATCTCTTCTCACCCAGCCTCATACTTCCTTGAAGGCTTAGTCCTCCTTGGTGGCTAGCACTCCCTCCCCCTCTCTCGTCTGTTGTCCTTGATAGACTCTAGTTGTGGAGGGAAATCGGTGCAATATTGTACCCCTTGAGCTGCTAATTGATGTTCTTTTAGCTTGAGTCCTCTGGCTAGATATGTCATAAGCTGATCCCAATCTATCGGGCATGAAAAGCAAGGTAGAAAATAAGACCAACCCCTTCATTCAAAAGTATATAAATTTGGGTGAATTTTGCAAACTACATCATATTACAATTATTTATATTTTGGTGAATTCTGATGACAACTTCTATTTGATATTATATTTACTTGGGCAAATTCCTTTGATAACCTCCCTTAAAACTATAGAAATGTTTGAGTATTTGATATCATTCACTATGCTTAATCACATGTTCTACTATCTTTCCTTTGTAATCCTCTTCACTTTTGCTACCTTCTTTTTCCATTCCTTGGCCAAACGTTTCTTCACTTTGACTAACCATATGGACATAAGAACATGCATACACACATGTCAAAGATGCATACATAATCCATACACGTACATGCACACTTGCACACACATATAGACATACATACACTTGAACATATGCATATATACACACACATACATGCACAATGCATACACATACACATATACACAATGCACATACATGTTATACAAAATGCACATACACATGTACACATACATAGAGTTATATTCACTCTCTCTTTCATGCACATTCCACATATGCATGCATGCATTTAGATTTTGGCACATTCATGCACGCTCAAATATTCACAAATTTATTAAGACAAAACAACACTTCATTCTCCTTCAATATACATGCACACATGTGCCATCATAAATGCATACATATACCATACTAGGTGCACTAATTTAGATCTTAAAATCCTACTATTCTATGCATTTATTTACATATAAAAAACTAAATTATTAAACCTTAAATGTTTCTCTATATATAAAATGATATAAAACCCCAAAACCCTAATTTATTTGTGTTTATATATATATATATATATATATATATATATATATATATATATATATATATATATATATATACCAATATGAATGGTAAGATGCTAATTTTCTATCTACCTTTCTATGTGACATAAAACCCCTAAATCATAATTATCTATGCATTTATGTATATCAATCTAAATTCTTAAAGCCTAAACCCTAAATTTCTATGTATCTGTCTATATATAGCATTTGATTTTTAGAACCCTAATTCTATATCTACCTATCTATGTAGACATAAAAACCCTAAATTTAAATCATTTATCTATTTATGTTTGTATTCATCTAAATCATTTATGTTTCATGAATATCTCGATGAATTTTTTCTAGTATTTCTTGAGGATAGTTTTGTGTTTTCTAAGGATGATGATGAACATGCTAAAGGTAAGTCCTAAACATCCCAACAAAATGCTAAACAAATAGTAGAAAATGAATAAATTCAATAAAAACCATAAAAAGTCCAAAAATTTAAAAGATATGTAAGATTATAGATTCAATCATAAAGAATTTTAAGATATGCTAATAAGTGTTTATAATTCTAAAAACATTTGAGTTATATTGAAAAAGCCTAAAACCAAAAAAATCTAAAAATTCTAAAAAACCCCTAAAGAGCCTAGAGAATTATTAAGAACCCTAATGGATTCTAAACAAAATCAAAAAGTTTAAAAATAGAATAAAATTTTAATTAAAAAAACCCTAAGACATCTTTAGAAATCTTTAAAAATCTAGAGAAACACAAAAAATCTTTAAAACATACTTTTAGATTTTTTTAGAGAAATCCTCTAAAATTCTAATAATATTGAAATGCCTTTAAATTTTCTAAAAACATGGAAACTATAAAAATGCATTAGAAACCTTGAAAGCTCCTAATTTAAAAGAGACCCTAACAAGCCTTCTCTTCTTCCAAGTTCCTTATTTTTAGAAAATAATATAAAACCTTGAAAATCTCTATTTGCCACTTCATCAGAGAGAAAATCATGGCAAAGGAGATTGACATTTCCTTTGTTCCTACTAAAAAAAAAGTAGCATATATGATGACAAGGGCACTTGATGGAATAAAGCTTTGTAGATTCAAAGTTATGACAGGTATTCAACGTATCAGAGAATGTAGACTCATGCATACTTTAGCTTGAGGGGGAGCTATTGGAACATCAAGCTTACACTATTTTTGAGGTGGAGTTGATCTACATAAAAAAAATATCGCTTGGATTACAGCAAAAGAATATCCATTGGAGAGTTCTTTTACCTATGCTCATTTATTGTGTTTTTTGAGACATTTTTAATGGTTCATTTACCCTTTTGAAAGCCTTGATCTTTACACATGTAAAAGTAGAAAAGGAGAGCACAAATCCCACGAATTTGTGGTGGTTGAGTTGTAATCAATCAAGCAATCAATCAACTAAAAGTAGATCAAATTAGATCTTCACTTTTCCTAGATTATAGGAAAGTGAATTGATTCCCTCCAACAACCATTCCCACCTTCATTTAAATTCAAAATCCACTTGCAAAAGTTTTGGGACACTCTTAGAGTCTATATAAAGACTTCAAATCACTGTTATAATACATGGAAGCAATATAAATACACTTGTGACCATCATTGTCTTGCTCCTTCAATTTTGTGCATCATCTTCTTCGCCAACAGTAATCTTGCAGAGGCTTCTGCTCTCTCTCTAGAGCTCCAAATTTGATGAGAGATAATGCATTGGAAAGGTATTAGTTTCTAATTTATGCATGTAAATGTTCAATGGATTTGGTTTAGTAGACTAGGAGAAATGTCAGTTTTTCTGTCTCACGGTCAATCTCTGCGTATTCCTGAAAAATAGGAGGTACCACTGTTGAGTGTTTGATTCATTCCTATAGCATATTTTGCTTATTCCTTATACTTTTGTGCATTCTATACACTCAACCCTATGTATATCACTAATTGTAATCACATTGGTCACTATGGGCATTTGAAGCTCATTGTCTCTTCCATAGATAGTAAGTTTTTTGAGCTACTCAACATGCGAACCTATCTATTTTGTATGGACTCCTTCTCCTTGATGCTCCAAAGTACATAGTGCATTTCTTTGCACTTATCACATGGCTATAAATTCTATTTGAGTCTCCATAAGCTCAATGGCTAGTTTTGTGCCGATTGGCTGGACCAAACTTCGTCGCTTAGAAGCGCACTTTTCTACCTCCTACAAGCTTCTCCAAGTTCTTTTAGAAGGTAGTATTGTTCTTCTTCTAATGGGATCAAAATTTAGCATGTCCTTTCCTAAAAGTGATATTCTTCTCATCCCAATTGTGTTGGAATTTAGCATTCCTTAGCCAAGTTCATCCCAATAGTAAACTATAATCAAGATTCTTCCCTTTAAGTCCCAGTAATAAACATTTAATATTAAATATCACTTGACAAATTTTCATGGCGATGTCTTTAATCAACCCACCAATTGCACTCGCGATTGGTCTGCCATTTGGACAAAAAATGGGGCTGGCTCGATATTGTTCCAACCCATCTATTTGCATGTAGTTGTAAAGGTGATGTTAATACTTGAACTACCATCAATAAGAATCTGGCTCTGTTTTTATACCAGACCATAATTGTGAGAAATGTGTGGTCCACTATTCTATATGGAACATCCACTACCATAGAAACCAAAGGTTCCAAACTCAAGGATGATGAATATCTTTCCTCTCTTCCAGAAGGCCGAAATGAGTTTGAGGAAGGCCCCTAATGATAATTTAATATTTGAATCTTGCAATAACTCACAAGAAGTACCATCACACGATGAGTTTGGTTGTAAACTCTAATGGAAACTCTTGATCATTAGGTGATTACTGTTGAACTTTCGGAACTGCAGATTTGGTTGGATGTCTGAAAGTCTCCTTTTCCTTTCCTACTTCATTAATCTTTTGACGGGGTTTAGAAGTTTTCTTACCGATTTTAATATGTCATTCCTTACTATCAGATTCTGTTGGGACCAGCTTAGGATCCACATAATATGGTGGGTACTCTTGGGTCCACTATACTACTTTTTTTAATCTTTGCTTTTGCTCCATTGGGACCAGATGATTTGCTATCTACCAATTCTTCTTGCTGCGATCTAGCGACCACGGATACTGAGGATTCCAAATAATCCAAGGTCACCACATTAGCCATAGGTGCCTTAAGCTTAGCCTCTTCTTTCCGCTGATCATATTCTTTGGCTTCTTCACATTCCCATGTTCTATGTCTGTATTGCAAACAAAACTGACACTGTATCAGTCGATTCCATGAATTGCTTGGGCCTGGTTCTAAACCTCAAACTTTTGCCAAATTCTAGAAAATTTTGCCAAAACCCTTACTGTTGCTTTGGAAATTGTTATGGACCTGAGTACTGAGGTTGTCCCAATACTCTAACATCTTGGTTGTCCTGCCATTATCAGGAGTGGATTGGTGGCTTGTATCCCATGGGATTTCCCTTCCATGAAGGAACATCTACTTGTGTAGAAGCCACTAATGTGTTCTTTGTATTAAACCTGCATTCTTCTATACTGTGATTACTCTTATTGCAAATTTCACAATATACCTGATTCAAGGCACAATCAAGAGTGATGTGACCTGCATTCCAACATCGTATGCAATATAATTACTATACCGGAGTAGGACCTTTCTTACTCGTGTCGTGAGATTGACTATTTGATCTAGAGTTCTCGTTTGATCTAGTGTATACATATAGATCTTTTCTTTAATGGTTGTTTGTAGTCCATCTACAAAAAATTCCTATAACATCTCCTCTAAAGGACACTTATCTGTAGGAAATTGCCGCATCATAGATCTAAAGTTTGAGGCGCATTGTTCTATCATTCCTTTCTGCATCATCTACTAGAGAGTAGCATATAGCTCCGAAACGCCTTTGGTAGTCCAAAAGCATTCTAGGAAAGCTTTTGTTAACTCGTCATAAGTGGAGAAATGGTATGGGGGCACTCAATGAGCCACTTAACTACATCTCCCACCAGAGTCACTTGGAATGCCTATGATTTATGGTCATCATTTTGTAGACCCTAGTGATTACAGATGTATTGGTTCTCGAATGTATTGTGTACGTACACGCACATCCAGATCTTCATCTGTTCTGCCATAAAAGTGCATGTAATTTAATCCTAGGAGTGGATTTTGGCATGCCATCATATCATCAACTACTTCCAAGACACTGAGTTGGGTCAAAGGAACTACGGCTAAGGATAATTCTAGTGGGGCTTTGCTTGTGCCGTGTTGGCCTAATCCTGTAGGGTATACTTCTTCTTGCTGCTAGCATTACTGGTCGATTTTGCTGGATTCCCCTCAGCATGAGGCCTTGGCTAACTTTTTATTCTTCCATTTGAAGATCCAATCCTGCAAGAGTTTTAGAGATAGCACTCCATTTTCTACCGAGTACAACTCCTCTAGAATACCAAAGGATGATAGGAAGAGTACTTCACGATATTTGTCTTTTGTAGGATCAAAACTAATTTCATGGTCTTCAAAGAAGCAACCAAATGTTGCTCTATCATCTACTAAAGCTGAATACAGAGGATTGGGAAATGCAACACAAGAAGCTATGTGGTTAAAATGTCTATATACTCAAATTTAGGGTTACATACCTTAACTCCTCACATCTTTGGTGACAATACAAGTTCACTTCACCTAGCAACTAATCTAGTTTACCATGCTAGAACCAAACATATTGAAGTCCATTATCATTATGTAAGAGAGAAGCTGATGAGCAAGGACATTCAATTGTCCTATGTTTCCATTAATCTCCAATGTGTAGATATGTTGACTAAGTCATTAGATGGTATCAAACTAAGAAGGTTCAAAGGCATGATTGGAGTGCTAGAAATCAAGGAGGATTGAAGACTCAAGCATACTAGGCTTGAGGAGGATCTATTGGTGTATTTCTTCCCAACCTATTGCTTGATCACTCATTCATGTAAAACATTGCTTATGTACACCCTCAATGAGAGAGTCATAGAAACTAACTCTTGTAATACTTGAAAAGTAACTACATGAAAAAATAAAATTGATTGAGGAATTTATGGCCTTTTTAGGCATGAAATATGAGCTGAGCTAGGAAATGATTCCCCAACTTGAGGGAACTTTTAGGTACAATCCCTCTAAGATTTGAATTTAAAATTCTCTACAAAAACACCTATGTGTAGTTGCGTGTTGGAGCAGAGTTAATAGCTACATCCTAAGGAGATTTTGATTAAGGACCAAGCCATAAGTGAAGCACACATTGTGCTCCTCCTTCCCGAGCCTCATGTTTATTCATATCATGTACAATATGTGCAATACAGATTCATTTTCAAGTTACATCTTGGAGTTCTCCTCATCTACTGCTATAGGTTCACATTCATATTTTTTGGTCAACTTAAGTGATTGATTTCTCTGTGCATATTTAATCTTTTGTTGAGAATTTTTATAGGTAGTTTGATAAGTCTATTTGCACAATACCAATTTTCATCAACATTGGTCCATTAATCTATGAGCTACATTCAGTTGAGTCAACTATGTATTCTGGGAGATAGTTGCTAAAATGTCACGATGACACCTATATCTTGCTAGATTTAATTCTCTTAGTATGGTTCATCAAAATTAATCAAATGTATTGCTTTAGATTTATAATATATCTAATTAATAGTGTGCAAAAGATCTCTATTCAATTTTTAGGAGGCTATGAGCCCCGAGTTAATTTCTAGAGTGCAACACATCAAAAAATAGCAAGTTTTGCTTCATCTATTTTATGTCAAGTAGTCTATCTTGATGAATCAATTTGAGATTGATGATCCAAAGCACTAGGTTGGTTTATATGCAGCTTTAGCAAGCACAAGCTGTCTAAGTATCATCTCTAAAGCTACCTTGGCAGGTGTAGAGTAGGTTTCTGCAGCACTAGGCACACCTTTGGAGTGTATCAATCATCTCCTCCCACAAAGACAACACATGCCATGGTGGTTGTTATATAGGTGTTATCTTGTAATTCTTATCAATGGTTCAAGAACAAAGGTTTGAGAGCTTATGATTTAAATTACAAGGCAGTTTCTTCACGCTTTTATAAGTAAATTTCTACAAAACATGCTATGGAATTCTCATGTTTCCCTTGTCAATACACTCCCATGCTCCTAAGGCATACAAAAGAGCCATTATTGTTGTTATGTAGGTGGTATCTTGTCATCACCATCAATAGCTTAAGAAGAGGAGTTTCAGACCTGCTCGTCAAGATTACAATGTAGTATTATCATGTAACTATAAGTATATATCTAAAACACAATCTTTTGATATAGAGGCCCTCATCTAATCCAACTAATTATATATAAGTGATTCACATTTTGTATCATTGGAGATGCACTGTAAGATCTAGTTATTGGGGTAGATATCAATCGAACCCTACAAAAGACAATATTTTGGGTATCTACATGCAAGATGGTAATATACTTTTCCATTAGTACATGACGGTGATTAAATAGCATGCTTTTTTGGATTATCAAATGTGGCAAATCTAGATTACCTTTGCTTGATTAGTAATATGATGGGTGTGCCAAACATCAAGGGCAAATGTCCCTTCTATGGGTACATTTCCCTCTTAATAGATTCTATTTTGATCTCATTGTTTTGGATACACAAGCTTATTTTCGTTGCACTGACGGTTTGTAGTACCCTATTGAATATATGGTGTATTATTTAGTAGGCCTTTGCTCCATATTTTTGGTATCATTAGGATTCATCATATGCTTCTCATATTTCTGATAGACTTTACATGAGGTATAAAGCTAGTTTTGGAAATGGGAAGAAAATCGATTTCTTTTCATGTTGCTCGAAACTGTCTTGAGATCTTTTTCTCAATGTATAGTGGATTGAATGGTGGGATTCATTTGAGCTTATTTCTTGGTTTTTTGAAGTGAAGATGTTTGGGTTGTTTCCTTCTATGCTTTCATGTTGTGTTTCCTATTTTTTGATATGAAGTAGAAGTGGAAGATGAGGAGTGTATTTGTTTTGAAGTCAGAAGTGTAAGCTGAACCAAGGTTGAAGTGTGAAAAATCTATGTTGTGTATGATACTTTGTTGAAACAATGGATTTAATTTGAAGGACACTTTTCAATAGGTTGACATGCAGTTTAGACTGACATGTCATGCAGAGGTAAACTATTCATCTAAAGGCCAACGAGAACTACAAAATAATAGAAGCTTTTAAGAAACATGCATTATTTCCTTGGTGTAACATAGTGAAGAGTTGTGTTTTTCCTTGAAGTGAGTTGCGACTTCTTCTTTACTAATGGTTGTGGTTTCAGCTAGACATATGTATGCACTTGAATTGGACAGCATTTCCATGTTTGAATATTGATGGTAGTTGGGATAGTTAGGCAAACCAACTTTTTTATAGGATTCATAGCTCGATTCGTAGGATATGGTAATGTACTTTTTTTCAGAGGCAAATTTTGAAGGTTTTCAACTTGATTGCAACACATCGTTTTATCTCTTATCATCTCCTTTATTTAAATGCAACATTGTAGGTGTATATTGAAGATGATGTGTCCTTGATACATTAAATGGTTTATCCCATATATATTGAAGATGGTCCTTTTACTTCTATGTAATGAATTTGTGATGTACTATTCCTCAACATAGCTCATCATTGTGCATATCTCTGCTTTTAGTAAGGGTAAGGGATTTCCACTGAATTTATTGTCAAGTTCCCCATGGTTGTTATTAGAATTCTACTTCTTAGACAAGGATCTAAGGGTGTTTACCATTGACATTGTTTTAGGTTCTGGGTGATGATGGTTACCTCCTTAGAGTTGATGATTTCTCGTGAATTATGGAATTTTCTTTTAAATGTTGGGTACATCAGGTTTTTTTTTATGGGGTGGTTCAAGTCCCTTGTACTCGAGTATTGTCTCTACAGCATTGGGTATCTCATGGCACAAGTTTCCTTGTGGAATTGGTTGTTCACAACTTGATAAGCTTGTTGGAAGCTTACAGATAAGTTTTCTTCAGAAGATGAATTGGTAGATGGGTTCTGAAATGGCTGGGGATTGCCTTTTTTTTATAGAGGATACTTTAACTACATGTCTCTTTATTCTAATAAATATTTGCATAGGGAGAGCATCTATTTTCACTGATTGATTGTTGCTCGTGATATGTTGTGATAGTAGGTAAATATCATCACATTCAAAACTTCATTTTTACATTTTGTAGACTATTCCTTTTCTTTTAGCCCACAATGTTAGAGATAACTAATGGAAGCACTCAAATTCAGGTATTCAACTTCTATAAATTGTTAGAATCTGTTTGTTGATGGATCTTCATGAAATAACGAAGATAAACCTAGCATAATGGATTTCACAAACATGTGACAATTCAGTGAAGGAAATTAAGCAAAAGTATTTTGAAATGACATTTTGAAATCTTTACAGAAATGTTCACATTATAGATGATATTGCAATGTGTTGGTAGTAGTCAAGGCACTCAAGGACTTACGAGACAAGGAATACAACGAAGAGAGTTAGAACAAAGAGAAGGACCAAGTAGGCAAAGCAGTCAACGCAGATCCGACAAATAGGCCCTATAATTTTTCATGAAACAATATTTCCCAAATAGTGATCTTAGTCACTTCCCACCATTGTAAATACCATTTTTTATTATTCCTACTCCAATTTGTGCAAGATGTGGAGTCCTCGAGCTTGAGGAGTATTACTAGTATTCATGTACCAATTTTCATAATTTTCAAAGCTCGTTTGAGCCTCGAAAATAGCCTAGGAACCTAATTTTTAACTAGGCCGGACACTAGGTCTGGACAGGACCAAAGCTAGTCAAAAACTATAAAACGAGCTAGAGAGCTCATTTTTGGGGGTTAGCTTGTTGTAGATTTGAACTTTGTATGAGAACTTTGTTGTAATGGAAGTTACTCCTTTGTTACTCTCTTTGTTCTTGCCATGTGTGTGCATGTGTGTATGTGTGTGCATGCTAGTGTGCTTCTCCATCACCACTTGTGCACATCACTTGCTCAAGGTCTTCATACCATCCTCATGTCTTCCCGGATTGACATTAAAGGAGGTGCTACTCATCACTGAGCTACACCAAATTTTGGTGCCATTGCCGAGGATCGAGCTTTGAGGACGAGCGTGTGATGGTAAGACATGGAGTAGAGATGTTGGAAGAGTAGATAAGCATTATATTTTACTTGAATTACTTGTTTTTCCTTCCTCTTTGCTGCTAAACACCATATCCATTCATCATCATCTTCGCCATCGTGACCATATACCTCCATCTCCATTCATTTCCTCATTTCTAGTTGAGAGCAAGAGCAAGAGAGAGCTTGTATGCACACTTGTTTTCTGTGTTTTCTTGAGTGTTCTTGCAGGTACCAGCTTCCATTGCAACATCAGTAGCTTCAATAGGTGAGAAAATTGACTATGCAGATCCCGGCGTGTTGACCTCTGTCGATCATGATCGACAGAAAATTTTAGCTTTTGGTAAAACAAAGTGCACCAGCATAACACACATAATGAGCACATTGCAAATCACTAATCACAATTGAAAAATTCCTTAATTCTCTCTCAATCACGATTGACACTATCAATCGCAACTGACAGCCACGATTGACAGACTTTGTCAATTGCGATAGACAGATTCTATCAATCGTGACCGAGAAACCACGACTGATTGCCACGTAGGACTCAGTCAATCATGATTGACACAATCGATCGCGATCGACTAAAATATCATGATTGACACAAAGATTCACATGTCCACGTGTCCATCACAATGGATACACCCACGATCAACTGAATTTGCACCGGAATTTGCGGAAAAAGTGTCAATCGTGATTGACAGCATCAATCATGATTGACAGGCTTCAGGACCAACTCTGTCGATCACGATTGACACCGTCAATCGTGAGTGATGTGTCAATCGGGACTGACAGGCCCTACCGGAAACCTCTGTCAATCGCGATTGATAGACCTATCGATCGCGATTGACAGGCATTTTCGGCTACATTTTTAAGGATCTCTATCTCAAAATTTGGGGTAATTGTGGGCACAAAAATCAAGCACTTAGAGCATTTTGAGGCCTCTACACAAGTAATTTGAGAAAAATCCTATGGGCCTATTAGCCTGTTTCGATCCTGTTTCTACCCTAGAACCCTGAACAGTCATAACTTCTTCATACGAAATTCATTCAGAGTGACCTTAGGCTCATTGGAAAGCTCGTTTCGAATCCCACCTCGGGGTAAGAAAACTGAAGTTGATCATACCCCGGGGTATTTTGCAGTTGACCATACCCCGGGGTATTTTGAAGTTGACCATACCCCAGGGTAAGAAAACTGAGGGATCTTTAGGATTGTTTTCCATAACGACAAAGGACAAGTTGGTCTTTGAATTGCATGAATGAAAGTGGTTTATTATGTCATTTGAATTTAAATCTTGAGCTAACTTTGGGACTCTTATAGGTCCATTGAGAGCACCGAAGGGCGTCCCGAGCAATAGCATATTGCAAGCTTGAGAACGGGGTTCTTGAGCACCAAGGAGCAAGGGATAAGCAAGTGAGGTTGGATCATTCTCAACTGCTTTTGTCAATTCCTAGCTTAGGCTAAGTGCGAGTCGTGCTAGAAGTAAGTTAGTGTAACGATAGGCACTTGTCAAGTTGAAGACTCTTAAATACTCAAGTTCAAGCAGAAATATAATCTCTTTGTGATCGATAACTTAAAAGGAAAAGAACTTAACATGGAATGATCAACTAAAAGTGTGGAAAATCACTTAAATATTCTTGACGATGTGATATCTGACAAGAGCATAAACACGATAACCAACTAAAAAAAGAACCAAGTGACTGATACAAATTGATCTCCAACGAGGTTGTACTTGGGAAAATTGGGGTTTTTTAATCAGGCATATGAAGCTTAGATCAGGACGATACCTAGGCAGAGATAGACAAAGCCTTAGGTCTTTAGGGGCCAGTGTCAATCACACTGCTAGGTCTTGGGCCTGTTGGAGATAGACGTCTGCGGAAGCACGCGAACAGCACAAGGAAGAAGAAGAAGCTTGGAGCACAAACACACAATATTGAATATATTACTAGAGAATGTACAAAGATAAGTAGCCCATAAAGGCAATAGGCGTATATACAAGCCAGGGGAAAAAAACCTCCTAAAGAGGGAAGAAAGTGCCTCGGTGGTCCTAGTGTGTTCACACACATCACTACCTAAATATATCAACAAATCCCCCCTGGGAGTGATGCGGTGAACAAGGAGCTGGCACTCATGTATAAGGAAGTGCCAAGCTATGTGGAAATCACTCCACAAAAGGAAGTAAGCCCAAAGCTTTGTGGAAAGCTTCATACTTCTCCCTAGGCAGAGCCTTCGTGAAAAGGTCTGCAATGTTCTCCTGCGTGGGCACATATGCCAAGTTGATCTCCCCAGCAGAGAAACTCTCCCTGACATAGTGATAATGCACCTCAATGTGCTTAGTGCGAGCATGGAACACAGGGTTCCTCGCAACTGCCAATGCGCTCTGACTGTCAGTGAAGATGGTGGTGGCAAAAGACTGGCCAACACCCAAATCAGCCATAAGGCGTCTGAGCCACACACACTCAACAGTCACTATGAAAGCTGCCCTATACTCAGCCTCACAACTGGAAGTGGCCACAGTAGGCTGCTTCTTGCTCAACCAAGATATACATGAGATACCAAGCATGAAGCAAAAACCACTGGTGGACACACGAGTGTCATAGCAGCCAGCCCAATCTGAGTCAAAAACATCATGCAAATATGGCGGTAGTGATCCCTCCTTGGGATAAAAGAACCCAAGTAGCCGAGTACCACTCAAGTAGTGAAAGATGCGCTTAACTGCCTTCCAATGCGTGACTCCTGGGCAATGCATAAACTTGCTCATCTGTGAGACAGCAAACTGAATATCTGGCCGAGTAATGCATAAGTAAATCAAGCATCCAATAGCCTGCTGATAGAGAACAGCATCAAATGCATCTCCAGCATCATGAAGACTCAATCGTAAACCTGTCTCCATAGGAGTGGAAATAGGCTTACAGTCTTTAAGGCCAAAACGCTGCAATGATGTGTGAATATATTTGGTTTGACACAAAGCCATCCCACCATTTACTTGCATAAACTGAATGCCCAAATAGTGATGCAAATGCCCCAAATCAGACATCTCAAATGAGGCATGCAAATCAGCCTTGAAATCAGCAATATGCTTCTCAATAGGACCAGTGAGCAGCATGTCGTCAACATAGACAACAATGATCAGAAGCACATCATTAGCACACTTAACATATAAGGTGCTTTTAGTTGGATTGTTCTCAAAACCATGTGCAACCAGATAGGCATGTATCTTCTCATACCAAGCACGTGGTGCTTGCTTTAAACCATATAATGCCTTCTTTAACCTGCACACCTGGTTTTCATGTCCTTTCTACACAAAGCCATAGGGCTAAAAAACATACACTTCTTCATGCAACTCACCAGTCAGAAATGTTGTTTTAATGTCGAACTGATGTACATTCCAACCATGATGGGCTGCAAGTGCACAAATGCTCCGAACAGTAGTCATACGGCATGTAGGTGCAAAGGTCTTATCAAAATCAATGCCTCTTTCTTGCGCATAACCCTTTGCAACAAGTCTAGCCTTATACCTGTCAATTGTACCATCAGGTTTACGCTTCAGCTTCTATACCCACTTAGTGCCAATGGCCTTCTTGCCAGGAGGTAAGTCACATAAAGACCATGTACCATTCTTCATTATAGCATCATATTCAGATTGCATAGCAGCCATCCAATTTTCTGAATTTTGTGCTGCATCAAAAGAAACAGGCTCATTCTCATCACAGAGACTAGACGCAGCCATAGCATAGCAATCTGATGCAAAGGAGGCACTATGAGAGCTTGAACGAGTACGATATGACAAAGGTGCATCTAATTTGCTGTCACGCAAAGTCTGCACCAACCATTTTGGCATAATTTTTGCCTGCTCAATATCAGCTCTCTCATCAACAAGTGCATCATGTAAATATGCATCAGAAATGGAATGATCTGCATCATCATATGAAACCTGCAAAGGTTGAGAAGTTGCCTCATTAGGACCAGCACTAGACTGTCCACATGTAAAAAGAGGCATCAAAGTATCATACATGTCTTTGGAGCTAACAGATGTCTCCTTAGTACATGAAAGCAATGGCTGAATAGCATCTTCCACAAAGACAACATCACGGCTAACCAGAATGTGTTTAGTCTGTGGATGATACAGACGATAGCCTTTACTTTCAGAATTGTACCCAACAAAAATACATTTTACTGCTTTATCATCCAATTTTCTACGATGTTGTTCAGGCACTAATGCGTATGCCAAACAACCAAAAACACGCAGATGAGCAACAGATGGCTTGCGATCATGCCAAGCCTCATATGGAGTGATCGACTGTAGTGCTTTAGTGGGACATCTGTTCAATACATATGCTGCACACATGACAGCCTCAAGCCAGAAACTATGTGGTAAAGCCTGACTCTTGACCATGCACCTTGCCATCTCCATGAGTGACCTGTTCTTTCGTTCAGTAAGTCCATTCTTTTGAGGTGTATACGGCACTGTACACTGCTATTTTATCCCATGTTCAGTCAGAAATGCATTAAAATCAAAAGACATATATTCCCCCCCTCGATCAGAATGGAGGGTGCCTATTTTACATGCTGACAGATTTTCAGCCAAAACCAAAAACTGTTTGAATCACATGAAAACTTTGAACTTTGCTTTGAGTGGATATACCCATGCATGCGTGGAAAATCATCAATGAAAGTCACGAAGTAAAGGTAATTTCCAAAACAGGGTGTCTGCATAGTACCACAGACATCCCTATGTACAAGCTGCAATTCCTGAGTAGCCCGAACTGAACCATCTTTTGGAAAGGATGAATGCTGCATTTTGCCCAAAATACAGTCTTCACAAAAATGTTTTCCAGGTGCCTCAAGCTTGGGCAACGAGGACATCATTTCAGATTTCTGCATGCGTAGCAAACTAGCAAAATTCAGATGACCAAAGCGTGCATGCCAAAGCTTTGCATCTGACATAGCCTGAGAATGATTTACTGCACATGCCAAATCATTTACAGATCTTTCATAGTCTATGAGCTTATACAGCCCACGACATAAAATGCCAGAAGCAATAATCACATCGCAACCAAGACAATCTTGGCTAATGCAAAAACTGATAACAGGTTCTTTTTGATCCCTGGCACAAATAAAGCATCTGACAAAGTGAAAATACTACCATCAGCAGTAGTCAAAATGATCTTACCAACTCCCATAACAGGATAAGAGGAGTTGTTGGTGCATGTAACATTATTCCCTGTAGGGGCAGGCTCGAGTGAAGAGAAGAAAGTGCACTGCGAGGTAATATGTTTGGTCGCCCAGTGTCAAAATACTGGCAAACATCTAAGTCTACTGCAGACATGCACTGCTCATGAGAAGATGGGTCAAAACTGCAAACAATAGTGAACACCCATTCTTCTTCCTGCACAAGATTAGCAGACTTCGTTTTTGGTGTAGAGGCTTCTACAACAACCATTCCAGCCTCTTTCTTCTTTGCCTCTTTTGCAGCCAGTTTTGGACAATTCTTTATGATATGATCATTCCCTTCATAGTACGTACAGAACAATTTTTGCTTTTCTGATTTTTTTCTCATCTTTGTCTTAGTTCTTCGAATGTGCAGTATTTGCAGATTTCTGCTTACTAGTAGAAGAACTCCATTTTCCTTTTCCCTTCTGACTAGCTAGGTAAGCTTGATCTGCAACATGCGTAATGGACTTGTTCTGCGTCGACTGATCTTCCTGCAACAGAACAGAGACTAACTCCTCAAATGACAAGGCATTTGGATTGCCTTTCATCATCAACCGAAGAGTAGAAGCAAAACTCTGATATGAATCAGGAAGACCATTCAGAACGGTCTCCACAAGTGAGCTATCTGGTATAACCTCATCAGTAGAAATCAACTGTTCCTTCAAGTCTTTGATCTTTGTTAGGAAATTGTCCATAGAATCACCTTCATTCATGTGCTCACTCTCCAGCTGTTTTCGGAGGTAAGCAACATGAGCCTCATTCCTAGCTTGGTACAATGTGGTAAGTGTATCCCAAGCATCCTTAGTTGTTCTACAAGATTGAATGTGAGGAACAATGGCACGTTTGACAGACAAAGCTATCAATGCATGTGCCTGGGCATCTCTGCCATCCCGGCGAATCTACTCTACAGTAAGTGCAACAGAAACAGCAGCACGAACAGGAATCTGTGGAATATCATCTTCGACACCATCTTCATCAGCTCCAGCACCTGTATTTGCAGTACCTGTAGTCAGAGGTGTAATAGGATGTCTTTCAACACCCTGCACAATGCTCCACAATCCTTTTGCCACCAATACATGTCGCATCATATAAGCCCATAATGGGTAGTTGGTACCATCCAACTTATCCTCAACAGCCAACATACGGAATACATCACTGCTTTCAGCCATGGCCGGTGACTAAAATACCTTGATGCAAAAAATTGATTGTATCTCAAAAAGTTGAACAGAACTGCCCAGCCGAATTCTGCTAGAGTTGTAGCAGACTTCGAGATGCTTATACTGGCAAACCGAAACTGGTATATACCTTTGGCACAAAAAGACAAAATATCCTGCACAAGCACTGCGATAGTGCGTTCGGAGGCCAAAACGAGCTCAGATCGCGATTTCGCCACCACAGAGCGAAGATGTTTTGATCTCTGAAACACCTTGAGTATGCTCACCAATTTCGTGCGAATCTGAGACTGCAAACGAAGGAGTGTCGACGGCACCCTAGATGAAGCAACGATCTGCTATGATACCAATTGTTGGAGATAGACATTTGTGGAAGCACGGGAACAACACAAAGGAAGAAGAAGAAGCTTGGAGCACAAACACACAATACTGAATGTATTACTAGAGAATGTACAAAGATAAGTAGCCCATTAGGGCAATAGGTGGATATACAAGCCGGGGGAAACAAACCTCCTAAAGAGGGAAAAAAGTGCCCCGGTGGTCCTAGTGTGTTCACACACATCACTACCTAAATATATCAACAGGGCCCTGCAGTTAAGCAATTATCCGCACTATCCTAGCTCTCAAACTAGCGAATCAGAGATGTCTTATGGTATGGAGAGACCCAGAGGAGGTTCAAGAGTGGCGTACTTAGAGAAACCTGAAGGCCCATAAAACTCAACTTCAATACATTAGGACCAACTGATTAGGTGCTCGCATATATGAGGATAGCTTGAGAAGATCTATTGTCCAGATTAAAAACTCTGATCAACCCCTTGGATTAGAACATCCAGTGGTAAAGTTCAAAAATGGTGCATACCTAGTAAGGAAGGGACAATGTATGTAGTCACCAACCAATTGGATAGAACATATGAATTTGGTAATGTCATTTCAAAGACAGACTTAGGTGACATAGATCAAGGGAACTTAGCAAGAGAGCCCAGAACTCTTGGAGGCAAATCAGTCCTCACTAGAAACATCACGCCAGAGTGGGTTCCCTAGGACAATAAGAGCATAGATTTGTCTCACAAGCCCATGGGAAGCTAAGTCTACTTGCATGAGAGCACCCACAATGATGGTAAGGAATGAAGACTCAGTTATACCTAGGAACACAGAGGTAGTGAAAAACACTAAAGTACAAAACACCTATCTTCCCATTACTCATCAAGGATACACAACCAAGGCAATATTGGACTCAAGCACAAGAGTTTCAATTGATACCACTTCCCTATGGAAGCATTGGGGCAAGCCAGGACTCAGGCCAATGAGAATGAAATTATAGATGGCCGATGGTCACATTGAGAGACCCTTAGGACTGTGAGAAGGAATAACTCTCACTACATGTGGTGTTGAGTTCGAGCACACTTGCTATATGTGACTTTAGCAAAAATCAAGCCTATGAGATGATTTTGGGAAGACCATTTATGCGGCAATTGCAAGTGGTACAAGATTGGGGAACCAATTCGTTGTACTTGCAACACTTAGGTGTTACAACCAAAGTCAATCTCAAGGATTACTCTCATGGAGACGTACCGCCTATTCAATGGAATCCCATCCACAGAACTAAAGATGATACGGAGTCAATGCATTCCATAGGATCAGGATCCTCATGGATGCATGAAGACACCCACTTATGGATGTGAAAAGTAGCAGTAGAAGAAGAGAAGAGAGAAAAAGCCCAAGAGGTAGGTGCGAAAGAAACCCATAGGTCAATTCAAGACCCAACCTATGCACCTGTAGTATTTCCTAACAAAGAATTTGAACCTCATGGTTGGGTGGAAATTCTAGCAACAATGGATGGAGCCATCAATGAAGAACAATAGACACCCCACTGTGACGAGGATGGCTATGACATTTTAGTTTTCACAATAGAGCCAATCATGTGTGATTCGGTTATTGAAGAATGTGAACCTAGCACTGATGCATTCGAGGATGCAAGTCACTCTGATTTAGAGTTAATCATTATGGACGCACCTTTTGCATTAGATGAGGAATATTTCTATGAAGTAGAAGTTCACTCTCAGAGACATGAAGAGCTTAAAAATGATGTGAGGTTAACCACACAAGTGACCACCAAGAGTGAAGGCAAGAAAAGGAAGAAGAAGGAAGCCACATCCAAGGAAGTAGAATCTTTGTTTGAGGTCTCTGAAAATTGCAAGAAATATGACATAGAAGATAGGAGAGTCATGGTAAGAATGCCTAAATGTGAAGCCATCATAGGAGAGGCCTATGATAACAAAGAAACTACAAAGAAAATCTTAGTGACCATAGAGGAAGGTGAAGAGCAATGCACATACATAGGACACAACCTAAGTGAAGATGAGGAGCAGGAGTTGATAGCCTTACTATGAGAATATAGAGGCGTGTTTGCATGGAGTTACAAGGACCTGAAAGGTGTAGACCCTGACATATGCTCACATATGATCCCCATGACCTTAGAGGCCAAACCCTCTAAACAGAAGCCATACACATACGATGACAACTATGCTACCAAGATCAATGAAGAGATAGATTGCTTGGTTGAAGCTGGAGTTATCTATGAAATCAAGCACATTGAATGGGTATCCCCCATTGTAGTGGTGCCCAAAAAGAATGGAAAATTACGTGTATGCATTAACTTGAAGAAGGCTAATGCAGCCACTATCAGAGATAGTTATCCGCTTCCTATCACTGAGCATCTATTAGAAAGGGTAGCACGCAAGGAAGTGTACAACTTCTTAGATGGGTTCTCTAGCTACAATCAAGTAGTCATTTCACCAGAAGATTAGCATAAGATGGCTTTTTCCAGAGAGCGGGGCATATTTGCCTTTTGGGTAATGCCATTTGGTCTAACCAATGCGCCCACTACCTTTTAGAGGCTGATGTGCCATGTGTTTAAAGAATTCCTGAGGAAGAATTTAGAAGTCTATGTTGATGACCTCTGTGCTCATTCCAACATCACAAAGACACATATACATGAACTCAAGCAAATATTTGACAAATGTAGAGAATATCAATTCTCCCTAAACCCGGAAAAGTCTATTTTCATGGTCACGCAAGGCAAGATTCTAGGACACATAGTGTCAAAGAATGGCATATCCATGGATGAGGACAAAGTGAGAGTGATTGCAGAGCTACCTAGGCCCAAGAATGTAAAGGAAGTACAAGCTTTCATGGGGCATTGTAGCTATTATCGCTAATTCATTCACATGTATGGGATCATTGCAAAGCCTCTGTACTCTCTTTTGAATAACTTTGAGTGGACGAAAGAATGTGAGAACTCCTTTAATGAGCTCAAGAGAAGATTGTGTTCTGCGCCAATCTTGACTACACCAGATTGGAAGAAACCATTCCATGTCCATGTGGATGCATCCAATTATGCCATTGGATGTGTACTTGCACAACATACAAGTGAAGGTAATATGGATGTTCCAATTGCCTATGCTAGTAGGCAGTTAAATGCAGCTAAACAAAATTATACCACTACTGAGAGAGAAGGATTAGGCATGGTGTATTCAGTAAAAAAGTTTAGAGCTTATTTTCCTGCAAGTAAGTTTAAATTTTTTACTGATCATCAAGCTCTACTATACTTGGTAAACAAGCCATGCAATACAGGAATGGTTCCTCTTACTTATGGAATATGACTTTGAGGTAGTGGTGAGGGAGGGTAAGACTCACTTGAGAGCAAACCATCTCTCAAGGCTCACATCAAGAGAGGCCCCCCAAGGAGTATCAGATGATCTTCCTCATGCTTAACTGTTTAATTTGGAAGTGTACCGCAGTGGGTCAAAACATTAGTGCCAGTATTGACATATGGGCCTAAACACCCAATAATAAACACTCAAGATAGGGAGGTAGTAAAAGCCCAAAAGTACCATATCATGGTAGGATGTATGTACAAGCATACAGATCAAGGGATATTAGCTTTTTGTGTGGAAGAGGATGAGTACGTGAAGTGGTTTGCAATTAGCACATGTGGATGCATTAGAGCAACACTACTCGAAGCAAAGAACTTTATAGACACTAAGGAGACTCGGAGTGCACTAGCCAACTATGGAAGCAGTGTTCATAGGATGCGCAAGGAATGCCCAATCTGCCTTACTAAACCACCAGTGGAACATGCCACTCTTTATCGGGTGTCTTTAGTGCCAAATTGGAGCGAACCATTAGTAGCCTTCTTGAGGATGAAAACATTTCCTCAAGATATGACCCTAGCTAGGCAGAGAAGCTTAGAACAAGAAGCTTTAGACTATACTCTCATTGGTGATAATGTATACAAGCATGGAAAAGACGGATATCTATGTGTTCATGAGAGCGAATATCTTAAGATCTTGGAAACTGCTCACCAGGGTGTAGTAGGAGGACATTTTGGACTAGACGGGTGATCAAGGCAATACTATTTGCAGGTCTTTGGTGGCCCACGCTTCACATGGATGCACATACCTATGTGAAGAGGTGTGATGTTTGCCAATGAACTCAGTATCCTATACGAAAAGATGGAATGCCTTTGAAACCTATGATGGATGGACGTGCATTCTCTAAGTGGAGACTAGACTTTGTAGGTTCTATTAATCCCCCAGCTAAGAGTTCACATGCAAAATACATCATTCTAGCCATAGACTATCTAACCAAATGGGTAGAAGTGAAAGCCAAAACAAAGAATGATGCTCAAATGACAGCTAAGCTCTTATTTGAGAATGTGTTCACTAGATATGGCCTACCTATAGAGCTAGTAAGTGATAGAGGCACTCACTTCTTGAATGAAGTCATTGAAAATATTCTCCAAGAGTTTTTGGTGGTACACAAGAAGTCTCCTCCTTATCACCCACAAGCTAATGGGCAAGCCGAGAGCACCAATAAGATTCTATGCAATGTGCTAACCAAATTAGTGAATAATAAATGCTCTAATTGGGACAAATAGCTACACCATGCTGTTTGGGCATATCGAGTTGCCTATAAAACGGTACTCCAAGCCACACCCTTTCAATGGTATTTGGCTAAAATGCAGTGTTACCATTGGACTTCTTGATACCTACATTGAAAGTAGCACTAGAGCATGACTGAACAGGCCATGAACTCTCCTCTAGAATCTCCGATCTTGAATGACTAAGTGAAACAAGATTGAGAGGGGCAGCAGGAATTTATGGAGCCAAGAAAAGACAAAAGGCATATTTTGATCCACATGTGAAGGATAAGGGCTTGAAAGGAGGAGACCTAGTTTTAGTCTACACTTTGAAGCAATATGCACCGAAATTAGAGAAGAGAGGCTATGGACCAATGATTATCAATAGGATCTCAACAAGTGGAGCAATTCAATTAGCTACACTAGAAGGTGATGTTCTCCATAGCTACATTGGCGAATGCAGAGTCAAGCTATATCAAGAACCCCTCACTGAGGAAATGCTAAATCGACTCAACACTACGAAGAAACGTAAGGAAGAAGAAAAACGAATCTGAGAAGAAGCGCAGGCAGAAGCATTGGAATGCATCCGAAGCAAGGTAGAGATCATCCTAAGACATATGCCTATGCAGCCCCAGGATATCATATGGCTATGTGTGAAGTCTCAGGTGTAAGTTCCAATAGAATAATTGACCGACTTCCTTTTGTAACCTTAGAGATAGGACAAGGAAGTAGTGCAAGGATTGTATGGGCTTTGATTGACTCAGGTGCAACCACTAGTGCTGGTAAACTTTCTTACTCTCAAGAATTGAACTTAAGTGTCAATCCTATAGAAATATACCCCATATGATTGGGAGGTGTGGAAACCCCTTTCATGGGAGAGGTGGAACTTCCCCTCTACATTCAAGATGCTCTCATGACAGTTAATGTGCTAGTGTGTGAAGACAAGGATGTCACTAAACCTCTTGTCTTGGGTCAATACTGTATCTATGATCATGCATCCAACCTAAGCTTAAGAAGTGGACTTCTTCAGGTCTGGGTTAATCAGAATAGCATTATAGTGGAGTTAGAAAATGAAGCACTCAAGGAACTAGAAAAGGCACCAAATCCTGGTCCTTCCAGGAGTTCACATGAAGATGACGATGTTATTCTTGTCCAAAACTATGTAATGCAGAGGGATGATTTTCTCAACAAAGAAGTCAAGGATACGATGGAACTCCCTTCTTCTCCAAAAGTGGTAGAGACACGGCAACCAAAGGAGTACCAAACGCAGAAGAAACAGACGGCCTATGCCTGAAGCCAAATGAAAGTACGAAGCAAGGTGTCTCAGAGCCATCACAACAATTATGTGTACGAAAAGACGAGCATCCTATTGCGGTCAAGTTACAACCACTGACTCAACATCATATTAGTGATCAACGACAGTACACTAATAAGACGTCTTTCAAAAATTCTTCTACAAAAGTAAAATATATCTGGGTACCCAAGAAGTCAATGAAGGTTGGCCAACAATCAAGACAAATTTGGGTGCCTAAGGCTTGCTTGCGGGCTCAAATAGCCACACATAAAGCATACCATGTACGACATGATTCACCCACTCGAGCAGTTGATACCCACTCTTATTCGACATGCACAAACACATATTTGTCCATGAGCACGAGCAGAATCACTTGTAAATGGGTCCCTAAAAAGCCTCATTTCCAAGGAGACATCCTTAAAAAGTCCTCCAGAGTCTCCACAAAATCAAAAGAGAAAGCCATCCATTGTGTTTGGTAGCCCAAACCTTGTAATAAACCACCTAATCCCATTGTAAAGCCACCTCTGCTTACTACCTGTATTCACACTGCAGCCCACCACCCCAATTAGCACATAGGAACCCTGCATCTGCTAACCACACCTCACACTCACAAACACATGAGCACTAACTAACCGACTAACTACGTCACAGTTCATCATGTGAATGTTGTAACGGGGACACATGATCACTTTGTGTCCATTGCAATGTTAATATTCATTTGTATATTCTCACAGAGCTGGCGACTGAGTTCCTCAAACATGGCAGAGGTGGCAGGAACAAGCTCCCAGGTTGGTACTAGCCCTCGAATAGTGGACATTGAAAGTATCCCTATTCAAGAGGAGTTGAAGGAACGACCACAGGTGTTAAGAGCAATACATGTCATACCGATTCAAAATCCTCCCCAAGGGCACACATCGCCAGTTAGCAAGAACTCCCATTGGTTCAGTGAAGTTGCAGGACCCCTTGGAGAGAGCACCTATTTATGGGAGGTTGAGATAGAGTTTAACGGACGGTGGGGCCAATATCATTTCTTTACACGAGAGTTTGAAAAGCTTCAAAACAGTGAAGGATAGCAACCAATATGGAAGAAGGCTCGATTGGATGATTACTTCAAAGCTCAATTACCAAAGATAGACTTCTTGAGGTGTTTATACCTAATTAGCACACTCACTCCCAACAAAGAGAAAAAGGGGACGAGCACCTTTGTGCTACCTTCTCTTACACGAGGACATGAACTGAAGCGCTTTAAATTGACCAACAATTTGGTAAGGGAAGCTCTAGAAATGAGAGGTATGCACATCCCTACGGAGAAGGAGACAATGATCCAGGACAACATGAAGAACAGGAACCTAACTAAGCTAAAGGATATGGTGGCGATGACTCCCACTATTGCCATCCACCTTCGAATGTGCATGCAGCACTTCGCATTCCCTGCCGAAGAAAGATTTATGATGCCAACCAAGAAGATTTGGTTTAGTTTATACTTATCCGACACGCTAAATTTGACCATCAATATGCCACATTGGATCATTGACAAGATACATCTTGCACATCAACATTGGTACAAGAAGCAGAAGTCAGTGATCTATGAATGCTATGCACTTACTAGAATTGTTTATCGGTGCTTGGCATATGATGTGCCAATTCAAAGGGCACTTGTTTGGACTAAGGTGCAAGAATTTCAATGAAGAATATCAGCAATAGGGCCTCCATCAAAGAAAATGAGGGGAGCTATTCAGATGCCATGTGCACAGGATCAAGGCGCTACATTAACACCGGACATGACTCCACCACCCCAAAGGCGAGTGTAGCCCTTTACCATCAGATTACCAAGGCAAAGTGCAGAAGGGCATAATCTGATCTTCCCACCGATCCCCACAGATTTAGAGTTTTCGCATGACTTCACGCTTGAAGATCTAACTGATGAGGAAGTAGCCAAGATAATCAATGCAACTAACTTGCAAATCAAAACAGAGTACTTAAGTGGACAACACAATGTCATGGACCAGCCCAATCCAACTCAACTAGTAGTAGTCGAAGTAGAGGAAGATGAGTAGGAGACTGAAGAAGAGGAACAAGATGAGGAGCAGGAAGGACCATCCGACGAAGGGAAGCATGAATATGAGCAACACATTATATCGGAACTTGTGGGAGCCCTAGGCTACACAAAGTATTTAAAAAGATTATATGATACTATAAATCTACTTCAGGAGCAACACAGACTATCCTTGGCAGCAGGGAGGGCCTTAATGAACTAGAACTTGAAGAAGAAGGAGTGGATGATCAATTCAGAGCTTCCCTCAACATGATTGCTGATGCATTTGGGGTACCAAAAATTGTACACAATGCCCTTGCACACTCGCGATGATTTGAACGAAGACATCGAAGACGCCCTCCAAGATTAGGGAAGCAAATACATATTATAGTATCAGAATCACATGGCACCACCTCCACAGCCACTAACACAACACACTCCATTCAACACACTGAAGACATCCACGCCTCAAGTGCACCCCCATCACCACCTCTACCACCCTCCCCTCCAACTCCACCTCCCTCTCCTCATACCACCACTGTCACCACTATTGTCACTGCCGTAGTCTCCACTTTCCTTAGTGAAGCACTCAATGTAAGTCAACCATCACAACCCTCACAATCTGACACCATCACTATTGTAGTGCCACCACAGACAATGTAATTCTAACTATGGTCACCGAAAATCCCATTCCTCCTATCACACTTCTCCGTGGCCCACATGCACAATTACACACACCATTGTACACCTTCACTACCATCACCACACCTACCATTCCCATGTTTATGGTAAATCCCACGATCACATTCATGCATGACCACATGGACATATCACCCACATCTGAACCTCCCCCTCCCCCCATATTCCCGAAATCTCCCATTCCCCTGCCACCAACATCACCACTTCTCACAATAGCATTCACCACCCCATTCCCTCCTCCCTATCCCCCTGCATTCCACTCTTTCCCAGCATCCATGCCTGTAAATAATGTATTCAATACTTTATATCAATGTGTGTCTCAATTATAGCATAATTACCAGCATTTAGATGCTCAACATACGACCCTATTCAGAGTCCATGAGACTCTCCAAGAACAATTCACAAACATGGAGAAGGACAAGCGGCTACTACAACATCATTATGACACCTTGCAAAGAAAATATGACAAATTAGTGGCCAATCCCCCCCAACCAGATTCACAGACACAACAACACCTCAAAGAAATGCTACACGTCCAACAAACAGACAACCTCAAAATCCACCATAACCTTGCATTGTTAAGGAAACACATGTCAGCAACACTAGAAGAAAACAAAAGACTACAAAGACAGAATGAAGAGAACCTAGAAGCGGCAATGGAAGGATCCACACAGGAGATCGACCCGAAGCACTTCAAAGCCATCCCGTCAACCAACATGCAGATCATATTGGACACCCATGCTGACCTACTAGAGGCATATGATGCCTTACAAAAAGAGCCTGATGACCTCTGGAAGCAATTGGCCAATCAACAAGAGCCACCGAAAGAAGTAGTAGCTACATATGACACATCCAAAGAGGTAATAGAATTGAGAGCACAACTAACAGATTTGCAAAATAAGCTTCTTCAATATGAACGTCAAACTTCTCCCTTCGTGGAGCCAAATCCGGAAGAACTAGTTCCAATTGAAGTAGAAGAGACATTCAAGGACCCTTATGAACCCATGCCTACACCAAGAGGCAAACAAACAGAGGTAGGAACGGATACATTTGAGATTGAAGCTCCCGAATGGATGCAATGGTTGGAAAAGGTAGGCCCAACTCATGACGACACAGTAGCAGTGTAGATACAGTCCATGTCCCGACTGGAAGAAGTTGTCATCAAATCGGATTACTTCAAAAACCTATCTCATCATCGATGGATTGGCACTTGTGATGATTTGTATGTACCATTTTGTGTATTATTGGAAGATTATAATGTTGAGTTAAACATCGCACCACGAAAGAGCCAACCTCTACAACACAATTTTCCCCAGATGACATTCCTGAAAGCGCAGAGCCGGGCAACATCTTCCAACCTACATGGAGAATACGGTTACTCAAAACCTACCCCGAAATGGTGTGCACATGGAACAATATGCCCTTGTACATTAAGTATAACCCTTGCTATTGTCCTGTTTTTCCACAAAGATCATGGCCTGAGTTCACTAAAATAGTGAAGACCGTCAAAGGATGTGAAAAATGGCTAAGCTATGTATATTTGGCACACCCTCGTTGCCCACCAATGGTAGCATATATGATTTCAACAATTTGACATTGGGGCATTAGATTCAAGAATGTACCAGACATCATGGCACAGATGTGCCTCAAAATATTTGAACTCATGCTGGTCACATTTCGGACCTTCAAAAATGTCAAAGAACCTCACCTTTCAGCCCTAGGTTTCAACGAAGGCAACCACGACCTAATCTATGATATGAGCACCACCCCATCCATCAATGTTGTGTATGCATGGCACGTGCCTATCAAATATCTCCCAGCATGCTTCAAACAAATGTTTGAAGAAATGTTTAGCACAGGGTTCTGGGAGTATCACTCAAAAATATTCATACCCAGATCATCTCATCTGTTACATTTATTTGTTGTGGAATAGGCTCTACACTCATATAAGCTACACATGCCACATCCAGAGGTACCTGGGCCAGTCGATTGGGATGTTGTACTCACAGATTTGGCCAAAGGACTGAGGCTAGCAAACCGTCACTTGGCCACAGATGTCCTGGAATACTACGTCAAACGGTAAGCTCAACAAGGGTCTGTCAGAGATGATAGACGCGAGAGAGGGGGGAGTGTTGGTAGTATTCAGGGTACTCAAGGACTTACGAGACAAGGAAGCCAACGAAGAGATTCAGAACAAAGAGAAGGACCAAGTAGGCAAAGCAGTCAACGCAGATCCGACAAATAGGCCCTATAAGTTTTCATGAAGCAATATTTCCCAAATAGTGATCTTAGTCACTTCACACCGTTGTAAATATCATTTTTTATTATTCCTACTCCATTTGGTGCAAGCCAAGGAGTCCTCAAGCTTGAGGAGTATTAGTTGTATCTATGCACCAATTTTCATAGTTTTTAGAGCTCGTTTGAGCCTCCAAAATAGCCTAGGAACCTAATTTTTAACTAGGCCGGACATTAGGTTTGGACAGGACCAAAGCTAGTCAAAAACTATAAAAAGAGCTAGAGAGCTCATTTTTGGGGGTTATCTTGTTGTAGATTTGAACTTTGGATGAGAACTCTTTTGTAATGGAAGTTACACTTTGTTGCTCTTTTTGTTCTTGCCGTGTGTGCACGTGTGTGTGTATGTGTGTGCATGCTAGTGTGCTTCTCCATCATCACTTGTGCACATCACTTGCTCGAGGTCTTCATAACATCCTCATGTCTTCCTAGATTGACATTAAAGGAGGTGCTACTCATCACTCAGCTACACAATGATCTACCTTCATGTCATCCAACTGCCAAAAATAGCAGTTGAAGCTTCCTCTTGCTTTGTGTTTCTGCATTTTAAGATTATTCATGATATCAAGTGCATAATTTGTTAAGAGTTCAAGAGTTCTTGGAATGAAATTGTGATGATAGAAAGCACTATTGAATCTGTACTTGCAGTCCCTTGACTCTTAGGTTTTTAAGAAGCTTTTAGGGTAAACCATTTTCTTAACTATTATTTAGAAGCTCAAGCTCACATATTTCTAAGTGGTGGGGCCACAGTAGTGATAAGAGAACTGATCCAATCATTACTTTTAGATTGAAGTGAGTGAAAAATCTGTGTAGTCTAGCTCTCTTTTTTGTTTCTATGCTCTTTCAAATATAAATGGTAAGTGCCCCACTTTTATGTGCTAGTTTACTGAGTACTTGGCATGTATATGTATATTAATATATGTGTGTGACATGTGTGTATATATATATATATATATATATATATATATATATATATATATATATATATATATATATATGTATGTATATACATTGTGGATTAGTATATATATGATGTGTATATATAGGAGGCCTCATTTTTTTAAATCTTTTCAACTTTTTCTTTATTTTACCTTCTTGAGCATACAAATGGGTATCTTAGAGTTCCTTGTGGCAGTCGATATTCATCTAGCTTCAAATGGTTGGGATTTGGTGTTAGTATATGATCAATGTTTACCCCTCATGATTGTATGCACATTTTGTAAGACCCCCATTATGAGAAGAAGCCAAGCATGCATTACCCAATTGATGGGAATCCCAACTTGCATGTTGGATGAAGGTCATATTGGACCATGTAAGGTATTGTAAGGAAAGGGAGTTACCAAGGTCCCCAATTGTGGGGTCCAGGGTAGAGGTGAGCAACCCCGGCTGGGGGGTCCAAGGGGGCCAATGGGCCCCCTGGCTGGGGGGTCCTAGGGGACCAGCAAGCCCCTCATGGGGGTCCGAGGGCAGCGCTCCTGATGGGACAGTACAGGGAATATTCCATGGAATATTCCCTATCGGAATTAGAAATCATTTATATTTCAGAAATCATTTATATTTGTTAGGTAGATTCAATCGACGTAAGCCATGTATGGGAATTACGTGGGTGGTGGTTGCCCAGGCTCTAACACCCATGTATAGCCATGCATGGAAGGCCACACATTATCCTATATATACATGACTTCTGCACTACCTGAGACATCGTGTCGAGCTAGCATACCTCTACCTTGTATCTCCCTATCTAGAGTTGTCTAGATCTCCATTTAAGCTCTATCTTAAGAGCGCACGGGTGGACAATGCCATCATCTTTGTACTTGTTGTTAGTAGAAAATTTTTTAGATTCTCCTATATCTGTTATCTTCTCTACTACTCCTGTGTTATATTGCGTAACTTTTGTCTTACATTTTGCCCTCCTCTTTGCATGTCATTAGTGTTTTGGATGTGAATTATCACTCCTCAGGTATGTACTCAACTCTTATCAAGTATAATGAACTCCTATCAAATATAATGTTGAGAGAGATGGAGAGACCAAGTGGCATGTGTGTAGTAGAGTTAGGGTTTTTTATTTTAAATGTTTGTCTCATGGATGTGTTCATGTGTGTGTCCTATATATTTAGGAACAATCAAGATGCAATCAAAGGAAAATGAAATGTTGTCATGGATTCGAGACCGAAGAGAAAATCTATTTCTAATTTTTATTCACTTAAAGAAGGGAATGGAGGCTCGAATGTCATGCACTCTTCATGCATAGCAAGCTCGTCCCGTGAACCTACAACTTCACCTTCGATTGCATTCCCTTCATGTGAAGGTTCATCAAAAGCTTTAGGCTCAAGTGACATTTCTTCGTTTAAACCTTGAAAGAGAGGGAAGGTTCAATGGGACATATGAAGGAATTTTAAAATAGATTGGATAACAAATTTTCCTTTTATCGAGCACATGCATGTTAAATTTTTATTATATTTTTTAAATTATCTTTTAATTTATAATTTATACGTTTTATTATTATTTTCTTTTATTTTTTATTTTTTTATACTTTTCAAGTTATATATATATTTTTTCTTCTTGTTTGTTTTTATTTAATTATATATTTTTGTGATTTTCTAAATTATTATTTTATTTTATTTTCCTTAATTTCGTTATTTTATGTCTATTATTTATTTATTTATTATTAATATATTAGATTATATTTATTTAAATATTATTTATATTTTCTAGTTGATTTTTTTTTTGTTTCCTTTCTTATTTGTGTTTTTCATGTCTTCTATTGATCTAACTTATTGTGTACTCTTTGCTTTTGTTCTTGTGATTTGTTATGGGTTTGTGTCTATGTTCTCTATCTTGAGTTTGTAAGTTTGGATAGCTATGAACTTATGAAGGTATATAACATGTATGCTTGGTGTGTGAGAGAGAAGAAATTGCACTTATATTTCATGTGTGAGAGAATGTATTCTAAATTAGGTTTCCTAAAATCTATAGGATTTTCTATGGTTTCATACTCTATGTGTTTGGTTCTTGCATGGAAAATAGGGTTTGCCACTAGATGCATGGAACTTACATTATCTCCAAATATGTGAGATTTGGAACTTACAAGTCCCAAATCTATATACAATGCTTTTAACCATATTGCTTCTTGAGTTCCTATGGTCAAACCTCTGTACTCTGTTTCAGTTGATGATAAAGCAACTATAGGTTGCTTCTTGGAACTCCATGATACTAGCTTTGAGCCTGCAAATGCTAAGTAACCAGAAGTACTTCTTCTATCATCCTTAGCTCTTGCCCAATCTGCATCTGAATAGATTCTGATATCCAAATCTGAAGAGTAAGGATAGAATATACCTTCATGGATTGTACCTTTGAGATACTTAAGTACTCTCTTAGCCACATCCATGTGTGGTCTTCTCGATGAGTGCATGAATTGACTAAGCCCTTCCACACTATATGAGATGTCTGCTCTTGTATGAGTAGCATATATCAAGCTAGCTACCAAGCTTTGATACTCTTTAATGTCTTCAATTTTCTCACCCTCATAAACACTAGGTTTATGATTCATCTCCAAAGGTGTACCTGCAGGTTTAGTGTTCTCCATTTTGAACTTGAGAAGTGGATCCTGAATGTATCTTCTCTTAGTCAAATACATTCATTCATCTGTGTATATCACCTGCATACCTAGGAAATATGTAAGCTCACCTAGGTCACTGATTTTGAACTCCTCTTGCATGTGTCTCTTGATCCTTTGAATGCCATTTAGATCATCACCTCTCACAATAATATCATCTACATATACACATAGATAGATAACCTCATTGTGATCCCTTTTGATGAATAGAGAAGGATCTCAGTTGCTAGCTTTGAACCCTTGATCTTGAAGATATGTAACCAACCTGTAATTCCAAGCTTTAAGAGCTTGTTTCAATCCATATAATTTTTTCTTAAGTTTACAAACATAAGATGGATGATTATGGTTTTCGAAACCTAATAGTTGTGACATGTATACCTCTCCGATTATCCAACCATTTAAGAATGCACTTTTCACATGAAGTTGGAGGAGTCTCCAATTCCTCACGTTAGCTACACTTATCAATCTCCTAATTGTAGTCATCTTTGCAATTGGTGAGAATGTTTCCTCATAGTCTATACCATACGTTTGTGAGCATCCTTTAGCAAATAATCTTGCCTTGTACGTGAAAGCTGATCCATCTAAATTTCTTTCAACTTTATATACCCATCTGCAAGCTATTACCTTTTGAATTGGTGACATTGCAACCAAATCCCAAGTGTTCATCTCCTTCAATGCATCTATTTCTTCTTTCATGGCCTTTTCCCAATTAGGTTTTCCCTTCACTTCTTCATAGGTTGAGGATTCCTTTGTAATAGAGTCTTTTGCCAAGTAGATTGAATGCTTCATAACAAGTGTGGTTTCATATCCATACCTTTTTGCTTGTTTCTTCTCTCTTGTTGATCTTCTAGGTGCTTATTGGGAGCATTCATCATCCTCTTGCATCTTTGCTTTGCCTCTTAACTTCCATAGCTTGTAATCATTTTCCCTTTCATCTTGGTCATCGTCTATATCAAGTCTTGGATCTTGGACCTGTGTATTGTGCTTGATTCCAAATTGATGAGAATCAGAATCAAGATCATATGGTAGAGTTACCTTTTGTTTGTCTTCATCATACCAAAACGTGTTCTTCAAACACAACATCTCTACTTGTAGTGAATTGCTTGGTTGAAGGATTATAGAACCTGTAACCTTCATCTGAGTTGAATCGTATCCAATAAGCACTGCCTTTGTTGCCCTTTCATCTAGCTTACCTCTTATTTGTGATGGTACATGAACATAAGCTAAACAACCAAAAACCTTGCAATGTCCAAGACTAGGTATTCTTCCATGCCATGCTTCATAAGGAGTCATAACTTGAAGTGATTTGGATGGTAGTCTATTGACAAGGTACACAACAGTTGAAATAGCCTCTACCCATAGATAATGTGGAAACTTCTTCTCTTCAAGCATGGTTCTGGCTGATCCAACCAATGTCTTGTTTCGCCCCTCAACGATTCCATTCAGTTGAGGAGAGTACTTGGTAGTCACTTCCCTTTTGATACCTTTATATTGCAAGAACTCATCAAACTCTTTGGAGAATTATTCTCCCCCTCCATCATATGTGAGCTTCTTTAGTGATCTACTTGTATGATTCTCCACATGTGCTAGATACTTTTGGAAGAAATCAAACACTTCATTCTTACTCTTGATAAAGTATGGAACATTCCATCTACTATGGTTGTCAATAAATGAGACATAACACCCTGATCTTGCCAATGCAGGTTCTTGAATTGGTTCACATACATCTATATGTACTAAGTCCAATAAGTTGTTGTGGATGTAGCCTTTGTTTTTGACTAGTTGTCTTTGTGCCTTCCAAATCTGACATGGATCACACATGTTGATCATGTGTTTCTTTGATATGTTCGACAGTCCTAGAACACTTTGATCCCTGCATATATCCTTCAAGGTTCTTTCATTCACATGAGCAAGTCTCTTATGCCACAGTTCAAGCTCACTTAGGGTTTGAGACCCAAAAGTGAATAGAGCTATGTTCCTCGTTTCTCCTACTTCAAAAGTAAAGAGCCTACCATGATTCTCACCTCTGGCTATCTTCTTGAAGCCTTTCCATGTATCTTCCACAAAAGCTCCATGTTGGGTGAGCCTAACTTGCAAGCCTTTTTCAACTATTTAGCCTACACTTATTAGGTTTTTAGTGATAGTGGGTACATAGAGAACCTTACTCAAAATGTTTGTCCTACCATTGGAAGCTTTGAAATTACCAATATTCTCCACATTTTGCTTTGTGTCATTCCCTATTTGCACTTCCTGTCTATGTTTTGGACTTTCCAAAATAGATAGAAGAGCAATGTTGCGTGCAACATGATTCGAACATCCTGAATCCATGTAGAAAAAATGATCATGTTCTTTACCTTCTTTGTGGCTTAGATTCATGAGAAGTAATGAGTCTTCATGTGGTTGATCTTCTGAATAACTGTTGTAGTCCCTTCTATTATAGCCTCTATTGTGATTGTTGAATTTGTGTCCACCTCTGCCTTTATTGCTTCCATATCGAACTCTTCCACTTCCTTTCTGGGTCTTCCCATTGAACCAACAATTCCGAGTGGTGTGGTTGGTCTTATCGCAGATGGCACAAGGTTGAACATTCTGACCTTTGGCATTTTCTTGCTTTGCTCCTTTTTTCTTCCCTTTCCACTTGCTTTTGCTTGTGAAGTTGGCTTGGGAAGTCTCTTCTTCATCTTTTTCCTTCTTCTTGCCTTTTTGCTTCTTATCCTTCTTATCTGAATATACAACACTAGTTGAATTACCATGATAGGAGTTACCTTCGTTTATGCTATTGTTGGCCTCTTGATTGAAAAGTTGTCAAAGAAAGATGTTGAATTTTGGAGTCTACACATCCATGTTGAGATCATAAGCCATCATGAATGGTTTCCAATGTTTATCACTTTGAATGCCATTCAGAATTTGCTTCATGATAGCCTCTTCTTCAATCAGGTCTCTAGTGGATGCTAACTGATCCGCAACCTCCTTGACCTTGGTAACAAATTCTGTGATAGTTTGTTTAGGTGTCTTCTTCATTTGGTTGAACTCGTTCCAAAGATGATTCTTTCTTGCTTTGGTACTAGCAGATAGAAAGTTTCAAGGGCATCCCAAGTCTCTTGAGATGTCTTGCATCCTCTTACATTTGGTAATATAAAGTTAGAGATAGAGTTTAGTATGTATGACCTTGCTTGAGCATCCCTTGCGCACCAAACTCTGAGCTTATCTGTCTCCTCTTGTGTAGGTCCTCCTTTGGATTCTGGAATAGGCATAGCTTCATCAGCTTCTACAATTCCATCAAGGTTTCTACCTTGAGAATAGGCCTCCATTATGATTTTCCAAGCCACATAGTTGTGTCGATCAAGCTTCTCCATCATTGAGGGAAATCCGTCACCCATCTTGATCTAGCTTTGATACCACTAAAAGAACTTGGAGAAGCTTGTAGGAGGTAGAAAAGTGCATTTCAAAGCGACGAAGTTTGGTCCATCCAACCGACACAACACCAGCCCTTGAGCTTATGGAGACTCTAATAGAATTCATAGGCATGCGATAAGTGCAAAGAAATGCACTATGTACTTTGGAGCATCATGGAAAATGAGTCGATACAAAACAGATAGGTTCGTGCATCGACTAGCTCAAAAAACTTACTATCTATGGAAGAGACAATGAACTTCAAATGCCCATAGCAACCAACGTGAACAAGCCTTTTATGGGAGTGATACACATAGGGTTGAGTTTATAGAATGCAGAAAAGTATAAGGAATAAGAAAAATATGCAATAGGAATGAATCAGACACTCAATGGTGGTACCTCCTATTTTTCAGGAATACACAGAGATTGAACTTGAGATAGATAAACTGACATTTCGCCCAATATACTAAATCACATGCTTTGAAAATTTACAGCCATAAAATGGATTCTAATACCTTTTTAATGAGTGACCTCTCATCAAATTTGGAGCTCTAGAGAGAGAGTGGCAACCTTTGCAAGATTATTATTGGCCAAGAAGATGATGCAGAAAATTGAAGGAGCAAGACAATGATGGTCACAAGTGTACGTATATTGCTTCCATGTATTGTACAAGTGATTTGAAGTCTTTGTACAAACTCTAGGCATGTTCCACAACTTCTACAAGTGGATTTTGAATTGAAATGAAGGTGGGAATGGTTGTTGGAGGGAATCAATTCACTTTCCTACAATCTAGGAAAAGTCAAGATCTAGTTTGATTGCTTGACTGATTACAACTCAATCACCAGAAATTCGTGGTATTTGTGCTCTCTTTTTCTACCTCTACATGTGTAAATCTCAAGGCTTTTAGAACGGTGAATGAACCATCAAAAATTTCTCAAAAAAATACAATAAATGAGCATAGGTAAAAGAACTCTCCAATGGATATTCTTTTGTTGTAATCCAAGCTATAGTTTTTGATGTGGATCAAATCCACCTCAAGCATAGTGTAAGCTTGATGTTCCAAAACCTTCCAAAGCATAAATCCATATTGGCGGAACCTCATCACATGCTAGATGAGCTAGAGGAAGATGAAGAGCAATAGTTTCTCAAAGCTAATACAGATCTCTTATCCTTCGGGGTAGAGGATGTAAATTCATTCATCAGTTTCGATTGTGAGAGCATGGCAGCCACTGTCTTCACAAAACCCATGGAACTAGAAGAAGGGGATATTGCAGATACAGTAATAAAAGATCCCATGGAGCTGGGAAAAATTTGTGTTGAAGAGGATTCATTAAAAGTCATAAATCTTGGTAGTGCAAAAGACCCAAAGCCTATCCGAATTTGTTTGGAGCTTGCTCCAAAATTCTGGATGGCACTGATTGCTCTTCTATAATATTACAAAGATTTTTTCTGCATGGACATATGCTAATATGAAGGGTCTGGATCCAAAGTTATACCATCACCAAGTTTTACCATACGCTAGTCCAGTTATGTAACAACGCTATAGAATGAATCCAAACTTTGCAAAGCAGGTGAAGCACGAGCTAGGTAGATTAATCAAAGTTAGATATATTGTGCCTATAGAGAATCTAGAATGGGTCTCTCCAATCATCATCGTCCCTAAGAAGAACAAGCAATTGAGAATATGCATGGGTTATAGAATACTGAGTGCTGCCACAATGCCAGACCCTTTTCCACTACCATTTCTACACAGCATGTTGGATGTGTTTGCAAGTCATGAAATGTATTCTTTCTTCGATGGTTTTAGTGGCTACAACCAAGTGAGAATGGTAGAGGAAGATATACCTTAAATGGATTTCTTCACAAATTGGGGAGTATTCACCTATACCATCATGTGGTTTGGGTTACGAAATGCAATGAGCAATTTTCAACATTAGATGCAACAAATGTTTGCTCCGTACTTTACATCTTTTATGAAAATTTTCTTAGATGATTTCATAGTTTCCAGCAAGATGGCCGTGCATCTGGAGCACTTATGCGCATGCTTTGATTCTTCAGAAAGGTACATCTCTGCCTTAATCCTAACAAATCCACTTTTGCAGTCAAATGTGAAAAATTGCTAGGACAGATTATTTTTAGAGAAGGGCATAGTAGTGGACCCTAATAAGGTTTAGGCTATAATGGATCCTAGCACCCCATAACCCAAAAGAAGTTCTGTGCTTCTTGGGCTAGGTCCAGTGGCACGGCCGACATCTGCAAGGATTGACACATATTGCCATCCCATTGAACAAGTTAGCACATGTCGGACCGGAGGAATTTGTATGGACATAGGAAGCACAACTTGCCTTTGAGGTACTATGGAAGATGTTAGCCACTACACCAATTTTGAAAGCACTGGACTGGAAACAGCCTTTTCATGTGTTTGTGGATGCTTCAGATAAAGCTATTGGGAGTTACTTATGTAGAAAGAGGACCCCAGCTAGTAGAGACCTGTCTATTATGCTAGTAGATGACTAACAGCAGTAGAGAAGAATTATTTGAACAGAGAACATGAATGTCTAGGACTCATCACTATATCAATAAATTTGCCATTATCTGTTAGGAAGATTGTTCAGCATCCACGTGGATCATAGTGTCACGTGATACTTAGTGACGTAGTAGAACTTGGTTGGATGACTATCCAAGTGGATGCTCTTGCTCAAGAATTTGAGTATGACATTGTCAATCGCCCCGCTGCGAGCCATGCCATTGCAGATTTCCTATCTCCCATCAATCATGGAGAACCACCAAAGGGTATCGATGACACACTTCTGGATGTGAGGGTCTTTATAGTGGTAGAAATAAAAAATGCTCCTCAAACTCACAAAAATAGTATGAGAAGATGTTGATTTTTTTGGAAAATGGAATTGCTCCATCTCATTGGCGATCTGTAGCTCGAAAGAATATGGTTCTTCAAAGTCTCAGGTCTACTATTATTATGGGAGAGTTGTACCACAAGGATCCGACCCAAATTTGGCTACTTTGCATACCTCCACATGAGGTGACGACATTCATTATAGAAGCTCATGTAGGTGAGTCCAGTGGGCATTTTAGTCATCTAATTACAGTCTGAAAAATTCAATAGGTTGGATTGTAGTGGCCTACTAACGGAGATGTTCAAAACATAGTGCAAAATTATAACCCGTGTCAACGAAATGGTGAACCTCACGATAGTCATCACTTCCCATTTCAACCCATTCTTCTATGGGAGCCCTTTTTGAAATGGGGCTTGGACTTTATTGGTCCAATTAAACCACAAGCCGCGCGAAGGTTTTGACTTGCATGGACTATTGTACCACGTGGGCAGAAGCTTGGGTGACCAAACACGCTACAACACGAAGAGTAGCCAGGAAACTTCATATTGAAATCTTTCCATGGTATGGCCTTCCTCTAGAATTAGTGTCAGATAGGGGAACTCATTCCTTGAATCAATTAATTTCAAAATTAACCTCGAAGTATCAAATTAAGTATAAATTTAGTTCTCCCTATTACCCAAAAGCAAATGGATTGGCAAAAAGTACAAACAAGGTCTTGCTCCACATGCTATAGAAGATGTTATTGGATTCTATAGATTAGTGGGAAACTATTCTTCCCATTCTGCTCTGGGCCTATAGGACTTCCTATAAAAGTTTGCATTGGTAGCACACCTTTCAAAATGTTTTATGGACAGGAGGCAATCCTTCCATTTCAATTTGCGATACCAAGTCTTCAAATTGCCATCCAGAAGTAATTGGTTCCGAAAGACTAATTTGCTTATCAGATGCATCAGCTGAGACAATTTGATGAGCATCAATACCATAGTTTTCTCTTATTGCAGGAGATGAAAAATTGTGAGAAGAAATGGCATGATCGAAATTTACAAATGAAGATTTTTTGGCCTCGTGATCTTGTGTTGTACTATCATTCTAAGATGAAGAGGAAAATGGGCAAGTTAAAATTGCAATGGACGGGTCCATTTCAAATTCATGAGCTTCACAGAATAGGTTCCTTTTAGGTGGCCACACTATTGGGTGGACTCTTATCAATGCTCAACAATGGATCTAAACTACGGCCCTATCAGACTTCTGGAGGGTAAATTCAAGTTATATATATATATATATATATATATATTATTCACATCAATAAAATAGATTTTTTTGAAATTCAAAAAATACATGATCGTGCTATAGTTGGTAATAATTGTGGAGTGACTACTATACATGCAAATCATACATGCAATTGACAATGGCAACGGTCATAAGGTTTCAAATCTCATAGTGCAATTCTTATTTTGAGAGTCGTGATGAGTGCACAATCACTAGAGTTAAGATATCATTTAGGGTAATAATTATGCGGACCCGATGCTCTTAACACAGAAACACAAGCCATAAAAAGGATGATGACTATGCCAAATCAGGCTTATTTGGCTAAGTTGCAAGAGCAAACAAAGCTACAATATTTTCCAACAATTAGCAGACGATGTAGCAGTTCATATATGGCGATCACTTTCTTCGACTGTCAATTGCTAAACATACCAGAGACACTTTCACAAGAACAGAAGGAGTAGTTCAAGTGTAGAGGATTGTTGTAGTGCGCATTGTTGGACTGGAGGATCATTCATCCTCATCCACAGACAAAGGAGATTGCCAAAGAGATAATGCAATAGACAGATGGTAACGACATCAATATCCAAGAGATAAGCCTACAGATAAGGAAAGTCACTTTTCAGTTATGACCAACCTTAATTGCAGAAAGACTCCATCTCGCTAGCATGGGAATCACAACTAGTACAGAGCCTATGGATGTAGCAGCAATCTACATTTGTTAGGAAAACCCTACTTTGATGAATATCATTTTGCACAACTTTCGGACGATAATCCAATTAAGTTGGGATTGCTTTTAATGACAATGATTATAAATATGCAGGCAAAACATTACAGAGTGTCCCAGTAGTTGTTTGTATTGATGAAGGAATCGGCTAACACAAAAGTGAATTGGGCTGAAATCATATTTAGAAAATTAAAGAAGGAGGTGAGAAGACTGTTCCAGAGAGCAAGAAGAACCATTAATATAGTGTTGGGCTCCAAATTTGGAGTCATCTTTACTTTATAATTTATTGAAAGCCCAGTATTCTTACCTCAAGAATACATAGTATGCACAATGAATGTTTTCATTCAAATTAAAAAAAAAAAAGAGTTGCAAAGAGGAAGCCAGTAGAAGGGACTTCCCAAGACTAGATACTGAATGATAGAGATGGAGAAGAGCAGTCCTGAAGGTAGTAGGTGGAGGAAAATTAGCGGAAAGAAGCTGAGGGGAAGGTTGCACGGGAAGAAGCTGAGAGGAAGGAAAGAGAGGAAGAGGTAGCACAAAGAGAGGAAGAGGCAGCACTAAAGAGACAAGAAGAAGAAGGAGAGAAACAACACTTTTGGAAGGATTCAAATACTCTCACTCGAGAACAAAAAAATGAAATTTTTTTCTTCCAACCTTGGTATCTTTAAATTCTCAAAAATATGTTTTATATCAGTTTCTGATTTAACTAAACTCTCTCCTTAAGTGCCTGCAGGTTGAAGAAGTGAAAACATGTGATTTGATTAGATCATGAGGATATTGTCGAACCCTCATTGGAACACTTCACTTTATTTCTATTTACATCTCTTATTCATATTTTTTTTTGTGTACTTCAGATTTTAGTAAGTATGTAATTTCTTTCTATGTGTTCTTGAGAATCTCGAAAATGAGCAACCGTACATATGAGTAACCTTGAGTGTATGTAGGCAATTACGTTAATGTGAATGCATTTCTATCCATATTCTGTGCATGGATAATCATTGATGCTTGTATGTGTTCCAAAAGTATGAATATTTATATATGCTTGTGTGAGTGTCTAGAAACTTAAGTATTTGAGGGGTACATATGCAGATATGAATATGATCCTAAGAATAGGTGAGAAGACCCTAAGTACTTGAGTGATATGTGTAGGGTAGTCCAGATTTTGTAAGGATTATTCCATGAGGAATGTTAGATGCATGGGTAGGAATGGATTGTATTTATGTGTTTATATGTTCTTGTTTGTCTCTGTTTGTGTGTTTGTATTTTTGTGGCTAAGAATGTGTATGTTTCTAAATCTATACATAACTACCTATATGTATGTGTGCTAAAAAGGTGCCTTTCTATGTATTATAAATGTGTGTGACTGAATAAAAGTATCATATGATCTTAGAACGGTACAATACATATATTATATTAATATATACTAATATATGTTAATGGATGTATTTAGCTTAGTATATATGATTAACTAGCATAAAATTTAATAAAGATAACTAATGGTGAATGTAATTAATTTAATATAAGCAAATTTAAGTCAACAAGTATAATTATAAATAATTTACATTTCATTTGATATTTAATATAAATATATAAGTGTAGTAAAGTATGTGTATGTATATACTTAATGTGCACATTATATGTAGGCTCAATAATTCATTTAGAATGTGTGTATGCGTGTATGATGTGTGTTGCCTCCTAAAAGTAATGCATGTAAATAATATATATATATATATATATATATATATATATATATATATATATGTATGTATGTATATATATATATATACATATATATATATATATATATATATATATATATATATATATATATATATATATATATATATATGTGTGTGTAGTGTGTGATCTTTTTTTCGAATGTCTTTCTACAGGTACGTCGATTCCCTGAGAGAGAGAGAGAGAGGGAGAGAGAGCATGAGAGAGAGAGAAGAGAGGAAGGGAGAATATGAGAAGGAGATTGCACCATATCTTCTTTCTCTGCTCCCTCTCTCTTCAGCAAGAACCCTCCTTTTCCCCATTTTTGTTTCGTTCCCCTTTCTTACTTTCCTTCCTTTGTCTGTTACAGAGTCTGCGAAAATAGGATTTTTCTACTGCAGAGAAAGAGAGAGAGTGAGAGAGAGAGAGGGTGAGAAGAGAGGACAGGAGAATATGAGAAGGAGATTGCACCATATCTTCTTTCTCTGCTCCCTCTTTCTTCAGCAAGAACCCTCCTTTTCCCCATTTTCGTTTTTTTTTTCCTTTCCTTCGTTTGTCTGTTACAAAGTTTGCGAGAATCGGATTTTCTACTGTAGAGAAAGAGAGAGAGTGAGAGAGAGAGAGAGCTCGATCTCTCTTCCCTTGCTCCTCTCGGTGATCTCTTAGGAAGCAATAGTAAAGGTAGAATGAAGAGAAAAACGATGGTGCTGTTGTTCGCAATGTAAAACAATGGTTGCTCGGGGTTGGAGAGAGAGAGAGAGAGGGAGAGAGAGACAATCGGTGATAGAATTTCAATAAGGAAGCTCAGTTTGGTGCTTGCTCTGCTCTGTAGAGAGAAATGTTGATCATCATAGTAAAGGTTGTAGTGTTACAAGGTTTCCAAGTAGGTATATATGTTACTTTTGGGGAAATTTTTGTCTTCCAGGCCTTCGTCAGCCCATCTTTGGTCATATATGAGACCTTGCAGACTGCTGCTCATAAGCAAGCCACTATGGACTCGCTGTTTAAATTGATAAAGAAGATGGTTGATGACAATACTCTCAGACAACATGCCAGATCTGGCTCGTGCTTATAATGCTAGCATCTTAATAGAGAGCTGAGTTGAAAGAACGCAGAGCAGAACGCAGGAGGATCCTGGAGGAAGGCACCGAGGAGAGAGAGAGAGAGAGAGAGAGAGAGAGAGAGAGAGAGAGAGAGAAGATTTTCATGTGCTTGTTAACTTCGAGCAGATGGTGCACATCGCAGATAAGAAGGAACTTGGGATCTCTGAGCTACTTCAACATGATAAAGAAGCTCGTTTTCTTTAATGATGGGGATAAACAGAAAATAGATCTAGCTAGTGGACAAGAAAGAGATGTGAACTCTCATCAGAGCGTTAAGGACGAGGAAGCTAAAGAAGAAACTAGGTAGAGAGGGTAACAAAAGAGGAGGAGGTTTGCCTTTCATGTACAGTGCCCGAAGAGGCTTTCTGGACCACCAAGTTTCACAAAATATGCTAAAGGAGTAAACCCAACAATTAATCAGACGGTTCTAGAGAAGCAGTGGTCGCTATACAGAAGAGCATCAAAGTGTTGTGGCAACAAAGAAAGCTGGGGAAAACTGAAGAGACGTTGCCATGCATGAGAGAGAGAAATGGATTGAAAGATTCTCGATGTGCTCTCTGTCTGGTTGTTTTGAAGTTTGCCTTCGTGGCTATGCTCTACCATCGCAAGTGCTTCTGATCATGAGACAAGCGGTGAAGCAGTAGGAGGATGAGAAAGCGCTGCTGCGCTGTGAGAGAGAGAGAGAGAGAGAGAGAGAGAGAGAGAGAGAGATGGAAAAGGGGAATCAGTCGGCGCTGCTATGTACAAACGACGGGAGAGAGAACGATGGGATTGGAGGAGCAGCACACAAGCGGATGTAGATCCCAAACGTCAATATAGAGGAAAGAGAGAGCACACAACCCTATTTTCCTGGCTGTTAGTAGTGATTTCAAGTATCCTGGCTTCTAGAGGTTGTTAGTGGTTGTTAGTAGTGATCTCAAGTATCCTGGCTTCTAGAGGTGTGCTAAGTCGACTTTTTGGCTAGCTTTTGATTGTTTTCGCCTCAATGTCGACTCTTTTTCCCTCATTGGTCCTGAGCAATGTGGCTCCCCTCTGTCCCAGTGCCCCCTTGAGATGGATTCCGCCCCATGGGACATCGCTCCTCCAGTGGTGTCTTTATGCAAGGAGTCTATGGCATAAAAGCAAGAAGAACTGATGAAAACTTGTCTGATCGGTCAAGTCTTTGGCCTTAGGCCCCCTCTAGAAAATGTGAGAATTTGGTTGCGCAAGGAGTGGTTCCCGCGTGGTCTAATTGTGTGCAAATGTCAATTCCTGCCGACGAATCACTTGCTTCTAGTGTTTGAGAATGAAGAGATGGCCTTCCAGGCCTTGCAAGCCAGTTCCTGGCAAGTGGGCCAGTCCACCTTATGCCTATTCAAATGGACCCCAGACTTTGTTCAGAACAAGTCAAAGCCTCTTCATTACCCGCTATGGGTGGAGCTTCCCAATCTACCGTATTTCTTGTATGGATTTCTTCGAGAAATTGTTTCACCGATCGGTCATCCGATGGCCTCAAGAGAGGATGTTGGGGGGTTAATCTATGATGGTGCTCAATATTTTTTCAAGGCACGATGGCACCCACAAATCTGCGTTGAAATGGACTTGAATCAAGCCCTCCCCTCGAATATCTCCATTAACTGTGGAGAGGGTAAGAGCTGGGTTCAGGAGGTTACCTACAAGAATTTGCCCAATGCTTGCTTCCATTGCGGGCAACAAGGTCATAGGATCAAAGATTGCTCCTTGAAGCAAAATACCTATAAAAACAAGGTTAAACCAGATGGGGCTCCGGATCCCTTCCCTCAGGTTGGCACTCGGGTTCATCCCCCTCCAATGGAGGAAGAAGAGGGCACTCGTGTTGCAAAGATGGATTCAGAAGGATTCACCGAAGTAAAATGCAGGAGGAAAGTTAGCCCTTGAAGATCAGTAGCAAGGAACGTTACTACCATTGCTCCTTCGAATAACATGTACTATAACTTAGAAAAGGAGATTAATGAGGTCGACCTCCCAGGGGATAACCATTATGAAGAACACCCTACTAATAATACTATTGGGTGCTCTACCAGCAAAGAAGACAACCAGGAAGGTTACACCACGAGTAAAGAGGAAGGCTTCACTACTAGCAATGAAGACAACCTAGACAGTGAAAGCTCCTTCCTTCCTCCTACTCTTCCAGTTTGCATGTCAAGCTTATCGCAACAAAAGTCAAAGCTTAAAGGAAAACAACCATCAGGCATGCCTTGGAAGAGCCCCCTCAAGAGTAGGATCCTAAATCAAGAAGCTGGGAGGAAAAAAGAAGATCACAAGTAAAAAAAAATTGGGTCCCTCCCCTCAAAGAGGGCAACCATCAATAATGAAAATCACATCGCTAAATGTCAAGAGTTTGTCTGACTCCTCAAGAGCGGTGATTCTTGGTTAGTGGTTCAAAGACAAGTGCATCAACCCCGATTTTATCTGCTTACAATAGATTAAAATTGATGCAGACGATCTCCAAAAACGGCTTAAAAGCATTTTTCTGAACCACCTTTGGTTCTCCACTTCACACCCTAGGGGGGTGGGGGGTGCTACGATTGGTATTAGTCACTCCTGGTCAGGTAGATTGATGTCGACTTGTGAAGATCAGGATCATCATTAGATTGCTACCTCTATCAGATTCCCTATTCAATTCAGTGTGGTCTCATTGTATGCCCCTAATGGAGAGGCGGATAGAATCAATATATGGGCTTCCCTCGACTCCCTCTCACACAATGTTTTGATTTGTGGGGACTTCAACATGGTTGAGTTTCGTGAGGACCGATGGAATAAGAAGGGGAAAATCATTGACGGTCAGGAGAAAGAGATATGGGATAAAATCAAGCTCCATTTCGGCCTTGTCGAGGTGAAAGACATGAAGGGGTTCTCCTAGTCTAATCTCGAATGGGGGGACTCTTTGAGGAAAGCAAGACTTGATAGATATTACATCGACCAAAACACGATCCTCCAATGGGATATTCCTTCGATTTCTGAACACATGGACCTAACCATCTCGGACCACTATCCGATTACTCTTTCTTTCAAACAGATTCCCATGCTCCGAAAAGCTCCTTGGTTTCACGCTTATCAGATGCTGTTTTCCCACCCCTCTATCCATCAAGAAATTTCCATAGTGTGGGCGGAGGCCTTTGCCTATTGTAGTGAACTGGCTAAGTGCTGGAGAAGCGTTGTGGAAAGGACTCGATAAATTTTGATCAAGACTCATAAGGCTATAAGAGATATCTGGAAAAAAAGAAGAGAAACGGTGTACCGGAGGCTCTCACGGCTTGAAGAAGAAGTGAACAAAGGTATCCTACAATGCCAACAAGGGCTTCTGAAAATCACGGGAAGACTAAGACTCGAGGAAGAGGTTCAAAGGAAAAATCTACAAATATTCTTCAAAGATTGGTGGGCGGGGAAGGTTGAAAAACCTTCGAAAGAGATGTGTAACATCCTCAAAAGGAAACAACTAGGGAATCCATCCCCTTCTTGGTCGATAATAATGGGATCGAATCTAGCATGGAAGTTGATAACAGATCTATCATGGTCGAGCACTTTACCCATCTTCTTGGGGTCTCAATTCCTCTCTCCCCACATAGGCGTGGCTGCATGGCAACCATCTCAAGGGTCACTCATTCTGGAATCCCACAGAACATGAATTCTCTATTGGATGCTAACATTTATGAGGACAAAATTATCGAGGTTATTGATGCTCTTCCCAATGGAAAAAGCTTCGGTCTTGATGGCCTCACCAATGAGTTTTTCAAGTCCTTCAAGCATGTGGTGGCCACCCCTCTGCGTTTGGTGTGGCAAGAGGCTCTCTCCTTCGGTGCCCTCCTTGAGTGTCTTAATAATGTTGTCATCAAGTTAATTCTCAAAAGGGGAGATAAGAACAAAATTGAAAACTCGCAGCGGATTACCATGCTCCAAACTGGATACAAGATAATTGCCAAAGTTATCACCAAGAGAATCTCTTGTCATTTAAAGTCAATCACATTCTAAATAGGTCTTCCACAAAAGCTTTAAAGATTCTTACACCTTATGAAGCTTATTATGGGAAGAAGCCCAATGTAAGTTACTTCAAAGTTTTTGGTTCCCTAGCTTATGTTCACATTGAGAAGAAGGATCATGGTAAGCTTGATGTAAAAGCCATTAAAGTAGTCTCTATTGGTTATGCAATTGAAAGCAAAGGATACAGACTCTATGTTCCAGATACAGGTGATATCCTACTCTCATGCAATGCATATATTGCAGAAAGTCAAATTTATGATAAGAAGGAAGAGATTCCAGATTTCATAAAGGCAGATGACTATGCATTTTTTAGAAGGAATTTGGATGGTTACATTCAGCCATACAAGGGGGGTGATGAACCTACTCAAACCCTAAGAGATACAGGTGAAGAGAGAATTTCATTACCTACATCAATACCTAGTCCTACATCAGTACCTCTTGAAGTTCCGACTTATGAAGTTGGAGAAGGTTCTAGAGTTCCAGAAGAAAGAGATACTGAAGAACTAGAAGATATACCACCACTGTTTAGGAATATGCCAAAGTGGTTATATCAAACATGGAAGGACAATGGTATAAAGGAATACACAGGAAGAACTAGAAGTCGGACCAAGAGACAACAAGAAGACCAAGTAAACTATGCAGAACATTTTGAGGATCATAATAGTTTAGCTCTTACTTAAGTTGAGAATGAACCAGCTAGTGTTCAAGATGCACTACAAAGTGATATGATTATCACAAGTCCTAGCATGCATTGCATTCAAGTACAGAAATGAGTGTATCTACATGACACAACAGAAATACATTGAGAAATTATTAGAAAGGTTTGAGATAATAGATTCCAAGCCTATGTAGACACCTATGGATGTTAATGTGTTATTATAGTCAGTAGAATATTCAGAACCATTTGATGCTACTTCATATAGTCAAGCAGTTGGTTGCTTGATATATCTATGTAATATAGGACCGGACATTCAATTTGCAATTTCTCAAGTATACAAGTTCATAAATAGTCAACTCAAGATTGAGTGGAAATCACTGAAGAGGTAATATATATTTATGCTTCTTCTAGAAGAAGAAGCACAAGGTGGCATCGCTACAACAAGATTATGCCTTCATATAATATTATGTCACGACAAAGCCTTATAATGAAATCAGTGGGCACCTTGGTTTACCACAAATGGTTTGTCATACATTCAGTCAACCCAGGTTCAAAACCAGTCGGGTGCAACAACCAAAAGCATATTAGTTTTGAAAAGCAAAATATAGCGCCGTTCGTTTTTTTACGATAGATTTCTTTGCAACCATCTTTTAATCCGAGTTAGCATCGGTAGTGAGATATCCATTGCTTTTGCTTTATGTTATGCTTTTGGATAAGCCTCTAACATTATATAAGAACAAGACCTTGGCTCATTGTAAGGATCAACTCAAGGATCATCTCAAGGAGCTTAAGTGCTCAAGGCAAGTAGGAGGTCTTCTTGAAGAGAGAGTGTTCACACACTCTTGAGGAGGTGATCAACTAGGAGGTGGTCTATCTTGGAGGAGGAGTTCTCACACTCTTGGAGGAGTTGTGGTCTACATCTTGGTGATTATTTGGAGGATATTTTGTCAGCTTACCATCAACATCCATTGTTGATTTACTATGAGTAGCAAGTCTATTTCATTTCTTATTTGCTAGGTCACTCGTTTCTGATCTAGGTTGATCAAAATTTGGGTTTGCTGTACAACAGTTCTAAACTATTCTTATTCTCCATATTCTCACACACACACTCTCTCTTCATACCTCTTAGGCACACTCTTGTATCTAGTTCCTATTTCTACCTCGATATAGATATTGTCAGTTTGTATCATATACACACATTATAATTTGACATTCAAATATAGATAGTGTAGGTGAGCCTCAGTTTACTATTACACTTGAAATCTCATCTATTCTCTCTTTATCACTCATTCATCTATTTTTGAGTCTTAAGGTGTGTATGTTAAGGTTCATCTGTAGGAAGATCCTGTAAACCTGTGAATTTATTATTATTGGGGCATTCTATGTTCCAAATAGAAGTGATATCCTACTCTCACACAATGCATATATTGAAGAAAGTCAGATTTATGATATGAAATAGATTCTAGATTTCATAAAGGCAAAAATTAAACACATCTGATAGCATGAGAGTAGATTATTTGTCTAGAATACAAACCAATCTTCTTGTTTTATGACTACTTACCAAAAAAAAGAAAAAGGAGAAAAAAATAAGAGAAAAGAAACAGAAGAGAAAAAGAGAAAAAAAAAAGAAAAAGAAGGAATAGGTCCATGCGCTTGAAGAATCTCATCAGTGAACCATCAGCAAGGACATCCATCAACAAGAAAGAGAAGCCGATGATCAATCACAGTGAGGGGAGTACAACATGAAGAGAACATCAATGGACCTTTCACCCTGGTAAGATTCACCTCCTTGGGCAAAATATAATCATGATCGATTAGGAAACCTCTTCGTGAGCATACCCTTGAGTACTTGGCTCACCTCCTTGAAAAAGAAACAAGCACCCTGGGCTCGCTCTGCGACTCGCACCGGCCCATCGGTAGGGTGACTTGCTTGAGAGTTTGTTCCTTTGCTAGAAAGCAGAAAATCACTTGTTGAATGAAAGACTTGCTTGCATTAGAAAGAAGAAGTTTACAGAAAGAACGGCCATAGCGGACCCGTGTTGAGCGTCATGGGCAAACGTGTTACAATGACCCGGCCCGCATTAAGCGTAAACGCGTACAACGACCCCTCGATGGCACAACGACGCTTTTGAGAGGTGTGTGCAGGGGGGACTAGCACTGGTGCTACCGCATATTGATCGCAAGGGTCACTTGAGGGTCACTTGAACTCTTGGTCTTGGAGGCTCACTATGTCCCCCTATAAGTACTTGCAATTTGGCACCAGTCGGCAAACTCCCTAAGCACCCAAAAGGGTTGGATAGAAATACAAGGGGGGCTCTTGCCCACGGGTTGTCACATATTCTCCCCCGCTTTGAAGAGCTTTGCATCCTCGTAAAGCTATGGTATCCTAGCTTGGGATGTGGAAGGATGAGTCGTTTGAAATGCCTCAATGAGGGGTTGGGCTGTCGGAGCCATGCTGTTTTTACTTACCCATGTGGCTTCTTTGAGAGGTCTTCCATGCCACTTGACTAGAAATTGAGTGCTGTTCTCTTTAAGTATCAACTCTGCTTGTCTTTGCTCATTGGATCTTCCACCAAGGTGACTTGACGTCCAAAATGAGTATCTGGGCAAAAGTGTTTTAATAAACTAACATGAATAGAGTTATGTATATGAATCTCGGGTGGAAGATCAAGTTGATAAGTAAATTGATTAAAACAGTGACTAATCTTGTACGGCCCATAGTATTTGTGATTGAACTTGGGTGTGAAATTCCTAGGCAAAATGATATTCTTGGCATTCACGAGAAATAAGCCACCCACTCGATAATCTAGAGCTTTTGCACGGTTCTGATTGGCATTTCTGACCATCCTTTCTTTGCTCTTGATGAGAGCTTCCTTTGCTTAGCGAAGCTTGGACTGCCATTCTCTAAGGAAGTTTTTGCACTCACGGTTTGCTGCCTGTTGCGAACATTTGTTTTATGTAGGGTACAAGTTTCAAATTATGTAAATACCTTTGGGAAGTCTTCAAATACTTCAAGAAGGCTCATATTATTAATAAAATATAGCCAAAATACCACGTGATGTCTAGAACATGGTGAGTCAAATTAGTGAGTCACAAGGGAGCTGCAGTGGTGTCCTAGTGGAAGGTCGATGTGGCTAGTTCTCAAAGTCCATCAATACTTTGCTTATTTGAGCACTTGAGTCATGTAAAACCTCCACCCAAGTGTCTACCACGAATTTAGATGTATTAGGAAGGTTTTAGATTAGTTTCCCATGCTATAAAAAGAGGAGAAAAGTCGTGATCTTGTGGGATGTCCAAGAGAGTCATATGTGTATCTCTATGCTGCTGTAGTTTTTTATGCAGAGATTGCAGAGCTTGTATCTACCTCATTATATATCCAAATTACATGTTTAATATCTCATTTGAAAGCTCGTACTGTCTAATTGCTTCATGTAAATTTTCATAATCATTGGAGTTGTGAGCTGAGAGCAGTACTCTCTGCAAGTAGTATGTGTTCTCTGTTTTTTATCCCTGTTGAAGGTCTCCATTAAACCTCCAACTTGCAGAGGTCATATCTCCTTGTGTACTTATCCAAATTGAGTATTCTTTGGCTCATTGGAAAGCTCTTAGAGTCTAGTTTATGTGTGGGAAATAGTTTTTGAAAATTCCAAGTGAGTAAAGATCAGTTTTCTCTGCAAGAAAACTGGTCTGTGCATACAAGTTTGTGAAAAAGTCAACTAGGTCTGTTGAGTTTCACCTACTTCTAGCTGTACTTTGGAGATGAATAAACTCCAACATTGGTATCAGAGCAAGTACTTGGAGGCTTGGAGAAGGTTATCATATCTTGATGAAGAATTTGAAGCTATCAAAGAAGCAGTTCATCATCAACACTACACAAAGGTAGAAGAAGATCTCAAGGAGGCATCTCAAGCAACATCCAAGCAAAGAAAGGTGCACATACCTCATTTACAAGGTAAATATTATATTTCTTCTCATCACACATTGGAAAGAAGGCTTAAAAGAGGAAGCTTAGCATTTGTATTTTGGGAGACCAACATGCACAAATAGAGAAGCTTGATAAGACCAATTATCAAGCATGGAAGTTTAGAATCACAACATACTTGCAAGGTAGAGGCTTGTATGGTTTGATTGACGGCACATATATCAAACCCACATTACCAGAGGACCCAAATCAGCAACAATTGAGGGAGTTTAGACTTTGGAATGAGAGAGACAAAAGGGTTATATTCATTTTATCACAAAATATTCAAGATTCAATGGTAGGACACATACAAGATCTAGACACAAGTAGAGATGTTTGGCTTGCATTGGAAAGGTTGTATGCTACAGGTACAAGAGCAAGGAAAATTCAACTAAAAAATGAGTTGAATAACATAAAGAAAGATACAAGGACATCGGTCAATGATTACTTGTTGAAGGTTAAAGAGATTGCAGATCAACTAGGATCAATTCAAGCTCATGTGGAGGACGACGACTTGGTTGCACATACTCTCAATGGACTCAAAGATGATGAGAGATGGAAACCATTCATTACTTCAGTTTATGTTAGAGGAGAATTACCAGACTTTGATCAGCTTGTTGCTCTTATGGTCACGGAGGAGATGAATCTAAATGGCTCTACTTCAAATCAAAAAGGATCTCAAGGACAAGCTCTTTATGTAGGATCATCAAGAGGTGGAAACAGAGGAAGAAGAGGTTCAAATAGAGGTCGAGGAAGAAGGAGCGATGATCAAGGGACTTCAAGTGGCTTCTTCAATGCAAGAGGAAGAGGAAGATCAAGCGCTAGAGGTACGAGGCAACTACAACTACAATCAAAGACAAAGGAGTGAAGATAACAACAATTGCTATATATGTGGAAGGTATGGACACTATGCCAAAGATTGTTATCAAAATGAAAATAATCAAGGTGGTAATCGAAGAGGAGGCTATTCAAGAAGAGGTAAACAACAAGGAAATTATGCAGTTGAAGGTAAAAGTGATGATTATGATTCTCTTCTTATGATGAATGTAGAAACTAAGATGAATTGCAATAGTGATGCATGGTATGTAGATAGTGGTTGTTCTAACCATATGTCACATGATGCTTCATGGTTTTCTAATATGCATAATCCTTCATGTAAAGGTCATGTTGAAACAGGAGATGATACAACACATAAGATTATGCAGGTTGGAGATGTTGTCATGCAGGATAAGAGAAAGACAAATTGCTTGAAGGATGTACTTTATGTGCCAACGATCACTAAGAATTTGATGTCAGTTGGTCAAATGGTAGAAAAAGGTTTGCAAATAAGATTTAATCATGCAGGTTGCTTCATTGAGGATCCAAAGCAAAGGAGGTCAATTGCTAGAGGTCAAAAACAAGGTAGATTGTTTACATTCAAGGTAAACCCAAATCATACAAATTATTTCTCTTATGGTATGCATCGAATAGCAGAGCTTGATCTATGGCACAAAAGGATTGGACACATGAATGTACACAGGTTAAAGGAGCTATCAAAGAAGAGGATTGTTGAAGGATTACCTGATCTTACTAAGCAACATATGGTGCATCTTTGTGAAGCATGTCAAATGGGTAAGCAGAGTAGACAGCCTTTCAAGCATTCAAGCTATGTAAGTGATGGTTTGCTAGATCTCATACATACAGATGTGTGGGGACCTACTAAAGAGGCATCCTTGGTTGGTAATAAGTAATATGTATCATTCATTGATGATCATAGTAGAATGACATTTGTGTATTTCATTAAACATAAGAGTGAGGTCTTTGATTGTTTCAAGAAGTTCAAATCATATGTCGAAAAGCAAACAGGAAGGTATATTAAGAAGCTAAGATCTGATGGAGGGGGAGAGTATTTCTCTCAAGCTTTTACTAATTTTTTGTATGATGAAGGTATCAAAAGAGAAGTTACATGCAGGTATACTCCACAACAAAATGGAGTCGCAGAAAGAAGAAACAGAATCATAGCAGAAGCATCTAGAAGCATGCTTAATGATATGTGTTTGCCTAATTATTTTTGGGCTGAAGCTCTTAGCACAAGTGTTTACATTATGAATAGAGTTCCGACTGCTGGAGTTCATCATTTGACACCATATGAGGTATGGCATGGAAGGAAACCAAGTGTAAGTCATTTGAAAGTATTTGGTTGTGTATGTTATGTACATGTACCTAGTGAGGTGAGATCTAAACTTGATGCGAAATCAGAAAAATGTATATTTATTGGTTATGCAGATACTCAAAGAGGATATAGATGCTATAATCCTCATACCAATAAGGTTGTTGTGTCAAGAGATGTAAACTTTGATGAATCACTTTCATGGTATGCAGATAAGAATTGTTTGCAGGTCATGGATGAAAATAAAGAAGGTGTGGTTGAAGGAGATGAATGCATAGTTCAGCCATCAGGAAGTTTAAATGATGAAAGGAGTGGTTTGGATGAAGAAAGAGGATCACCTTTCAGTGGAAGATTAAGGCAAGAGTCACCTCCAAGTGTTAAAAGTAAAGTTAAACTCAAACTTGTTGAAGTTAATGATGAAGGAGAGGAAATTAGTGATGTATGTGAGTATGGAGAATCATCAAAGGTTCCTAATAAGAAAGGAAGATCATCTACGTTGGAGGTAAGAAGAACTTCAAGAGTAAGTAAGCAACCTCAAAGGTATACTTATGAATCTTTTATGAATACTCATTATGCTTTTATGACAAACGTTGAGCAGGAAAATGAACCCACATGTTATGATGAGGCAAAAGGAGATGAAAAGTGGGAGAAAGCAATGAGAGAAGAAATGGAAGCACTAGAGGATAACAAGACTTGGAATTTAGTTCCAAAGACACCAAAGCAAAAGGTAATTGGTTGCAAGTGGGTTTTTAAGATTAAAAGAAATAGTGATGGTAGTGTGTCAAGATATAAGGCTAGACTTGTAGCAAAAGGATATAATCAAACTCAAGGATTGGACTATGAGGAAACATTTAGTACAGTAGCAAACATGGCAACAGTGAGAACTTTGTTGGCTTTAGCTGCAAGTAAAAGGTGGAATATATATCAACTCGATATAAAGAATGCCTTTCTTAATGGTGAGTTAAATGAAGAAGTGTATATGTCACAACCAGATGGTTATGTGGATGCAAAATGTCCTAATCATGTATGCAGGTTAAAGAAGGCATTGTATGGTCTTAAACAGGCACCAAGGGCATGGAATGCAAGGTTCGTAAAGTATCTTATGCTGCAAGGATACAGAGCGAGTCATGCTGATCCTTGACTTTATGTAAAACATGTAGATGACATGTGTGTCTATGTATGCATTTATGTGGATGACTTGTTGATTACAGGGAATGATGCAAAAGAAATTGATGAGATAAAAGGTAATTTGGGATAGGAATTCAAAATTTCAGATCTTGGTTTGCTTAGATACTTTCTTGGGATTGAAATTGTGTATGGCGATGAGGGTATGTGGTTGATACAGAGAAAGTATATATGTGATATGCTGAAAAGGTTTGGTATGCAGGAATGTAAATTTGTTTCTACTCCAATGGAATGTAATGTAAAGTTGAGTGCAAAGGAAGGTGATGAGTTGCATGATATGAATGCATATAGATCCATGGTAGGATCTTTGATTTATGCAACAAAAACTAGACTTGATCTATGCTATGCAGTGGGAGTATTGTCACAGTTTATGCATGAACCTAGAGTACCTCATATGCATGCAGCGAAAAGAGTGCTTAGGTATTTGAAAGGTACCATGAACGAAGGATTATTTTATAGTCATGATGCTGATCTAACTCTTAAAGTCTTTAGTGATGCAGATTGGGCTGGAAGCAAAGATGACAGAAGATCCACAAGTGGATATGTGGTAATAGCAGGAAACAAGACATTAACATGGAGTTCAAAGAAACAACCTACATTTGCTTTATCTTCTACAGAGGCTGAGTATAGAGGTTTAGCATTGGCTACTACTGAGGTTATGTGGTTTAAAAAGTTGTTTCATGACTTGAATGTGCAGGTTGATGTACCATAGATATATGGGGATAACTTGAGTAGCATTCATATGACCTCAAATCCTATCTTTCATGCTAGAACAAAGGATATAGAGCTTCACTATCATTATGTTCGAGAGAAGGCCATAAACAATGAAGTACAAGTTTCTTTTGTGGGAACAAAGGATCAAGTTGCAGATATCTTCACCAAATCCTTGGATGGACCAAAGCTTCAAAGATTCAACTATATTCTTGGCATGAAGGAAATACCCTTTGAAACTTGAGGGGGAGAATGTTACGAACATTTGTTTTATGTAGGGTACAAGTTTCAAATTATGTAAATACCTTTGGGAAGTCTTCAAATACTTCAAGAAGGCTCATATTATTAATAAAATATAGCCAAAATACCACGTGATTTTTAGAACATGGTGAGTCAAATTAGTGAGTCACAAGGGAGCTGCAGTGGTGTCCTAGTGGAAGGTCGATGTGGCTAGTTCTCAAAGTCCATCAATACTTTGCTTATTTGAGCACTTGAGTCATGTAAAACCTCCACCCAAGTGTCTACCACGAATTTAGATGTATTAGGAAAGTTTTAGATTAGTTTCCCATGCTATAAAAAGAGGAGAAAAGTCGTGATCTTGTGGGATGTCCAAGAGAAACATATGTGTATCTCTATGCTGCTGTAGTTTTTTATGCAGAGATTGCAGAGCTTGTATCTACCTCATTATATATCCAAATTACATGTTTAATATCTCATTTGAAAGCTCTTACTATCTAATTGCTTCCTGTAAATTTTCATAATCATTGGAGTTGTGAGCTGAGAGCAGTACTCTCTGCAAGTAGTGTGTGTTCTCTGTTTTTTATCCCTGCTGAAGGTCTCCATTAAACCTCCAACTTGCAGAGGTCATATCTCCTTGTGTACTTATCCAAATTGAGTATTCTTTGGCTCATTGGAAAGCTCTTAGAGTCTAGTTTATGTGTGTGAAACAGTTTTTAAAAATTCCAAGTGAATCAAGAGCAGTTTTCTCTGCAAGAAAACTGGTCTGTGCATACAAGTTTGTGAAAAAGTCAACTAGGTCCTGTTGGGTTTCACCTACTTCTAGCTGTACTTTGGAGATCAATAAACTCCAACACTGCCACTAGCACCTCATCTGACATGAGCGCCATGGGTGTGATCATTGTTTTGCCAGTGGCCACCTCGAAGGGCGACATCAATGTACTTGAATGTATGGAACTGTTGTAATGAAATTCCAAAATATCCAAGTGTTTGGCCCAATCCTTCTGGTCCGCTTGCACATAACTTCGCAAATAATTTTCCAGTGTTTGATTGATGCATTCAGTTTGCCCATCTGTCTCAGGGTGATAGGCAGAAGAGAATCCGAGTTGAGTTCCTAAGATTGAAAATAGTTCTCTCCATAGATCACTCATAAAGCATGTATCACGATCTGAAATTATAGCCAAGGGTAGGCCATGATATTTGAACACTTTTTGAAAGAATTTTTGTGCCACTACCTTTGCCGACATAGGTGGTTTTATTGGTATAAAATGTGCTTGCTTTGAAAAATAGTCTACGACTAAAAAAATTGCATTATGTCCATCTGATGTCGGAAAATCTGTTATGAAATCCATACTTACTATGTCCCATGAGGCATTGGCTGAAGTAGGCCTACTGGTTTGATTTTCTGTTGTCTTACCAATTGACAAGTTGGACATGTTTGCACATACTCAATCACATCGGCTTTCATACTTGGCCAAAACACATGCTCTTTTAAGTTCTCATAACTGCATCGTTGTCCTCCATGTCCTGCTAATTGACAATCATGTGCTTTGCATAAGAGCATCCTTTGTAGTTCTGCATTGTCTGGTATATAAATTTTTCCTTTCCTGTATATTATGTTGTTCATGATCACATATTTCCCTTTGTGGTCGAATCTTGAGTGCACATCTTTGACATTCCGCGAAGCATGGAAATATTTGTTTGATCTTTTGAAGATCTTGGGAGGTCTGTTATCATATCTTTCATCAAACATATTGAATTATCTTCCTTTTTTACAACAATTCAACATGGCAGATTTGAGTGCATCGATCGAGAAGTTATTAGATGGGAGAAATTATCCCATGTGGAAATTTAGAATGGAGTCTTATCTCATGTATCAAGATCTTTGGGATTGATAAGAGGTACACAAGTGAGGCCAGTATTGCTACAACCTCCTACACAAGCAAATGGAGCAAGAGAGCAAGAATGGATCGAAAGAGACAAAAGAGTTCTATTTATTATATTACAAGCAATTCCAAATACTGTGCTTGGACATATAAGAGGTTTGAATACTAATCGAGAGGGTTGGGAGTCTCTAGAAAGGTTATTTGCAACTACCAATAGAGCAAGGCAAACACAACTTATTGGTGATTGACAAGAGTAAAAAATAAGCCATGACAATCAGTTAACGATTATATTCTTGAGGTAAAATCTCTTATTGAAGCATTAGCCACTATTGATGCATCTCCTAGTGAGGATATAGAGTTTAATAGCCTGTTAAATGGCTTGAGAAAAGATGAAAGATGGAAGTCTTTCATTACATCTATCATCACTCAAGAGAATCTTCCATCTTTTGAGGATTTACAAATGCTAATAATCACTGAAGAAATAAACATAGAAGGTGGGAACTCTTATCATTCTCAAAGAGGTAGTCAAGGAAAAACTCTTTATACTTAATCAAATAGATCAAGAGGTAGAAGAAGGTTGGAATGTACATCAATTAGACATTAAAACAACATTTTTGAATGGTGACTTTCATGAAGTGTATGTTTTTCAGCCCCATGGCTTTTTGCAAAAAGGGCATGAAAACCAGGTGTGCATGTTAAAGAAGGAATTATACGGTTTAAAGCAAGCACCATGTGCTTGGTATGAGAAGATACATGCCTATCTGATTGCTCATGGTTTTGAGAACAGTCCAATTGAAAGCACCTTATATGTTAAGCATGCTCATGATGTGCTTCTGATCATTATTGTCTATGTTGATGACATGCTGCTCACTAATCCTATTGAGAAGCATATTGCTGATTTTAAGGCTGATTTGCATGCCTCATTTGAGATGTCCAATTTTGCGCATTTGCATCACTATTTGGGCATTCAGTTTATGCAAGTTGATGTTGGAATGGCTTTGTGTCAAACATAATATATTGACAAATTATTGCAGTGTTTTGGCCTTGAAGACTGTAAACCTATTGCCACTCCTATGGAGAGAGGTTTACGACTGAGTCTTCATGATGTCCGAGATGCATTTGATGTTGTTCTCTATCAGCATGTTGTTAGATGCTTGATTTACTTATGCATTATTCGGCCACCTATTCAGTTTGTTGTCTCACAGATGAGCAGGTTTATGCATTGCCCAGGAGCCAACCATTGGCAGGAAGTTGAGCGCATCTTTCGCTACTTGAGTGGTACTCCGCTACTTGGGTTGTTTTATCCCAAGGGGGGATCACTACCGCCAAATTTGCATGTTTTTTTTTACTCTGATTGAGCTAGTTGCTATGACACTCATGTGTCCACTTGTAACTTTTGCTTCATGCTTGGTAGCTCATGTATATCTTTGTTGCGCAAGAAGCAGCCTACTGTGGCCACTTCCAGTTGTGAGGCTGAGTATACGGTAGCTTTCATAGTGAATGTTGAGTGTGTGAAGCTCAGATGCCTTATAGCTGATTTGGGTGTTGGTCAGTCTTCTACCACCACCATCTTCACTGACAGTCAGAGCGTATTGGCAGTTGTGAGGAACCCTGTGATCCATGCGTGCACTAAGCACATTGAGGTGCTTTATCATTATGTTAGGAGAGGTTCTCTGTTGGGGATATCAACTTGGCATATGTGCCCACACAGGAGAATATTACAGATCTTTTCACGAAGGCTCTGCCTAGGGAGAAGTTTGAAGCTTTCCGCAAAGCTTTGGGCTTACTTCCTTTTGTGGAGTGATTTCAACATAGCTTGGCACTTCCTTATACATGAGTACCAGCTACTTGTTCACCGCATCACCCCCAGGGGGGATTTGTTGATATATTTAGGTATTGATGTGTGTGAACACTCTAGGATTGCCAGTACACTTTTTTCCCTCTTTAGGAGGTTTTCTCCCCCGGGTTGTATATACACCTATTGCCCTAATGGGCTACTTATCTTTGTACATTTTAGTGGTAATACATTGAGTATTGTGTGTTGTGCTCCAAGCTTCTTCTTCTTCCTTGTGCTATTCGCATGCTTTCGCAGACCTCTAACTCCAACACTATTAGAGCTACACAGAAATTGTAGCTTGTACATAGTGATGTTTGTGGTCCTATGTAGAAACCTTCTTTTGGAAACTATGTTTACTTCGTGACTTTCATTGATGATTTTTCTAGGCATGCATGGGTATATCCACTCAAAGCAAAGTCCCAAGTGTTCATGTGCTTCAAATAGTTTTTGGTTTTGGTTGAGAATTTGTTAGCATGTAAAATGGGCACCCTCCCTTCTGATCGAGGGGGGAATACATGTCTTCTGACTTTAATGCATTTCTAGCTGAATGTGGGATAAAACATCAATGTACAGTGTTGTATACACGTCAACATAATGGAGTTGTTGAATGGAAGAACAAATCACTCATGGAGATGGCAAGGTGTATGGTCAAGAGTCAAGCTTTACCACATAGTTTCTCGCTTGAGGTTGTCATGTGTGCAGCATATGTACTTAACAGGTGTCCCGCTAAAGTACTGCAATCTATCACTCCATATGAGGCTTGGCATGGTTGCAAGCCATCTATTGCTTGCCTGCATGTTTTGGTTGTCTGGCATATGCATTAGTGCCTGAACAACATCGAAGGAAATTGGATGGTAAAGCAGTAAAATGTACTTTTGTTGTTGGGTATAGTTTTGAAAGCAAAGGCTATCGTCTGTATCATCCAAATAGTAAACACATTTTGGTTAGCCATGATGTTGTTTTTATGGAAGATGCTATTCAGCCTTTACTTTCATGTACTAAGGAGACATCTCTTAGCTCCAAAGACATGTATGATACTTTGTTGCCTCTTTTTATAGGTGGATAGTCTAGTGCTAGTCCTAATGAGGCAACTTCTTAACCTTTGGTGGTTTTAGGTGATGATGTAGATCATTTCATTTCTGATGCACATTTACATGATGCACTTGTTGATGAGAGAGTTGATATTGAGGAGGCAAAAACTATGCCAAAATGGCTGGTGTAGACTTTGCGTGACAACAAATTAGATGCACCTTTGTCATTCCATACTCGTTTAGGCTCTCATAATGCCTCTTTTGCATCAGATTGCTATACTATGGCTGCTTCTAGTCTCTATGATGAGACTAAACCTATTTTGTTTGATGAAGCACAAAATTTTGAACATTGGATGGCGACAATGCAATTTGAATATGATGCTATCATGAAAAATGGTACCTAGTCTTTATGTGACGTGCCTCCTGGCAAGAAGGCCATTGGCACTAAGTGGGTATACAAGCTGAAGCATAAACCTAATGGAACAGTTGAGAGGTATAAAGCAAGGCTTGTTGCAAAGGGTTATGCGTAGGAAAGAGGAATTCATTTTGATGAAACCTTTGCACCTACTTGCCGAATGACTACTGTTCATAGCATCTATGCACTTGCAGCTCATCGTGGTTGGAATGATGTACATCAATTGGACATTAAAATAACATTTTTGAATGGTGAGTTGCATGAAGAAGTGTATGTTTTTTAGCCCCGTGGATGTGTAGAAAAGGCATGAAAACTAGTTGTGCAGGTTAAAGATGGCATTATATGGTTTAAAACAAGCACCACGTGCTTGATATGAAAAGATACATGCTTATTTGATTGCACATGGTTTTGAGAACTGTCTAAATGAAAGCACCTTATATGTTAAGCATGCTAGTGATGTTCTTCTGATCATTGTTGTTTATGTTGATGACATGCTGCTCACTCATCCTCATGAGAAGCATATCGCTGATTTCAACCTTGATTTGCATGCCTCATTTCAGATGTCTGATTTGGGGCATTTGCATCATTATTTAGGCATTCAATTTATGCAAGTTGATGGTGGAATAGCTTTGTGCCAAATGAAATATATTGAGACATTATTGCAGTGTTTTGGCCTTGAAGACTCTTACTACCGTCGGATTTGCATGCTTTTTCTGACTCTGACTAGGTTGGTTGCTATGACACTCGTGTGTGCACTAGTGGTTTTTGTTTCATGCTTGGTAGCTCATGCATATCTTGGCTGAGCAAGAAGTAGCCTACTGTGGCCACTTTCAATTGTGAGGCTGATTATAGGGCAGCTTTCACAACGACTATTGAGTGTGTATGGCTTAGATGCCTTATGGCTTATTTGGGTGTTAGTCAGTCTTTTGCCACTACCATCTCCACTGATAGTCAGAGCGCATTAGCAATTTTAAGGAACCTTGTGTTCCATGCTTACACTAAGCACATTGAGGTGCATTATCATTATCTCAGGGAGAGGTTCTCTCTTGGAGAGATCAGCTTGTCATATGTGCCCACATAGTGGAACATTGCAGACCTTTTCATGAAGGCTCTGCCTAGGGAGAAGTTTGAAGCTTTCTACAAAGCTTTGGGCTTAATTCCTTTTGTGGATTGATTCCACATAGCTTGCCACTTCCTTATACATGAGTGCCAGATCCTTGTTCACCGCATCAGTCCTAGGGGGAATTTGTTGATATATTTAGGTAGTGATGTGTGTGAACACACTAGGACCACCGGGGTACTTTTTCCGCTCTCTAGGAGGTTTTTTCCCCTGGCTTGTATATATGCCTATAGCTCTAACAGGTTACTTATCTTCTGTAGATGTCTAAGTCACAACAGTTTTCTATAACTTGATGGGTTGCGAATGGGTTTTGTGAGGTAGTTTCCTCTTCTCTCAACTTGACAATACATAGACATGTTCGATATCGCGATACACAAGGAGGTGATACGCGATACATGATACTTAGCAAGCATCATGATACAAGGGAGTTCTGATATCGTGATACTCACCAAGTATTGTGTATCGCGATACTCAAGTGACCGTGATACTATAGCCAAATATGGTGTAACTTTCAAATTTTTTTGTGTAAAATGTGCCTCAAACTCTGCTCTTTTCCTTCAACCCACTGTGGGTAATCACTCTCACTCCAACCCCTTTATGCTACCCCACAATACCATTGTGTTGTGTCACATTTGTGAGTGCTCTACTGACTTTCAAAGTGCATAACAAAAATATTCACCTTTAGAAGTAGGTCTTCAAGTGCTCGCTCTCAAATGATTGCTAATCTCTGTGTTTTCTGTGATAGCATGCCCACAATACCACTCGTTGCTTGTCCACAATACTTTCTTCAAAACAAGTGAGTGGAGACTAAAATGATTTTGTATTTTAGGGTCTTGGGTGAGGAAGGGTCTTAACTAAAAAAACCCATTTTTTTCTTCTTTTTTCCTCTTTGTTTTTGAATTTTTGGTGGTAACCTACCTATCTTAACCCTACCTCTCTCTCTTCCCTAAACCCTAACTCTTTCTCACTCCCTAACTCCTAACTCTACCAACTGATTACAATTACCAGTAGAGTTTGAAGTAACAAGTGCAAAAGTGTTTTGTGACTTTCCACTAATTGAAATTACCTCTACTCACACGACTCATTCACTCTGTAGTTATCACCATCACATAGGCACCTTGATTGGACTAGTTCCCTGGCAATGGTGCCAAAATCATGTGTATCTAAGTCATAAAGCCTTAAGGAATTGTGTCAATTGAGACTATCCATCAATTGCTCCACAAATGCATATAGTGGTGGATTAATACATGTTTAATTATCAATCCATGAAATTAGATGTATCAAGTGTATGAAGACATGTGGGAAAACGATGGTATATGAAGTGATAATGCCACAATGTAAGATTATTAGGTGAATCTACCTCTCAAGTCATTTAACCTACTAGAAATGCATGTCTCGATACTTGTAATAGTAGATAGCACAAATTAGGGCTTTTCTCTCATGTCCGAACTCCGAATTCAGTCAATAGTGGTTTCCTTTCAAAGCCCTCAATGAGATGCATCTAATGGCCCATTTCTAACCTAATGTGACAAACATGCATCATGTTATAAGGAAAATAGTGAATGGTGGAAAACAACAACACCTGCTCAACAACTCTCCGAACTTCACGCACGCACTACAATAGCTCAAACATGATGGAAAGGGGTAGAAAACACTCCTAAACACACATTTCAAGCATCAAGCACACATACAAGCTCTTGGAGAAGAAGATACTCAGAAAGAAAGAGGAAAATTTGAAAATTCATCTTGATTACTCACAATGGAGAAAAGTTCTTACAAAGAGTCATCCAGTGACATATATACATGTGCCCTAAAAATGGTCGTTTCACACAAGAGACCGGCACTTATATTGGAAAATACTAAATTCCTACTATGTTACAAGGATTATGTTACATCATTTGGGATTTATGCATCTAGAGGACTTCTCTAGTTCATTTACATGGCTCAAGATGTCTTTCATAGAAAATTGTGCCTATAATTTGAAATTTTTTGGGGCTTGATTTTCTTTGCTTCTTTCCTCTCCAACATATGGCCTCTTTTTCTCCCTCATGCCTCAAAATTGTCCTCTACCTCCTCTATGGTTCTATTGTTGAGCTTGGTCTTGGTTACTCTGTCCTCTCCCACTTTCGAAGCCTCTATCTTTGCTTTTTCCTCTGCTAGAGTAGAATACCTGCTCAAAACTAGGTTTTCCTTGGGAGTTTGAGTCCTCACCAAGATTCGTTTCTTCAATAGTTATCATGGACACTAGATCAACAAAATTTGGAATATTTTCCCTAGTCTAAATAGATGTTCTGAACTGCTTATATGCAGCTCCTAAACCACAAAGACACACTTCCACCTTATTATCATCGACTACATTCATGCCAATAGGTGCAAGTGACTCATATATGCTTTTGATTTTCAAGGTCTAGTCACTTATTGACATGCCCTTTTTCTCCAATGTATGCAGATCATTCTTGAGTTGCAATTTTTGTGCCTTTGTATTGGTATCATACAATGTGACCAAACTATTCCAAGCCTCTTTCGGACTCTTGGCATCCTATATGTGCCCAATCATGCTATGTTGTATGCTAACACATAGCCAATACATTACCCTTTGTGATCCTTAATTCCATTCCCCATATGCTCTTAACTGCCCATAGTCCAATACCTCTCAGTTAACTGTGAAGCATTTTCATTCTCTCCTTCAATGTACTTCCAATATCCTTTTCCCATCAATAAATTCATCATTCTGAATCTCCAAGCATGGAAGTTTTTCTTGTCGAGCATATCACTCATAATCTGACTCATTCCATCAACACTTGCCCATTCTAGAGAAATTCACAACACTAGCAATACTTCTACTTGAACATTGTTGCACTATGATGTGAGAGTTTGATCTCATGCATCAACAGTATATGGAGCCACTTGAAATTCTAGATCTGGCATATTTGAGTGTTGGCAAGTAGGATGCAAGCTACAATTTTGCACCTTCTTTTGTGGGCCCCACCTTGTGAGCTCAAAATGGAGGGTGAGATGGCTACGAAATAGAAATCTAAAAAAAACAAGTGATCATAAAGGGGAAACTCTTGAAAGTATTTTGATGCCTTCTACCTTTATGCCAATTTTCATAGCAATCCAAGGAAGGAGATAAGCAAGAGAGCTCACTCCCACACTCTCACACTCAAAGAGAAGCACACATAGAGATTGAGTCAAGGAAGAATGATCTTCTTCTTCTTCTTCTATTACATAAATGGAATGTATAAGAATGACCTAATACATCAATACATCTAGTGCAATATATAAAGAATGATACATAAGGAAAATCCTAATGTCTGCAAATGAATGAGCTGGCAAGAAACAAATGTGCCATCACTCTCCCTAGGTGAATCTAATAAACCTCAATGAAGTATCCCTGACATATACCGGTGAGACCACTATACATGTTAGAAAATGAAAAAGAGATATGTGTCACCCTTGTTGGAGTTAGACGTCTGCGGAAGCACGCGAACAGCACAAGGAAGAAGAAGAAGCTTGGAGCACAACACACACGACTGAATGTATTACTAGAGAATGTACAAAGATAAGTAGCCCATTAGGGCAATAGGCGTATATACAAGCCGGGGGAAAAAAACCTCCTAAAGAGGGAAAAAAGTGCCCCGGCAGTCCTAGAGTGTTCACACACATCACTACCTAAATATATCAACAAATCCCCCCTGGGAGTGATGCGGTGAACAAGGAGCTGGCACTCATGTATAAGGAAGTGCCAAGCTATGTGGAAATCACTCCACAAAAGGAAGTAAGCCCAAAGCTTTGCGGAAAGCTTCAAACTTCTCCCTAGGCAGAGCCTTCGTGAAAAGGTCTGCAATGTTCTCCTGCGTGGGCACATATGCCAAGCTGATCTCCCCAGCAGAGAACCTCTCCCTGACATAGTGATAATGCACCTCAATGTGCTTAGTGCGAGCATGGAACACAGGGTTCCTCGCAACTGCCAATGCGCTCTGACTGTCAGTGAAGATGGTGGTGGCAGAAGACTGGCCAACACCCAAATCAGCCATAAGGCGTCTGAGCCACACACACTCAACAGTCGCTATGAAAGCTGCCCTATACTCAGCCTCACAACTGGAAGTGGCCACAGTAGGCTGCTTCTTGCTCAACCAAGATATACATGAGCTACCAAGCATGAAGCAAAAACCACTGGTGGACACACGAGTGTCATAGCAACCAGCCCAATCTGAGTCAGAAAAAGCATGCAAATCTGGCGGTAGTGATCCCCCCTTGGGATAAAACAACCCAAGTAGCCGAGTACCACTCAAGTAGCGAAAGATGCGCTTAACCGCTTTCCAATGCGTGACTCCTGGGCAATGCATGAACCTGCTCATCTGTGAGACAGCAAACTGAATATCTGGCCGAGTAATGCATAAGTAAATCAAGCATCCAACAGCCTGCTGATAGAGAACAGCATCAAATGCATCTCCAGCATCATGAAGACTCAATTGTAAACCTGTCTCCATAGGAGTGGCAATAGGCTTACAGTCTTCAAGGCCAAAACGCTGCAATAATGTGTCAATATATTTCGTTTGACACAAAGCCATTCCACCATCAACGTGCATAAACTGAATGCCCAAATAGTGATGCAAATGCCCCAAATCAGACATCTCAAATGAGGCATGCAAATCAGCCTTAAAATCAGCAATATGCTTCTCAAGAGGACCAGTGAGCAGCATGTCGTCTACATAGACAACAATGATCAGAAGCACATCATTAGCACGCTTAACATATAAGGTGCTTTCAGTTGGATTGTTCTCAAAACCATGTGCAATTAGATAGGCATGTATTTTCTCATACCAAGCACGTGGTGCTTGCTTTAAACCATATAACGCCTTCTTTAACCTGCACACCTGGTTTTCATGCCCTTTCTGCACAAAGCCACGGGGCTGAAAAACATACACTTCTTCATGCAAGTCACCATTCAGAAATGTTGTTTTAATGTCCAACTGATGTACATTCCAACCATGATGGGCTGCAAGTGCACAAATGCTCCGAACAGTAGTCATACGGCATGTAGGTGCAAAGGTCTCATCAAAATCAATGCCTCTTTCCTGCGCATAACCCTTTGCAACAAGCCTAGCCTTATACCTGTCAACTGTACCATCACGTTTACGCTTCAGCTTGTATACCCACTTAGTGCCAATGGCCTTCTTGCCAGGAGGCAAGTCACATAAAGACCATGTACCATTCTTCATTATAGCATCATATTCAGATTGCATAGCAGCCATCCAATTTTCTGAATTTTGTGCTTCATCAAAAGAAACAGGCTCATTCTCATCACAGAGACTAGATGCAGCCATAGCATAGCAATCTGATGCAAAGGAGGTACTATGAGAGCCTGAACGAGTACGATATGACAAAGGTGCATCTAATTTGCTGTCACGCAAAGTCTGCACCAGCCATTTTGGCATAGTTTTTGCCTGTTCAATATCAGCTCTCTCATCAACAAGTGCATCATGTAAATCTGCATCAGAAATGGAATGATCTGCATCATCATATGAAACCTGCAAAGGCTGAGAAGTTGCCTCATTAGGACCAGCGTTAGCCTGTCCACCTGTAAAAAGAGGCATCAAAGTATCATACATGTCTTTGGAGCTAACAGATGTCTCCTTAGTACATGAAAGCAATGGCTGAATAGCATCTTCCACAAAGACAACATCACGGCTAACCAGAATGCGTTTAGTTTGTGGATGATACAGACGATAGCCTTTACTTTCAGAACTGTACCCAACAAAAATACATTTTACTGCCTTATCATCCAATTTTCTGCGATGTTGTTCAGGCACTAATGCATATGCCAAACAACCAAAAACACGCAGATGAGCAACAGATGGCTTGCGGTCATGCCAAGCCTCATATGGAGTGATAGACTGCAACGCTTTAGTGGGACACCTGTTCAGTACATATGCTGCACACATGACAGCCTCAAGCCAGAAACTATGTGGTAAAGCCTGACTTTTGACCATGCACCTCGCCATCTCCATGAGTGACCTGTTCTTTCGTTCAGCAACTCCATTCTGTTGAGGTGTATACGGCACTGTACACTGGTGTTTTATCCCACGTTCAGCCAGAAATGCATTAAAATCTGAAGACATATATTCCCCCCCTCGATCAGAACGGAGGGTGCCCATTTTACATGCTGACAGATTTTCAGCCAAAACCAAAAACTGTTTGAAGCACATGAACACTTCGGACTTTGCTTTGAGTGGATATACCCATGCATGCCTGGAAAAATCATCAATGAAAGTCACGAAGTAAAGGTAATTTCCAAAAGAGGGTGTCTGCATAGGACCACAGACATCACTATGTACAAGCTGCAATTTCTGCATAGCCCGAACTGAACCATCTTTTGGAAAGGAAGAACGCTGCATTTTGCCCAAAATACAGCCTTCACAAACATGTTTTCCAGGTGCCTCAAGTTTGGGCAAAGAGGACACCATTTCAGATTTCTGCAGGCGTAACAAACTAGCAAAATTCAGATGACCAAAGCGTGCATGCCAAAGCTTTGCATCTGACATAGCCTGAGAATCATGAACTGCACATGCCGAATCATTCACAGATCTTTCATAGTCTATGAGCTTATACAGCCCACGACATAAAATGCCAGAAGCAATAATCACATCGCCATTTGAGAGATCATGGACTGTACACCTGTCATCAACAAATTTCACAACCAAGCCAATCTTGGCTAATGCAGAAACTGATAACAGATTCTTTTTGATCCCTGGCACAAATAAAGCATCTGACAAAGTGAAAGAACTACCATCAGCAGTAGTCAGAATGATCTTACCAACTCCCATAACAGGATAAGAGGAGTTATTGGCGCATGTGACAGTATTCCCTGTAGGGGCAGGCTCGAGTGAAGAGAAGAAACTGCGCTGCGAGGTAATATGTTTGGTCGCCCCACTGTCAAAGTACCAAACATCTGAGTCTACTGCAGACATGCACTGATCATGAGAAGATGGGTCAAAACTGCAGACAGTAGTAAACGCCCATTCTTCTTCCTGCACAAGATTTGCAGACTCTGTTTTTGGTGTAGAGGCCTCTGCAACAACCATTCCAGCCTCTTTCTTCTTTGCCTCTTTAGCAGCCAGTTTTGGACAGTTCTTTATAATATGATCATTTCCTTTACAGTACTTGCAGAACAATTTCTGCTTTTCTGATTTCTTCTCATCTTTATCCTGGTTCTTCGATTGTGCAGCATTTGCAGATTTCTGCTTACTAGTAGAAGAGCTCCATTTTCCTTTGCCCTTCTGACTAGCCAGGAAAGCTTGATCTGCAACACGCATAATGGACCTGTTCTGCTTGGACTGATCTTCCTGCAACAGAACAGAGACTAATTCCTCAAATGACAAGGCATTCGGATTGCCTTTCATCATCAACCAAAGAGTAGAGGCAAAACTCTGATATGAATCAGGAAGACCATTCAGAACGGTCTGCACAAGTGAGCTATCTGGTATAACTTCATCAGCAGAAATCAATTGTTCCTTCAGGTCTTTGATCTTTGTAAGAAAACTGTCCATAGAATCACCTTCATTCATGTGCTCACTCTCCAACTGTTTTCGGAGGTAAGCAACACGAGCCTCATTCCTAGCCTGGTACAAAGTGGTAAGCGTATCCCAAGCATCCTTTGCTTTTCTGCAAGAGCGAATGTGAGGAATAATGGCACGTTTGACAGACAAAGCTATCAATGCATGTGCCTGGGCATCTCTGCCATCCCAACGAATCTGCTCTGCAGTAGGTGCAACAGAAACAGCAGCACGAGCAGGAATCTGCGGAATATCATCTTCGACACCATCTTCATCAGCTCCAACACCTGTATTTGCAGTACCTGTCGTTACAGGTGTAACAGGACGTCTTTCAACACCCTGCACAATGTTCCACAATCCTTTTGCAACCAGTACATGTCGCATCATATAAGCCCATAATGGGTAGTTGGTACCATCCAACTTATCCTCAACAGCCAACATACGGAATACATCACTGCTTTCAGCCATGGCCGGTGACTAAAATACCTTGATGCACAAAATTGACTGTATCTCAAAAAGTTGAACAGAACTGCCCAGACGAGTTCTGCTAGACCTGTAGCAGACTTCGAGACGCTTAAACTGGCGAACAGAAACTGGTATATACCTTTGGCACAAAAGGACGAAATAGCCTGCACAAGCGCTGCGATAGTGCGTTCGGAGGCCGAAACGAGCTCAGATCGCGATTTTGGCACCACAGAGCGAAGCCGTTTTGATCTCGGAAACACCCTGAGTATGCTCACCAAATTTCGTGCGAATCTGAGACTGCAAACGGAGGAGTGTCGACGGCGCCCTAGAAGAAGCGACGACCTGCTCTGATACCAATTGTTGGAGTTAGACGTCTGCGGAAGCACGCGAACAGCACAAGGAAGAAGAAGAAGCTTGGAGCACAACACACACGACTGAATGTATTACTAGAGAATGTACAAAGATAAGTAGCCCATTAGGGCAATAGGCGTATATACAAGCCGGGGGAAAAAAACCTCCTAAAGAGGGAAAAAAGTGCCCCGGCAGTCCTAGAGTGTTCACACACATCACTACCTAAATATATCAACAACCCTCAATCATCACATGTTGAGCTTCATATCTCAAAACTTTGTGGGCCTATTGTAGATTGTGGTACTTGTATTGTAAAGCCCTATTGCTTTGCTCTAATTTTATTACTCTTTCTTATAGGCACACAAATTCGTCAATGATCATTGCATTGCACTCTTTCACGTGTTGATATTCCTGTCTTGACTTGCACATTGAATCATTGTGTCAAATGCATATAGAATGGAACTTTCCACTTCTTCCACTCATCGTCTATGGGTACCAACAAGATTCCTTCCTCTTATACCTTTACTTTGTTTGGAAACTCCATCTCACTTATTGAACCAAAGTGCCTTCATAATACGGTAGGGTTTTCCACCAACTGCTCCATCCAAATGGAATCAAGAAGACTTGATGTCAAAAACAAATCTTAGGGTCTTTTTTGGTTCCCCATCTGATTCCTCCCTGTCCCTCATCCTTCCATGTCATTCATTTGCAACTTAGCGAGCTCAAAAGCTGTCTGTATCTCTGGCAGCTGGGTCAATAGCAGATACAAAGCCACACCTTGTTCCACCAAGTATCATAGTTGCATAGATACACGATTGGTATTTGAACTTTCTCCTCTGTGTTCATTCATCTATGACATTGTAGTTCATTCATCCACTTCAAGTGATGCTTGTGCTTCTAAGTATTTCAAAAACCACTTACTCGAGCATGTTGGCATGCTCCTTTCCCATGGGAATCCATTTCTTTAACAGCTCAATTGCTCCTTCTTCAGGAATTGTCTTCTACTTTGCATCCCATCCCATCATGGTCGCCAAATGTTTGGTTGCACTCATTTATCTAATAGCACTCTATAGAATAAGATAGGTTCTATAAGGAATTGAACTCACAAACTCTTGGTTAGGAATGTGATGGGCTAACCACTTGCCCCAAAATCCATGGTTGAGGATTACTTCCTAATCCTCTCTCTTAGGGTGTAGTTCATCCATCTCCTATCTATGAAGGGTGTGGTTCAAACATCTACCTATCACTTTATTACATTCCTCCTCCCCTAGGTCGATCATTGTCCTCAATGATCTACTCTTGTATCCCTCTAGCCTTGGTGATCAACCCCTTGAACTCCCTAGGTGTCATTGAATTGATGTCCTCAACCTCGCACAATTTCTTGAACCTTGTTTGCAACCTTGGTCTCTTGAACCCTTGCTCTCAACATTGGTGTCTTGAACCTTCTTGTTTGCAAACTTGGTGTCTTGGGCCTTTTTTCTCAATCTCAGTCTTGAACGTTGTTCTCACCCATGTTTTATATCTTGAACCCTCAATAAAGTGCCACCCATGGTTTCCCAAAGGCTTCACAATTTCAAGATATCTCATTAGATTTGGAAAGTTCGTTCCGAGAGCTTTCCAGTGGTATATGACACACCTCAATCCGACCTACATATTGAGAGATACACTTGAATCTTTGTTGGGTTCAATTCTCAAAGCGCCTCCTCCACAATTCCTACCCTTTCACATGATAGAGTGCCCAAGCACCTTTTTTAGAGGCCATCGGATCATTCCACCTTGCCCAAGCCTACTTCCTAGGCTCTCATACCAATGTAAGGAATTGAACTCACAACCTCTTATTTAGGAATGTGATGGGCTGACCACATGCCCCAAAAGCCATGGTTGAGGATTACTTCTTAATCCTCTCTCTTAGGGTGTAGTTCATCCATCTCCTATCTATGAAGGGTGTGGTTCAAACATCTTCTACCTATCACTTTATTACACGTTCGAGGAATGGGGAATATCAAAGATTGTTCTAGTGCATTTAAATTCCTTTCCTATATATGATCTAACATTCAATACAACTTAATATAGAATACAATACTAAAAGAATAAATGACACATTGTTGATATACGCCGAGAGGTTGCACCAAGGTATATCTGCATATTGATGGACAAAATACAATTTTCCTATGCACATGACTCAAAGTCGACTACTCTTTTTGTATAAGGGGAGTCCTACTGGTCATACAAATAGGAAGTACTTATTCTTATCTATCCCTTCTGTTACAGAGATGAACATCGGTTGATTTCTTTGGAAGTTCAATCAACCTATTTTACAAAACATATAATTTGATATTTACAAAATTAGACATACCGACGACAGCCTAACATTGGACAACAATGGAAGTAAATATCTATAGGATGTGTAGGGATTGTCCAATTTATATTAACAAACTCCCTATTGAGTATGCCACTTTGTATCAAGTTCCCTTAATACTATATTGGAGAAGTCCATTAGTTGAATTGTCTTCCTATATATGGACATGGTGGATATCTGAGAGTATGCATACATGAAAGTGAATACCTAAAGAGTTTTTGAAATGGCACACCAAGGTGTTAGAGGAGGACACTTTGGGCATGATTGAGTTATCAAAGCTTTCTTATTTTTTGGTCTTTGGTGGCCTACCATTCACATGGATGCACGTAACTATGTGAAGAGGTGTGATATATGTCAAAGAATTCAATATCCTAGTAGAAATGATGAGATGCCATTGAGACCCATGATGTGAGGATATGCATTCTTTAAGTGGGGAATTGAATCCTATATCCAAAAGATACCTATCAATTCGTTGGTACCATGCTCTTGGGGCTTGTTTGAGCCCATATGCTTTTTTCAACTTACAGACTTTGTTCTCTAAATGAGATGCCTCAAATAGTGGTGGATGAGACACATATACCTCCTCCTTGAGGCCTCCATTCAGGAATGCTGATTTGACATCCATGTGGTATACTACCCATCATTTATGTGCAGCCACAACTAGTACTAGCCGAATAGTACTCATCTTTGCTATCGAGGCAAACTATTCACTAAATTCAAGGCATTCGACTTGTGAATAGCCATGTGCAACAATTCTAGCCTTGTACTTCTCCAAAGTACCATCAGCCTTATATTTTAGCTTCCAGATCCACTTGATGTCGATGACCTTCCATTTTGGAGGTTTCTCCATGTCACTCTAGCTTCTATTAAAAAAAAACTCTTTTACAAAGTGCAAATCTCTAACCAGTTAACCCCAAAAATGAGCTCTCTAGCTCCTTTTATAGTTTTTTGACTAGTTTTATCTCTGTCCAAACCTAATGTCTGGCCTAGTTGAAAATTAGGTTCCAGGGCTTATTTGAGGGGTCAAACGGAGTCTAAAAAATTATGAAAATTGGTAGGTAGGTAGTTCTAATACTTTTCAAGATTGAGGACTCCTCGGCTTGAGCAAAATGGAGTTGCAAAAATGTGAAATGGTATTAAAAATGGTTTTTTGTGATGAAAATCACTATTTTTGTAGGGATTTCTTTTGAAAATTTGACATGTACTTCTTGGAGCTCCCTACATGCTCTGTCTTCTTGTGTGTCCAATTCTTTGATGCGCTCCTATGCATTGTTCTTTACCTTGAGTGTCAACACTCCACTAGCTCTCAAGCTCCATTCTTCATTATGTTGTTGTATTCTGTTTTCATATCAGTTCTCCAATTCAAATGTTGGAGTGCTTCTTCCACATGGGTCAGCTCCCTTGCTTATTCGCTGATAATCTCAGCCATCAATGCCAAGTTTACAATATGGGCCTCTACCTATCTCTGTTCCTTTATTCTCTATGACTGCCTTGGACCATCCACAACTTGTTCAATTGATTGTGGGATGGGATTTGCCAAATCATAGAGCTACCTCACCTAATGTGGTAATGGCTTTTCCACTAAGGTGACAATAGGTTGGTGATTTTCTATCTCATCATTTCAGGATGATGCTTCCTTCTCTTCTCTAGAAGGGCTAGCGCTTAGACCAAGTTCATATTGGATTACTCTTTATTTTCCTTTGGAGTTGGCCTCTCCAATCATCATAGTATAAAAGATTAGCAAAAAACACCTTTAATTTGTCAATCCCGGAGGTATACTAAGACCACACTTGAAAATTAATTCCTCTAAACATTTTGAACTAATTTTCTATATAGTTGAGAGCTCTAAAAATATCAAAAGATTACATAATTTAATTCTTTTGATGAAGAAGAATCTTTCTCCTTTATATATCCATCCACTAATACAAAATATCTAATTTTTACAATTTACTTTTTTGCATCCAAAAAGATATCTTCTAACATCCTCCTCCTGCTAAATTTTTGTCATCCTTGGCAAAAGCTTCTATAGATCCATGGTTGTTACTGCTTCGTCTTCCTCTCGTACACTTGTGCCACCACATCATGGCTTTTCCTTTCTGTGATATTAAGAATTTCAAAAAGTGCTTTCTCTATTCAATAGCTACTATGGGTTTTTCTATCACATCTGTTTTTATATATCTTGGTATAAGCTGCTTCATATGCTGATAATCTAGAGTTCATGACAAGAGAAAGTTTTCCAAAAAGTTTTCACTCTCGTTCAAAAAAATCCAAAGTCAAAAGCATCTTCTAAAATTTGTACATAATGACTGCCCATAAAAATGACTCTATTATAATATGCCATTAAACATATGAGATTTGGGGTTTCACTTAGGTAAAAAAGGAGTGCATCCAAGGATGAATTAAATCCTATGTAGTTATGGGTTCTTACATCGGTGTCAATGAAGGTTTCTATAGAGGTAATGATGAGTTTCAAAATTTTGACTAGTAATATACATGCAGGATCATTAATATCCTTCAAGTTGTCTATCAAGAGTTTGGCAGTGGTAAGCATATATTTTCTAGTTAGCCAAGATCCTTTTTTGGTTCTTCCAATCTTTGGAAATTTCAACCATCTTGTTGGGATCTAGAATTCATTCCTTCTTTTCCAAAAGTTTGTCCACTCCCTTGTCCTTGCTATCGGACAATAAGCTAGATTTATCTTCAAATGAACTGGAACTTCCTTCCAAATTTTTCTACAGTCTTTATTTTTATCCAACCATCTCTTTCTCCATGTGGGATTGGCTTTTTCAAACAATTCCTTTGTGATGTTCAAATCTTCATCATATTCCAAGTACTCATTTTGTGGTATTCCCACTATGGTAGTCTGATAATTGTTTATACTTTCTAATACCATGCAGAATTGTATCCCTAAGTGTTGACACTCAAGGTCAAGCACAAAGCATGGGAGCACATCAAAGAAGTGGATACACAAGAAGACGGAGCATGCAGGGAGCTCCAAGAAGTGCATGTCAATTTGGTTAGAAGAAATCCCTATAAAAACAGTGATGTTTATCACAAAAAACCATAGTATAAATCATTTCATATTTTTGCAACTCCCAAGCTATGCTCGAGACCAATCAATTGTTCAATCAGACAAATGCTATCAGATCGGGTTTGCATTTCAAAGGTTCATTAGAAAGATTCAAGTAGTTGATAAACAAACCGCAAGTTTCTTTACCTCCACAGGCTCAACCATTTGTTGAAAGAGAAAACTCACCACCAACAAAAGCTTATGTTCTTGATTCCAAGGATGATGGAACAACTCTTTCAATTGAGCATTACTACCAAGAGTTCTTGCGGGAATTAGAAGAAGAGAAATGCGCCAAGGAGAAGAGTAATCCCCCTCCTATTCTTGAAATCGATAATCTTCATGATCAATTTTCCCAAGAAATTCCATCTATTTATGGAGACCAAGAAGAGCAACAAGAAGATGAAAGATTATATTTTGAATCTAATTCTTTGGGAATCTGAATCTCTTTAGTTTAGAGCTCACATATTACTGATAAGAAATGGAGACTCAGTGGTTCCAAGAAACATTGAAGTCATTAAGAACACAAAAGTCAAGTGTCATCTCACCTTAGAAGAGCTACTCAAATTAAAACCTGCACTATGGAAACATGTGGCAAATCAAGTTCTAGAACTTGGTTCCAATAAATCAAAATTTGTCTCTAAGCACAAAGTCCCAAAGATACCTGTAGACAAAATAGGATACATGAGTGAATGTGAAGAAGGTAATACTTATCTTCCAATCACCTACCAAGGTTACACAACCAAATCTATCTTAGATTTAGGTGTTGGTGTTGTGATTGCGACTACCTCCTTGTGGAAGCAATGGGGAAAACGCGCATTAAGAACAATTAGAATGAGGCTTCAAATGGCTGATGGACATATTGAAAGACCTCTAGGATTGCTAGTAGGGATAACTATAACCACTTGCCATCTAGATTTTGAACACCTTTGCTATATGTGACTTGGCAAAAATAATGTCTATGAGATGATCCTAGGAAGACCCTTTCTATGACAACTCCACATAGTACCAGATTGGGGAACCAAATCCTTGTACTTGCAGCACTTAGAGGTCACAACCAGGGTCAATTTGAAGGATTATACCTTTAGAGATGTACCACCCCTATAGTGGAATCCTATCCACAAGATGCAAGAAGATTCAATCTTTGTGTATTCTAAAAGTCATTGTGACCCATCTTGGATGTATGAAGATACTCAATTCTAGATATGCAAGGTTGTAGAGAAAGAGGAAAGATGCCTAAAGGCAAGAGAAGAAGGAACTTCTCAAGGAGCCAGACCAATTAGAGACCCAGCGTACACACCAAGGACCTTTCCAAATGAGGAATTTTAGCCTCATAATTGGGCAGAAATCTTAGCCATGGACATTGCTGTCAATGAAGAACAGTGGATGCCTCATTGTGATGAGGCCGGTTATGATGTCTTTGTGTTCATGTGTGAACCATTGCTAGAAGAATGTGACTCTAGTGAGGTCATAGAGGAAGAAGAGCATGACATGTGATGGATAGTTTTGTTGACTCTAAGGAGCACTACTTAGAAAATGTAGGAGTATTTACCCAAAAAGAAGAAGAACCTCTCACAAGCATTAAAACTATAAATTCAAGAGAGTAAAGTGAAGGTATTCAAAAGGAAAAGAAAAGTAAAGCAATGAGACAAGGAGAAGAGGAATCATTGTTTGAAGTAGTAGAGAGTTTAAAGAAATATGAAATTGAAGACCGAAAGATTTTGGGACGAATGCCTAAGAGAGAGGCCATCATAGGAGAAGCATATGATAATAAAGAAAAAGACAAAAAAATTGTAGTAATCATTGAAGAGAACGAAGAGTGATGTATGAACATAGGAGAAGACCTGAGTGTAGAAGAAGAAGTAGAACTTGTATCTTTATTAAGGGAATATAGGGACATGTTTGCGTGGAAAAATAGAGACATGAAAGGGGTAGATCCAAAAATATGCTCTCATATGATCCCCATGACAACTGATTCCAAGTGTAGCAAACAAAAACACTACACATATAATGACATTTATGTGGCCAAAATAAAAGAAGAAATTTATAGGCTGATTAAAGCTGGATTTATCTATGAAATAGAGCATACTGAATGGGTGTGGCCCATTGTAGTGGTGCCCAAGAAGAATGAAAAGTTGTGAGTTTATAGTAACCTTAAAAAAGTTAATGCTACTACAATCAGAGATAGCTATCTGCTTCCAATCACAGAACATTTATTGGAGCATGTTGCTGGCAAGGAATTTTGTAGATTCCTTGATGGATCTTTTGGTTACAACCAAGTAGCCATTGCCCCAAAAAATCAACACAGAATGGCCTTTGCCACAAAATGGGACATCTTTGCATTTCACGTGATGCCATTTGGGCTCATCAATGCACCTGCAACATTCCAAAGGCTCATTTGTCATGTCTTCAAAGATTTCTTACGAAATATCTTAGAAGTATATGTGGATGATTTATGTGCTCATTCCCAAGAAAGAAGATACCATATCCCTAAGCTCAAACAGATCTTCAACAAGTGTAGAGAATATCGAGTTTGTTTGAACCTAGAAAAGTGTGTGTTCATTGTATGTCAAGATAAGATCTTAGGGTCATATTATTTCTAATGGAATATCAAAAGCTGAGGACAAAGTAAGAGCCATTGCAGAGCTGTAGAGGCCAATGAACATTAAAGAGGTACAAGTATTTATGGGCCATTATGGATATTACCATAGGTTTATCACATGTATGTGATCATAGCTAAACCTCTTTACGTTTTGTTAACACATTTTGAGTGCAATGACGAATGCAATAATTCCTTCAATGAGTTGAAGCAACATTTGTGCACAACACCAATACCGATGACTCTTGATAGGAATAAGTGGATGCATCCAATTATGCGATAGGATGTGTGCTAGCACAACCCATAGGTAAAGGAAATCTAAATTTGCCTATAGCATATTCTAGTAGATAGCTAAACACTGCTAGATGAGACTATACAACAACCGAGAGAGAAGGCTTAGTCATGGTATATGCCGTGAAGAGTTTTAGATGCTATCTATTGGCCAACAAGTTCAAGTTTTTCACTTATCATCAAGGTTGGTCAATAAACCTTGCAATATGGGGTGCTTAGTGTTAGAATAGGATTTTTGTTGTAAAAGACCCATTATCTTGTAAAATATTTATCAGAATGTTGTAAAAATGAGGAAGAGTCTTCCTCATGGATATAAGAAGTCATATCTATTTTTTGAGAATTTTTAGAAGCTCTTCAAGCAAATACTTTTAGATTAAAAATTGAGAGGACCAAATTTCCAGTGTGAAAAAGGACACTTGAAAAAGTATAAAGGACAAAATCTTGTATTTTGAAGGGGTTGTATCATTTTCTACTAAATGAGACATGTGAATGAAGAGCTTCAGTTAGAAAAACCTATCTCTCTTTCCTTGAGTGTTCATGAATGGTTCTTGAGTCTTTCTTATGTGTTATCCATGGAATTTGTTGTTCTAACTTGTGTATTACTAAGTGGAGTTTGTAAGCAGAGGTGATTATCATTATATGGAGTGTTTAGATCATTGATGGAGATGGAAATTCTTAGTTTTATCAGGATTGCAATGTCTCGTCTGGGTGAATCTATAGGAAAAATGTCACACTTCAGGCACAAGAATCATTGCAAAAGCTATTGAATTGTTCTAGATACATGAAACCCTAGTCTTCCTACTCTTGTTTCAAATTCTTGTCAGAAATTAGAATTGCTTTTACATTTTCTTGGATTCCATTAACTAGAAGGGGTTGCGGTCTTAGTATGCTTCTTGGATTGAAACATTTAAGGTGTGAAAGTTAATCTTTTATGCTATGATGATTGGAGAGGACAACTCCAAAGAACAACAAACATATTTTTGGCATCGTTGTCGGGGAAGCTATCAAAGCTTCCATTGAAGTATTGGACCTTGCTGGATCTTCTATGGTTGATGGTAGAAGAAGCACATTTGGGAAAGGTACTACTCTAATATCTCTCATGTAAACTTGGAAAAGTAGGTAATAAGCTTGTCTTTTGGGAAAAGGAGGCTTAAATTTACCTTTTAAGAGGTTTGAATGTCTATCTTTGTGTAAATGGATGATTGCTCATGATCTTCATAATGATAGTGTAGGTCTTTTGGAAAAAGATGTCTTGATTTGCTGAAACAAAAGTTGAATGTGTTTATCTTTGCATATTTAGATTGCTTTTTGACCAAGTACTAAGAAAAATTTGTGGGTCTTTGGGAAAGACAACTTTATTTTCTAAAAGTAAAGTCAAGATAAGTAGCTATGTGCAAATTGACTATGCCATTTACTTGTCCTAAGTAAATTGTGAATATTTTAAAAAGAATATTTTTAATATTTGAAGAAAAGCTTATGGGTATACCTTTGCACGAATTTATAATAGCATTTTCCAATATACAATTTTCTTGAAGAACTCTTTTCCTTAGTCAAACTGAGATTATATTTTGAGTAGCCAAATTCATTTCATAAGATCACTTAATCTTCAAAAGAAAACCCTAGGTAAATTGGTTTCATTTTATTTAGAAAAAAATACCAAAAAAGTCATAAAAATTGGATTAATATTGCAAAAAATTTCTTTTTTGTAATAGAATGAGAGATGAGATGTGTAGAGTGGGGTGAATGAGAAAAAATCTGTAGGAGAACTCAAAAAACCACAGATATTCTATGAAAAATCAAAATTGTTGAATTTCTTGAATTTTCTTTCAAAACTTATATGAATTTTGATGATGTTTTGCAGGTTATACCTGGAATATGAGTTGTTGAAACACATCAAAAGAGGCTAAGTTGGACAAGGAAGAGAAAATATAAATTGCACAAGAAATCAGAAATCACAATTTTCATGTCAGAATCGTGATTTTCTGTAACATGGTTGAATTGTTTCAATGATGCATCTTAGCATTCAGGTGAGTAATTAAATGAAGTAAAATACATGTGAAGGGAGAAAAATTAGTTTGAGCCTGCAAGGATTGAAAATTAACAAATCTTGATAGTTGACATAGAATCACGATTTTCATCATAAGAGGTGAATATGGGAATTTGATTAAAAATGAATGAGGGAATATAAAAATAGTAATGAATATGTATGGTGATGCTATTGTCAAACTTTGAAGTTGAAATCATTGAATCCACTTAGAATCTCGATTTTTAGCATACTATAAAAGTACAAAATCAATTGAAAAAATCATTTTGAGTATGAAAGAGTGAGAGAGAATCTGCAGCAATCACGATTTTTAGCAAACAAGAAACTCTCTGGATTAGAGCTAACAAGCTGCAAGGTAAGTGAATGAAGGACCCTTTTTTTTGAAATAATTCCAAGTTAGGAAATCGTGTTTTAAAAAAAAATCATAAAAATCTCAGAATCACGATTTTTGGTTTTTTTAGTGTTTTCTCAAGATTTTTGGTAGCTTTTCCAAATTTTCTTTATTGCATGTAAATATTATCACTAGGTGCCTCTAGTGGTGTGAAAAAATATCAAAAAAATCAAAATAAAAGAATAACATCATCTTGCACAGAATCGTGATTTTGTGCAAGAAACCAAAATCGCGATTTCCAAAAATGCAATTTTTAGCAGAAAATCATGTTTACTACGATTGTCAGCAATCAAGATTGTTTGGAAGTTCAAAATCACTAAAAAAAACACAATTTTGGACCAAAATTGCAAAAAAACACAATTTTGGACCAAAATTGCAAAAAATCACGATTTTGGACCAAAATCGTAAAAAACACAATTTTGGACCAAAATTGCAAAAAAATACGATTTTGGACCAAAATCCCATTTTTGGACCAAAATCCCAAAAAACACGATTCTATGGGCAGAATCATGAAAATCACCATTCTCAAAGAAAAATTATGAAAAGTGCATCAAAGTCATGGTTTTCTCTGGTAAATCAAGGAAAGTACAATTTTGATTAGAGAATCACAATTTTCATCAAAAAATTATGATTAAAAAAAATACCTTATTTTTTACTTAAAAAACAATAGGGTGTATACTTGAAACAATCCTAGACGTTACAAATACGATAGTTGAGAAATAAAAACCTTAATAAACACATAAATCACCAAAATCATGATTTCAAGCAGAAACATGATTTTGGTCAAGTCCACACGCAGGAGTTCTGGAGAACTAAGGGAAAGTGGAAGAATTTGCAACAAACATTGGGAACTCTTAGGGTAAACACATTAGGGTTGGAACTTGAAAAAATTTTGGAAAGAGATCAATTGGTGAATTGTAAAGACTTTGAATGATTTTGAGATTAGGGACTAAAATATCACATACTCAAACAAAGTTGCAGCCAAAAAGGAACATAGATCAGAGTGATTATCAGGAAGAATAGGTAGACAACACAATCAACATGGAAAATGAGGATTTAGACACAAATGACTATAGAAATATCCTCAAATATATGTATAACAATAGGTTTGGAGCCTATGTGTATGAAGATGGCATGCCTAAGTCTCTCATTAGGTTGAGAAACTTAGAGATTCCTCTGAACTTAATGCTAGTGGCACAATTAAGAGATGGAAGATATGAGGATAGATAAGGATGTGTCTACATATTTGCACATGATCTAGAAAATTCCAATGATCTAGGTCAATGCGGAGATAAGAGACCTTGGGATCAAGACCTAGGGCAAACAGATATACCAAGACCAAGTAGGAATCACACTCCCATTGAGATACAAAAGGAAAGAAGAACATATACCTCTCCTGATCCTTTTGAAAAGGAAGGTGATGAGATGCCGGAATTTCTAGTCAGAAGGGGGCCACAATGGCAAAATCAAGCAAGGATGCTCATACCATATCAGGTGGATAAGTGCATGAAAAATAAGTATGAGGGTTACTCGGATCGTCATGCACATGCGGCTGAGTTTAGATAGTTGATTAGGGCTGAAGAGGTAGAAGACTATAAAATTCAATTTGAAGCTTTTGGTGTGACTCTAATAGGTCGAGCATTATGTTGGTTATTCCGCTGAGAAAGGAAATGTATTCTGACATAGAAACTTTTCTTGAAGCCTTTATAGGGGAGTTTTCCAAAACTAGAATCAAGCATAGTATAGCAACTTTGATACATAGTTTCAAGCAACAGAAAGATGAAAATGTGAGAGAGGATGGTAGGAGATTTAAACATTACATTGATAGGTGTCCAAAAGATGAAGTACCTTCAATGGCTAGGCAAGTTTCCTTGTTTATAGAAGGATTGAAAAGTGCACAATTGAGAATTTTGGTATATTATAGAAGATGTCCTAGTCTAGGAGCCTATGTGAAAGAGGCCATAGAGTTAGAAGATAATAAGGGTCAAGATTTGATGTCAGTTGACCAGCCAAAAACAAATGAAGATAGAATACCTCCAACAGAAGAACTAGAAAAAGCTATTTCAAAAGCTTTAGAAAGCAGTACAAAAACAAATCTGATGTTTTAATTGTTTTTGTGGAAAACAATTAAAACTTACACCTAATAAGAAATGTTTTAATTATGGGGAAAAATATTAAATATATCAATGCCTATATCCAAAACCTCTACAAGACAAAAAAACACTTAAATATTGTACCCTGGAGAGGAAATGGACTAATCACACCAGAGATGAGTATTTTTATAACAAGGAACTGGTCAGAGAAAAGGAGTATGCAAACGAGTACAATCCACAAAGAGAATTGGGGTTTGTTGAACAACCTAGACCTGTGTTGGGACAACAACCACCATTACCAACAAATGTAGTACCGATAAATTACACTCCTACAGACGAGGAAAATCCAAGATCTAGACCAACCTATAGGGATGAATATCACTCTTTTGAGGGATATCAAGAAGAATGGGAAGATAGTGATGTGAGAGAACCAAACCTACAAGCCTTAGATTTGGGTAATGGAAGAATTGAAATGGACACATCTACATTCATGTATGTAACTAACAATTATATGTCCAATCAGAGATCTCAATTTACGGGCAATTAGAAGATAACATGTTATAGATGTGGGGGAGAACACTTCATTCAAGATTGTCCACAACCTTCAACATTGAGAATAGAAGGAGCTTTTTGTAAGGATTGTGGCAAGGAGCATCTAATCAAAGATTGTCCAAGAAATCCTCATAAACAACAAAACCCATCTAACAACATACCATTAAAAGGATATTTGAACGGTGTCGTGAAGATTTTGTCTTCATGATTATTGTCCAAGATAATGAAAACATCCTTATGCTGTTTCTATCCTTTCAAGTAGTACTTGGTTGAGAATAAAGGGGAAAAAAGTCTTTATTTGTTATGGAACTTTGTTTGTATATCCTCTTGCAACGTGTCTGTCTTTCGATGAGAGCTTGGAGGCACGTGTCTTTCAGATCCTTGCCTCAACCAAGGAAGGCTTTCAGTGTGGTAGAGGTGACCAAGATGAGCTAATCATTGAAGAGGCATCGAGTTCTGATCTACTGGCGTTTGTGCACAAAATGTGGAATATATCCTGTCAAATTCCTCATGACCAGAAAATATGGAGATAAACATGAAGGATGTCTTACATCTATATAGCAACAAGAATTCAACTATGCAGTTCCTTGGATCGATTGCGATGATTTTTTTTTTTAACTTTATTATACCACATGAAAGCTATTGGTTGAGCATATGGGACCTCTTAATGAAGGGGTACTCATCGTGGACGAGTTGATCCTCAACTTCTCGATGTGTCAATCATAGGAGAACATGCAAACATCCATGATATTGTTTGATCTATTACATGAGTTAACTAACTCAAAATTGGAGGAAATGTCAGAAAGGTGGCTAGAAGCTTCTCCTTCAACGTTTGATCACCTCATCTCTCGAAACTCAACTAATAGAGAGGACAGGCAGGGAGTACTTGAAAGTAGTGAGTCTCTATTTACTTGAGGTTGCTCCAAGCACCCGGTGTGCACTGTAATTCTAGCGGTTGAACTGATCCACCAGTCCTTGCTTTCGTGCCTACATTGGTGAACCTGACGTGAAGAATGGACATGTCATCTTAGGTATATAGGTATACATTTTTATTGTGCTTTGCATATGCATCTACGTAATAGGTCTGAGTTAGACCTATGGCATAAAAGGTTAGGTCATTTCAATGAGAGAGCCATAAAGGAAATGTCAAGGAATGATGTGGTGCTTGGTTTGCCAAAAGTTGAAGGGCAACATATGGTGTACAAGTGTGAACCTTGTCAATTAGATAAAGCACACTAAAGTTCATACAATAAATCAGGATATAAGTATTCAAATATGCTTGAATTGATTCATACAGATGTGTGGGGTCCTTCAAGGGATTATGGCATAAATGGATCCAGATATTATGTGTTGTTTGTTGATGATGCAACCAGATGGATTACTTTATATGTAATCAAGGACAAATCAGAAGTGTTCAAGACATTCAAGCATTATCATGCTTATGCAGAAAGGATTACAGGACAAAAGCTCAAGAGGTTGAGATCAGATGGAGGGGGAGAGTATTTTTCTAAAGAGTTTGATGATTATTTGTGGAATGCAGGTATAAAAAGAGAAGTAACTTGCAAGTACTCCCCTCAACAAAATGGAGTTGCAGAAAGAAGAAACAGAACTCTTGTAGAGTTTGCAAGAGCAATGATTAAGGAAAAGAATTGCCCAAATTACTTATGGGCAGAAGCTATCAACACTGCAACATACCTTGTGAATAGGTTACCTTGTAAAGCATTGGAGGGAAGAACTCCTTATGAAGCATGGTGGGGTAAGAAACCTACTCTTGATCATTGTAAGGTATTTGGATGTTTAGCATATGCTTATGTTCCTTCACAATTGAGACATAAGTTAGAACCCAAAGCAGAGAAGTATGTGTTTATTGGGTATGATGATAGGCAGATGGGTTATAGATTGTGGAGTCCATCCACAAAGCAATTTCTTGTTACCAAAGATGTTACATTTGATGAGCAAAGCACATGGTATACAGGGTCAACAAATGATTATGCAGATGTCAAAGAAATACAAAGAAAAGGGAAGACAAAAGTAAGTGTGTATGAAGAAGATATTGATGATGTTGATTGTAAAAGTAAATTGCAGGATAATGTTGAAGATGGGCCAAGATTTGATCTAGAATCAAAATATGGCTGAGACTTCAAGAAGTACAGAGGTCAGAAGATCCTCAAGGGAAAGGAAGGAGCCTATCAGGTATAGCTATGACACATCTTTCTTAACAACAAAAGATTATGCTTACATTGTGAAGACAGAAGAGGATCCACTCACATATGAATAAGCTAAAGGTAAACATAATTTGGAGAAGGCAATGCAAGAAGAGTATGATGCTCTACTTGAAAATGAAACATGGGAGTTGGTGCCAAGACCAAAGAATAAGAAGGTCATTGGATGTAAGTGGATGTATAAAACAAAAAGGTTTGCAGATGGTAAGGTGTCTAGATGCAAGGCTAGACTTGTGGTCAAAGGTTATGCCCAAACTTATGGGGTAGATTATGATGAAACCTTTAGTACTATTGCTAAGATGTCTACAATTAGATCATTGATTGCTATTGCTGCTTGTAAAGGATGGAAGCTATCATAATTAGATGTAAGATAAGTGATTTGGGAAACTTATCTTATTTCTTAGGAATGCAGATTGTATATACTCAACATGGAGTATATGTTACACAAGAGAGATACTTGAAAAATCTTCTGGTCAAGTTCAACATGGAGGATTGCAAGTCTTCAAGCACACCATTGGAGGTAAATCATAAATTGACCAGGTATGGAGGTGAAAAGTTTAATGACATGAAGAAATATCAGAGTTTGGTAGGTAGTTTAATCTATGCTACCTTGACAAGGCTAGATTTATCATATGCAGTAGGTGTGTTATCACAATTCATGCATTGTCCAAATAAAACTCATTGGATTGCATCTCAAAGGGTACTCAGATATATCAAAGGAACCCTAAGTGAAGGTCTGTATTATGGATTTACTTCTAATACAAGAATCAAAGTATTTAGTGATGCAGATTGGGCAGGTGATTCAGATGATAGAAGGTCTACTCATGGGTATCTCTGTTATATTGGAGATAAACTAGTTTCTTGGTGCTCAAAGAAGCAAACTACAGTTGCTTTGTCATCTACAGAAGCTGAGTATAAAGGATTGGTAGAGGCTGCAAAAGAAGTGATATGGTTAAAGACCTTGTTGAAGAGTTTTGGAACTGATCAGAGTACTCCAATTATTTTTGGAGACAATATGAGTTCATTTTATTTGGCAGCTAACCCTGTTTTTCATGCCAGGACTAAGCATATAGAGATTCAGTATCATTTCTTGAGGGAAAAGGTACTTGACAAAGAGATTGAAGTGATGTATACTCCAACAAAAGAACAAGTTGCAGATATGATGACAAAAAGCTTGGATGGACCTAAGCTACAAAGATTCAAGGAGATGGCAGGAGTGAAGAAGAATGGAATAATCACAATTAGTGATTGAGAGGGAGTTCTTGGAACACAACAATCACAAATTGGTGATTACAAAGAGTTTGAAGCAAGCTCATGATCAGATTGAAGTGGAAGAAGACACTTGAGAAAGTGAAGAGATCTCAGAAGTGAAGTTTGTATACATATGTACATTACAGGTGGAAATTCTTGTAATCTGAGTAGAGATAATCCTTAGGATGATAAGGAGTAATGTAATAGATGCGGGATAAGTCTAGAATTATATGTATATAAGTCAATGCTGTAAAGAAACATATGAGAAGAGTCATTTGAAGACAAGTGTCTAAGAGATAGATGTGAAGAGAGTCATCTTCAGAAAATAGCGACGAGTATTTCGTAGATTTCTCTCAGTCTGATCATGTGGATCAGAAATCCTTTTGTACACATCTAATCTGAAAGCTAATGAAGCTATCTTCATAGTTTTATGATCTAATTCCTTTCCTACTATGAGAATGATCAATAGGAACATTTGTATGTAGAATATGCAGATAGACTTCTCAGAGTCGCGCACTTTTTTGTGTCAATGTTTTGCTTAGATCTCAGTGCATAGTGTAAAGTTTTTAATGAGTGAGCATTCAAAATCTAAGTTAGAAGGTAAGAAAGCTATGGCTAAAAGCATTTAGCAAAACGGGATCTGTGTTGTGAGAAATCAACTTAAGAAGTTGATCATGTCAAAGTCGCCATTTCTGGAAGATAGTTTTTTGACATACCTTTAATCTTAAGGATCAAACTAAAGTTTTAATGAATCTTTTGAAGAACTAATGGTTGATATGATTGCGCAAAAGTAGTGTGGAGATTTGTGCATTATTGGTTTGAAGAAATCTGAAGATATGTCCAGGTATTGAAGTCAATTTCTGAAGCAGACTTTCTGAACAAGGAATTTCTTCACTCAGAGAAGTGCTAGTGGAAGTTTTGATAAATGAAGACAATATTTGTGTAAAGTTTGATCCATAAGTGATATAGAAGTGTTCTTAGATCAGTACAGATCAAACCTTTGGAGATTAAGAGGTCTCCAACAATTATCAAATCATGTAAGAAAAATTTCAGCCTTCAAAACTATTAGTTATGAAATTGCAAGTTTTAGAAAATATATTGAAAGGCTAACCAATCAAGCACAAGGAAATGCTACGTGTGAGGGTAAATATAAGCATGAAGTTCAGGTTCAAAGTATATCTACTCATTCTATTGACCAAAACCCTTTACCCAACCATAGAAGATTCACTCTGAGCCCTTTACATAGAAGAACAAATAGAGTCCATAAGCAAACTATTAGATGCTTCTGCTGTGATCAAATAGGTCATAAATATGGGAATTATATTGCCTATGAGAAAGCATATAGAGAAAAGTTGATACTTGAAATTGAACAAAAAATATCTAATTATCATGATCGCTTACCTCTGCACTTGAGTTTAGGTAGAGGCAGTATGAAAGCATATTTTGACCACTCAAGAGATCAGCCAAGTTCATCAAATAGCTTGAAGAAGAAATGGAAGCCAAAGAGACATAACAATACTCAATCTAATAAAAGTAGTTGTTTAACTAAAAAGGATGAAACCTCCTTAAGTATAAATCAAGATGAATCATTAAACATAGACACTGAAAAATTTGAGAACTTTTTGAATGAACGATTACAAGTATGAAGAAGAGCAGAAAAACCCAATTAAAGTGAAATCTAAGGAAAATGGTACAACATATGTACAATTGGATGCAGAGCTTTTGTATAATGAAAAGATTTTTGATCCTGACAAATGATTTATGAAAGTAAAATATAATAATATTCTAACCAAAATGCAAGATGATATTAGAAAACAAGAAGATGATGGAAATATAACTACAGAAAATGACCAAGAAAGTACATCAAATCATGAGCATGAAGATCAGACCAAAGTAACAAGAATTGTTGATATACTTGTGAAACAAATTGAAAACTAGTTTTCAAATTCTTTTATTCCTTTGGATACAAAAAAGCAAAATTGCACGATAATATTACTTGAAAATTATGAAAAAAAATCATTTCCAAATGCCTATTAATGTGTTTTGAGAGTCTATTTTGTAGATAGTACTAATCTTTGATGTTTATGAATCCCCCCCCTCCCCCATAACAAGCAAACTTTTATACCTTCTTCTATAAAAAAGGTATCTATATGGGAGTTTTTACCTTCTTCCTCATAAAAAAGGAATTTTACTTTCTTTTCAGTTAGCTATTCATGAAATGCAATTTGATGTTAAACTCATTTGATTAAATTTCTTTTTGAAGTTTGAGACAGGTTCTGGTTGAAGGAGAAAGATTGAAGTTATGAGTTTGTTTTTTGAAGTTGTTTGTTCAGGTCCAAGGAGAATTGAAGGAGCAGGAATAAAGAACTAAGTCTGCAATAATGTCTAGGAATCCAAGCCGATTTTCTTTCTTGCACCATGAAGTTTATAGTTACATTCCAAGTATGCTTATGAAAAATATCAAAGCACATAAGTTTTTTTTCCCCTTAGGTGCACGACTACTTGCACCGATCTTAAATGTAATTAGAAGCCATGATGAAATTGTTAGAAACAGAGTTAGAATTTCAACATGAAACCTCTTCAGCAAAAACCATTACCCTTATCTATGCACCATTATATTCTCCAAAGAGGGTCACATTTCATTACCTTGCATCAAGGCACAATGTTTTTTCATACCTTTGCACTATGAGTGATTTTGTAAGGATTTATGTATTTTCACATTGATTGTATGTGAGAGAGAGAGCACTAGCTTTTATACGTGCATTTTTTAGTATGCACCATAACTTTTATACGTGCATTTTTTAGTATGCATTGAATAGGGCCCATTACATGGCCTTGCACAGACACTTATTTTTAATGTTCCGTGCACTATGAACATGAAGCTAACTTTTAATGTTCCTTCTTGTTTGCACCATAACTTTTATACATGCATTTTTAGTATGCATTGAATAGGGCCCATTTCATGGCCTTGCACAGACACTTATTTTTAATGTTCCGTGCACTATGAACATGAAGCTAAGTTTTAATGTTCAAGATAAATTTTATCTTTGAAGAAGACAGATTCTGTTGTTGGCCCATCCAAAGGATGTGCAAGTTTGGAGTCGAAGATAATTCCTCTCTGTATGCTAGTTGAGAGCCTTCAACAACATACAAAAAAGAGAGACGAGAAGCATCGACAATTTTCAAGAGAATATGCTTGAAGAGGAGAAGGAAAAGAGTGATGAGTATGAGGAACAAGAAGAAGAACAAGAAATTGACCTGGCTCATAGCTCTTCATAAGAGTTTCTTCCTTCTCCCATTTGTAGTTCGTCATGCGGTCATCTTGTTCTACCTACGTGATGTGCAGATATGCTTGATGCAATTTTATTTGCGGTCGATTTCCAGAAGCTTGACAAGCGCGCATGAAAAGGAGGGAAAAACAGAGCAGTTTTGGGCTTCCTTCAGAGCTTCTGTCGCTTCCATCAGAGAACGGAATTGATTTTTTTCTTTGCAACAATCCTTTGTTTTCTCCCCCTCGAATACGTGCGCTGCCCATCTACATTCTCTTATATGGAATGGCAGTTTGGCTGTAAATCAATGGTGACGACCTCATGCTATGAAGTTATATTGATCAAATACATTCTGTAAGTGTTTAGTATTTATTTGCACACTAATTCCATCTACCTTTGTTGATTCTGAGGTGTTGTTATAGGAAATTTGGTTTCTCTGCACTACAGAATTATGGTAGAGGGCAGTGAATGTACGTCTGTGTGATGCTGATAGTGATGCTCGTGAAGATTTAGCGCTGTCAAATTTGATTAATTTCTATGTTTTAATGCCCTGAAGTTACTACGCTACGCAACTCTGAAAAAACTTACGATTGCGTCCAGTAAAGAACGCAAGTGTTTATAATCTCTGAATCTCATACATAATATCCAGTCGCATGTGAAGTCCATTGATGCATAGTCGTTAGCATGTAACTTCTTCTGCGAATCTTCTGCGCATGTAACTCTAAAGCGAAGGAATCCAACAATTGGTTTTCTATCGATTGTACTTGTAATCGCAAGGAAGAATAAATTGTGCTATGCTGGGTAAAGTCTTTTATATGATAAAAACGATGTTTGCAGACGATGATGTTACATACTTATTGATTACTGCTAAGAATTTTCAATATTTTTTTTTGTTTAACGATGATGTTACATACTTATTAATTGCTACTAAAATTAGCTCACTTTATGAGCTTGCTTAAATGCAAAGGTGCCCCTTTGAAATATTTGATTAATTGAAAGAGTTCAATGTAATGAATCGAAGTTCTATTTTTTCTTAAGAAATTGTATGTGCCCAACATTTGTTTTTCTGATTAGAAGCTTCAAACTGTGATTTGGTTAATTTCCATTGAGCTTCATTGGCTTCGTTGAGAAACCCAAGGCTTTGATTTGATTTGAGTTTTATAGAAAAAGAGAAAATATGATGAAGTGTGAAAGGTCTTAAATAGAACTACTAATCATTCTCTTTCAATCTCCACTGCACCTGAGCTCGCTTCAAGTACCCGACGTGCATCGCAATTCCAGCAGTTGACTTGATCCATGAGCCATTGCTTTCATGCCTACACTGCTTATTGGTTCTTGAGGATAAGTTGGATGGTACCAATTACCCATTGTGGGCTTATATGATACGACATGTATTAGTTGCAAAAGGATTGTGGAATATTGTGCAGGGTATTGAAAAACATCCTATTGCACCTACAAATACAAGTATTGAAGCTGATGCAATGGCATTGAAGATGTTGATATTCTTCAGATTCCTATTCGTGCTTCGATTTCTACTACACCTACTATAGAGAAAATTTGTTGGGATGGCAGAGATGCTTAGGCACATGCATTGATAGCCTTTTCTCTCAAATGTTCCATTATTCCTCACATTCACTCTTTCATAATAGATAAGGATTCTTGGGATACACTTACCACATTGTACCAAGCTAGGAATGAGGCTCGTGTTGCTTACCTCCAAAAACAATTGGAGAGCAAGCATATGAACGAAGGTGATTCTATGGACAGTTTTTTGATAAAGATCAAGGATTTTGAAGGAAAATTTGGTTTTTGCTAATGAAGTTAGACCAAATAGCTTGCTTGTGCAGCCCGTTCTAAATGGTCTTCTAGATTCATATAAGAGTTTTTCTTCTACTCTTCATTTGATGATGAAAGACAATCCAAATGCCCTCTCATTTGTACAATTAGTTTTTGTTCTACTGCAAGAAGATTAGTATAGGAAGAAGAGGTCCATTATGCATGTTATAGATGAAGCTTTCCTAGCTAGTCAAAAGGGCAAAGGTAAATGGGGCTCATCTACTAGTAAGCAAAAATCTGCAAATGTTGCACATTCGAAGAAGGAAGACAAAGATGAGAAGAAATCAGAAAAGTAGAAATTGTTTTGCAATTACTACAAAGCAAATGATCATGTAATTAAGAGCTATCCAAAACTGGCTGCTAAAGAGGAAAAGAAGAAAGAGGTTGGAATGGTTGTTGTAGAGGCCTCTAGACTGAAATTAGAGTCTGCTAATCTTGTGCAGAATGAAAAATGGGTACTTACTACTGTTTGTAGTTTTGAACCATCTTGTCATGAGTAGTGTATGTCTATAGTAGACTCAGATGTTTGATATTTTGATAGTAGGGCAACCAAACATATTACCTCACAGCGTAGTTTCTTCACTTCACTTGAGTTTATCCCTATAGGGAATACGACCGTAGTTCTTTCACCTTGTCAGATCCTTTATTTGTGCAAGGGATCAAGAAAAATCTGTTATTAATTTTAGCATTAGCCAAGATTGGCTTGGTTATGAAATTTGTTGATAACAAATGTAAAGTTCATGATCTATCAAATGGCGACATGATTATTGCTTTGGGCATTTTATGTCATGGGCTTTATAAGCTCATAGACTATGAAAGATCTGTGAATGATTCAGCATGCGCAGTACATGATTCTTAGGCTATGTCACATGCAAGCTTTCGCATGCATGCTTTGGTCATTAGAATTTTGCTAATTTGCTACGCTTGTAGAAATTTGAAATGGTGTCCTCTTTGCCCAAACTTGAGGCACCCAAAAAACATGTCTGTGAACGCTGTATTTTGGGCAAACTACAGTGTTCCTCATTTCCAAAAGATGGTTCAATTTGGGTTACTCAGAATTTGCAGCTTGTACATAGTGATGTATGTGGTCCTATGCAAACACCTTCTTTTGGAAACTATCTTTACTTTGTGACTTTCATTGATGATTTTCTTAGGTATGCATGGGTATATCCGCTCAAAGCAAAGTCCGACATGTTTATGTGCTTCAAACAGTTTTTGGTTTTGGCTAAAAATCTGTCAGCATGTAAAATGGGCACCCTCCATTCCGATCGGGGGGCGGATATATGTCTTTTGACTTTAATGCATTTCTGGCTGAATGTGGCATAAAACCTTAATGTACAATGTCGTATACACCTCAACAGAATGGATTTGTTGAACAGAAGAACTTGTCAATCATGGAGATGGTGAGGTTTATGGTAAAGCATAAGGCTTTACCACATAGTTTCTCGCTTGAGGCTGTCATGTGTGCAACATATGTACTTAAGAGGTGTCCCACTAAAGCACGGTAGTCTATCACTCCATATGAGGTTCGACATGGTCGCAAGCCATCTATTGCTTACCTACATGTTTTGGTTGTCTGGCATATGCATTTAAACAACATCACAGGAAATTTGCCTCTTTTTATAGGTGGAGAATTTAGTGCTAGTCCAAGTCAGGCAACTTTTCAGCCTTTACAGGTTTCATGTGATGATGCAGATAATTCTATTTTTGATGCAAATTTACATGATGCATGTTGATGGGAGAGCCGATATTGAGGAGGTACAAACTATGCCAAAATGGCTGGTGCACTCTTTGCATGACAACAAATTAGATGCACCTCTATCATACTGTACTCGTTCAAGATCTCATAGTGCCTCTTTTGCATCAAATTGCTATGCTATGGCTGCATCTAGTCCATGTGATGAGATTGAGCCTGTTTTCATTGATGAAGCACAAAATTCTGAACATTGGATGGTTGCAATGCAATCTGAATATGATGCTATCATGAAAAATAGTACCTGGTCTTAAAGTGACTTGCCTCAAGAAGGCCATTGGCACTAAGTGGGTATACAAGCTGAAGCATACACCTGATAGAAGAGTTGACAAGTATAAGGCTAGGCTTGTTGCAAAGGGTTATGCACAAGAAAGAGGCATTGATTTTGATGAAACCTTTGCTCCTACTTGCTGAATGACTATTGTTCAAAGCATTTGTGCACTTTGACCTCATCATGGTTGGAATGTACATCAGTTTGACTCAATGGTGACTTGCATGAAGAATTATATTTTTTTCAGCCCTATGGCTTTCTGCAAAAAGGGCATGAAAACCAAGTGTGTAGGTTAAAGAAGGAATTATATGGTTTAAAGCAAGCACCACATGCTTAGTATAGAAATATATAGGCCTATGTGATTGCACATGGTTTTGAGAACAATCCAACTGAAAGCACCTTATATGTTAAGTGTGCTAATGAGGTGCTTCTCATCATTGTGGTGTATGTTGATGACATGTTGCTCACTGGTCCTCACGAGAAGCATATTGCTGATTTCAAGGTTGATTTACATGCCTCATTTGAGATGTCTGCTTAGGGGCATTTGCATCATTATTTGGGCATTCAATTTATGCACATTGATGTTGGAATGTCTTTGTATCAAATGAAATATATTGACATATTGTTGTAACGTTTTGGCCTTGAAGACTGTAAACATATTGCCACTCCTATGGAGACAGGTTTACAATTGAGTCTTCATGATCTTGAAGATGCATTTGATGCTATTCTCTGTCAGCAGGCCGCTGGATTCTTGATTTACTTATGCATTTCTCGACTAGATATTTAGTTTGTTGTCTCATAGATGAGCAAGTTTATGCATTGCCCAGGTGTTAAGCATTGGCAAGCGGTTAAGTGCATCTTTCACTGATTGAGTGGCACCCAACTACTTGGGTTGTTTTATCCCAAGGGGGATCACTACCGCCAAATTTGCATGCATTTTCTAACTCTAACTGGGTTGGTTGCTATGACACTCATGTCTCCACTAGTGGTTTTTTTCTTCATGCTTGGTAGCTCATGCATATCTTGGCTAAGCAAGAAGCAGCCTACCGTGGCCACTTTGAGTTGTGAGGCTAAGTATAGGGTAGATTTGACAACGACTATTGAGTGTGTGTCACTTAGATGCCTTATGGTTGATTTGGGTGTTGATCAGTCTTTTGCCACCACCATCTTCACTGACAGTCAGAGCACATTGGCAGTTGCGAGGAACCCTGTGTTCCATGCTCACAGTAAGCACATTGAGGTGCATTATCATTACTTCAGGGATAAATTATCTACTAGAGAGATCAGAATGTCATATGTGCCCATGCAGGGGAACATTGTAGAACTTTTCATGAAGGCTCTACCTAGGGAGAAGATTGAAGCTTTCTGCAAATCTTTGGAATTACTACCTTTTGTGGATTGATTCCACATAGCTTAGCACTTTCTTATACATGAGTGTCAACTCCTTGTTCAGCGCATCACTCCCAAGGGGGATTTATTGATACATTTAGGTAGTGATGTGTGTGGACACACTAGGACTGTCGGGGCACTTTTTTCCCTTGTTAGGAGGTTTTTTTCCCTCGTCTTGTATATACGCCTATAGCCCTAATGGATTACTTATTTTTTTACATTGTAGTGGTAATATGATCAGCATTGTGTCTTGTGCTCCAAGCTTCTTCTTCTTCCTTGTGTTGTTTGCGTGCTTCCGCAAACATTTGACTCCAACAAATCTCTCCCCAACTTCATATTTTTTAGAATTTGAAAAAACATCAAAATGTTCCTCTTCTTTCTTTGGATCCTGTGTTTCTTCTAAGGGTTTTTTCGTTCTGAGTTCCTACTCTTTTCATTCTTCTTTGTGTATATGATTTTTACACTTCCTGAGATCTTCGTTGATTACATTTGTAGCATGTACTTCTTTCAAATATTTCTTTTTATTAAGGATTCCTAGAGTATTTCCATTTTCTTGAGTTAGATCTTCTTCATTTGTTGCTCTAATCATTCTTAATCCCACCAAAAAGATATCATAACCTTCTTCATTTTGAAATTTTACTCCCACATGTTCATCATTTTCTATATCTAAAGTTGATAGAATTGGATTCCATCCATATGGTTCAAAGTCTTCATCATTAAACCTTTGAGGAGTATACCTTTTATCTTCTATGTTTCTTTCATTTATGCAATCTTCCTTTCTTAATAGGAATCTTTTTGCCAATTTGTTTTTTATCAAAATACATGTCTAGAGTGGTGCTTCATTATCACTAATTTCATTAGACTCAATCATATTACCATGTTCATGATGTATTCTTGTAGAGTAAAGAAGCACAAAAGAGGAGCCTCAAAAATTTTTAAATTATGGGCACAATTTTTTCTTCTTCAAATTCCTATGAAAATCCCTTGAAGCTATGTAAAAACACTAGAGGAGTCCTCTAGATGCATAAGCCCCAATCATTGTAACATAGATCTTTTAAAATATTAGGAAATTAGAGTTAGTCAATAAAAGTGTCGGTCTCTTGTATGAAAGGACCAATTTTAGGGCACATGTATATAAGTCACTTTGTGACTCTTGTAAAGAACTTTTTGCCATTGAGAGAATTGACAAAGATTTTCAAATTTCCCTCTTTCTTGCTGATTTCCTTCTTGTCCAAGAGCTTCTCTGTGTGTATAATGCTTGAAATGTGTGAGTAGGATTGTTGCCTACCCCTTTCCATCGCTTTTGAACTACTCTAGTGTGTGTGTGTGTGAACCATGAGGAGTTATGGAGCAGGTGTTGGTGTTTCTTGTCATTCACTATTTTGTTCATAACTTGAAGCACGTTTGTCAAATTCAACTGAAAATACCAGCATTAGATGCAGCTCATCGAGAGCTTCGAAATGAACCACTATTGACCATATTGAGAGTTCTGAGTTGAGAGAAAATTTTGAATTTGTGCTTACTATTGTAAATGGTATTGCGACGTGCATTTTCAAAGAGTTAGTGAGTTGGAGAGGTAGTTGAGACTAGTCACATGCATTGCAACATTGATACTTCACTTAGCATCATGTGTGCACATGTCTTCATACACATGGTACGTCTAAAGCCTTGGATTGATAATTAAACGTGTGTTAATCCACCACTATATGCACTTGTGCGGCGATTGAGGTATAGTCTCATCGACACAAGTCCCTAAGACTTTAGGACTTAGGTACACATGTTTTTTGTGTCGTTTCCATGGAAAGCCCAACCAAGGTGCCTTCGTGATGGTTATAGCTATGGAGTGAGTGAATCTTACTTGTAGAGGTGAATTCAATCAATCGCAAGTCATTAAGTATTTCAGCACTTGTTACTTCACACTTTAGGAGTGTGTGTAAAACGCTTTTGGGTTTAGGGGTAGGAGTGAGGAAGAGAGGAAAGAGTTAGTGTTAGGTAAGAGAGAGGACTAAGGATAAAAGAAGTAGGACACCTCGAGAAAATAAAAAAAAAAGTCGAATTTAGTTCAAAACTGGCACTTGGTTAACCAAGCATAAAACCCAAAAAAAGTCATTTTCTAGTCACTTGTTCGAACAAGTATCGTGGAGAACAATGATTGGTATCATGGGAGATGTATCACGGCAAGCAGGTACATAACACACATTGTGACCACCGGGTTTAAGCAAAACACTCTTGAAGGTGAGTTCTTCAACTCTAGAGCCTTAGAAAATACAAAGAACACTCAGAGACGTGATCAAATCCACATGCGGTATCGCAGGGGGAGACATGAGGTTTTGAGTGAGTTCTTCAGTGGTATACTAGGTAAAGTGTGAAGAAGACAGAGAGAGAGAGAAACACACACTTTGCACTAAAAAATTCTAAGATTTAATCACTTTTGGTTGTAATATCGGGATCAGTTGAGTTTTGGCATTGCGATACCAAAATTCATTAGTATCATGAAAATCGACTACCATCATATTCTGCATACCAACTTGAGGTATCACGATACCGTTAACATATCGTGTATTGCCAAGTGTTGGTATCCTGATCACAGTCTACCACATATCATATCATGAGCATACCCGGTATCATATCATGTTGATCTTAAGTATTGTATCACCATCATTTTGGTGGTATCGTATCCTCTAGGTCAAGGTATCATATCGTATCGTCGACGAGTGGTATCATATCGTCGATCGAGTTGTATCATATCATACATAGTGGTATTGTATTGTGTGTTAACTTGGTATCGTATTGTGAGGTTGGTATCGTATTGTCTTGAGAATTCCCTGGTATCATATCATCGTAACCATCGGGATCATATCATGAGATAACCAAGTATCGTATCCTTAGTTAACCTGGTATCCTATCATGAGTTTGGTATCGTATCATGTCTGACAAGGCATCATATCAAGTGCAAACTCAGTATCGTATCGTGCCAGTCAGTAGTATCATATCGTGGTAAGGTCTTGGTATCGTATCATGTCAAGTGCAGTATCATATCGTGAGTGAGGTATCGCCTGGAGCGGTATCATCCAGAACAACCTAGACAGACTAAAGGTAAATTTTCAGTGATTGAAGATATAATAAAGGGGAAGAGGAGAAAAGATATAGACCTAAAGGGTGAATGAACTTAAGATCAGGATGGGGGCTAAGTAGCCAAAGACATGTCATCGCATTGGTAGGAAGTGTAGCCCAAGCGAGCCACCACTCAATCTACTCAAACACATCTAGTGAGTCAAAAGAGGAACTACCCATGGCCTCAGAGGACATGCATGGTTCAGTTTCGAGAATGAACTTTATGTCCAGCATAGAGGGGGAATACCGGACCTCTCAGTAGTATGTGTCTGCTAATCGACAGGAAATACCTATTTACCTTGATGGCATAAATAGCTAAGTAGTGAGAATGGTAAACTCAACTAGTTCAACAATAGTTCCAAGACCCGCACTCAAGTACAAAGGAGGAGTTTACATGGACAAGTTAGGTTAAATCTACGTAGTGACTGAAAACCCAGATCAGATCAATGAGAGCGGGGAACTAGAAGGACAAGGAACTTCTAGAAGATCTAACCAAGAAGAACCTGTGACTACCCCAAGGGGAAAGTCTGTGGTGACTCAAGTCTTGAGAGGGGATTTGATACCTCAAGATGATTACGTGCTGGACGTATACCTGATCCATGGGTCACACCTGCTTTTACAAACCGATTCACCCACACAAGGAGAAGAAGTAAGCCTAGTGACTATCTTTGAGCTGAAGGATCCCAAAGATTATTCTAGAGTCACATACCTAGACCAAAACCAAAGAAGGTATTGGCCAATAGATGAAGTTGATAGGTCTCAATTGAAATACATGGGGTTGCCTGTATTCCCTCCTCGAGAGCAAGCAACTACCTCGCACAACCCTTTTGGATCCCACCCAGGAATGGAGAAATCAATGTTACGACAAATAAGTCAATGAAGTATCCCCACCAGAACACAAGTGCAATTCACAATGCGAGGATTACATTCACACAACCAAACCAACCTAGGGATGGGAAACATAAATCGACCACTAGTTAGACCAATGCCACAACCAAGAATGCATCCAATTAGACCAGCAATTCTTGTAATGCTTAGAACTCTAGATCCTGTAAGAAGTTGATACCAATTGAAGCTGCCAAATGCAAGAGAAACCACTATGATGGTACGGGAGAGACTTACGACCGTATAGCTAAAATAAAGCAAGTGTTATGAGCAGAAAAAGTGGATGACTTCTTTGTGCCATATGAGTCCTTTGGACTAGCCCTCATAGGGATAGCCATGACTTGGTTACAACCATTGGATCCAAACCATTTTGGAAATATTGAACAATTTTTCCAAGAGTTTATTGGTGAATTTACCAAGCGAGGGATTAAACACAACTCATCATCCTTAATTCATAGTTTCAAACAAAACCCAAATGAAACTGTAAAATCCGCGGCCCAAAGGTTCAACCAATACATTGACAGATGCCTTGTAATAGAAAGACCATCCTAGCAAAAGATGATATCACTATTTTTAGATGCACTGATTAATGGAACATTGAGAACCTTAGTTTATGTGAAACAACTCCAGATATTGAGTGACTGCCTCCAGGAATGCATTGATCTAGAAGAAAACCTAGTTGATGACCTCAAAAATACATAAAGCTCCACTAAATCAGAGGACAGTAGGAGTACAGTGATGACTAGTTCTAGTAATGTGGAGGAATTAGCAGAATTGGTGGCTAAGAAATTAGGAGTTCATGGACAGAGAAATTACTAGAACCTGCCAATGAGAATGCCAATGCTGAGGAGATTCAACCTCTGTGGTGGAGATCATCCATCCCATACTTGTACAAGAGGAGGTTTAGGCATACAACGACTTACCAATACAATAGGCAGCCACCCAAAGGACCCAACTTGTATTGTCATATTGAGTAGAAATACACAAACCACACTACCAATAATTACCCATTTAATGGGCAACCAAGGCTAGTGAATGAACCCCTATATAAACCTTACGAATACCCTCCCAGAGAGCAAGGTAGAGAGATAGCTAGATACAACCCTTATCTGGGGCCACAAGGAGCACCCACACCTTATGAGCAAGGAGGATATGGACAACCACAACCAGTATTAGGGCAAAAACCACCCCATCCACAAAATGTAGTGCTAGTCAAATATACTCAACTAGAGCAGAACTTGGAAAGAGCCATAGTACCAGCTACACCTTTAGCTATTGTAGAAACTGGAAATCAAGGATATGAGCAGACCCAGGTAGAATTCTAGCCCTGTGAGACGAGTCTAGTAGAATATGACCAAACATACGAACAACAATATTATGGGTTTGAAGGATACAACCATTCCTATGGACTTGAATATGCGAACCCTGATGTACAATGCACCTAAAGCACGTACACCAATGAGACCACCTAGTAGACCACCTGTGCCAAGAGGACCATGTTGTAGATGCAAAGGAGATCATTTCATAAGGGAGTGCACTTTGCCATACAACCCACCACCACCTAGAACATCGAAAGGGTACTGCAATGAGTGTGGAAAGGAACATCTATTTAGAGACCGCCCAAAAAATCCCAATAAGACTCAACACTACCCACATCAATGTAATAGAAGTGATTCAATCATCAAGAAGCGATAAAGAATACACAATACCATTAAAAGCCATTACTCGAGCCCCATCCAAGGAACAAGCAATAATAGAATTAGATTCTAAACAGGAAATGGACAAGAGCCTAGAGCCAAAGATACATGTAGTAGAAGATTCGAAAGACCCACTAGAAAGTAACCAAACAAAGAAAACACAAAGTTGGAAGACTAGAAGGGAAAAACTTAGGAATAAATTGCTGAACAAGAAAAATAAAGAGGACAAGAAAGATTGAAAAGAAAGTAAGAAACCTCAGAACAAGAAGTGGAAGATGACACACCACATAGGTCCCAAACCCAGAAGCCAGACAAACCAGGATCAATTCTAGAAGATCTAGTAGCAAAAGACGTAGACATGTGGTTGAAAGCATACCAAGCCAGAATCACGATCGGACCAAATATAGAACAACATGAGAAACTCTACTCATAAGGAGAACTAGAAAACAAGAGGTTGGCGATATGTAGAAAGCTCATAGAGAAAGAAACCAAGAATGACCAAAGAGAGACCTGATGAAGAAGAGCAATAGAGTAACCAAGTCGGACAGATTTCTACAATTCCAGAACTAGAGGTCAATTGGCCACAAGACTTATGGGCCAAGATCCAAGAAGAATGATGTAAAAAGAATGAGAGTTCAAGACCACCTTTTGATGAATTAGACATTGGGGAAGCCCAAGCCATACCCAATTTAGAAGAAGTGTATGAAGAAGCTTCCATGTTAGACCAAAATAGAGAAGAAGTGCATAGCTTTTCCATGCTACCAAATTATATGGGAGAATATGAGAAAGGATATGTGATCTTCCATGCTCCTACAATATGAGGTAAAGAGCATGGGTCTTTAAATAAGACATCACACAACTTAGCAGAGCTCAAGAAGGCTAAAGTACAATGCCTCTTGACAGTAGAAGAATTACTATGAGCCAAACCACAATTATGGAAGCACTTTGCGGGACATATGAGAATAGAATCTAAAGAGCCTACAAGGCAAAGGGGAGAAACTAAAGCTCCATCTACCATACAAGTCCTTGTTGATAAATTTGGAGAATTTAGTGAAGGAGATGAAGGAAATACATGCTTACCTATCATATTAAATGAATACATGACTAAAGCCATTTTAGACACTGGAGCGGGTGTAGGCATAGCCACCAAAGAAATTTGGGAAAAATGGGGAAAACCAGCCCTATGACCAACATGTATGAAGCTTCAACTAGCAGATGGCCACATGGAAAGACCCCTAGGAATAGTGGAGAAAATTAAGTTGACTACCTGTGGAGTGGAGTTCAAACACACTCTAGCTGTATGTTAATTTGGAAAGGCCAATAATTACAAAATATAGAGACAAGTCAGGGTAGTACAAGACTGGGGAAGAGACGCATTATACCTAGAGCAATAAAAATGAACTCAGAGTTGGATGCATAGATTCAAGTGGCCCAATGTTGCTTGGTCACATAAACAATTAGTCATGGAAAGGATTTGCACTATGAATTATGTTAACATGGGTTTGGAAAAGAAAGATTTGATATGCATAAATATAGTCATGGTTTATGACATATGCATTATGGCAACTCATATGCACAGAAAGAAAGATGCATGAAAGTTTTGCACCATCCTGTGAATGAACAAAGTTCCAAATTGGAACTTTTGCATGCGTTAAGGAGGGATTCAACTTTTGAACCTTATGCATGCAACACCTTTTCCAATAAAGGTGTAAAAGTCTTGGCATACACTAAAGTATGCATTTGGAATACATTACATGGGTTTTCAAGTTGAGAGGGAGATTAAATTTCTTGAAGTTAAGCTTGTAGAATTTGATTTTATTAGTTTCTAGGAAGAATGGTGATGAGGCCGCTTGGCCACTATAAACCATTTAATTCCTTTATGTTTGGCTTAGTAATTAAAAGCCAAATAATCCTAACTTCTTGAAATACCTTAAGCTTAAAATCTCTCTTATGGAAGTTTAAATTCCATAAAAGCCCATGGCATGCCTGATCAGCAAGGCCATAGACTTAAGGTAGTGATATTTTTTTTTTCTCTTAAAGCCATGATATAATTGTGGTAACTTAGAGCACCTACTTTCAAGCTCTAAGAAAGAGAAAACATAATATAAAATAATCTATGTACTTCTTCAAGATGGAAGTATCAATGATCTTCTGTAATGAAGTTCTTTGTTTGTGAGAACTAAAGAACTATTCGGAGCTTTACATTGTTCTTGTAAGCAAATGCAAGGCATGAAGAGAAGGTTAGACTCAAGGGTTTTAATAAACCCTAATTACCATTTTCTAATGCCTTAGAAGTAGAAGACTATTCAAAATGGTAAATGGCATTACCATCTACTTCAATATAAAGATTCGATTGGCAAGTCAATTATTCTTTTTCAGATTACTCATTATGTCCAAAAAGATGATATCTAGTTGAGATATAAACTAGCTCTATCATCAAGTGACATAAAAGGGATCTTATAGAGTATATCTGAATCAGGGAATAATTGAAAAGTCAATTTTTGAGACTAGTCTTGTCAAGTTGAAATTACAATTAAAAACTTGTTAAGTTATAATTTCATTATGACATAAGAAACAGTTATGCTTCGCAATGGAAATAAACACTTACAAGTCTAACAAATAATATCTCTTACTTGATTAGACTAAAACAAGGTTTGATCCAAAGATCCAAGACAAGTTACCTTTACTAAAGTGGAAGTGTAAGCCGGATGGTATGGGACATCTAGGTTTACACTACCACTTAAGTAGATTCGGTGGTATAGGACATCAAATTCATGGGTAATCCAAACTTGAAACTTTGCGATATTTGTTCAACATGCTTAGAGGAAGGTTAAAAGCTCTGAATACTTCTTTTAACCAAGGGGAACAATAAAATATTGAAAATAAACTCTTTCAAATACTTCTGAAAGCACACAATTTTCAATTTACTCTTAGGTAGTTTTCGAGGACGAAAACTCTTAAGGAGGGGAGAAAGTCCCCAAGAACTTGTATCTTATGCCTAGAAAACACCAAATAGGGTATTGCAAGGTAAAAGATATGCAAGAAATAGATAAAGGTTCAAGTGCTTCCTCGTATTCGAGTACTTCATATATCTTTCATTACATCTTCCAACTAAATGAAGTTCTCAAAGATTGGGAATTCTCAAAGAACCCAAATGCAAGAGAAGACTTGCATACACCATAAGGATTGTATAAATCCTAAGTGGGTTAGGAAAAGAAGTTGGATGCGCTATAAAGCATAATCCTAAAATTATCTTAATGCTTCATGGGGATAACATAACATACATTATGGATTCCAATAATATAGACCTAAGGAATATGCCTTCTTGTATGGAGCATAATAGCTAGATCTCCAAGTAAAACCCATGGCTAAAGCATTGAACATGAAGGGATCTATTGGAGAAAGACCTAGTCTTATCTCTTATTTTGGTAAAAGAAGAGAAGAAAAGCCAAAAGACCCAAGTAGGTTAAAGATCAAATGAAACTTTAAGTTTGATAAGATGAGTCACACCACATCAAATGGTTAACCAAATATTTTGAGTATGATTAGTAGTGGTGTATCTTAGCACCTTAGTCCTTGCTCTCATAATTTGGTACCATAGTATAACGGGCATTTAAAAGGACAAAGAAGGTGAGAAGATATAGAGACATAGTTATGTGGATTGGATGAAGAACACACTAGTATGGGACAATGGGTACTGATTCCCATTGAGTACTTTTTCTTGATGGCCAGAAGAAAAAGGGACTCAAGATCCAAAGAAATACGTCAGGAAGATAATGTATAGGAATAGGCATCTTCTTCAATTATCCTCTCAAAGGGAAAAATAATTCTACCACAAAATATGAAAATGATCTATCTCTCTTAGAGAGTTAGAAATAAGGAGAGGATCAACTTCTTTGAGTTTGAAGGTAAACTCTAAAGGATGAAGTTCTAAAAGCTTCATCCCAAAGTATGACTTGAAATTCAAGGAACATAAAAATGATCTTAGACCAAGCTTGAAAGAAAGCTCAGAAAGATCATCTTTTTGATAATTGAAGTTAATTGAAGAATAGAAAATATCTAATTATGATGTCAACATAGGGCATCTTTAATAGATCTTGAATATAAGGGAGAGAACTCTAGAAGGATCAAGAAGGCCTTTAAGGTTTGAGATCCAACTAAAGAGCCATAAGGATTAAGCATTGAAGAAATGATTGGAATAATCTATTTCTAGATATGACCTTAAAGATAACATAATCTTTTACACTATGAGTTCCCACCTTGGGACGTAGTTATAAAGATCTTAATATTTTTGGAAGAGCAAGTAAAATAGATTTCAACCAACCGGAGTCTTCAATCATTAGATTGGTCCCTATGGGTTCTAGTTTCTTAAAGTGGATTCTCAAAACTATGTAAAGTTTTTAAAGAACATTAAATCCACTTTTTGTAAGCTATTCAAATTCTCTCTAAAGATAAAGAGGATGTTATATCCTCGTAAAAAACTACATAATCCACTTTTACCATTCTATTGGTTAGGTAGGGATTATATAATGAAATTCCCCTCTATTTAGATATAATGGAGGCTAATTGCAAACAAGAAAATCCACCCATTTCACTAAAAGAGAGTGATTTCCATGGATACTTAGAAACAACTTATCAAAGTAGATAGCAATTATGATAAGGCTTTAGTGGAGCACAATCAATTCAAAGCATTGAGTGAAAAGCTATCTACACAGCTATTACAAGCTCCATAGGCACTTACAATCAAGGAAAAAGAGTCAAATGAAACCATGGAAAAGTGCAACGTACTCACTACCAAAAATCAAAAAATGCAAGACGAGCTCAAAGAAATTCAAAGTAAGTATGAAGCGAGTGAAGCCAAGAAGGTACGAGTAATAACTCGTAGTAAAATCTTAGAAAACCAAATCAAAGTATACATGGATGAAGCACACAACCTAAGGAACACAAATAAAGAACTGAAGACTACCATTTCGTGCAATCAACCAGTAGAGAAACAAGAAATTACACCGAATAATACACACGCATTGGAAGCTGAAATAGAAAAGTATGAGGATCAGCTAAAACAAGAGCAAATGCTAAGAGAAGAATGGGAAAAGAGGTATATGTATGACACCAATGAGCTCAAGAAAAGGTGGAGGATTGCAAAAGCATAAATTATTGCACAATGTAATGAAGATGCAGATCAAGTCACTACCATAGGAAAAGAACTCTTGAAGAACAAGGAAGCACTCACAAAAGGAGCTAGTGAAATCAAGAAAGAGGACAAAATCATTAAAAATTTAAAAGCTCAGATAGCACAACAGGTTTTAATGAGGACACCAGTAGCTCCAAGCTCCCAAGTGGCTACTGTGGAGACTGAGGTATGTCCTCTTTCTCCCCCCATGCATCATTCTCCCATCAAGGAAGAAGTAGAGCTGAGCGCTGACTAACATAAACGGGTTGTTGAATAACTAAGCCATCATGAGAGGGCACTACTGGTGTCCTAGCTTACAGAGCAGTTTGAAGATGAGGGAGTAAAGGTAATGAAAGAGGCAAAGATTGAAAGTAACAATTTGGAGCCGATTCTGAAGCCATTCAATGTACCCTATGGATTATTAAAAGTGGAAACTAGAGAGTATATCACGAAAACTACAAACAAGGAACCTAATCATGATTTGCAATTCAAAATGAACAAATTCGCTTATACTCAAGAAGAATTTCACAAGGCAGATCCGGTGTGGAGAAGGAAGTTCTTGGAAAAGAATCCTACATTATGGGTGCACTGGGAGTCAGCACCATATGTGCTAGAGATCAATCCATCTTTTTGCCCTATCCCTCAATGATGAACATATATGCAATTTTGGGAAGCACAACGTTAGGGTACACTAAATAATCAACGGCTAAACTATCCATTACTACCAAGCCCACCGCATAATTACTTACGGACTGAAGAATATATGATATGAACAATAGAATTTTGGTTATCAAGATATGCGACAGTCCCAGACTTAGCCATCAAGATGACAAATAAAATATTAAGCATGATCCTTACAGTTTTGAAGGTATTCAAACATGCACAATATACATTTTTGAGCTTTATCGGTATCAATCAGGGAGAAGATGCACTCATTTTTTACTTATCTACAACACCTAGTAGACCCTAAATTATCACTTTGTATTCAAGATTAATGTTCCTCCCGATTCCATACATGCAGACATTCGAGGAAGGCTTTTTTGAGATGGATTTGGAAATTCTTGTAAAAATGACTTTGAATTTAAATGCAAGACTAGTAGCCTACAGGCTGAGCTTCTTTGTAGACCACAGGCAGGCACCAGATGATGGAGTGAAGTCAACAGAGTGGAAGGAGTTCATGATATGTGAAGCCAATTCGCTAAATCATAGAGAGCAAAAAGTCATACAAACATACTCAGCTCGCCACAAAAATCATAATGGGATAACAAAGTTTAGGAGGAGGGACGTGTGGAGGGAGAATCAAGTAAAAAGAGAAGAAGAAGAAGATCAAAGAACAAAACAGCTCAATAAAAAGAACCACCCTCTGCCCAAAGCCCTGCACGGGCACGCATCACGCTGCAACACCAAAGAAGCACATCCCAAGGAGTGGAAACAAAGAATTTCAATAGGATCTTTCAAGGTGAGGTTGTATACAAAGGATTTAGGATCGGATAAAGTAACAATTTATTTGAAAGTCCTAACCACTTCCTCGTCCATGAGGTGTGTGTGCTGGAAAGAAATGAATAGGCTAAAGAAAAGCATCAGGTCCTAGAGGTTGTGAAGAAAGATTTAAAGGTAAAACCTTTGAAGCATCAACCAAAAGACAGAAACCGATGCAAGGTTGACCAAATGATGCGTGCGGAAAAAAGAAGCAAACAAGCTCAAGAAATACAATAGGGTTAGATGTGTGAGAATAAAGAAACATTCGAAGTACAAAAGTTAGAAAGAGGGAGAGGGTGAGAAGTTGAAGAGGGTGACTAAGAATATCACATTCTTAGCTGCTGGATGCATGTGTGGCAGCCCCAATTAACATAACAACCAAGATTTATGAATGTAAGGAGTACCAAGGGGATTACAGAAGCAAAGGACTTAGATCGGATAAGGTAACAAATTCAGTAATAGTCCTAAACGCTTCTTCGACCACTGGGTGCATGTATTAAAGAACTATAAGCAAGCAGCGTACAAAGAAGTAAAGCCTATCAAGGGACAACAGAGATAAAGAGGGGGAGAGTGTTCCAGAGTAAAGAAGCACAAAAGAGGAGCCCCAAAAATTTTCAAATTATAGGCATAATTTTTTCTTCTTCAAATTCCTATGAAAATCCCTTGAAGCCATGTAAATGCACTAGAGGAGTCCTCTAGATGCATAATCCCCAATCATTGTAACATAACTCTCGTAAAATATTAGGAAATTAGAGTTATTCAATAAAAGTTCCAGTCTCTTTTGTGAAAGGACCAATTTTAGGGCACATATATATAAGTCACTTTGTGACTCTTGTAAAGAACTCTTTGCCATTGAGAGAAATTTGCCTCTTTGCTACTGATTTCCTTCTTCTCCAAGAGCTTTTGTGTGCGTCTACTGCTTGAAATGTGTGAGTAGGACTGTTGCCTACCCCTTCCCATCGCTTTTGAACTAGTGTAGTGTGTGTGTGTGTGAACCATAATGAGTTCTGGAGTAGGTGTTGGTGTTTCCCGCCATTCACTATTTTTCTCATAACTTGAAGGATGTTTGTCAGATTTGACTTGAAATACACCATTAGATGTGTCTTATGACAGCTTCGAAGCGACCTCAGTATTGACCATATTCACAGTTCTGAGCTAAGAGAAAAGTTTGAATTTGTGCTTACTGTTGTAAATGGTATCGCGACGTGCATTCTCAGATGGTTAGTGAGTTGGAGAGGTAGCTGAGACTAGTCACATGCATTGTAGCATTGATACTTCACTTACCATCATGTGTGCACATGTCTTCATACACTTTGTACGTCTAAAGTCTCGGATTGATAATTGAACATGTATTAATCCACCTATTGACACTTAAGGTTAAGGCCAAAGCATGCAAGCACATCAAGGAAGTGGACACAAAAGAAGAAGGAGCATGTAGGGAGCTCCATGAAGCACATGTCAAATTTTCAGAAGAAATCCCTATAAAAATAGTGATTTTTATCACTAAAAACAATTATAAATTCCATTTCTCATTTTTACAACTCCATCTTGTTCAAGCCAAGGATTCCTCGAGCTTGAGTAGTATTAGAACTATCATCCTACCAATTTTCATAACATTTAGACTCCATCTGAGCCCCCAAATAAGCCATGGAACCTTTTTTTTAACTACACCAAACACTAGGTCTGGACAGGGCCAAAACCACTCAAAAAACTATAAAAAGGGCTGGAGAACTCCTTTTAGAGGTTAGCGTGATGTAGATTTGAGCTTTGTAAGGGATTTCTTTTGTAAATGAAGATCTTCCATTGTTCCACTCTTTGGTCTTACTTTGTGCACGTGTGTGTATGTGTGTGCATGCTTGTGTGCTTTCACTCACGCACTTGTGCCATCACTTGCTCACGTTCTTCATAACGGTCCTCATGTCTCCATGGATTGACATTTATGAGGTGAATCTCCTCACGTTGGTACTCACCATTGTGCTAGAGTGACACCAAATTTGGCATCATTGCCAGGGACAGAGCTTGGAGGATGAGCATGTGATGGTAAGACGTAGAGTAGCAATGTTGGAATGTAAAAAAAGTCACCATTTTTAGTTCAATTTCTGAGTTTTCTTCATCTTCATCTTCACCATCACCACCATTTCCCCCACCTTCATCTTCTCAAATTTTCTTCACTTTCGACTGTACATTCATCTTGTTTTTCACCTTTGGCTGCGAGCAAGAAGCATAGAGGGTGCTCAGAGCTGAAATGTTGAAGAAATAGTCTTGAAATCTACTTAAAACATCAAAAATAGAGTGTGGTATCATGCAAACTGAGACTAGCTGCGTCTGGTATTGCGAGTGCAATATAGTGGAATAGGGGAGAGTTTTTGCATCTAGAGGCACATAGTAGTGATAAGAGCCCTTGTTGGAATAATGTGACCCTAGAGATGTCATAGAAGAAGAAGAAAATGACGATGATCTAGAGTCCATTGTGATGGATACTTGCTTGAATTCTGAGAAACACTATCCAGAAGATATAGGAGTATTTACCCAAAAAGAAGAAGAACCTCTCACAAGCATTAAGACTGTAAATTCGAAGGAAGGAAGTGAAGGTGGTCAAAAGAAAAAGAAGATAAAAGCCGTGAAATAAGGAATCATTGTTTGAGGTACTAGAAAATTTCAAGAAATATGAAGATGAGGATCGGAAAATTTTGGTACAAATGCCTAAGAGAGAGGCCATCATAGGAGAAGCATATGATAACAAAGAAAAGACCAAAAAGATTATAGTGACCATTGAAGAGAACAAAGAGAGATGCACGTACATAGGAGATGATCTAAGTGCAAAAGAAGAAGTGGAGCTTGTAGCTCTACTAAGGTTATATAGGGACGTGTTTGCATGGAACTATAGAGATTTGAAGGGATTAGATCCAAAAATTTTATCTCACACGATCCCCATGACCACTGATGCCAAGCCCACCAAACAAAAGCCCTACACATATAATGACACTTATGCAACTAAAATAAAAGAAGAAATCGATAGGCTGATTGAAGCTGGATTTATCTACGAAATTGATATACTAAATGGGTGTCCCCCATTGTAGTGGTGCCTAAGAAGAATTGAAAATTGTGAGTGTGTATTAACCTTAAAAATGTTAATGCTGCCACGATCAGAGATAGTTATCCGCTTCAAATCACTAAACATTTATTGGAGCGTGTTGCAGGCAAGGAAGTTTATAGCTTTCTCGATGGATTTTCTGGCTACAATCAAGTAGCCATTGCCCTTGAAGATGAACACAAAACCGCTTTCGCCATAGAGTAGGGAGTCTTTGCATTTCGTGTGATCCCTTTTGGGCTCACCAATGCACCTGCAACATTTCAAAGGCACATGTGTCATGTCTTCAAAGAGTTCTTGCGAAAGCTTAGAAATATATGTAGATGATTTATGTGCTCATTCCCAAGAAAGAAGGTACCACATCCCTGAGCTCAGACAGATCTTCAACAAGTGGAGAGAATATCGAGTGTGTTTGAACCTAGAGAAGTGTGTGTTCATGGTAGGTCATATTGTTTTGAAGAATGGATTATCAACAGATGAGGATAAACTAAGAGCCATTGCTGAGCTTCCAAGGCCAAGGAAGGTTAAAGCGGTACAAGCCTTTATGGGCCATTGTGGATATTATTGCAGGTTCATCATCGCAGGTTCATCCACATGTATGCAATCATAGCCAAACCTCTTTATGCCTCGCTAACAAACTTTGGATGGAATGATGAATGCAAAAATTCCTTCAATGAAATGAAGAGATGTTTGTGCACAACACCAATATTGACCACTCCTGACTGGAATAAGCCATTCCATGTCCATGTGGATGCATCCAATTATGCAATAGGATGTATGCTGTCACAACCAACAGGTGAAGGAAATTTAGATTTGCCTATAGCATATGCTTGTAGGCAATTGAACATTGTTGAACGAAACTATACCACAACTGAGCGAGAAGGTTTAGGCATGGTATATGCTATGAAGAAGTTTAGACACTATCTATTGGCCAACAAGTTCAATTTTTTTACTGATCATCAAGATTTATTATATTTGGTCAATAAACCTTGCAATACAAGATGCTTAGTAAGATGGTTTCTCTTACTAATGGAATATGACTTTGAAGTGGTTGTTAGGAAAGGTAGAACCCACGTCAGGGCAGACCATCTTTCTCGCATCACTTCAGGTGAGTCACGGCAAGGAGTGTCTAATGAATTTCCCCATGCTGATCTGATGGGAAAATAAGTTAGTACTTGTCCTAACCTTTGGACCCGCAAATAAGAATGTAAAAACAAACAAAGATGAAATTGTAGAATCACAAAAATATCAAATATTGGTAGGAAGCATGTACAAACAAGAGAAAAATGGTGTATTAGCTTGTTGTATCGAGGATGACGAACATAGTAGTTGGTTGCAACAAGCCCATGAAGGATTGCTAGGAAATCACTATTCTAAACAACGAACATTGCAAAATCTAAAACGTTTAGGAGTGTACTTGCCTAGCATGGACAAAGAAATACATGAATGGATTCAGAATTGTCCAATATGTCAAGAGAGAACCCTAGTAGAGCATGCCACTATTTATCACATGTCATTAATTCCTGATTGGAGCACTCCATTGGTAGAATTCATGCAATCGGGAGCACTACCAAACGAGGCTAGTCTAGCAAGAAAATGAAGGATGGAGCAAGAGGCTCAAGACTATGCCTTAGTAGGGGACAACCTATATCGAAGAGGCAAAGATGGTTATTTAAGACTGTGCGTTCATGAATCATATTATTTGAAAGTCTTAGAAATTGCACATAGCAGTGTTGCAGGTGAACATTTTGGTCCTGACCGAGTAATTAAGACTATTCTATTCTCAGGAATTTGGTGGCCCACTCTTCATATGGATGCACATACTTATGTGAAGAAATGTGACTCTTGCCAACGTGCACAATATCCGATAAGAAAAGGTGAGATGCCTTTGAGACCAATGATAGGAGGACGTACATTCTCGAAGTGGGATACAGACTTTGTAGGTCCTATTAGCCCCCCAACTAGAAACTCCCATGCACAATACATTATTGTGGCCACAAATTACCTTACAAAGTGGGTAGAAGTGAAAGCCACAACAAAGAATGATGCTCAAACGATGGCTAAGTTCTTATTTGAGAACGTGTTCACAAGATATGGACTACCAATAGAGTTAGTGGGCGATAGAGGCATGCACTTCTTGAATGAAGTCATTGAAAACCTTCTCCAAGAATTCTTGGTGATACATAAGAAGTCAGCCCCCTATCATCCACAAGCTAACGGACAAGCCGAGAGCACAAATAAGATCCTATGTAATGTGTTGACAAAACTCGTAAATAATAAACACTCTAATTGGGACAAACAACTTCACCATGTTGTTTGGGCATATCGAGTTGCCTTCAAAACAGTACTCAATGCCACCCCATTTCAGATGGTCTTTGGACAGAATGTGGTGCTACCATTGGACTCCTAATCCCAGCTCTAAAAGTAGCATGAGAGTATGTTGAAGCTCAAGGTCAAGGACAAAGTATGGAAGCGCATCAAGGAAGTGGAGACACAAGAAGAAGGAGCAAGTAGGGAGCTCCAAGAATCACATGTCAAATTTTTAGAAGAAATCCCTATAAAAATAGTGATTTTTATTACTAAAAATCATTGTAAATACCATTTTATATTTTTACGACTCCATTTTGTTCAAGCTAAGGAGTCCTTGAGCTTGAGGAGTATTAGATGTATCATAATACCAATTTTCATAATTTTTAGATTTCGTTTGAGCCCCCAAATAAGCCCTAGAACCTCATTTTTAACTAGGCCGGACACTAGGTCTGGACAGGGCCAAAACCACTCAAAAAATATAAAAAGGGTTGGAGAGCTCATTTTTGGGGTTAGCTTGTTGTAGATTTCAGCTTTGTAAGAGAGTTCTTTTGTAATTGAAGTCCTTCCATTGTTCCACTCTTTGCTCTTACCTTGTGCGCGTGTGTGTGTATGTGTGTGCATGCTTGTGTGCTTTCACTCACGCACTTGTGCACTTCACTTGCTCTTGGTCTTCATACCGGTCCTCACGTCTCCACGGATTGACATTTATGAGGTGTATCTCCTCACGTTGGTACTCACCATTGTGCTAGAGTGACACCAAATTTGGCGCCGTTGCCGGGGAGAGAGCTTGGAGGACGAGCGTGTGACGGTAAGACGTAGAGTAGCATCATTGGAAGGTAAAAAAATCATCATTTTCAGTTCAGTTTTTGAGTTTTCTGATGGGCCAGATATATGTAGTAACTGAAAATCCTGATCAGATTAATGAAAGAGGAGAGTTAGCTCGAGATCAGGCAACTACCTCACAAAATTCATTTGAGACTCAACAAAGAACAGAAAATGTGTTGTTAGGACAAACAAGCCAAGGTAGTATACCCAATGGACCATATGAGCAATTCACCACACGAGGAATTAACGCCCATGGCCACACTAGCCAGGGAATGGGAAATATGAATAGACCTGCCTTTAGGACAGAACCACCCCAAGGTGTCCCCATCATAACTCGATCCCCAGAGCCTAGCAAAATACTGAGACCAATCCAATTGGCCAAATGTATGCGAAATCGTTACTATGGCACAAGAGAGCCGTATGACCACATTGCAGAATTCAAGCAAGTGTTGCGAGTGGAGCAAGTAAATGACTTTTCATGCAATATGAATCCTTTGGGTTAACCCTCACAGGAATAGCCTTGACCTAGTTTCAATCCTTGGATCCAAGTTGCTTTGAACATATTGAACCATTCTTCCAAGAACTTATTTGGGAATTCACTAAGCGAGGGATCAAGCACAATTCGTCATCCTTACTACATAGTTTCAAACAAGCTCATGATGAGATAGTAAAAAATGCAGCACGAAGATTTAAGCAATACGTAGCCCGATGCCTTATAACAGAGAGACCTTCTCAGCAAAAAATGATATCTTTATTTTTAGAAGGTCTAACCAATGGAACACTGAGGATCTTAGTATACGTAAAACGACTGCAAACCCTAAGTGAGTGTCTTCAGGAGTGCGTAGATTTGGAAGACAACTTAGCTGAGGATCTCAAAACCACACAGGATCCTATCAAAACAGAGGATACAATGAGCAATGAAACTTCTAGTTCGAGTTATATGGAGGAAGTGACAGAGTTAGTGGCCAAGAAATTAGGGGTACAAGGACAAATGAACTACAAGAACTCTTCCTTGAGAGTGCCAATGTTAAGAAGTTGCACACTTTGCAGTGGTGATCATCCATCTCATGTCTACACTGGAGAAGCATTAGGGTTATCACAACCTTACCCTTACGATAGACAACCAACTCAAGTGCCTAACATGTACTCTCATAATGAGCAAAAGTACATCAACTACAACACCGAAAAATATCCAATGAATGGTCAGCCACAAACGTTTGAACCACCCCAATGTAGACCATACTGGTACCTTCCTAGAGAACAAGGCAGAGAAGTTCCTAGGTATAACCCATGTCCAGGACCACAAAGAGCCAATAGACTGTATGAACATGGTGGATATGGCCGACCTCAACCTATACCAGGACAACAACCACCCCACACACTAACTCCGATACAAGGACAAAACCTCACAATACAAGTTGTTTGTCTTGAGTGTGGCAAAGAACAACTCCTGAGAGATTGTCCCGGGCATCCCTCGAGTGCACCAAAGGTTACACCTGTTAATGTAGTAGGCCTAGCAAGGGATTCAAGTTCCAGTTGTGATAATGTGGCTCCTATACATGCAGTTACTAGGGCAGAAGCCTTACAAAAAGCTAAACTAGCTGAGCAACCAGATCCAAGTGAATCAAGAGAGCCTAGTAAGAGAAAAACTAGAACATGGAAGGATACTAGGGAGAAAGCCAATCGTAAAAGGACCAAAAAGCTATCCGAACTAGAAGAAAGCCTGAAAGATGCAAAAACAAAAATAGAAGATATTGCCTCTCAAAGCCCCTCGCAGGTCAAAACTCCATCCACAACACCTCATCCCCACCCACCAACCATTGTAACTAGACCACCACAATTAGGGTCTGTTCTTGCAGATTCAACCCCAAAAGACTTGGACATGATGTTCAAGGCATACCAAGCTCGACTTCAAGAAGGTCCAACACCTGCAAACTCAGACAAGGGCTACCCTAGAGCAGATTTGGAGATTGAACAGACAAAAATGTGCATAAAAATGGTGGAACTGGCTCAAGCTATGTTCGAGGCCAATCAATCATTCAATCAGACGAATGCTATTACACCGGGTTTGCACTTCTAGGGCTTACTAGAAAGATTAGGGCAATTGGTAAATAAACCGCAAGTTTCCTTACCTCCACAGGCTCAACTAACCCTTGAAAGAGAAAGCTCATCACCAAAGAAATTCTATGTTCTTGACTCCATAGATGATGGAGAGCCTCTTTCAATTCAACAACACTCTCAAAAGTTCTTGCGGGAAATACAAGAAGAGAAATGGGCCAAGCAGAAGGATGATCCCCCTCCTATTCTTGAGATTGATGACCTTCATGATCAATTTCCCCAAGACATCCCGTCTGTCTATGGAGACCAAACAGAGCAACAAGAAGATGAACAATTAGAGTTTAAATCTAATTCCTTACAAGAGTTGCCACAGTTCACAGGCCCATGGGAATTTGAATCTCTCCAGATCAGAGCTCCCACGATAGTGATCAGAAACAAAGACTCGGTGGTTCCAAGAAACACTGACGTAGTGAAGAACACTAAGGTTCAGTGTCATCTCACGGTAGAGGAGTTGCTCAAAGCGAAACCTGAGCTATGGAATCACGTGAGGGATCAGGTTCCCGAACTTGATTCCAAAATGCCAAAAGCAGGCTCTAAAGAGAAAGTTCCAAAGATACCTCTTGATAAAATAGGGGACATGAGTGAAGGTGAAGAAGGTAATACTTATCTTCCAATCACCTACCAAGGTTACACAACCAAAGCGATCATAGATTCAGGTGCTGGTGCTGCTATTGCAACCACCTCTTTGTGGAAGCGATGTGGCAAGCCCACATTAAGACCAACTAGAATGAATCTTCAAATGGCCAACGGTCATTATGAAAGACGTCTAGGATTGCTCGAAGGGATAACTCTAACCACTTGTGGTGTAGAGTTTGAGCACACCTTTGCTATATGTAACTTTGAAAAAAATAATGTCTACGAGATGATCCTAGGAAGACCCTTCCTACGACAACTGCAAGTTGTACAGGATTGGGGAACCAACTCCTTATACTTGCAATGCCTAGGGGTCACAACCAAGGTCAATTTGAAGGACTACTCCTTCAGAGATGTACCACCCCTACAGTGGAATCCTATCCACAAGGAGCAAGAAGATTCAATCTCTCTGCATTCTAAAAGTTCATCTGATACATCCTGGATGCATGAAGATACTCATTTGTGGATGTGCAAGGTCGCAAAGGAAGAGGAAAAAAGCTTAAAGGCTAGAGAAAAAGGAACTTCTCAAGGAGATAGACCGGTTAGAGACCAAGCCTATACGCCGATGATATTTCCACATGAGGCATTTGAGCCTCATGGTTGGGCAGAAATCTTAGTTACCATGGACATTGCTGTCAATGAAGAACAATGGACACCTCATTGTGATGAGGAGGGTTATGATATTTCAGTGTTCATGTGTCAACCCTTGCTAGAAGAATGTGACTCTAACGACTTCATAGAAGAGGAAGAGAATGATGATGATCTAGAGTCCATTGTGATGGATAGTTGCTTTATTTTAGAGAAGCACTATCTAGAAGACATAGGAGTATTTACACAAAAAGAAGAAGAACCTCTCACAAGCATCAAAACGGTAAATTCAAAGGATGGGAGTGAAGGTAGTAAAAAGAAAAAGAAAAGAGAAGTAGTGAAACAGGACGAGGAGGAACCATTGTTTGAAGTACCAGAAAATTTCAAAAAATATGAAGTTGAGGACCGAAAAATTCTGGTACGAATGCCTAAGAGAGAGGCCACAATAGGAGAAGCATATGATAACAAAGAAAAGACCAAAAAAGTCATAGTCACCATTGAAGAGAATGAAGAGAGGTGTACATACATAGGAGATGACCTAAGTAAAGAAGAGGAAGTAGAGTTGGTAGCATTATTAAGGGAATAGAGGGACGTGTTTGCATGGCACTATAGAGACTTGAAGGGAGTAGATCCGAAAATTTGTTCTCATACGATCCCCATGATAGCAGATGCCAAGCCCACCAAACATAAGCCCTACACATATAATGACACCTATGCCACCAAAATAAAGAAGAAATTGATAGATTGATTGAAGCCGGGTTCATCTATGAGATTGAGCATACTGAATGGGTGTCCCCCATCGTAGTGGTGCCCAAGAAGAATGGAAAGTTACGTGTGTGTATTAACCTTAAAAAAGTTAATGCCGCCACGATAAGAGATAGTTATCCGCTTCCAATCACTGAACATTTATTGGAACGTGTTGCAAGCAAGGAAGTTTACAGCTTCCTTGATGGATTTTCAGGTTACAACCAAGTAGCCATTGCCCCAGAAGATCAACACAAAACGGCTTTTGCCACAGAATGGGGGATCTTTGCATTTCGGGTGATGCCATTTGGCCTCACCAATGCACCTGCAACCTTTCAACGGCTCATGTGCCATGTCTTCAAAGAGTTCTTGCGAAAGAGCTTAGAAATATATGTGGATGATTTATGTGCTCATTCCCAAGAGCAAAGATACCACATCCCTGAGCTCAGACAGATCTTCAACAAGTGTAGAGAATATCGTGTGTGTCTGAACCCAGAAAAGTGTGTTTTCATGGTACGTCAAGGTAAAATCTTAGGTCATATTGTTTCTAAGAATGGAATATGGATAGATGAGGACAAGGTAAAAGCTATAGCGGAGTTGCCGAGGCCAAGGAATGTTAAAGAGGTACGAGCCTTCATGGTCCATTGTGGATATTACCGTAGGTTCATTCACATGTATGCAATCATAGCTAAACCTCTTTACGCCTTGTTGACAAATTTTGAGTGGAACGATGAATGCAAAAAGTCCTTCAATGAGCTGAAGAGACGCTTGTGCACAGCACCAATACTGACCACACCTAATTGGAATAAGCCATTCCATGTACACCTGGATGCATCCAATTATGCAATAGGATGTGTGTTGTCACAACCAACTGGTGAAGGGAATTTAGATTTGCCCATAGCATATGCTAGCAGGCAATTGAACGCTGCTGAACGAAACTACATCACAACCGAAAGAGAAGGCTTAGGCATGGTATATGCAGTAAAGAAGTTTAGACACTATCTATTGGCCAACAAGTTCAAAATTTTCACTGATCATCAAGCTTTATTAAACTTGGTCAATAAACCTTGCAATATAGGATGCGTAGTAAGATGGTTCCTCTTACTAATGGAATATGACTTTGAAGTGGTTGTTAGACAAGGTAAGACCCACCTCAGAGCAGATCACCTTTCTCGCATCACTTCAAGTGAGTCACCGCAAGGAGTGTCCGATGAATTGCCCGACGCTTATCTGTTCAATCTAGAAGTCGTTCCTAAATGGGCAAATAAGTTGGTACCAGTCCTAACCTTCGGACCCACAAATAAGAATGTAAAAACAAAAAAAGATGAAATTATAAAATCACAAAAATATCAAATATTGGCAGGAAGCATGTATAAACAAGATACAGAAGGTGTTCTAGCTTGTTGTGTCGAGGACAATGAACATAGTAGTTGGTTACAACAAGCCCATGAAGGATTTCTAGGGAATCACTATTCTAAACAACGAACACTGCAGAATCTTAAACGTTTAGGAGTGTATTGGCCTAGTGTGGACAAAGAAATTCATGAGTGGATTAAGAATTGTCCAATGTGCAAAGAGAGACCCCCAGTGGAGCATGCCACCCTTTATCACGTGTCATTAATTCCAGACTGGAGTGCTCCATTGGTAGAATTCATGAGATCGGAAACATTACCCAAGGAGGCTAGTCTAGCAAGGAAACGAAGCATGGAGCAAGAGGCTAAAGACTATGCCTTAGTAGGTGATAACCTATACCGAAGAGGCAAAGATGGCTATTTAAGATTGTGCGTTCATGAATCAGATTATTTGAGAGTCTTAGAAACTGCACATAGCAGTGTGGCAGGTGGACACTTTGGGCCTGACAGAGTAATCAAGTCTATTCTATTCTCAGGACTTTGGTGGCCCACTCTTCATATGGATGCACATACCTATGTGAAGAAATGTGACACATGTCAACGTGCCCAGTACCCAATTCGAAAAGATGAGATGCCTTTGAGGCCAATGATGGGAGGGCGTGCATTTTCAAAATGGGGTATAGACTTTGTAGGTCCTATCAACCCTCCAACTAGAAACTCCCATGCCAAATACATTATTGTAGCCACAGATTACCTCACAAAGTGGGTAGAAGTCAAAGCCACAACAAAGAACAATGCTCAAACTACAGCGAAGTTTTTATTCGAGAATGTGTTCACAAGATACGGATTACCAATAGAGTTACTAAGTGATAGAGGCACACACTTCTTGAATGAATTAATCGAAAATCTTCTCCAAGAATTCTTGGTGATACATAAGAAGTCTGCCCCCTATCATCCACAAGCTAATGGACAAGCTAAGAGCACAAATAAGATCCTATGTAACGTGTTGACAAAACTCGTAAATAACAAACGCTCTGATTGGGACAAACAGCTTCATCATGCTGTTTGGGCTTATCGAGTTGCCTACAAAACGGTACTCAATGCCACCCCATTTCAGATGGTCTCCGGACAAAATGTTGTGCTACCATTGGACTTCCTAATCCCAACTTTAAAAGTAGCACAAGAGCATGAGTGGAATGGACACGAGTTATCCTCGAGGATCTTTGATTTAGAACGATTAGGTGAGACAAGGCTACGAGCAGCGGTAGGCATCTATGTTGCAAAGAAACGGCAAAAGGCATACTTCGATGCACACATCAAAGATAAAGGCTTGAAAGAGGGAGACCTAGTGTTGGTTTATACATTAAAGCAACATGCTCGTAAATTGGCAAAAAGAGGATATGGACCCATGATCATTAATAGAATTTCCACTAGCGGTGCAGTTCAATTGGCCACACTAGAAGGTGATATCTTGCCCAACTATATCAGTGGTTGTCGAGTCAAGCTATATCAAGAACCTCTTACAAAGGATATGCTACAGAGACTCAACACTGCTAAGAAGCGAAAAGAAGAAGAGTTAAGGGTTCGAGAAGAAGCACAGGCAGAGGCTAGAGAACACATTAGGAGAAATAAGTTAAGACGCCTAGGCCTAGATGTCAATCTTGAGGCCCCCATATACCACATGGCCATGTGTCAAACATCAAGTGCAATTTCTTCTCAAATAATTGATCGACGTCCTTTTGTGACCATAGCTGTAGGACAAGGGAAGAATGCAAGGACTATGAGAGCATTGATTGACTCAGGTGCAGCAACTAGTGCAGTTAGACTATCCTACTGCCAAGACTTGCAATTGAACGTAAAGCCCATAGAAGCCTATCTCATAGGTTTGGGAGGTGTGGAAACCCCTTGTTTGGGCGAGGTGGAACTTCCCATCTACCTTCAAGATGCTCCAATGAAAGTCAAAATGCTAGTATGTCATGATGAGGACATTATAGAGCCGCTTGTCCTGGGTCAAGATTGGATTTCCGACCATGCAGTCAACTTGAACCTAAGAAGTCAAATCCTTCAATTTTGGGCACATGAACAATGTATCACATTAGAATTAGACAATTGCATGCTCACAAATTCAAAGGTCACACATTCTCTTAGTTCTTTCGAAACTAATCTTTGCAATGAAAATGTTGTGTGTCACCTACCCTATGAAGCACAAGGACTCAATCATGAAAGCAAAAGCTCAAAGGCCAGCACACCTCTCTTCTTCTTCACATACTAATGCAAGTTTAACTCAACCAAGGAGGCAAGCAAAAATGACATCTGCTATATCAACTAGACAGACGGAATTCAAGAAGAAAGAAGCTCCAGGCATGAAGCAGATTTGGGTACGAAAAGGAGAACAACCACCAGCCTTGCCACAACCAATCCCATCAAAGCAAGCTAAACATGCTAAAAGAAGCACCTAGACACGAGGAAAAGCTCAATCCCAAGGTCTTCAACAGGTTTGGGTACCAAAGCAATTGATGAAGGCCAACCATCATCACATGAAAATTTGGGTGCCTAAGAAGTTAGCTACAGCTCAAAAAGGGCGATCACAGATGTGGGTACACAAGCACCTCGTACAGACACAACGACCTATGCTCCCCACCATGCAAAAGGTCTCGACAAAGAAGCCAAGGAGAGAAAAGGGTAAGAACAAAGCACAAAGACCAAAAGAAGATAAACTCAACCCTTCTGCAAAAGTAAGTAGACAATCATTAAGGATATGGGTTTGGAAGCCAAAAGAACGAGCAACATCCACAGAACCAAGGAACCAACCACACTGGATACCAAAGTTTGGAAAGCATCCAAAGATGAAGTGGCCTGAGGTGATCTCTACAGGGCCAATTCCTATTCTAAAATGGGTTCCAATCAGGAGGATTACATCATTTCGAGATCCAATCGACACCTCCAATCAAAGAATGCATCAAGTATGCAAGTAACATCAAAAGCCTCGACCAGCAACAACCATGTGCCTTTGGCATAACCCTGTCTTTTGCACCATTCAGGTCATGCATTTCCAAAGTATGCATCAATATAGGGCCACATTACATGGCTGTGCATAGACACAATTGAGAAATCCCAGGCACATGAGACACACTCGACATATGTAATATATTTTATTGATCCTAACCACCTTCTTCTTGTTTTGTAATTGTTCCAAAAATAAAATAAAATAAAATAAAAAAGGTCCATGCGCTCGACGACACTCATCTGTGAACCATCAGCAAGGATGTTCATCAGCCAGAAAGACAAGCCAATCGTCAATCATTGTGATGGGCATACACCACGAAAAGACAAAAATCGACCGACCTTTCACCATGGTAAGCACAACCTACTTTGGAAACATGCTCACCATGATATATTAGGAAGCCTCTTCGTCAACATACCCTTGAGCACTTAGCTCAAGATCCAATCTCTTGCACCATACTTCTTCCCATGCATTTTCCAAGTACGCATACATAGGGCCACATTACAAGGCCATGCACAAGGCACATAATGTTTTCAACCCATGCACTAATATAGTTACCCATCTTCCATTATGGGTTAAAGTCCTTGGCATGAAAAAGAGGAAAGCCATCTTTGGAAGTAACAGAGGACATCACGGTGACAACAAAAAGTGCTAGGAGGCAATCCACCACGCGAGTCGCTCATAACCAACATTGACAACCTCTTTGGAGTAGGTCACAATTTTTGACAACTCACCAAGACACCATCAAGCTGGAATACAAGGAAGAAGTCCATACAAAGGTAGCAATGACAAAATGATGAACCAAACAACTACTCAGGCTACAATTGGAAGATGAACGGCTCCTGTTGATACATGAAGGACACTACCTTTCAATATACTACATGTCACAACCACTACAACAAGGGTCTGTGAGGGACGACAAACTCTAGAGGGGGGGAGTGTTGAAGCTCAAGGTCAAGGACAAAGCATGGAAGCGCATCAAGGAAGTGGAGACACAAGAAGAAGGAGCAAGTAGGGAGCTCCAAGAATCACACGTCAAATTTTCAGAAGAAATCCCTATAAAAATAGTGATTTTTATCACTAAAAATCATTGTAAATACCATTTTATATTTTTACGACTCCATTTTGTTCAAGCCAAGGAGTCCTTGAGCTTGAGGATTAATAGATGTATCATACTACCAATTTTCATAATTTTTAGATTCCGTTTGAGCCCCCAAATAAGCCCTAGAACCTCATTTTTAACTAGGCCGGACACTAGGTCTGGACAAGGCCAAAACCACTCAAAAACTATAAAAAGGGCTGGAGAGCTCATTTTTGGGGTTAGCTTGTTGTAGATTTCAGCTTTGTAAGAGAGTTCTTTTGTAATTGAAGTCCTTCCATTGTTCCACTCTTTGCTCTTACCTTGTGCGCGTGTGTGTGTATGTGTGTGCATGCTTGTGTGCTTTCACTCACGCACTTGTGCACTTCACTTGCTCTTGGTCATCATACCGGTCCTCACGTCTCCACGGATTGACATTTATGAGGTGTATCTCCTCACGTTGGTACTCACCATTGTGCTAGAGTGACACCAGAGTACGAGTGGAATGGACATGAGTTGTCCTCTAGGATCTTTGATCTAGAATGTTTGGGTGAGACGAGGCTACGAGCAGCAGTAGGCATCTATGCTGCAAAGAAACGACAAAAGGCATAATTTGATGCCCATATAAAGGATAAAGGATTTAAAGAAGGAGATCTAGTGCTGGTTTATGCGCTAAAGCAACATGCTCGTAAATTGGAAAAAAGAGGATATGGACCCATGATCATTAATAGAATTTCCACTAGCGGTGCGGTTAAATTGGCCACTCTAGAAGGTGACACCTTGCCAAACTATATTAGTGGATGTTGAGTCAAATTGTATCAAGAACCTCTTACAGAGGATATGTTAATGAGACTCAACACTGCTAAGAAGCGAACAGAAGAAGAGTTGAGGGTTAGAGAAGAAGCACAAGCTGAGGTGAGAGAGTGCATAAGGAAAAATAAGTTAAGGCGACTAGGCCTATATGTCAACCCAAAAGCCCCAAAATATCACATGGACATGTGCCAAAAATCAGGCATAATTACTTCTCCAATAATTTATTGACACCCCTTTGTGATGATAGAGATAGGACAAGGAAAGGTTGTAAGGACTGAGAGAGCATTGATTGACTCAGGAGCAACAACTAGCATGGTTACTCTTTCATGCAAGTAGGCATCAAACTCAGAAGAGAATTATTCTCCTCCACCATCTGATCTAAGTCTTTTCAAAGTCCTACGTGTTTGGTTTTCAACAAGAGCAACATACTTCTTTAAGCAGTTAAAAACATCGTCATTGTGCTTCATGAAAAACAGAATGGTCCACCTGCTACAATCATCTATGAAAGACACATAATATCTTGAGCCTAATAAAGATGGCTCCTTACTAGGACCCCACACATCCATGTGCACAAGATCCAAAAGATTTTGATACACACATATCCCTTCCTATTGAAAGGTTTTCTATTACCCTTGCCCAATTGACAAGCTTCACACTTATAAATCATTTGTTGCCTTGTGATATTAGGCAAACCAAGTACACTTTGGTCCTTGCAAATTTGTTTGAGTGTCCTCTCACCAATGTGAACAAGCCTTTTGTGACATATCTCCAATTCTATGAGATTTTGAGATCCATAGCTAAATAAAGCTATGTAGCTCAATGATGAGTAGCACCTCCTTTAATGTCAATCCGGGAAGACATGAGGATGGTATGAAGACCTCGAACAAGTGATGGCACAACTGCGTGAGTGAGAAGCACACTAACATGCACACACATACACACACACACGCACACAAGGCAAGAACAAAGAGAGAGGCAATGGAGTTCTTTAGATTACTCAAAAGTGCTCTTACAAGTTCAACTCTACAACAAGCTAACCTCAAAAATGAGCTCTCTAGCTCTTTTTATAGTTTTTGACTAGTTTTTGGCCCTGTCCAGACCTAGTGTCCGACCTAGTTAAAAATTAGGTTCTAGGGCTCAAACGAAGTCTAAAAATCATGAAAATTGGTAAGATGATACTTCTAATACTCCTCAAGCTCGAGGAATCCTTGGCTTGCACAAAGTGGAGTTACAAAAAGGTGAAACGGTATTTACAATGATTTTAGTGATGAGAATCATTGTTAAGAGGATGTTGATTTGGAAAAATTTGAATGGCCTACTTGCCAGATCTTCGTTGACTACTTTGTCTGCTTGTGCCTTCTCTCCGCTTTGGCTCCCTTCTTTGGCTTCCTTGTCTTGTGAGTCCTTGGGTGCTTTGACTGCTGCCAACACCCCCCCTCTCTCACGTCTGTCGTCTCTGACAGACCCTTGTTTGGCTGAGCGTTTGACATAGAATTCAACCACGTTTGAGGCTAGGTGGTGTTCTTCCACCCGCAGCCCTCGTGCTAAGTCTGTCAGGAGGGCATCCCAATCCACTCGACCTGGAACGTCCGGATGTGGCACACACAGTTGTTTTGAATGTAATGTTTGCTCCATTGCAAAGAGGTGGAGTAAGTGGGAGGGGTCTGGGAACAAAGACTTCAGAGTGGTATTCCCAGAACCCCGTGATGAACATCTCTTCAAATGTTTGCTTGTAGCAAGCGGGGAGGTATTTAATTCGTGCGTGCCATGCATATATCACCTGGATGGAGGGGGTTGTACTCATATCGTAGACCAAGTCGAGGTTACCTGCTGTGAATCCAACTCCTGAGAAATTTGGATCTTTAATATTTTGAAGGTTCTGAAGGTTACTAGCATCAACTCGAATATCTTTATGCACATTTGAGCCATTACATCTGGGATGTTTCGCATTCTGACTCCCCAGTGGCGGATGGTAGAGAGCATGTAGCCCACCGTAGCTTGTCCCCGTGGTGGTGCCAGGTATACGTAATTGAGCCACTTTGCATAGCCTTTGACATTCTTCACAGCGATGGCAAACTCATGCCATGTGCGTCTTCTGAGTATGGGAACATAACAGGGATTATACTTAATGAATAGTGGCATGTTATTCCAAGTTTGAACCATCTCAGGGTAACTTTCTAAGAATCGTAGCCCCCAGGTAGGTTGATGAATTGATCCTTGTTTAGCGCTCTCAGGGATATCATCAGGGCCGAATTGTGTGGCAAAGGTTGGAGCCTTGCCACATCGTCGTTGAATTTTTGCGTTGTAATCTGCCAAAAGCACACAATACGGCACATATTGATCGTCGTTGGTACCTATCCATCTGTGATGAGACATACTTTGGAAATATTCTGATTTGATAATGGTGTCCTCAATCTTACTCATGGACTCAATCTGGACCGCTACTCGATCATCATGTGTATTTTCCGTTTTTTCGAGTTTCTGCATACATTCTGGGGCTTCTACCTCTAGTGTGTCCAATCCCTCAGCGGTTTGTTGGCCACCCGAATGACTGGGAAGGGTTGTCATTCATATTGGAGTAATTTTCTTTGCAACTCTGTGACCTGTTCTCTCAGTGAATTTACCTCTCCTGAAGTGGTGGTAGAATCGGTGATCTTGGGTTGGGTTTCCTGTATCGTTAGCTGTTGACGGAGAGTATCTCGTTCTTTGCCCAACTCATCATGCGCTTCCAGTAGATCCGCATAGCTTTCTAGAATTGTCTTCATAGTGTCGGATGGAACCGCTTTGAATCTTTTGGGGTCGATCTCTTGGGGGAACCCTCCATGGCTACCTCTAAATTTTCTTCGTTCTGCCTTTGCAAGCGCTTGTTCTCTTCAAGGGCAGTGGCCATGTGCTTTCTGAGTAAGGTCATGTTGTGATGGCTTTTAACATGTTTTGACTGATAAAGTTCTAGTAGAGTTGTTAGTTTTTTAACTTCACTAGAATTAGATGGCTAGGGAGCTTCCAAAAGGGTCTGGTGAGCATGCTCGAGCGTAGTGTAGCGTTGATTTAGGTCAGTATTTTCTGCTTCCAAAGCTGCAAGCCTCTTCTGTAGTTGCTCATGATCCGTAGTTATTTGGCGATGTCGATCTTCCAAGGTTTGGTATTCTGTCTGCAACTGATGTACACACTGATGTAATGTAGAAAACATGTTATTTACACTTATGAATGCAGGGAAGGTGGAGGATGCAGGGGGAATGGGGAGGGGGAAAGGGATAGTGAATGAAGTGGACACTAGAGGCGATGTGGGTGGAGGGGTATGGGAGATGGTGGTAGAGAGGGGGGAGGGAGTGGTGTTGTGGCTGGTGATGTTTCCATGGTGTCAAAAGTGTGTGTAAATGTGTAGATGGGGACTATGGGTGGAGTGGATGTGATGTTCATGAAGATTGTGGTAAATGTGGGCATTGTGATCCCTCCAAATTGGGTGCCTGGCAAGATAGGAATCCCCAAGACATATGTGGTGAGTGTTGAAATTGGGGTGGTAGTGCCATATGGTGAAGTGATGTGTGTAGTGTGAGGTGGTGAGGGTGGTGATGGTGGTGCCTCGTGGTGTTCCTCTATTTGTGTAGTGTCTCCTAGGGCCGATATATCCATATGAATTTGCTTGCTGGAGCGCATGGGATGGGTAGGCACCCGTTTCTCAAAGCGATGAATATAAGCCAGAGCTGAATGAATGGCTTCATCCAAGCCCACTGTGTCCGCGTGCAGGTTCATGGTTTCAATAAACATTTCATCCATGCCTTCCTCTCCTAACATTTGGCTCATTAGCACCTTGCCTATTTCAAGCGACAGTTTGTGATGTTCCTGGACTCTCTTCATGGTTTCATACAATCTTTTAATTTGTGCCAAATAGGCTGGGGCACTCACCAATTCTAAAGTTTCTTCATATTCTTGATCATGTTCCTCGTCTGCTTCCTCTTCAGTCTCTTCTTCATCTTCCTCTACTTGTACTACTTCCGGTTGGGTTGGGGCTGAAGTTGTTGTAGTGGGTTGTGGTCCTTGGGTCTGAATTGCAACCATTTGGCATACTCATCCTCTTCCATACAACAAGCTAAGATCCCTTGATCTGTATGCTTGTACATACTTCCTACCATGATTTGGTATTTTTGGGCTTTTACTATCTCCCTATCTTGAGTGTTTACTACTGGATGGTTAGGCTCGTATGTCAATACTGGCACTAATGGCTTAGCCCACTGAGGTACCACTTCCAAATTAAACAAGTAAGCATCAAGAAGATCATCTGATACTCCTTGCGGTGCCTCTCCTGATGTGAGTCTTGAGAGGTGGTCCGCTCTCAATTGAGTCTTACCTTTCCTCACCACAACCTCAAAGTCATACTCCATTAGTAAGAGGAAACATCTCACCAATCTACCTCTATTGCGTGGCTTGTTTACCAAGTACAACAATGCTTGATGATCAGTAAAAAATTTAAACTTATTTGCAAGCAAATAGTGTCTAAACTTTTTAACTGCATATACCATGCCTAATCCTTCTCGTTCAGTAGTGGTATAGTTTCGTTCAGTTGCATTCAACTGTCTACTAGCATAGGCAATTGGAAGATCCATACTACCTTCGCCTGTAGGTTGTGCGAGTACACATCCAATAGCATAATTGGATGCGTCCACGTGAACATGAAAAGGCTTGTTCCAATCTGGTGTGGTCAAGATTGGTGCTGAACACAATCTTCTTTTGAGCTCATGGAAGGAGTTTTCACATTCATCAGTCCACTCAAAGTTAGTCAAAAGTCCATAGAGAGGCTTGCTATGATGGCATACATGTGTATAAAACGTCGGTAATAACCACAATGCCCCATGAAAGCTTGTACTTCCTTGACATTCTTTGGCCTAGGTAGTTTTGCGATGGCTCTCACTTTCTCTTCATCCGTGAATATGCCATTTTTTGACACTATGTGTCCTAGAATCTTGCCTTGCCTGACCATGAAAACACACTTTTCTAGGTTCAAGCAGACTTGATATTCTCTACATTTGTCAAAGATTTGCCTGAGTTCAGGTATATGTGTTTGTCTAATGTTGGAATGGGCATAGAGATCGTCAACATAGACTTCCAAGTTCTTTCTCAATAATTCCTTGAACACATGACACATTAGTCTCTGAAATGTGGTGGGTGCATTGGTAAGCCCAAATGGCATTACTCAAAAAGCAAATATGCCCCACTCAGTGGCAAAAGCCATCTTGTGCTGATCTTCTGGAGCTATGGCCACCTGATTGTAGCCCAAAAATCCATCAAGAAAGTTGTACAATTCCTTGCCTGCCACTCTTTCTAGTAGATGTTCAGTGATAGGAAGCGGATAGTTATCTCGAATAATTGCTGCATTAACCTTCGTCAAGTTAATGCACACACGTAACTTTCCATTCTTCTTGGGCACAACTACGATGGGGGATACCCACTCTGTGTGCTCAATTTCATAGATAAAGCCAGCTTCAACTAAGCGATCTATCTCTTCTTTGATCTTAGCAGCATAATTATCGTTATATGTGTATGGCTTTTGTTTAGAGGGTTTGGCATCTGAGGTCATGGGAATGGTGTGTGAGCATATGTCAGGGTCTACACCTTTCAAGTCCTTGTAGCTCCAAGCGAATACACCTCTGTATTCTCTTAGCAAGGCAATCAACTCTTGCTCTTCTTCTTCCGTCAGGTCATGTCCTATGTAAGTACATCTCTCTTCTCCTTCTTCTATGGCTACCACTATTTTCTTGTTGGTTTCTTTGTTATCATAGGCCTCTCCTGATTGTGCCTCATGTTTAGGAATTCTTATCATGACTCTCCTATCGTCTATCTCATATTTTTTAAAGTTTTCAGGGACCTCAAACAAAGATTCTTCTTCTTCTTGGGTGGCTTCTCTCTTCTTTCTTTTCTTTCCTTCATTCTTAGCGGTCACTTGCATGGTTAACCTTACATCATTTGTTAGCTCTTCATGTCTCTGAGGGTGAACTTATACCTCATAGAAGTATTCTTCATTTGATGCAAAGGGTGGGTCCATAATGATTGACTCTAGATCGGATTCACTTGCATCCTCGAATGCCTCAGTGCTAGGTTCACATTCTTCCAGAACCGAATCTCCCATGATTGGCTCTATTGAGAAGACTGAAATGTCATATCCATCCTCATCACAGTGGGGTGTCCATTGTTCTTCATTGATGGCTACATCCATTGTTGCTAAAATTTCTGCCCAACCATGAGGTTCAAATTCTTCATCAGGGAATACTACAGGTGCATAGGCTGGGTCTTGAATTGATCTATGTGTCTCTTTCGCACCTACCTCTCTAGCTTTTTCTCTCTTCTCCTCTTCTACTGCCACTTTGCACATCCATAAGTGGGTGTCTTCATGCATCCATGAGGATCCTGATCCTATGGAATGCACTGACTCAGTATCATCTTTGGCTCTATGGATGGGGTTTCATTGGATAGGAGGGACATCTCTATGAGAGTAATCTTTGAGATTTACTTTGGTCGTAACACCAAAGTGTTGCAAATACAAGGAACTGGTTCCCTAATCCTGTACCACTTGCAACTGTCGCATAAATGGTCTTCCCAAAATCATCTCATAGGCATGATTCTTGCTAAAGTCACAGATAGCAAATGTGTGCTCAAACTCTACGCCACAAGTAGTGAGAGTTATTCCTTCTAACAGCCCTAAGGGTTTCTCTACGTGACCGTCAGCCATTTGCAATTTCATTGTCGTTGGCTTGAGTGCTGGCTTGCCCCAACGCTTCCATAGGGACGTTGTCGGGAAGTTGCGGACATAAGGCTGGTGGATCAGTCAGCCACTAAATCCCTCGGCACACGCAGGGTGTATGAGACAATCGTAGGTGTTTTAGGTATATAAAAAATAAGTGATGGAAACAATTTTAATTACCTACTTTCTGAAAGGAATAAAAATATTTTAAAGTCAACTAATGTGCAATACTTTTGGATACACATCATACTCTATGAACATCGACAATGAAGATGGAAAATAATAAATAAATTGATCAATGTCATAAGAATAATTTTCAACAATAGTTATTCAAATGCTAAATCTTTCTATATGATAAATTTTGCTAACAAGATAATGAATCCTAGTGAAATCGATACAAAGATAATGAGGTGAAGCTGTGAATGACCAGCTCCTATTCTCTGATCATGAAATGGCTTGATACTTTTCTTCAATCTTCTTCTTTTAATATTCTTTACTTCAATGTCTGAAAAAAAAATCATTAGAATATTAGTATATCCTAGTGAATTTGATACAAAGATAATGAGGTGAAGCTGTAAATGAGCAGCTCCTATTCTCTGATCATGAAATGGCTTGATACTTTTCTTCAATCTTCTTCTTTCAATATTCTTTACTTCAATGTCTGAAAAAAAAATCATTAGAATATTAGTATATCCTAGTGAATTTGATACAAAGATAATGAGGTGAAGCTGTAAATGAGCAGCTCCTATTCTCTGATCATGAAATGGCTTGATACTTTTCTTCAATCTTCTTCTTTCAATATTCTTTACTTCAATGTTATTTAAGCAGTTTAGGGTAAACCGTAGTTCGAACTTTTGTTTTCTTCATCCACTTGAACCTGCAAACACTTCAAAAGTAGTTAATTCCAATCCACACAATTGATTAACAATGATATAAAAGGTTTGAGATCACCAATAAAGTTGTTTTCATTTTCTCTGGTCATCAACGGAAAGGTTGAAATCTTTCCGACAACGTGGTAGCAATTGCAAATCCTGCACCTGAGCCAGAAATTGCCTTGGTTGTGTATCCTTGATGGGTGATGGGAAGATAGGTGTTTCCTTCTTCACATCACTCATATCTCCTATCTTGTCTAGAGGAATTTCTGGCACTGTTCTATGAGAACCTACCTGGGAATGCGGTTTTGCTATCTCTGGTACTTGTTTGGCTACATGTTTCCACAGTTCTGGCCTAACCTTGAGTAACTCTTCTAAAGTGAGATTGCACTCCACTTTAGTATTCTTTACTACCTCCGTGTTCCTAGGTATGATTGAGTCGTCGTTTTGTACCATGACCGTGGGTGCCCTCATGAACAGACTTAGCTTCCCAAGGGCCTGTGAAATGGGCTAATTCCTGTAATGAGTTAGACTCAAAGTCTAATCTCTCATGAGATTAGGCACTCTCCTGCTCCTCATAAATGGAAGGAATGTCTTGTGGGAATTGATCATGCGCGTCATCCACAAGTTCAATGGGAGGAGGGACTTCACTTTCTTTAGCCCATTTCTCTTCTTGAATCTCTCGCAAGAACTCTGGTGAATACCTATTCATAGAAGAAGAGATGTCTGGTTCAGTGGAATTAGGCACATCAGCTTCCTGTGGGGGAATGCTTATTCTTTTACTTGCCTCATCTCTTCCTTGAGAGTTTTCTTCCTTAGCAGATCTTGCAATTATGCTCTCTAACTTCTCTAATAGTCCATCCAAGTGCAATTGTGCCTTAGCTGAGCAAGAGTAGTTGAAGAGGAGACTCGCTTCAAACATGGTCTGAGCCAATGCTACCATTTTCGTGCAAAGCTTAGTTCTTTCTATCTCTAGGTCAGCTCTAGGGTAGCACTTGTCATGATCGGTCACATTTGGCCCTTCTTGGATTCTGGCCTGATATGCCTTAAGCATCATGTCTATGTCCTCAGGAGTGGGGTTGACTAACACTGATCCTACTCTAGGGGGTGGTGAAATTGTCTGAGGTGGGTTGAAAGATGGTGGATTAGATGGTGATAGGGATGAAGGTGGTGGTGATATGTGAGAGTGTGCGTGAGAGGTGAGTTCAACAATTTTGGCTTTTGTTTCTCTTATGCTTTCTTCTAAGTCACTCATCTTTTTAGCCCATTGTCTTTTCATCCTTTCTCGACTATCTTTCTAGGCTCTAGTCCTCTTCTTGGTTATGCTCTCAGTTTTGCTAACCTCAGTGCTCTTTTCTTGGCTTAAACCTTCATTCTGCTGCAAAACCTGAGCTCTGGTGACCACTTGCACACAGTGAAAGTTGCACTTCCTGTAGAGTCTACTACTAGCCAAATCACATTGATAGGAGTGATTTTCGGCATGTTATTGGGGTTCTTTGGGCAATCTCATAAGAGATGCTCTTTTTTGCAACCTTGACAAAAGACCTGGATTGTTACTGACTGGGTTTGTGCAGGAACATGCATTGGGTAATCACGAATGAGGTGATCTCCCTGACATCGATAGCATGGTCCTCTAGGAAATGGGGGTCGTACCTGCCTAGGTTGAGGTCTAGGGTGGGATTTGTGTACATGATGTTTGCATACTTTGGATCCCAACTAGGTTCACTCCGTTCTTCACTATAGTAGAATTCACCATGTTCAGGAGATTGCATGTAGTAAGCCTGGTGGCTATCAATATGTGTAGAATCAAAGCTATGGTCACTGAGGTCACTTTCTGAAAGCAATGGTGTTACTGGCACTATGGATCTATTCCGGTTCTCCTCTATAGCTGCATACTTTACTCGGATCACATTGGCTGGAGTAGGAGGTTGTGGGGCTCACTCTTTGAGGTCTTTGTTGGGCCTGATATTGTGGTTGGTAGTTTTGTTCAGGCCTCGCATACTATTGTGGTGGGTATTGGTTCAGGTATCTTCCTTGTTGAGGGCCTGGTTGTGGGTACATTTGCCTAACTGCTTGCTTATTGTAGGGGAAATCTTGCACCGTGTGATTGGTGTACCTCCGTTCTATGGTACAGTACTGGCTACTAGGATTCACTTAGGGTTGAGCCATGATGGGACATACGTTCGCCATATGGTCACCTCCACAAGTGTAGCACTGTTTAATTGGGGAAAATCTTGGAATTTGTTTGCTAGAGACACCTAGTTTTTAAGCTACCTTCTCTGCGAGTTCCTCAATAGATGTGGATTGCGTGGAAGCAAGGCTAGACGAAGTATCTGAATCTTTGTAGATTTTTGAAAGCTCTAGTTCCTCCCCAAGGTTATCTTCAATGTCAACGCACATGCGTACACACTCTTCTATGGTCCTAGGGTCTTTGAAGTACACATATGATCTCAACTTTTTACTTAGCAGTCCATCTAGGAATAAAGCCACTTGTTAGGCTGGCGTGGGTAGCTCAGAAACACGACATCTCTCTAGATATTACCACTCTTAGAGAATTCAATAATGAAAGCCTCTAGAAGTTGGTCTATGTTCCTGAAGTATCTCTCATTTAGTGGTTGAAACCACATAAGAGCGGTGTTCCTAAGGGTTAGACCAAAGTCATTGTACTACGTGAATAGGTCCTCCACTTCTTCAACTCTCAAGACTTGCCTAAATTTGGCCACATGATCGTATGGGTCTCCAGTGCCATCGAAGTAGTTCTTCATAGACTTAACCAGTTGTGTAGGTATCAAAGTCCTCATGTGCTCTCTAGATCTGGGTAGAGGGAATTCGTCCACATTTCTTTGGTTTCTTAGGGCTCTAGGTCTCTCAGTTTCCACTCTATCCGTCTCTGTTCGCATTTGTTCTCTTCCTATTGGGTTGGCAAAGCTTACTTCTCGCCTATCTCTACTTCTATCCCTTTGGGATCCATGAGCTTGGGATGTTCCCACTCCTTGGTGGCCAAAGGAGACATTAGATCTTGGTTGGGGAAAAATAAATTCTCCCTTCCAAGTGTAGGCATGCCTACCATGCTCTGTGACCACAAATATTCTTTCTGAAGCGTTGTCTAAATAGGCCACATTGCCTGGGCTATCAGGATCTTTGAATTCATAGATCGTGATCGTTCCTATCTCATTAGGTTGATCAGGCTTATACCTCCAAAAAGCTTTGTCCGTCTCTCGGTTCAAGAGTAAATCTATGCTCTTGTTGTCCTGGGGAATCCACTTTGGTGTGATAATTCTAGTAAGAACAGATTTGCCTTGAGGTGTTTTAGGCTCTCCACCTATGTTTCCTTGCTCTATGTCACCTATGTCCGTCTCTAGGATCACATTCCCAAATTCACCAGTCCTATCTGGATAGGTGGTGACCACATACATGGTTCCCTCTTTGTCTATGTAAGCACCATTTTCAAACTTAATTGTTGGGTGTTCAAGTCCAATGGGTTGATCTGGGTTTTTGATTTGGACCACAGTTCTTCCTAGGCCGTCCACATAGATGCAAGCACCTAATTGGTTGGTCCTAAGGTATTCCAGCTGAGTCTTGTATGGGCCTTCTACCCTTTGTAAATATGGCACACCTGAACTTCCTGTAGGTCTTTCCATACCATGAGACATTTCAGACTCGCTAGTTTCAGAGCTAGGGTAGTGTGAATAATGGCTCAACTGCTGGGCCCAAGACCTAGCAGTATGATTGACACTAGCCTCTAAAGACCTAAGACTCTGTCTATCTCTTCCTAGGTGTCGTCCTGATCAAAGGTTCATATGCCCAATTCAATAATCCCAAATTTCCCAAGTACAATTTCCTTGCTGAGTTCTTTTGTATTAGTCACTTGTTCTTTTTAATTTTTCTTGGAATGTCACTTCTTGTCCAATCAATCGTCGTTACAAGGAACACTTAAGTTTTCTCATACTTGAGGTTGGTCGCTTCAGTTAAATTCGTTTCCCTTAGGTTGTTTCGCAAATGGAATTTCTGTGTACTTGCACTTGAGTGATTAGAGTTCTTGGACTTGGCCGTGCTTAACGTAACCCTAATTGATCAAAACCTCTATCCGTGCTTAGCCTATGCTAGGAATTGACAGAGGGTGTTGAGAATTTCCAACCTTTGGTTTCTCTCCTTGGTTGCCCTTGTGTGCCCAGGAAGTGTATTCCCAAGCTTGCACTTACTCTTGCTTTGAGTACCCTTCGATGCTCTCAAAGGACCTAAAAAAGTCCCAAAGTTAGCTCAAGACTTAAATTCAATTGACACAATAAACCATGTTCATTCATGCAATTCAGAGATCAAACTGTTCTTTTGGCTTTATGGAAAACAATCCTAAAGATCCCTTAGTTTTTCTTCTCCCTGGGTATGGTCACTTCAAAATACTATATCTAATAATCTTGATATTAATTTTACCGTACTCCCCACAAGCTTTCCAACAAAACAAAAATTACAGCAAACAGATTTCATATGAGAAAGTTATGCCAGTTCAGGGTTCTGGGGTTAAAACAAGGTTCAAACAGGCTAACAGGTAAACATGACTTCTCGAAATACTTTGTGTAGCGGCCCCACAATGCTCTAAGAAATTTCTAATGTTTCCCAAATAATACCCCAAAATAGACCAACTATCTTTGCCCTAAAAAAAAATGGCTAAACTTGCCCGTCAATCACGATCGAGTAGTCTATCAATCGCGATCCAGTACTCTGTCAATCGGGATTGATATCTCAGTCGCGATCGACATGTCGGTCGTGATTGACAAGTCCGTCGTGGCTGTCTGTCGCGATTGATGGATCAATCGCGATTGACACGTGGTCTGAAAATCGCGTACATCATGGTCAAAGGATCGTTGACTCTGTCGGTCGTGATTGATGGGTCGATCGCGATTGACAGGTCCGTCGTGAGGGCTATATCGATCGTGGTCAAACAGTCATTGATTGGGTGAGTCGCGATTAACAGGTCGATCAAGGCTGTCAGTCACAATTGATGGATCGATCACGATTGATGACTCGATCGCGATTGACACGTGGTGCACGTAAATTCTATCGGTCGTGGTCAAACAGTCCTTCACTCTGTTGGTCGTGATCGACGTGTCAGTCGCGATTGACAGATCCGTCGGCAAGTGTCCGTCGTCGTTTGTCAATCGCGATTGACGTATCGATCGCGATTGATAGAAAACTGAGGAATTTTAAAATTTTAAACACATATTCATGAAGCTCTAGGCCTACACATCACATTTATGCACTTAGTTTAGCAAAAGGATCACTTTTTCTGTCGGTCGCGATTGACAAAGGTCAATGCCTCGGGACCTGCACAATCAAATTTTTTACCTGCTGGAGTTGGTGCAGCTACTGGGGATGCTGATTCCTGCAAAAAATCTCATAAAACACACAATAGCACAACATATGCTGTCTCGCTCTCTCTCACAAGTGAAATGAGGGGAATGGTATGGGTGGGATGATAAGGCCAAAAATTGAAATTTTTCGTGATGATGGAGATGGAGGTGGGAGATGGTGATGATGATGATGGTAATGAAGATGGTGAAGAAAACAAAAGAAAATAGATAAAAGTGAAGAAAATACCTACGACTCCAACGCCTAAACTCTACGTCTTACCATCACACGCTCGTCCTCAAAGCTCGATCCCCGACAACGGCACCAAAATTTGGTGTAGCTCAGTGATGAGTAGCACCTCCTTTAATGTCAATCCGGGAAGACATGAGGATGGTATGAAGACCTCGAACAAGTGATGGCACAAGTGCGTGAATGAGAAGCACACTAACATGCACACACATACACACACACGTGCACACAAGGCAAGAACAAAGAGAGAGACAATGGAGTTCTTTAGATTACTCAAAAGTGCTCTTACAAGTTCAACTCTACAACAAGCTAACCTCAAAAATGAGCTCTCTAGCTCTTTTTATAGTTTTTGAATAGTTTTTGGCCATGTCCAGACCTAGTGTCTGGCCTAGTTAAAAATTAGGTTCTAGGGCCTATTTGAGGGCTCAAACGAAGTTAAAAAATCATGAAAATTGGTACGATGATACTTCTAATACTCCTCAAGCTCGAGGACTCCTCGACTTGCACAAAATGGAGTTACAAAAAGGTGAAACGGTATTTACAATGATATTTAGTGATGAGAATCACTGTTAAGAGGATGTTGATTTAGAAAAATTTGAATGGCCTACTTGCCAGATCTTCGTTGACTACTTTGTCTGCTTGTGCCTTCTCTCCGCTCTGGCTCCCTTCTTTGGCTTTCTTGTCTTGTGAGTCCTTGGGTGCTTTGACTACTGCCAACAAGCTATGTTCTTTGTATCTTCCACTTCAAAAACGAAAAGCCTTCCTATATTTTCTCCTTTGGCAATCCTTCTAAAGCCTTGCCTTGGGTCTTCAACATATGCTCCAAATCAGTTGAATCTAACCTATAATCTTTTTTCAACAATGTGTTGTAGCAACACCAACTCATCTTTGTATTGCATCCACCATCTCTCTTTATAGTGGTATCAGAGCATAGTTAATCAACATGGGAGATGGATTTCCATCAACAATTGACAAATCAAATAGAAACAATAGCCCAACATGGTCTATAAGGATGAAGGCTTATCTTCAAGGGAGGAATCTATTTGGATACACACCTGGAGATGAAGCTATGCCAACCATGAGGAACAAAGGGCAACCATCACATGAAGAAGAGGAAAGAATTTCAAATTGGTGTTCAAAGGATGCACTTGCAAGGTCCTATATTCTAAACTCAATCTATGATTTTCTTTTACCTCATGTGAAGTGATGCAAGACATCAAGAGAAACTTGGAATGCACTTGCTTCTTTCTTATCATGCAACACTAACAAGGAAGAACCAATTGTGAATGGAGTTCACAACAATGAAGAAAAGCCCCAAGCAAAGTGGGATTGATTATGCCACAAAGATGAAGGAGATTTTAGATCAACTTGGAAGCATTGGAGAGGTAATTGAAGAGGAACAAATCATTAGACAAATCATAAATGGAATCAAAGTAGATGACAAGTGGGAGTTGTTGGAATTTCGGGCCCCAGGATCGTTCCAAACTAAAAACCTTTGAGCATAGACACTTAATTAATTAAGATGATAAGTGAGAGATAGAAAGAAAGATACCTTGAGACAATGATAGAGAATGTAATCTGGATGCTTACTCACTAAAAAATAGATGTCCAAATTACAACATGGGAGTACTACTCAACCATATAAAGTGGTGCACTCACTAATGGAAGAATATCCAAGATGATGATGGTACAAAATTTAGATTATGTTGAAATAATCTAAGTGTGTGAAGTGAATGAGCAACAAACCTAACCTTATTCTCACAAAATATTGTAACAAAATTGTAAATCAACCAGCCCTAATTTTGAGATTAGGGTAGAGAAACCCTAAAAATAAAATATAACGTTAACTCACAAAAGATATTTACCACCACCTTGTAGAAGACTTCTTGCTCCAAGAGATTAGCCTCTCTTTCACCAAAACTCCACCTCCTCAAGAGTGTGCGAACACTCTGTCTTCAAGAAGACCTTCAAAATCTAGCTTGAAATCTTTGAGTGAGTGAGTGAACAATGAACCTAGAACCTATTTATATATTTTGTGTATCCATTGAAAAGCATAACTAAAAGCTCCTTTGCTAAAACACTACATGATCGCTATCCTAAAAAGCAATAGCCACGTAAATCGCGAACAGATTTTATATGGCATTGAAAAACAATTTACGAAAAAATGACTTTGCAAAACTTTGTGTTTAGTACTACGTCGGACGGGTTTTGAACCCAGGTGGGTAGCCTGAGAGCACGTTCTTCTAACCACAGTGCCCACACCTTTTCCTAAAGGATGTATAAAGAATATAGTGTAGTTCTATAAACGCACCTGCTTGGGTTCCTTTGAAAAGATAGAAAGTCCATACTCTATAACTATTGTTGGACCATATGATATTGACTCCAACAATCCCTCTTTTAATGTCATATTGGTACAAACTTCAATAACCTGCAATTCTTCTCATGACTATCTCTAGTCAATGCTTTGGTAAACATATCTACAACATTCTCACTAGAAGGAACATAAACCAGCTCAATGTACTTCTTAGCTATCTGCTCTCGAATATAGTGGTAATCTACCTCTATATCCTTTGTCCTTGCATGGTGCACTGGATTCTTAGCTATAGCTATAACACTCTCGCTATCTGAAAATATCTAAATGGGTTCATGTACTCTCATATCAACATAACTGAAAATCTTTTGCAACCAAACTGACTCTAGAGTAGCTGTAAATGATGCATGATATTCAGCTTCACACGATGACATGGTAATAGTGGTTTGTCTCTTTGAAAGCCATGAGATAAGACAATCTCCAAGATAAAAACAAAATCCACTAGTACTTCTTCTTGTGTCTCTACCTCTTGCCCAATCAGAATCTAAAAATCCTTTTAGTAAGAAATGTGCAGATTTCAAAAATACCATAGCAAAATTTGAAGTTCCCTTCAAATATATACTTGAGAAACTGCAAACTGTATATCAGGATGTGTATTACAAAGATATATCAAGTAACCAACTGCTTGACTATATAAAGTAGCATCAAAAGGATCTGCATCTGCTACCATTTGCAAAGACACGTTCTCATCCACACGTGTTTGCATAGGTTTAGAATCACTCATCTAAAACCTCTCCAAAAGTTTCTCAATGTACTTCTGCTGTGTCATATAGATACACTCATCTCGAAATAGAAATTGAATCCCAAGATAATAATGCAAAATGCCTAAATCATTCACATCAAATGTTTGCTTCAATTGTTCTTTGAATATTTGCAAATCTTCATCTCTGGGACCTATGATAATAATATCATCCACGTAAATGATTGCTATAATCATTTTACCTAGTTCAACTCTGACATAAAGAGTTGGAGCTGCATCTGAGTTATGGAAACCAATGGATAAAATATATGTATGTATCTTTTCATACCATGCTCTAGGTGCCTGCTTCAATCCATACAAAGATTTTATAAGCTTACACACTAAGTGTTCTTTACTTGTCTCTTCAAAACCTTCTTGCTGCGGAATATACACATCCTCGTGTATATCAACATTTAAAAAAGCAGTCTTAATGTCAAGTTGATATATATGTCAACCAAAATGTGCAGTTACAGCAAGTATTGACCTAATAACAGTCATCCTAGACATAGGAACGAATGTCTCATCATAATCAATACCTTTTTGTTGTGCATATGCTTTGACAAGTAACCTGGCCTTGTATCTATCAATAGTACCATCTGCTTTCCTTTTGATTTTGAAGATCCATTTTACACCTATAGCCTTCTTTCCTTCTAGTAACTCACATAGTTTCCAAGTTTTATTCTTATGAATAGAATCAATCTCTTCTTGCATAGCTTTTGTCCAAATAGGAACGTTAAGTGCATATTTAACACATGTAGGTTCATCTTCAACTGTCGTAAAAGCCAAAATATCATGAATCTCAAAGTCTTCAACAAAACTTACATGATCTTTTTGTTGTTGATGTCTAGTCAGACTTCTTGTTCTTATATGATCTTGTTGTTGTTCTCTAGTCTGACTCCTTGTTCTTCCAGTAAAAGTCTTTATACCACTATCTTTAGAATTCTGATATAACCAAGTAGGTGTATCTCTAAATAGTGGTGAAACTCTTTCTGATCCTTCAGCTTCCACAGGTTTTGGAACTTGTCCTTCCAAGGTACTAGGACTTTCTAGAACTCTAACTTCTTCCATTTCTGGAATCAAAGTCTCTTATGGAACTGACTCTGTAGATAGTTGTGAAATTCCTATTTCTTCAACTTTTTCTTGAATCCTAGGAATTTCAACTCCCTCCCGATATGGCTGAACATGTACATACAGAATCTTTTTAAACAATACATAGTCATTTTTACTAATGAACTCTGGAATTTCTGCTTCTTTGTCTGACTTTCATTTTCAACCCTAGCTACAAACTTCTTGAACATAGGAAAGAATTCTGACTTCAACTTAAGACCATAGATCCATGAGTATCTCATAAAATCATCAACAAATAAAACAAAATACCTGAAGCCCTGAATAGAGTCTGCTCTCATAGGTCCATTCACATCTGAATGAAGAATCTTCAATTTCCTGGTAGCTGTAATATGACCATGTTTCTTGAAAGGTAGTTTATGCATCTTACCTTCAAGACAACCTTCACATATATCTAAATCATTTGGTAGCTTGAATGAGGGTAAACTCTCAATGATACCTCTGTCTTTGATACTCTTGAGAGCTCCAAAACTAATATGTCCAAATCTTTCATGCCATAGCTTCATATCTGACGAAGATTTGACCGCATATCCCTGACTAATTTTTGACAAAACAAAAATCCCTCCTCTATGCTCACCTTGCAAAATACACTTGTTGTCTTTGTGTGGTAAGATCTTACAAAGATCTCTCTCAAATACAACTTTAAAACCATCATCTAAAAAATGCAGATATAGATAGCATATTCTTCTTCATTTCAAGTACATATAGAACATATGAAATCTAAAAATTACCACCTTCTCTTGACTTTAGGGTTACTGTACCTATTCCCACAACATCCAAATCATTAACATCTACAATAGTAACTCTTTTACCTGAAGAATAGGAAAGAGAAGAAAACACATCTCTGCAACCTATCATATGCTTTGTAGGACCTGAGTCAAATATCCAAGGACTTGCTGAAAGAACTTGTAAAGCTGCCTGATCAAAAGCTACTTCCTCAATGGTGATATAGGCATAAGAATCACCTTGAGATTTCCCTTTTTTATCATCTTCTGCAACATTACCTGATGCCTTTTTCTTTTTTGCTGCAATCCTTTTATAACATGCTGCTTTTAAATGTCCAGGTTTCTTGGAGTAATAACATATTACTTCCTTCTTCTTAGAAGACTTCTCTTTAGATGTAGTAGAAACAAAATCTGAAGTAGAAGGTGAGAGGGACCTACTTTCCTTCTTGGATTGCTTTTCCTTCTTATCCTTCTTCTTATTTTTACCCTTTGATGAAGATGAAAGTGCTTCTTCATTCTCTTCCATTCCCTTCAACTGATCTTCATCTTGAAGTAACAAGAACTCTAGCTCTTCAAATGTAATCTCTCTATCTCTTGTGGTAAGGGTAAGAGTGGTTATAAAACATCGATATGAAATAGGAAGTGAATTAATCAACGTATTCCTTTATCACTAAAATATTCGTCATCATGAAACTCCACATGGGATAATTAAAAGATCCATCCGACTTGTCTTCAATCTCAATTCTAATCTCACTCATCTTAACTAAGTGTGTATGTCAATTATGCTCTGATACCAAGCAATTATGCTCTAATACCAAGTGTTGGAATTTGGGGCCCTAGGATCATTCCAAACTAAAACCTTCTGAGCATACACACTAAATTAATTAAGATGATAAGTGAGAGATAGAAAGAAAGAGATCTTGAGACAAGGATAGAGAACGTAAGCTGGATGCTTACTCACTAAAAAATAGATGTCCAAATTACAACATGGGAGTAACACTCAACCATATAAAGTGGTGCACTCACTAATGGAAGAATATCCAAGAAGATGATGATACAAAATTTAGATTATGTTGAAATAATCTAAGTGTGTGAAGTGAATGAGCAACACAACTAACCTTATTCTCACAAAATAGTGTAACAAAATTGTAAATCAACCAACCCTAATTTTGAGATTAAGGTAGAGAAACCCTAAAAACAAATTATAAGGTTAACTCATAAAAGATATTTACCACCACCTTGTAGAAGACTTCTTGCTCCAAGAGAGTAGCCTCTCCTTCACCAAAACCCCACCTCCTCAAGAGTGTGTGAACACTCTCTCTTCAAGAAGACCTTCAAACTCTAGCTTGAAATCTTTGAGTGAGTGAGTGAACAATGAACCAAGAACCTCTTTATATAGTTTTTGTATCCATTGAAAAGCATAACTAAAAGCTCCTTCGCTAAAACACTACGTGATTGCTGTCCTGAAATGCAATAGCCACTTAAATCGCGAACAGATTTTATATGGCATTGAAAAGCAATTTACAGAAAAATGACTTTGCAAAACTTTGTGTTTAGTACTACGTCAAACAGGTTTTAAACTCGGGTGGGTAGCATGAAAGCGCATTATTCTAACTACAGTGCCCACACCTTTTCTTTGAAGGAGATATATAAAGAATATAGTGTAGTTTTGTAAACGCACCCGCTTGGGTTCCTTTGAAAGGATGGAAAGTCCATACTCTATAACTATTGTTGGACCATATGATATTGACTCCAATAGGATTCATTCACAATAGCCATGGATTTGTACACGGATGTGCATGTACCCAACCTCAACACACTCATGGGCCAACTCTTCACTCATGAAGCAAAGATTAGTAAAGGTGGTGAGTCCTCAAGAGGTAATCAAACTTCTGCCTTATATTCTGATAAGGCTAAGATCGAGGAAAAGTCAAAGAATAAGAAGAATGAAGATGAAGGTAGTGTTGGTGTAGGAAAATCAACAATTGGTGATTAGATCAAAGGATTGAAGTCAAATAAAAAATCAAAGATCAAATTCAAAAGCATGAAGACTAGTGAATGAAGACTTGTATATACATGTACACTAAACTTGTAATTAGCTCACTAATACCTTTGTTATGGTTACGAGTTTGTACATATATGCCTATATGTATACAAGTAGAAAGTTGGAGCATGTAGGAGAGATGATGAGTGATAAGTTTTAGAAGTCATTAGACACTTTAGAAGTGAAGAGAATATGTCTCATCAATTATATGTAGATTTTCCTAAATAGAAGAAAAATTGCAACCCGATCTTTTGCTTAGTGCTCCATATGTGTTTATCTTTTGTTAAATGTTTTTCTACAAGTCTATGTCTATAGTTGAGTGACCTCTGTACAAATTTTTAGATCTTAATTGTGTTCAAGCTGAGAGAATTTTAAGTAGGAACATTTACATGTGTAAATGTGAAGAAGAGAAGACTACAGCGGGTGCAAATTTGATGATAATGTTTTGGTCAGTTCTCCTTCCATAGTGTAAAGCTTTGAGCAAATAAGCACTCATTCCACAATTGGAAGGTAAGCTACCTATGGCTAAAATCATTTGAATAAATGGGTTCTACTTTAAGAGAACTATGCATTAGAAGTTGTAGGTGTCAAAGTGGACTCTATAGAACTACAGTTTTAGACATAGGTGAATTGTTTGGAGTAAATCTCAAGATTTACTAAACCTTTTGAGAAAATGTAACTTGGATAAGATGTGCAAAGATAGCCAACATCTCACACAAAGTTTCATTGGAAATGTTTTACATTTGATGAGTCTATGAGTGGATTAAGTGAAGGAGACTTTCTATATGTTGAGTTTGTTCATAGTTAGTTCAAAATTTTGGTAATCTGGTATTGGCCATCCAAACTTTGTTGCGGTTTTGAGTTGTTCTTGATGTAGAGGTGCTCTAACATCAACGATAACTTGTTCTTTTGGAGATTTTGGAATTGAAGAAAGAAGGACCCCGACTATTGCAGTTATACAAAAATCAACTTTTGAAGATTCAAAAGGTGAAAGATTAAAGTGGAAGCTAGAGAAGGAGGCTTGAAGCTATCAAGAAGATCAAAAGGAGCTATATTCAAAGTAACGGTACATTCATTATTCACAAAGCTTGAAGAATTTATTTCACAGGTGAAGAAAGGATGGGAGATTCTCTTCAGATAGAGAAATCGAATAGAGAAAACTATCGTGCTTGGTCCATGAGGATGGAATCTCATCTTATGAGCAAAGACTTGATAGGATATATCATACATGAAGAAGAAAAACCAGAATTAAGAGATCCTAGTGTTCCAACTAGGCATGAGCTCTCAGATTTGAAGACATGGATGAAGAAGGATGCTCAAGGTAGGAGCATTATCTACATGGGAGTTAATGATTACTTGCTACCTCATATTAGAGGACTTGAAAGTGCAAGTGACATGGCATGCTTTGGAGGAACATTTACAAAACACCACAAAGTCAAGGAAGGCATCATTATGGGCATAATTTACCACATTCAAGAAGAAGGTTTCTCAATCTATTTCTGATTATGTAGCAAGGGTGAAGGACATTGCAGATGCATTAGGAACAACTGACGAAGATATTGAAGAGGACAAATTGGTAAGGCAAATTCTCACAGGTTTGAGAGGAGATGAGAAATGGAAGCCATTCATTTTATCTACTGAATTGTCATTAGATCATTTCACTCCTGATTTGAATCAGTTGCTAGGACATATGCTAACCTTTGAGCAAGATGTCAAAGGTGATGTTGATAAAAGTACAGGTCAAGCAATGTACTCAAAGGACAAGAAGAAGATTAACAAATGCAAGCAACAATTGAATGAAGATGAAGGTACTACTAGCCAAGCTAACTTCCTAAGAGGAAGAGGTGGTGACAAAGGAAGAGGAAGAGGTAGAAGCAATAAAGATGGTGTCAAAGCTTGTTGGATTTTTGTTAAGACTAATTATTTAGCTCATGAATGTTGGCATAATAATCAGAATGGTGGAGGATATAATTAGAACTTTAACTCAAGAGCAAGAGGTAATAGAAATCATAGAGGTAATTTTAGAGGTAGAGGTTACTTTGGAAGAAATGCAGGTAGAGGCTTCCAAAGTCAATCCTACAATAATACCTACTACAACTATGCTTCAGATTAGAAGGAGGATTCAACCTTAATTATGAATGCAACTTGTGAAAGACAAAGTGACGATCGAAGGGTCTTCTACATAGACTTAGGGTGTAGCTATCACCTGAGTGGCAACATAGCTTTGATGACTGATTTGGAGAATAAGGTGATTCATCATGTGGTTCAAATAGGTGATAACACAAAGCATAATGTGAAGTCCATTGGATCAATAAAGGCCAAGGATGGAAGTAATCTTCTGAGTAAGGCTTTGTATGTTCCTACAATTCCAAAGAATCTGATAAGTGTAGGGCAAATTGTAGAGAAAGATTATGAAGTAAGGTTCACTAATGATGGAGTTTTTGTGGAAGACTCTAGCAATTGGTATAAACAAATTGTTTCGAGAAAGAAAGAAGAAAGGCTATTCACATTGAAGATTCAAGGCAATCTTGGTCATGCCTTGTTCACATATGGAGGACATAAGATCGCAGAGTTAGATCTTTGGCATACAAGGCTTGGACATTTCAATGAAAGAGGTATTAAGGATATGGTTAACAATGGTTCAGTGCTTGGATTACCTAATGTTGTAGGTCAACACATGACATATAGATGTGAGGCATGTCAATTAGGTAAGGCTCATAAGCAATCATATAACAAGCATGGTTTCATGTATTCAGAAAAGCTTGAATTGGTACATATAGATGTTTCGCCATCAAAGGAATTTAGTATTAATGGTTCAAGATGTTATGTGATGTATTTTGATGATGCTACCAAGTGGATCACTATATATGTGATCAAAGATAAATCAGAGGTGTTCAATACATTTAAACATTACCATGTGTATGCAGAGAGAATCAAAGGTCAAAAATTGAAGAGACTAAGGTCAGATGGAGGGGGAGAGTATTTCTCTAATGAATTTAGTGATTATTTGTGGAATGCAGGTATAAAAAGGGAAGTTACTTGCAAGTAATCTCCTCAACAAAATGGTGTAGTAGAAAGGAGAAATAGAACTCTTGCTGAGTTTGCAAGGTCAATAATGAAGGAGAAAAATTGTCCCAATTATTCGTGGGCTGAGGCTATAAACACAGCTACATACTTGGTTAATAGGCTACCATGTAAAGCTTTGCAGGGTATGACACCATATGAAGCTTGGTGGGGTAAGAGAGCTACCTTAGATCATTGCAAAGTGTTTGGATGTTTGGCTTATGCATATGTGCCATCTCAGTTGAGGCATAAATTGGAACCTAAAGCTGAAAAGTATGTGTTCATTGGTTATGATGATAAGCAAATGGGTTATAGGTTGTGGAGTCCATCCACAAAGCAATTCCTTGTGTCAAAAGATGTTTCATTTGATGATCAAAGTACTTGGTATGCAAGTACAATTAGTATTCATGCAGGTGATGAAGAAATTTTGAATAAGAAGAAAGGTAAATCAAAGGTTCAAATATTTAATGAAGAAGAGAACAATGAAGCATCAGTTGAAGTTGAAGAAATTCCAAGGTTTGATCCAGAATGTGTTGAACTAGAAACTTTAAGAAGTGGAGAACTCAGAAGGTCATCAAAGCACAAATGGCAACCTACAAGATATAGCTATGATACTTCATTTTTTACCACTAAAGATTATGCTTATACGGTGAAAGTGGAGGAAGACCCTTCTACATATGAAGAGGAAAAAGGTAATGAAAATTGGGAGAAAGCTATGCAGGAAGAGTATAATTCATTAATGGAGAATGAGACATGGGATTTGGTTCCCAAACCAAATAGCCAGAAGATCATTGGATGCAAATGGGTCTACAAGACAAAGAGGTATGCAGATGGAAGTGTGTCTAGATATAAAGCTAGACTTGTTGTGAAAGGGTATGCTCAGGCATATGGGATAGATTTTGATGATACTTATAGTCCTGTGGCAAAGATGACAACTATAAGGACTCTCATAGGTATTGTTGCATGTAAAGATTGGAAGCTATGTCAATTAGATGTGAAGAATGCTTTTCTAAATGGCTACATTTCAGATTATGTTTTCATGGAGCAACCAGAAGGTTTCAAGGATAAAAGGTATCCAGAGTATGTATGTCAGCTCAATAGAGCTTTGTATGGCTTGAAGCAGGCCCCAAGGGCATGGAACTATAGACTTGTGAAGTTCTTGGAGGAACTTGGTTTCGAAGTATCTAAAGCAGATAGTAGCTTGCTTGTTAAAGCAAGTGATGATGGGTTCATTTACATGTGCATATATGTTGATGACATAATTCTTACAGGTAGAGATGAGAAGGGCATACAAAGTCTTAAGAAGCAAATCGAGAAAGATTTCAAGATCAGTGATTTGGGAGACTTGTCATATTTCTTGGGCATGGAGATTTCATATACTCAACATTGAGTGTATGTGACTCAAGAAAGGTATTTGAAGAACTTGCTAATCAAGTTTAAAATGGAAGATTGCAGGGTAGCACCTACTCCAATGGAGGTGAATCACAAATTGAGCAGATATGGAGGATAAGAATTCAAGGATATGAAGCTATATCAAAGTCTGGTTGGTAGTTTAATCTATGCTACATTAACTAGACCTGATTTGTCATATGCAGTTGGGGTGTTGTCTCAATTCATGCATTCTCCTAGGAAAGAACATTGGATTCCAAGAAAAAGGGTGTTAAGATAGAAACATCAAGATATATAGTAATACAGATTGGGCAGGTAATCCTGATGATAGGAGATCAACCTATGGGTATCTATGTTATGTGGGAGATAAGCTAATATCTTGGTGTTCTAAGAAGCAACACACATTTGCTTTGTCATCCACAAAAGTAGAGTATAAAGGAATGGTTGAAGCTGCAAAGGAGGTCATATGGTTGAAGACTCTTATGAAGAGTTTTGACATCATTCAGAGTACACCCACTATTCATAGAGATAATATGAGTTCATTGTATCTAGCTTCTAACCCTGTATTTCATACGAGGACTAAACATATTGAGATTCAATTTCAGTTTCTAAGAGAGAAGGTGATTGATAAAGATATTGAAGTCATACATACTTCAACAAAAGATGAGATTGCAGACATAACTAAAAGCTTGGATGGACCAAAGCTACAGAGATTCAAAGACATGGCAGGTATAAAGAAGTTGGAGAAAATCACAATTGATGGTTGAGGGGGAGCTCTTGGTGTAGGACAATCAAAAATTGGTGATTAGAACAAAGGATTGAAGTCAAAGATAAAGCAAAGATCAAATTCAGAAGCATGAAGACTAGTGAATGAAGACTTGTATATACATGTACACTAAACTTGTAATTAGCTCACTAATGCCTTTGTTATGGTTATGTGTTTTTACATATATGCATATATATATATACAAGTAGAAATTTGGGGCATGTAGGAGATATGATGAGTGATAAGTTTTAGAAGTCATTAGACACTTAAGAAGTGAAGAGAATATGTATCATCAATTATATGTAGATTTTCCTGAATAGAAGAAAAATTGTGACCCGATCTTTTGCTCAGTGATCCTTTTGTGTTTACCTTTTATTAAATGCTTTTGTACAAGTCTAAGTCTATAGTTGAGTGACCTTTGTACAAATTTTGAGGTCTTAAGTGTGATCAGGCTGAGAGAATTTTAAGTAGGAACATTTACATGTGTAAATGCAAAGAAGAGAAGACTGCAGCAGGTGCAAATTTGATGATAATGTTTTGGTCAGTGCTCCTTCCACATTGTAAAGTTTTGAGCAAATAAGCACTCATTATTGAAGTTGGAAGGTAAGCTACCTATGGCTAAAAGAATTTGAATAAACAGGTTCTAGTTTAAGAGAACTATGCATTAGAAGTTGCAAGTGTCAAAGTCGACTATAGAGAACTATAGTTTTATACATAGGTTAATTGTTTGGAGTAAATCTCAAGATTTACTAAAACTTTTGAGAAAATTTAACTTGGAGAAGCTTTTTAAACACTAGATGACATCTCATACAAAGTTTCATTGGAAACTTCACACATTTGATCAGTCTATGAGTGGATTAAGTGAAGCAGACTTTCTATATGTTGTGTTTGTTGACAGTTAGTTCAAAATTTTGGTAATCTGGTATTGTTCATCCAAAATTGCTTGAGGTTTTGAGTTGTTCTTGATATAGAGGTGCTCAAACATCAAGGATAACGTGTTCTTTTTTATATTAACACTCTCCATGAGGTAGCTCTTTCCAAGCAAACTTTGCAAGTAGAGGAAGAGCTAGAGGAAGAGGTAGAGGTGGAAAGCAAGGCAGGAGGAGATTCCAATCATCTCAACCTTGCAATATACATGGCTTATCTAATCAGGCTATTGAAGAATGTTTCAAGAACTCAAGGAAATCAAGAGGAAGATGACTCAATAGAGGTGGCTATGGATCAAATAGAGGTAGATACAATGGAGGCTACAATAACAACTACAACAACAACTACAACAACAACAACAACAAAAACAACAACAACAACAACAACTATCAAAGTGGCCATAGAGGAAGAAGAGATTACAATAACTATGCAGAGGACCAAAGCCAAGAAGATTCATCATTGATTATGAATCTATTAGTGAAGAAGGGTAAGGATGATGATTACATCTTTTACATTGATTTGCAATGCTCAAATCATGTAACAAGAAATATGGATTCACTTTCTGATTTGGAAGATCCTCACAACAAACATGAAGTGCAAACAGGAGATGATACAAAGCACTCGCTGGAGAAGATAGGTAATGTGAAGACATCAGATGGGAAGACACTTGCTAGACAAAATGAACACTGGTCTCAACCTGGTATGAATTAGAAACATTCCTTCTCGACATAGCAAATAGACTTAGATAGATTGCTAATACAAGTTAAAACACTTCAATTGATCAACTGAGCATGAGAACAAGATTTAGCAAAATCTGGAACACTCTCAGCATTTTTGGGGCTTTGTAGAGATTCAACTAGTGAGCAGAAAAACACAGATTTCTCACAAACAATAAACTCAATGTCCATGAAATTTTGTGAGCATAAACTAGACCTAGAGAGAAATCCAATGCACTTTACAAATCTGAATCACCTTATGTATAGCTTGTGATATAAGCTTCTGAAGTTACTATTATGAGTGAGTATAGCAGAGAATAAAACAAAGAAGAAGTAAATGTTGAATGTATAGATTCACATAAAATTACAACCACATTGGCAATGAATACTTGCAAAATGGGAGTAGAATGATAGACCTATGGATTAAACTCTTCAATCTCTACAAACGAACATGAAATGGGCACGAATCAAGCTCTCTAATGACAACCTCCTTCTTGCTATTTTTATAGCTACTTTTGGAGGTAGTTTTGAATTTGAATTCAAATAATTTCACCTCAAAGTGATGCTAAGAATTACGAGATATTATCTCAGCTGATTGATTCGTGGTTTTAGGTAGTTAGAGCCATGAATCTCCTTTTTACATCATGAATGACTTAAGCCATTATTTCTTTCACAATTAGAAGAGATAAACTATACTCTTTTACAAGAGGTGTTCATATGTCTACACATATGACTAAAAATGAACACAAATCAAATCATATGAAGCATGTAGGCTTGGGTAAAATGAACCAAGAGGAACAACCTGTATGAGTTGTCTACTCTTACAACTATGACAAGTGTGGGCACAAGTAAGCTTTAACATGAGAGATTGGGCCACATTGGGTACCTGGTACTAAAAGAGATGCATCGAAAAGGTATTTTTGCTCATCTACCTTTGGTTGCAGAGATGAAAGAACCATGTGAAGCTTGCATGATGGGGAACCAATAGCAGAAGGCATTTCCACAAGTAAGCAAGAATAGAGCAAGCAGTCCTCTAGAGTTGGTGCATGGTGACTTGTGCGGGAGAATGCCTACACAAGCCTTGAGAGGATCTTCCTACCTCATGTTACTCATGGATGACTATAACAAGAAGATGTGGGTGTATTTTCTTGGTGACAAGGCTCAAGCTTTTGATAAGTTTAAAGAATGGCTTTAGCTTGTTGAAACTGAAACACAGAAGAAAATGAAGAAGTTGAGGACGGATGGTGGTGGTGAGTTCATGTCAACAGATTTTGATGATTTTTGCAAGGGCAAAGGAATCAAAGGTGAACTCACCATGGTGCATAGCCCTCAACAGAATGGTGTTGTTGAATGCCGGAATCGAACCATCATAGAGATAGGTGCATGTTGAAGGGCAAAGGATTTCCCAATCATCTTTGGGTAGAGGCTATGATACTGCTATTTACATCTTGAATTGAAGCTACACTAAGTCGCTTGATGGAAAGGCTCCACAAGATGTCTAGAGTCTTAGAAAGACTTCTGATTCCCATTTCAAAGTATTTGGAAGTAATTGTTATGTACACATTCTAGATGAAGATAGGAGAAAGATTCAACCAAAAAGCACCAAATGTATCTTCCTAGGGTATAGTGAAGAAAAGAAAGCTCACAAGCTTTATGACCTGGAGGCAAAGAAGATCAAAGCAAGTCGGGATGTGGTTTTCAAGGAAGAATAGCCACATGGAATAGATGATGAAAAGAGGTCTTCCAACTTATTATCAGATGAAGAAGTAATTGTTAGAAGACATCTTTTTGGATGAAAGAAATAAATTGTGAAGATTAGATTTTTTGTATTATTGGATGAATGTATAAAGGAGAAAGATTCTTTTTCATAAGAAGAATTAAATTATATAACTTTTGATATTTTTAGAGCTCTCAAGTGTATAGAAAATTAGTTCAAAAAGTTTAGAGGAATTAACTTTCAAGTGCGAAAGGTGAAACTTCAAAAAGTATATAAGTCAATGTGTGACTTATTTTTGGGAGATTTCATTTTTGTCTTGATGACTTGAATGAGAACTTGGAGCTCTTACCTTCTTCTCAAAATCTCATCACTTGACTTTCATGGTGATATATTGATGAATTTATGAGTGTTTACCTTGGATTTGTTGTGTTAACCAGCTGTTCTTTGAGTATTTCATGCTATTTGAGGTTCCTTTCTTCATATTCTATCTCCATTCTCAATACAATTGTAGAAGAAGCTGACTGTGTGTATTTTGTTAGAATCTTGATTGTCATGTCCTGATGGTATAGGTACTAAATTCAACGTTTGACCTCATAATATTACTCTACATAAAAAATGGCATGGATTAGCCACAAGAATCATCTCAAAAGCTTATTACTAGCTCAAGATATTTGAAACCCTAATATTTCACATAATCATTTCATGAAATCTCCATTGAAGCTGATTTTGTTGAATAATCTTGGAAGCCATGAATAAAGAAGGGGTTTTGGTCTTAGATACTTCCCAAATCGACAAATTAAAGGTGTTTTTTGCTAATCTTTTATACTATGATGATTGGAGAGGGAGAGAGAAGAGTAGATCACAGAATCACGATCTTCAATGAAGAAAAGCTTTTTTCTTCAATTAGGATTGAGCTCAAGCAAGGTAGAACTCTTATCAATATTTATTGATGAAATTTGTTATTGATTGCTAAAAGATTGAGTAAGATTAAAGTTTAATTAGAGTAGCGATTCTCAGGAAATGTAATAAAATGAAAAAATGGAAACTTTTTGTTAGCATTTAATGATTGCATGGAACTTTATTCAAGTTGTGCTTGTGATGAAGCAAATAAAAACAAAAATAGTGAAGATTTTTTTTTGGTATAAGTTAATAGTGAAAAAAGCGATTCAGAGCTAAAATTTCACTATTTTGAGTCAGGATCATCACAAACATGATTCTCTAAAATCACAAAAAATGCGATTCTAACTTGAAAATTTCACAATTTTGAGACAAGATCATTTCAAAACATGATTCTCTGAGAACACGATTCTAACCTCAAAATTTCATGATTTTGAGTCAGGATTGTGAAAAAACATGATTCTCAGAGAACAGAAAAAATGCGATTCTGACCTCAAAATTTAACGATTTTGAGTAATGATCGTGGAAAAACACGATTATTTGAGAATGCAATAGACAGGATTCGGACCTCAAAATTTCACAATTTTGACTCAGGATTGTGAAAAAATAGGATTCTTTGTAAACATAAAAAATGTGATTTTGACCTCAAAATTTCAAAATTTCAAATCAAGATCATGACAAAACATGTTTCTTAGAGAATCCAAAAAACATGAATTTTACCTCAAAATTTCACGATTTTGAGTCAGGATCATGAAAAAACATGATTTTGTGAAAACACAAAAAAAGCGATTCAGACCTCAAAATTTCACAATTTTGAGTCAGGATCGTGACAAAAGACAAGTCTCTGAAAACACAAAAACATGATTTTGACCTCAAAATTTCATGATTTTGAGTCAGGATCGTCATAAACCATGATTCTCTGAGAAACAAAAAACATGATTTTGACCTCAAAATTTCACGATTTTGAGTCACGATTGTGAAAAAGCACGATTCTCTAAGAACATAAAAAACACGATTTTGATCTCAAAATCTCATGATTTTGAGTAAGGATCATGAAAAGACACGATCTTCTGAGAATAAGATCCTAAACCAAAATTTTTAAGAATGCGTAAAGTGATAATTATGGAGCAAAAATTGGATTCTATAGCACAATTGGATTCTTTCTCAAAATTTACTAGAATCAAGAAATTGGTTGAATGTTTGAAGATAGAACATATCTTGGCATAGAAAGAGGAAATAAGAACACAATAGAAAGACAAACCCTATTTTCCTTGAAACAAGTAGAGTTAGTTGGAAAAGAAAATAAGGTGAATGAAATTAGGATCAGTAATGATTGTGAATATACACAGATAGTTTTGGAGCCTATGTGTATCAAGATGGATTGCATAAGGATCTCATTACATTGAGAAACTTAGAAATACCCTTAAATTTGATTCTAGTGGATCAATTTAAAGATGGTAGGTATGAGGATAGACAAGGATGTGCCTATGTATTCACTAATGAACCTGACAATACTAATGATCTGGGGCAAGATACTGATAAAGGAACATGGAAACAAAACCTAGAACAATTGGACAACCCGAGAACTAACAACAATCATACTCCTCTAGAGCCACAAAGGGAGAGAAGACAAAAAACATCTCGTAACCCCTTTTTAAGAGAGGGAGTAGCTATGCAAGACTTCCCTATAAGAATGAGGCAAGAATGGAATAACATTGGGAGAATAATGAGACCTTATTAGGTAGCTCAATGTATGAAAAACCAGTATGCTAAATTGAGACAAAATGAGAGTGAGAGTGTAAGAGAAGTACCAAGAAAATTCAAAAACTATTTAGATAGATGTCCTTGAGAAAAGAAGCCATCAATCCCTAAAATAATATCTCTATTCATAGAAGGACTAAATAATGCACAATTAAGGACTATGGTCTATTGTAGGAGATGTCCTAACCTAGACGCATGTGTGAAAGAAGCTATTGATCTGGAAGACAATAGTGGAAATGATATTCAAAATTTTGAAGATAAAAAACACAATGAAACAAAGTTACCTCCAACAGAAGAATTGGCCAACACCATAGCAAAAGCTTTAAGGATAACCACTAGATGAGACCTACCCCATTCTAGATTGACACAAAACATAAAATGTTATGTATGTGGAGAAGGGCATCCCACACATATCTGCTCTTATAGAAAACCACAACACTTGTAGGATAGGAGAACTCTCAAGTATTGTACCTTAGAAAAAAAAGGACAAATCCTACAAGGGATGAGTGTTTCTACAACAATCAACCAATGAAGGAAAAAGAGTACCAAGTTCAAATTAGTCAACTTAGGGATAGAGATTATGAGGAAAAACCTAGACCAGTTCTGGGACAAAAACCACGTATACCCACTAATGTAGTCCTAGTAAAGTACACTCCAACAAAGGAGAATTTGGAAAAGACAATGGGATCATCCAAAGAACACTTAGAAGATCATCATAGTCATTATGAAGATTACTCTGGATCACAGGATTAGGATTACACCTATAATAAGGAACCAAAATTGCAAGAATTAGATTAAGGCAATGGGAGAATTGAAATGGATGCAACAACTTTATTTATATAACTAATAACTACATGTCAAATACAGAACCTCAATTCAAGATAACTCAAAAGGTTACCTATTATAGGTGTGGAGGAGATGATTTTCTCAAAGATTGTACTCAACCACCTACATTAAGGATAGAGGGAGCCTATTGTAAAGATTGTGGTAGGGATCACTTCATAAAAGATTACCCTAGGAATCCTCAGAAACAACCACTAATTCCAACATCCCTTTGAAATCAATAGAAATTCGTGAGAATATAAAAGAAGAACAAAATCAGATAGCTCCCATACAAGCAATGACAAGAGCAAAAGCAAGAGAACAAAGAAAAAACATTAAAAGAGGAGAAAAATGAATAAAAAAATAATGGTTCATGGAAGGAGAGGAGGGCAAAAAAAGAAAGCTAAATGGGAAAAAAAATTGGAGCAAGTTGAGAAAGGAACACAAATTAGGGTTGGTAGCACATCACAAGACCAAGACCTAGAACCCATTCTAGAGAGAACGATATCAAAAGAATCCGATACAATAATCAAAGCTTACAAAAGAAGAATAAAAGAAGGCCCTAGTGCAATAGACTATTAAAGAGTATACCATTTGCCTGAATCGGAAAAAGAAAGGATGGACCTTTGTAAAGAAGTGATTGTAAAAACACAACAAGAAATAGAACAAGGAAAAAATGACTTCACGAATGGAAACACAGGAGGAATACAAGAGAAAGTCAAGGAGGAAGTGTTAAGAGAAAAAAAACAAGGAAAATTCAAAACACCTCATGAGAATAAAGAAAGGGAAAAGGGAAAAAAACAAATTGAAGAAAGTATATTCTTGAGGATGCAAGTCAGATTATGAGAACAATGCAAATTGCAATGTCATTGGACTTTGGAAGAATTAATTCTAGTAAATCCTGACCTTCCGAGTTTTCCTTACAAAATCAGTAGAAATCTCTGATAGAGAGCGAGAAAAGGAAACAATTCTACAAGTATCAATAGATAAAATAGAAGAGTATTGTGAAGGGGAGGAAGGGAATACTATACTTTGAGTTCATTTTGGTAATTAGCAAACAAAGGCCATTTTGCATAGTGGAGCAGGTGTAGCCATCATGACCAAAACAACTTGGGAAAAATGGGCAGCTCAAACACTTCACTCCACCAAAATGAAACTTCAACTAGAAGATTGACACATTGAAACACCAATAGGAATATGGGAGAAAGTGATAATAGAAATTTTTGTAATTGAATTAGAACACACTTTTGCAATAGTGGAGTTTCCACAACTCACCTCATATGAGATTATATTAGGAAGACCCTTTATGAGGCAAATGCAAGTTGTTCAAGATTGGGGAAAAGACTATTTGTATCTACAAAACAAAGGAAATATTACCAAAGTCAATCTCAGGCATGGAAAATATCATGATATACCTCCACAAGAATGATACAAGGTACATGTGTCCCTAAGTCGTGGAGTCTTAGGGACTTGTGTCGATGAGACTGTACCTCAATCGCCCCACAAGTGCATATACTGGTGGTGTCACTCTAGCACAATGGTGAGTACCAACATGAGTAGATTCACCTCATAAATGTCAATCCGTGGAGATGTGAGGACCGGTATGAAGACCGTGAGCAAGTGATGGCACAAGTGCGTGAGTGAAAGCACACAAGCATGCACACACACACACGTGCACAAAGTAAGAGCAAAGAGTGGAACAATGGAAGATCTTTGATTACAAAAGAACTCTCTTACAAAGCTCAAATGTACATCAAGCTAACCTCAAAAATGAGTTCTCCAGCCGTTTATATAGTTTTTTGAGTGGTTTTGGCCATGTCTAGACCTAGTGTCTGGCCTAGTTAAAAAATAGGTCCCACGGCTTATTTGGGGGCTCAAACGGAGTCAAAAAATTATGAAAATTGGTAGGATGATAGTTCTAATACTCCTCAAGCTCAAGGAGTCCTCGGCGTGAACAAAATGGAGTTGCAAAAATGAAAAATGGTATTTAAAATGGTTTTTAGTGATAAGAATCACTATTTTTATAGGGATTTCTTCTGAAAATTTGACATGTGCTTCTTGGAGCTCCCTACATGATCCTTCTTGTGTGTCCAGTTCCTTGATGTGCTTCCATAATTTGTCCTTAACCTTGAGTGTCAACACTCCCCCCCCCCCCCTCTAGAGTCCGTCATCCCTGACAGACCCTTGTTATAGTGGTTGTTTCATGTAGTACTTTGAGAGGTAGTGTCACTAATGTATCAACCAGGGCTGTCCATCTTCCAAATGTAACATGGTCAATCGTTGAGTTCTTCATGTCCTCTGCTATCCTTTGCAAGCTTTATTTTCTGTATATGTACATTTGCCTTTCATGATAGTGTATTTAGGAGCTTCCCCAAAAAATTTTGGTTACTCAAAAGAGGTTTTCAATGGTGATTTTGAGCAGTTGTTGACTGTGAATTACTCCATAGGTTCTGATGTTGTAGCCTGGATGTCCTCTAGATTTTCCAAACATGGATTTCACAATTTTTATGCCAAGTACTTGTAACCCATAATGTGTGATGGGTAAGTGCATTAGTGCATGGGTTGAACAAAATATGTGCCTTGTGCACGACCTTGCAATGTTGCCCTATGTATGCGTACTTGGGGAATGCATTGGAAGAAGTATGGTGCAACAAATGGGGTCTTGAGAAAAGTGCTCAAGGGTATGCTAACGAAGAGGTCTCCCAATCTATCATGGTTATATTGTTGGAGCATACAATTCTTACCATGGTGAAAGGTCTGTCAATAGTCATCTCTTCATGTGTACTCCCATCATGGTGATTGACCATGGGCTTGTCCTTTGTTGCAGATGGATGTCCTTGTTGATGATCCACTGGTGAGATTCTTGGATCGCTTAGTCCTGTTTCTTCTTCTCGTCACTCTTTTTTCTTTTCTTTTCTTTTTTTTTTTTTGTAGAACAACGTCACAAACAAGAAGACAATGCTTAGTAGCAATAAAATATTTTACATATGTCAAGTGTGTCTCATGTGCCTAGGATTCCTCAATTGTGTCTATGCATGACCATGTAATGTGGCCCTATATTAATGCATACTTTGGAAATGCATGATCTGAATGGTGCAAAAGACAAGGTTATGCCAAAGGCACATGGTGGTTGCTTATCAAGGCTCTCACTATTGCTGGTGGACATTGATGCAGTCTTTGTTAGAGGGAGCCAGTGGATCTTGAAACACTATCCATTTGACAACAGTGTTTGGCTGTGTATGGATGGTTGCTTGAATTTTTATCCCTCGTGGTTGGCACCTCAGTTCTGTGGAAGTTATTGGTACTTTTGCCTTCCAAACCCATAACATTGATGATTGTCTTCTTACTTTTGTCAAACGGTTGATTTTATCTTCTTTTGTTCATTGTGCTCGGTTCTTACCCTTTTCTCTCCTTATCTTCATTGTTGAGTCCTTTTGCATGGTGGAGAGCCTAGGCCTTTGTGCATGTAAGAGTGCTTTGGGAACCCACATATGTAATCGCCCTTGTTGAGCTGCAGCTAATTTTTTTGGTACCTGAATTTGTCGAAGACCTTTTGGTTGAGCTGGTCCTGCTTGCTTGGTTCTGGTCTCCCCATGGTTGGCTTGCCTGGGTGGGAGTTGTGTTGGCACGGCTAGTTGTTGCTCTCCTTTTCATACCTAGATTTGCTTTATGACTGAAACTACTTTACTCTTGAGGGCTCTTTGTCTATTTGATATACGAGTTTCCTTGTACTCTTGTGCTTGCTTCTGAGGTTGAACTATTGTGGATGCTTTACTCTTCGAAAAAGAATGAGGGTCTTCTTGCCTTTGCGACTCTCCTTCCATGATTGAGTCCTTCTGGATCATAGAGCTTTTGACACATACAACATCTTGTTCGTGAAGACTAGTCTTAGAGGAACTAAGAGAGTGTGTGGTGCCATGATATGTGATCATGGAGTTCTGTAATTCTAATGTAATGCATCATTCATGTACCCAAACTTGAAGAAGTTGACTTCTGAGGTTCAAGTTGATTGCATGGTCATAAATCAAATCTTGACCCAAGACAAGTGGCTCTGTAAGGTCCTCATCATGACACACTAGCATTTTGACTTTCATTGGAACATATTGAAGGTAGATGGGGAGCTCCACCTCGCCCAAACAAGGGGTCTCCACACCTCTCAAACCTATGGGATAGGCTTCTGTGGGATTGATGTTCAATTGCAGATCATGCCAGTATGAAAGGGAATTAAAAGGGAATTAAAAGGGAATTCACTACAAGGTATACACCCGAACTCAATGGTGTAGCAGAGAGGAGAAATAGAACTATTGTTGAATCCGCAAGGTCCATGCTCAATGAAAAGGGATTTCCAAACTATCTATGGGCAGAGATTGTGTCAACAGCCACATATCTCATAAATAGACTTCCATCTAAGTCACTAGGTGGAACCACTCCATATGAAGTGTGGAATGGAAGAAGACCTAGTCTAGAGCATTGTAAAATCTTTGGATGCTTAGCCTATGCTCACATTCCTTCTCAAGTAATAGGGAAATCGGATACCAAGGTAGAGAAGTGCATATTTATTGGTTATGACGAAAACCAAGAAGGGCATAGATTGTACAATCCAACTAATAAAGGATTTTCTATGAGTAGAGATGTAATTTTTTATGAGAACAAATCATGGTTTAATGATGACAGGAAAGTGAAGCTGCCTTATGAGTTGGATGAAGATTTTTCATCACCTCAACCAAAGGAGCCAAAGCAAATTGAAGAAAGTGATTTGGAGATTGACCTAGAAGACTTGGAAAGACTAAAGCTATGGAAGAGCAAAGGTAAAGCAAAGATGCAAGATGCTACATATGGACCTAAGAGCTCATCAACCACTTAAAAGGTCTTCAAGGGAGAAGAAGAAACTAGAGAGGTATGGTTATGATACTTCTTTAGTCACCAAGCACGCAATCTACATTGCAAAGGATTCAACCAATGAAGAACCTACCACATTTGAAGAAGCACAAAGCAAGAAAGCTTGGAGAGATTCAATGGATGAAGATATGGAAGCCTTGAAGGAGAATGACACTTGGGAGCTTGTACCTAGCAAGCCATCTATGAAGGTAATCGGATCTTCATGAATATACAAAATCAACAGTAATCCAGATGGAAGTATAAATAGATATAAAGCAAGGTTAGTTGCTAAAGGGTTTGCTCAAACACATGGTATTGATTATGAGGAGACTTTCTCTCTTGTTGCAAAAATGCCTACAATTAGGGTTCTCATTAGTCTTGCTGCATCTAGAAATTGGAAGCTCTATCAGCTTGATGTAAAGAATGCTTTCTTAGATGGATGGATTTATGAGGAAGTGTATATGGCACAACCTCCTAGATATGAGGATGCACATCATCCTAACTATGTATGAAAATTAAAGAAAGCCTTGTGTGGATTGAAGCAAACTCCAAGAGCTTGGAATTTGAGATTGGTGACTTATTTGTAGGACCACGGATTCAAAGCTAGCAAGGCGGATACCTCTTTGTTCATAAAGAGGAACGGATTGGAAGTGATCTATCTATGTTTGTATGTTGATGATATTTGAAGGAATCAAACAGGTAAAGAATCAAATGAAGGAGGAGTTCAAAATAAGTGATCTTGGACCACTCACTTATTTTCTTGGATTGGAGTTAATCTATACATGTTCAGGTATATACATCACAAAAAGGAAGTATGTGCATGACATGCTCATCAAGCTCAAGATGGAAAACACCGTGTGTAGGTACATCTATGGAGCAAAATCATAAGCTTAGTGCTTATGAAGGAGAGCCAATTGAAGACATCACAAGCTATCAAAGCTTGGTTGGAAGTTTGAACTATGCAACACTCGCAAGGGTGGATATATGCTGTAGTGTTAGCATATTGAGTTAGTTTATGCATAAGCCAAGAACACCACATATGGAAGCGGCCAAGAGAGTCCTCAAGTACCTAAAGGGGACCATGAATGAAGGTTTGTTTTATCCATTTACTTCAGATATTGAGCTAAAGGCCTACTCAGATGTAGATTGGGCCAGATCTAGAGATGATAGAAGCAGCTCATCCAGGTATGTATCATTTGAAAGTTCAAAAATCATTTCTTGGTCATCCAAGAAGCAACCAACAGTGGCATTATCTTCTAGTGAAGCCAAATATAGAGGTTTGGCTAATGCAACTCAAGGAATCATGTTGTTAAAATCTTTGTATACAGATCTTGGACTTCATTCTTCAACACCTCATATTTTTGGTGCCAACACAAGCTCACTACATCTTGCAACTAATCCGATATACCATCCTAGAACCAATCATATTGAAGTCCTCTACCATTATGTAAGGGAGAAGCTAATGAACAAGGATATTCAACTATCTTATGTCTCTACAAATATGCAATGTGCAGACATGTTGGCTAAAGCTCTTGATGGTACAACATTGAGTAGATTCAAGTTGATGATTGGATTGCAGGAAATCAAGGACAATTGAAGACTTATTTGGAGGCCAAGCATGTTAGGCTTGAGTGGGATCTGTTGGTGTATTTTACCCAAACCTACATGCTTGATATGATATGATTTATATTCATTTGTAGTCATATGTGTAAACATATGAACACCTCTTCTAAAAGAGTGTTGCAAGAGAGATCGTGTTGATAATAAACTATTGATATGGTGTTCATAGGTGACACAATTAACTGAACATGTCATTTTTCCAAATGATCAAGAAAATTGTTGTGTATTTGCATCTATGGAAAGGTGTGAATATGGCCAATAGGGGCAAAACTATCAAACAACTCGGATGCTAGATCAAATGTAATTGAGGGGAATCATTCGAGACCATCTGTCAGCTCAAAGACACAATTATTGCTCATGGAGGGAATCAACCAGAAAAAAGAAGCATCTGGGGCCTTTTATGGGTGGATGATCAGAGGTAGGTTGTGGTAAATCCAGAAAGAGGAATTGTATTCCTACACCCAAATGAGGACATAGTTGGAGTGATGGAGATTGGCCCTGCAATTTCTTGTAATTGGAAACAGCGAGTCATAACAAACGAGAACTATGTCATAAAAAGAGAACACTCTCTTCAAAAATCATGCAAATGGCAGCTTATGTTTGAGATTCCTTTATACCAGTATACATATATTACAAAAATGAAGTGAAAACATGTGATTTTTTGACATTTTTTGTCATTTTCTCATAAAAAAGAGCTCAAAATGTAGTCAAAATTTCACTACATAAGACATTGACATGTCCAAAATCTATATGATAAGACATTGACATGTCCAAAATCTATATGGTAAGACATTGACATGTCTAAAATCTATATAAAGAATGTAAAACTGAATAATTCTTATACAAAAATAACCTTTTAGACATATTTTCAATGGGTGGATATCTGATTGTTATTCAAAATTGCTACAAAACATGGTTTCATTAACCAAACTACTTTGAGGCATTTACATAAGCACTAAAAATGTTAGCGAGTTTCAATGCAACTCATAACTATGTCGATCTATGTCTACACCCTCATCATCTGATGCACTTGATTCAGTCTCATACTGTTGAGAGCTCTCTTCTTCTTCTTCTATATCCACAAGAGCTCTATCTTCATCCACGTACATTCCAAATTCTGCAGGATCATGCACAAATCTTCTTGTTTGCCTATGATTTCCTGTACCACATACATCTGGAAGATTTTGTTTTATCATATTGATGGTTGCTTTCCTCAAGTGACCTGTTTTTGTCAAGGAAAAATCATAAACAAGAATATCTACATCATCCATTTTAAGAGTGGATGTGCTTCGAATATTCTTTTTCTTTTTTGAACCTGTTCGTTTAGTATCACACACCATTTCCGAGTTATATTTACCTGTGAATGCATTACTACTTTTAGTGTAATACCAATGCACCATCAAAGCCTCTATTCTTCTCTGATCAATATCTTTAGTTATCTCTAAAACCTTTGCAATCCAAAATGGTCTGGTAGCCTCATCACCATCAGCAAGTACTGCAATAAGTGTTCCAACATTTGTCTCTATTAAATTTCCTTGCCATCTTGCTTCTGCCTGTTTTGTCATCCTCGGGCCTACATAAATATTTCTTTCTAGTGGATGTATAAAACTTTGAAGTGCATCTGCATTACATGCATGGGCCACATTCACGGATCTTTGTGTACAAAAATCCCATGTGAATGGAACATCAACTGGCCAATGACCTACAATTGTATACTGTATAATCTCTTCTTGATGATTGAAAAAGTCCTCCCACCAAGATACATCTTGATCTCCAACATATATTTTTGCATGCTCAATATGTCTCTTCTTTTCAATGAGTGCATGCATCCAGCTTTTACTTTGATCAACCACATCTTTCTATATTGTTTTTATCTTCATATGGTGATTGTTCTGCACCATACACTGTAGACAAATTAGGCACCTGCAATAAGAATCTGCATCCCTCTTTAGGCTCCCACCCAGGAGAAGATGAATACTGCTTTGCAAATAAAACAGTTATTTCATCAACCCTCCTCATCAAGAATACATGGTTGAAACTAATATTGTGCAATGGAGCCAAAACCTTAGCACTATTATCAAGGCCCATTGAGCAAAAGTGCTTAAAGTTATAAATCTGTGTGAGGTGTTGAACTTCTGGTTTTCGAGTATATGCTTCAAAAATCAGCTCAGATAAAATCGGAAGAGTAAAAGCATTGTTACGTGCCAATTTCTTAGAGAAAGTACTGAACATTTGATCAATGTGATCATGAGTGTGGCCAACCAGAAGGAAATTTACCTTAACCTTCTAAAATACCTGTTTTTCAACAAGCATGCTTAAATATCCAAAGACTGTAGAATTTTTATTCTCTCTTGTAGTATTATCAAGTTGCAAATATAGATTTGGTGGCAAAAGACACTTCCATGATTGCAAAACCCGATGAATGACAGTAACTGTAAGGCTTGGATCATTATGCACATTCGGATATGTGAAGAAAACCTTGGACATTACAGTTCCATTGATACCAAAGCACCAACCAAATGCATTTGCACAAGGACTTCATCTCCAATGTCCTTAGGGATGCGATAAAAATGTGGCAAACAAGTTTTTTTTTTATCCATACCATCGATCAACAAACACATATAACGCTCCGGATTTCTGAGTGCTTTACTTCGATGATGAATTGCTTTCTTTCTCTCTAAAGCTTGACTCTCACGATGGTTGTTAAGAAGGTTTTTAAAATTATCCTTTTCCTGTGGTGTTGTAGCCCCCTCTGCCATGTTCTTCAAAGTGGCACAAACTGAACATTCACCCATTCTAACTTTACGAGGAATAGACACATTGTTAAACTCTTCCTTCCATAATCGAGTAAAGTGATGATACAACACATACTTCTCATTTCTATTTTCCATGTCTTCTCTATATATTTGAAATACCTCTCGACGAGTAAAATTATCTGACAAGTGCAACCTTCCAGTTGTAGGCATAACCTCACAATGCAAGCTAAAATAGTTCATCATCCAATTCATTGCATGACGTCCAACAGATCCTTTCATCCCAACATGGAACGTATCCAAAATGAGATCCCCATTCATAAGCCCCTGTTGAACCCTATGTATTCTAAAATTTCCCACACCCATTGCAATTTTAAATGCAGCCCTACAACATCGCATCCCTTGACTAAAGAAATATTCAAAAGCAACACGTGTTATTGACATGTTATCCTCAATCATTTGCATGCGAGAAACAAGGCATATATCCTGCCTTTCACTATCTAAATGCAAGAATTTCTCTCTTAGGTGATTTAGTTTCTTCATTCCTAAATTGTACAAACATTTCAAACCACAACAATGCTTCACAATATCCAATGCAATCTGTCTATCTGAAGTAAGAAATTTAAATCTTTTTTGACTTACTTCACGAGGTGTTCTTTTAAAACGTAGATTGAGCTTGCTTTGCTTTCTCGTTGTTCCACATGCACTTGAGTCAGAAGGGAGATCAATGGTTGGATCAGATGGGAGATCAAGAGGTGCATTTGGTTGAGCAACATTGCACTGTGAATTGGATAACTTAAATGACTCAACACAAAACATAGAATCATCAGCACGTTCTAAACCATAGGGATCATCACTTATGTGGAAAGGGTCAACTAAGAACAATGAATCTGAAATTGTATCAATATGAGCAGAGGAAGTTGATGCCCAAGCATCCATTGAAAAGATTGAGCTCATCTTCACTCATTTCAAAGAAGACTGAAGATGAATGACCTTTTTAAATAAGTAGAAATCCGAGATCAAGTGAAGATGTCACATCAAATGTCACATCAAGTAGATATGAAATCAAAAGTTCATTAAAGTACATTAAAGTGCATTAAACATCAAATTACATTAAAGCCTAAAATTAAAGTACTTAATTACTCAGATATACACTAATAAGGGAACCAAAGATTTGATTCACTTTTGAAAGATGAGATACACAGTTGATTTCAAACTAGATATGAGTCATTGAGTCTTAGCATTATGAGTCTTAGTCCAAGTTGAGTTCCAACTGGATTAGATATTAAAATTGTTTGGAGTAGTGCCATTGAAGACTTTACAAGAAGAAATTTTACCTTTGGTTAAGATTTAAGGATTAGGTTTTATTGTGGTCTTGGCTAGATCTCAAAGAGGTATATGAAAGTATATTCAGAAAGAATTATGTGTAAAATAGGTACACAGAAAAGTATATGTAAGAATTATGTGTAAAAGCTATATCCGTGGCAAACCGCTTGTTACAAAAGATTTTCAAATGAATTTTGAATCTACGATTTTCCTGAACGTTGGATGCTATGAATAACTTCATTTGATTTTCTCTTTTCTGCAAAGACAATGAGTGACGTTTGAAATTACCAACCTATTTTGTTGAAATTACCAACCTATTTTGTTGTTCAAGATGTTTGAACCCCAAAGTTCTTTGTTGAACATTTATTCATACATCGATTTTCCTTTTCAACAACGTGAAGATGAATATGAACTGAAGTGAGAAGGATAAGACTATAAAGATGTCATTAATCTCCCATATTCAACACAACTTAGACTTGATTTTTTCCCAAGCAAGAGATCCTAAGAAACAATTTATACATTAGATTAGACTTCCTCATGTACATACCATACTCTTGCCATTGAAGTGTAAATTACATGAAAATGTATATAAATAGTTGCAAGGTTCTATAAATATTTCACTAAAGTCGAGGTGAAACAACCTATTTGTGTGAGTGGTATTTCTTGGTTAGATAAGTTGACAAATATAGTTAGCAACTGGATTCATTCAGTTAGATCCAGTTAGTCTCTGGTTCAAGTTACCCAATTGCCTATAAATAGCAGAGGAGGAGATCATTCTCATTTTCAAAATCCACGAGCAAGAGAGAGAAACAGAGCACAGACAGCCATGGAGCACAGAGCTCAGCAAACCAGCAAGGCAACTCTCATGGAGAAGAAGAATGCTGGCAAGAGTACCAAGAGGTAGACAAAATCATACCACAAAAAAAGATTCCTAAAAGATTCCTTTTGTATGTTTGAGTAAATAGTATGCTTTCTAGGTTTTTATTTTTCTTAGCTCATAAAATATAGATCCAATGAGGGTACAACTCGATGCCAGACATCGACTTAATGGTGTAAGTCGATGCCAGGCACCAACTTTTAGGTGCAAGTCGATGCTACGCATAGACTTTGGGGTCCAACTCGATGCCTGGCATCGACTTGCACCCTCAAGTCGATGCCAGGCATCGAGTTTCACTTAAATTTGATGCCTGGCATCGAATTGCACCCTCAAGTCGATGCCTGGCATCGACCTGGAAGGTCAATGCCTGGCATCGAATGTGGCCTGAAAGTCGATGCCAGGCATCGACTTTAGGGTGCAAAGTCGATGCCACGCATTGACTTTTAGGTGCAAGTCAATGCCAGGCATCGATTTGGACCCCAAGTCGATGCCAGGCATCGACTTGAGGGTGCAAGTCGATGCCAAGCATCGACTTGAGGGTGCAAGTTGATGCCAGGCATCGACTTACACCCTCAAGTCGATGCCTGGCATCGACTTGCACCCTCAAGTCGATGCCTAGCATCGACTTGCACCCAAAGTCGATGCCTGGCATCGACTTGCACCCTCAAGTTGATGCCTGGCATCGACTTGGACCCTTGAAAAACACATTAACGTATGAGCTCATATTTCCAAGCCCTTTCAGGGATGCTGAGTCCAAAAGTGAGAGGCCCTTCAAGAAGCTCAAAGTGAAAATGAGCTCTATGGATCAGCAACGTGACAGAGGCATTGGTCACCAAGCAAAACCGAAGGAAAACATTGCATCCTTATCCTCTGAGAAGGCCAGCAATCTGGTTGGAATGTCCTCTGGTGGACAGAGTAGCATCAAAATTCATGAGGATGATGCAACTAGGAAGGAAAGGTCGAGGGACGTAGACGTCTTAAGGACAGATCGTCCACTGTGGGACATCACAAACCTGGAGTGGTGCCTTCAGTATGTGGAAGAAAAGAATGCAGTCCTACTTGTGTTCGCAGGGGTGTACGAGAGAGGAAAGATCACGACAACACAGGGTTTTCAGTATGGCCTTGTGTTCAAACTGGATTATGAAGATGAGGATTCTGACAACCTCCTTGTCCTGGTAGAGACATCGAAAGGTTTAAGAAATGTTATATGCAAGATGGATTTCTTGTGCCCAGAGTGCTGTGTTCTAGAGAGGCTTGCAGAGATATGCAGGGAATCAGTGAATCTTATCAAGGACTTGATGCCATGGATCCAGGGCAACATCATGCCAACACAATAGAAGATGACAACCTCTATAAAGGCAAGGGGTAAGAGGTGTGTGCAGAAAAAGTTCCTCAAGAAAAAGAAGAGAATTGCTGATGAGGAGTCTTCTGACTCAAGCTCTAGCTCTAAGGATATAATAGTTGCACCTGGTGGCGAGCTTGCCTCGGGTGTTCTTGGTATTGAGCAGAACAAGATGAGGGAGGACATAGCTAGAAGAAAATTTGTGAAGAAGGGGCAATTGTTCCACCTGCCAATCAATATCATCCATAGGCCACCAATGGATCGAGTCACAGGGAGGAGGCCCCTTAAGATCAAGGAGCCACACAATTTGCACGGCCTTTCCTTGTCATGGTGGATCCGAATGAGTGAAATTCTGTGGAGGAGTTCAATGAGGGTCTGTTTGAGGATTATACATATTATGTGATTGGTGGTTCACACTCTGTAGAGGCCCGCAGACAGCTAGTGAAGGAGCACCCCACCACATTCTTCTTTAGGTATGCAGAGTGCAAGATACATGTTGGTCTTACAACTGAGGAAGCCAAGCTTCTTGCTTGGGATCACAACAATGACAATGACTACAGGCAAAAAATGTCCTCCATAGAGAGAATTCGGTTCTTCTACCATGAATATGAAGATTGTCTCGTGAAGGAAGCTGGAAGATTACATCCCAATCTACGAAAGCAATGCCTTATTGAGGTTGGAATTGCACTAGATGAGAATAGAAAGTCTGATGCTTTGAGAAAATATGATCCATGGTTTCAACTGGCATTCAGAACAGGTGAGATCTGGGATCTGCAGGATAAAATTTTCACAATGTGGGAGAACAAGGAGGTCAAGGGCCAGAAGCAACAGAAGTCGAGGCTAGACCCACAGGTTGATCTGAAGGGAAAGGGAAGGAAAGTTGACCTCTTAATTGAAGAGGCTCCTGAGGACATGAAGCTGACACCATGGAGGGCCCTTCACGGAATCAAGGATGATACATTGATTATATCAACTTTGTCAAGGGTAATCTCCAAGGAGTTAAGCCTGGAGGAGATGGTGACTGAGATCAATAAGTATGTATGTTATTCTCACATCCTTTTTCCCTCCTCCCATGTTTCTGGTCTAACCTAGTCTCTTTTTCATTTCTATGACTGTAATCATAAAGTATACATGAAGATTCACGAGGTGATGATGAAGAGGCTGGGTTGCTTTTCTCGGACAGAGGTCCAAGCAGACTATCCAACCACATCATCCTATAAAGCTTTATCAGAATATTTTATCCTGTTTCATGATTGGGTAGGTTCCCTTTCAAAGAGCATGCCTGGTTTGCTATTAGACTAGATGCCTTGATTCACCTAATCAACCCAGGCTTTTAGTAGGAAGTTGATGCCTGGCATCGACTTACTACTGAATGTCGATGCCTGGCATCGACTTGGTGCCAAAAGTTGATGCCTGGCATTGACCTCGTGGCATAACTGGATGCCTGGCATCGACTTGGGGGCATAAGTCGATGCCTGGCATCGACCTCGTGGCATAAGTCGATGCCAAGCATTGATTTTTAGTAGAAAGTCGATGCCTGGCATCGACCCACACACAAAATCGATGCCATGCATCGATTCCTTATGTTTCATTTGCTATATTGAAGAGCTCATTTAATTGCCTTTCCACTTTATTCTGCATAAACCAAAGAAAAGTAAGTCTGCAGAGCTAGTAGATGATTGCCCCCCTGCATTCCTGGCTCACATTCAAAGAGCAAGGCATGAGAAATCCAGACTGAAAGCCAAGGAGATTGATTTTGATGATGAACCTGATCTGAAATGTTTCTCCAATCCCCTAGACCCCCTTAGGCCTGTATATTACAATGTATTCTGTAGTGATGTAAATAACATTTGTTCCGTTGTGCCTAGAAAGTATTTCTCCCTTCTCATAGCAGACATACCCTATGGATTTAGGATGTTGGGATCAGTTAATGACGATGAACCCTTCAAACACCCTCAGATTCGGAAGATGGTCATTGATTTTGCAGAGTTGACTATGTCTCCTCTTTGGAGGATAGTAATTTTACATAGCAGAGACCAGTCTTTCTCTATTTCAACTGCTCTGAAGTCAAGATGTCATGCTGTGGAGTGCCTCACGTGGTAAGTAATCTTCTTTCTATCTCTATGGCTTTAATGATGCTCTCTATCACTTATAGTTCTTGTTGGCAGGGTGAAGACAAACGTCAATCACACTCCTTTGCATAGGTTTGTGAGCTCCACTGAATGCATTAGAATTGGCTATTATGATGAAGTAAGCAAAAGGAGAGTCAGGGAGCATTGCAATGAGAATGGGATCTCAAATGTGCTCATGTTCCCAGCCGTTACCAAGAAACTTCGTCATGTAGCTGGGGACATGACATTGGTTAACCCCTATCAGAAGCCACAAAAGCTCATAATGAGATTGCTTCAACTATTCTCCAATGATGATGATTGGGTCCTAGACCTTTTTTTGGGCACAGGTAATTTCAATTTTAACAATTTTCATTAGTCATAATGTTGGTTGACCTCTAAGTGGTTTTCTTCTATTTTAGGAATGACTCTGGCTTGCTCCTTAAAGATGTTCAGGCACTCCATAGCTGTGGAGAAGGATGATGCTCAAGTGAGCTTCATTAGAATGAGAATCACTGGGCTGAATGAATGCCCAGATGAAGACCAAGAGGTTGGAAGGAAGCACATTGCAGACATGGAGAGATTCCAACCGGCTTCAAGGGAGCCTGTTCCCCCACTTGCAGATGAACCGGGGGACATGGCTGATCTTGAAGAGCCAATCTTGGAGCAAGAGAGGCAGGAGATATGTTCTAATGTTCCAGAGGATCCCATTATGCTTGAGCCTGAGGAAAGCTATGATCAGCTTCTATTGTAGATTCATATTACTCTTGTAAAACACATGAAATGTAAAACATCATTTTAATAGAAATATAATGCCGAGTTCTGCTTCCACTTTGTGTTAAGCTTGACTTATCTTGAGCATTTCTGTGATGAATGTGTGAATGTTTCTTAGTATAATTTTGTTGATTATAATCTTCTCTTGGGAATGCTTTTGTGATATTTATTTCATATTCTATGAATATGGCCCAGCATTTAATGAGGATCTTAACTATACAAAGGGGATGATCTTAATTGCCTTGTTAAAATGTTCCGATTTTTGCAACACATGTACTGCGATTTTCGAGTAGCTTTTAATCAGCTATAATCTGTGCTTGTTGAGGTTATAGATGTAATGAAGGAGCTTCCCGAACTCTTACTTGTACCTTCAACTCTAATCTCTTGTCAAAGATCATGATGTGGGATTCTTGATCGTGCTGAACAACTAGTTTTCATGGCACCAAGTATTTCAACATATCTATCTTGACTACTTGGGATATGGGATCAAGCTTCTAGTCAATATTTACAAGCAAGAACAAGTGATGCTTTCTAGATATTGTAAAATGCCCACTTTATTGCTTGATATCATGGTCTTTAGGTAAAAAGGAATAGAGAACAGGTCTTTGTTCTCCTTTGTTGTGACTCAGTGTTTGGTGTAGGTGGAATAGATTACATTAATCATATTGCATCATTTTCATCATGTGGAATGATGACTTGGGAAATTCCTCATGGGCACCAATGTTGCAAGTCCTGTTGTTGCTCGTGATGTATGTCTTTTAACTAGTGTTTTTCCAGATACTATCAGGTGGGACATTGTTAATCTAGCAAGCATGAAGCAAGCGCTAGTCGAGGGTGCTCTACGATTGGATGGACCTAACATTTATGAGCAAGGTGTTGGTTTATTTGATAGGTAACATAAGGCCTGAGCAGTCTTGATAGTGAAGCCCTTTGAGATATTGTACGATTGTCTAAAGAAAAAGAGGCTCTTGACTCTTTTTTGAGGGATGTTGTTTGCTACAAGTGGTATGCAGATCATCTAAAGTGTCTTACTTATATTTGTCCGAGCGTAAAGCATGTATGTTGAAGTAAAGGGTTTAAGGTGCAACCAAAGAGAGCATATGCTGGAAGGTTTTGTTTTGTATTGTCTTTCTAAGCCATTGCATTAATTTTGCATCCTGAGAGGGATTTGTTTTGTCTTAGACCTAGAGTTTGTTGCAAAGTATTTGATGAAACAGAGGATTTAAACTTTTTGATGAGATGAACGTATTGTCGAACACACGATTCAAAGTCCCGGAGTTTCGCGTAATGTGCCTGGGGTGTGTTATCAAATCTACAATACTTATAGATATGCTCACCCAAAAGAAAATTGTGAGGAAAAGATATTCGGGACATCTCAAGAAGCTAACTAGCATAGGTATTCAAGCTCTTATCCCAACACAAACTATAGGCTGCCAAATGGATGGAGTGCCTGCAATCCTTTCATTTGTTCTTAGAATGTTGTTTGCATGTGAATGTTCGTATCAGAAGTATATATGCGAAGGTAAGTGTGCATGAACGTGTAAATTTATATGTGATCTTGAATATGTGCGGGTGTTTATATGCATGGGTGGTTGGGATTTAATATATTTTCTTATGCGGGACTATACATCTTCTCTTGCGTTTGTCTGTATGTATGACTCGTTCATTGTGTACTTCAATAAGCGCAGAAATCTGGTGCAACAAGTGAGATATGCAAGTCAGAAGAACTACATTTAAGTATAAACGTGTGAGCAAGAAGGAAGAATTAGAGGATATTGTGTGGGTGGTGTGAGAGAAGATAAGAGGAGAGAGAGAGAGAAAGAGAGAGAGAGAGAGAAACTCAAGGAAAGACAAAGAGATAAAGAATGAGAGAAGGGAATTGGAAGTGTGTGAGCCGCAAAGGTTTGTGTGAGTCCATGCGTGCAAATGTGTGCAAAAGTGCATAGGTGACTGTGTGGGCAAGAGTAGAAAAGAGAGTCCGAGTAAGAGGGTGTGCATGTGAGTGCATGCGAGGTGCTGAGGGTTGCTACGTGTGTGGAAGGTTATGTATGTGCAAGTGCATGTGTGTTTTTGGTGTGAGCGTATGTGTGTGTAAGAGTGTGGGTGAGAGAGTGTAGGAGAGTGAAGGAGAGGGAGAAAGCAAAGAAGTGAGGTGGTGGGAGAAGAGTGCAAAATTATCAATTAAAGATACGATTGACCGACTCCAAAACAATATAAGTGGGCTAATCTCGAGCGAATTAGGCAAACCATAAGGGTATCTATCAACATCTATTCCTCGGGTTAAGGAGCTTAAACAAAGAGTATATTTTATCTCTTGTAATTGTGAAAGAAAGAATGACTTAAGTCATCCATGATGTAAAAAGGAAATTCCTGGCTCTAACTACCTAAAACCATGAATCCATCAGTTGACAAAATATCTCCTAATTCTTAGCATCTCTTTTGAGTGAAATTATTTGAATTCAAATTCAAAACTACCTCCAAAAGTGGCTATAGAAAGAGCAAGAAGGAGGTCGCCATTAGAGAGCTTAATTCATGCCAAGTTCATGTTCATTTGTAGAAATTGAAGAGCTTACTTCATAGCTCTATCATTCTACTCCCATTCTGAAAGTATTCATTCCCAATGTGGTTGTAATTATATGTGAATCTATACATTCATCATTTACTTCTTCTCTATTTTATTCTCTGCTATACTCACTTAGAATTGTAAATTTAGAAGCTCCTATCTTGGGCTATATGTAACCTTTTTTAGAGTTGTAAAATGCATTGGGTGTCTCTCCAACTTTAGTTTGTGCTCACAAAATTTCATGGTCATTGGACTTATAATTTGTGAGAAATGTTTGTTTTTCTTCTCATTGGTCAAATCTCTATAGAGCCCCAAAAATGGCAGGAGTGTTCCTGATTTTGCTAAATCTTGTTCTCAATGCCCAGTTGATCATTTGAAGTAACTTGGATTATCAAGATATCTAAGTCTATTTGCTATGTCCAAAAGGAATTTTTCTTATTTTTACCAGGCTTTAGAGCACTGTTCATTTTTCTAGCAAGTGTATGTACAAAAATAGCAAGTTTTGGGAGCTAGACATTTTGCAACTAGTCTGTCTTAACTCAAACTTTTGAGATGCTTGTTCCAAAACAGTGGGATGATTTTTTTGTGGATTTAGGAAGCTCAAAGGGTCTACTAACCAGCTTTGAAGTCTCAGTTGGCTGGTGTGAAGCTGGTTCTAACAACACCAACTCATCTTTGGATTGCATCCACCATCTCTCTTTACAGTTCCTTCTAATTTCGATCCCAACAACATTATTTTTCTGGTCCCAAATATCGACTCTTGTCTAGTTGAAAGATGCTTGATGACCCTTATCAGTTATAGAAGCTGCCAGAAGTAAATCTTGTTTGATCTATGGAACATATAGCATGTTTGAAAGCTTTCTAATGTCCTTGTTATGGTTAATGAAAGACACCATACCTCTACCCTTAGCAGGACCTCTTGCATTGTTTCCTACCTTCACCATGATGGGTTCCTCTCGAGGCTATACGGAACTGTAAAGATCTTTTCTACTTGTCATGTGACAAGAGGTGTTGGAACAAACCAATCACAAAATGGTGATTATAAAAATCTTGAAGGAAGTCAATGATCAATTTGAAGTGAAAGAAGTGACTTAAGAAAGTGAAGAAGGTTTCAGAATGATAGCTTGTATACATATGTACATTACACGTGGAAATTCTTGTAATCTGAGTATAGATAATCCTTAGGATGATAAAGAATAATGTAATAGACATGGGATAACTCTAGAACCACATGTATATAAGTCAATGATGTAAAGAACTACATACGAGAGTCATTTGATGACAAGTGTCTTAGAGATAGATGTGTAGAGAGTCTTTCTAAGAAAATTAGCGACGCGTTTTTCTCTGAGTTCTCTCAGCCTGATCATGTGGATCAGAAATCCTTTTGTACACATCTAATCTGAACGCTAATGAAGCTATGTTCAAATTTTCATGATCTATTTCCTCTCGTGTTGTGAGTATGATCAATAGGAGCATGTGTATGTAAAGTCTGCAGGTAGATCTCTTAGAGTCACACATTTTTCCATGTCAATGTTTTGCTTAGATCTCAGTGCATAGTGTAAAGTTTTTACTGAGTGAGCATTCAAAATCTAAGTTAGAAGGTAAGGAAGCTATGGCTAAAAGAATTTAGCAAAACGGGATCTGTGCTATGAGAAATCATCTTAAGAAGTTGACTATATCAAAGTCGCCATTTTTGGAAGATAGTTTCTCACATACTTTTGATCTTAAGGATCAAATTAAAGTTTTGATGATTCTTTTGAAGGACTAATGGTTGTCATGATTGCGTAAAGGTAGCTTGGAGGTATCTATATCATTAGATTGAAGAAATCTGAAGATATGTGCAGGTAATGAAGACAATCTTTGAAGCAGACTTCTTGAAGAAAGAAACGTCTCACTCAAAGAATTGTTCATGAATGATTTGGTAAATCAAAGTTACATTTGTGTAAAGTTTGACCTATAACTGATATAGAGGTGCTCTTAGATCAGTATAGATCAAGCATTTGGAGATTAAGAGGTCTCCAACAGTGGTAGCAGAGCTGAAGGTGTAATACAAGTGAAGTAAAGGCATTGGAAGTCCCGACTGCTGCAGATATTGAAGTTTTTTCAAATTAAAGGAGCACAGGATCAAAGTTTGAAAGAAAACCTGAAGGAGAATCAAGTACAAGTTCAAAGGATCAAGAAGGATTAAAGCTTCGTATCCAAGATTGATAAGCTAGATAGGGAGAGCTATCCAGCTTGGTCCATGAGGATGGAGGCACACCTCATGAGCAAAGATTTGATGGCATTCATTACAGGAGAAGAAGAAAAGCCTGAGTTTGCAGATCCTAGTATTCCAACTAGGGAAGAGCTTGCAGATTTAAAGACCTCGATGAGAAAGGATGCTCAAGCTAGGAGCATCATTTACATGGCTGTAAATGATTATCTTCTACCTCACATCAGAGGATTGGAAAGTGCAACAGATGTGTGGAATGCTTTGGAAGAGCATTTCCAAAATACAACTAAGTCAAGGAAGTCTTCACTATGGGCTGAGTTTACAACTTTCAAGAAGAAGAGCTCACAATCAATTTCTGATTATGTGGCATGGATGAAGGATATTGCAGATAGCTTGGGAGCTTTAGATGAAGACATTGAAGAGGATAAGTTGGTAAGGCAAATACTTATAGGTCTGAGAGGAGATGAGAAGTGGAAGCCTTTTATATTGTCCATAGAATTGTCACTTGATCACTTTACTCCTGATCTTAATCAATTGCTACGACATATGCTAATTTTTGAGCAGGACATTAAGGGAGACAATGATAGGAGTGCAAGCCAAGCTATGTACTCCAAGGACAAGAAAAAGAATGGCAAAGGGAAGCAGTCAGCTGATGATGAAGGGACCTCAAGTCAAGCTAACTTTACAAAAGGAAAGATGAACTTCATAGGTAAAGGAAGAGGAGGTAAGAACAAAGATAATACTAAAGCTTGTTGGATTTGTGGCAGAACAAATCATTTGGCAAATGATTGTTGGTATAACAATCAAAATGGTGGAAGTAATAACCAGAGTTTCAATCAAAGAGGTAAAGGAGGCAGAACCCAAAGAGGCAATTTCAGAGGAAGAGGTGGTAGGACATCATATGCTAGAGGAGGTGGAAGAAGTTTCCAATCTCAGTCCTACAACAAAAATTATTATAATTATGCATCAGATCAAAAGGATGACATGACTCTAATCTTGAATGCAACTCATGAAGCAGTAGGAGAAGATCAAAGGGTGTTTTATATTGACTCAGGGTGTAGCAATCATCTGAGTGGTAATATATCACTGATGACTGATATGGAAGCAAAGGTGAATGGACATACAGTTCAAACAGGTGACAACACCAAGCATAAAGTGGAGAGCATTGGATCAGTGAAGACAAAGAGTGGAAGTACACTCTTCAGCAAGGTACTTTATGTTCCTACTATTCCTAAAAATCTAATAAGTGTAGGGCAAATTGTGGAGAAGGGATATGAAGTCAGATTCACAAATGATGGTGTCCATGTGCAAGATCGTAATCAGGGATATAGAAACATTATTGCAGGTAAAAAGGAATGAAGGTTGTTTACTCTCAAAGTTCAAGGTAATATGGGACATGCTTTATTTACTTATGGAAGTCAAAAGATGTCTGAGTTAGACTTATGGCTTAAAAGGTTAGGTCATTTCAATGAGAGAGCCATAAAGGAAATGTCAAGGAATGATGTAGTGCTTGGTTTACCAAAAGTTGAAGGGCAACACATGGTGTACAAGTGTGAAGCTTGTCAAATAGGTAAAGCACACAAAAGATCTTACAACAAATCAGGATACAAGTATTCAAACATGCTTGAGTTAGTTCCTACAGAAGTGTGGGGTCCTTCAAGGGAGTATAGCATAAATGGATCCAGATATTATGTGTTGTTCGTTGATGATGATGTAACTAGATGGATTACTTTATATGTAATCAAGGACAAATCAGAAGTGTTCAAGACATTTAAGCATTATCATGCTTATGCAGAAAGGATTACAGGACAAAAGCTCAAGAGGTTGAGATTAGATGGAGGGGGAGAGTATTTTTCTAAAGAGTTTGATGATTATTTGTGGAATGCAGGTATAAAAAGAGAAGTAACTTGCAGGTACTCTCCTCAACAAAATGGAGTTGCAAAAAGGAGAAATAGAACTCTTGTAGAATTTGCAAGAGCAATGATGAAGGAAAAGAATTTTCCAAATTACTTGTGGGCAGAAGCTATCAACACTACAACATATCTTGTGAATAGGTTACCTTGTAAAGCATTGGATGGAAGAACTCCTTATGAAGCATGGTGGGGTAAGAAACCTACTCTTGATCATTGTAAGGTGTTTGGATGTTTAGCATATGCGTATGTTCCTTCACTTTGATGTAGATCAAATCCACCTCAAGCATAGTGTAAGCTTGATGTTCCAACACATTCTTCCTTTCCTCAATCTGTGTGTGTGATCCTTTTTGAGTGTGGAAGTGTGTGAGTGAGCTCTCTTCCTTATCTCCTTCCTTGTGGCATGTATGTATGTATGTATGTTGTACTTTATGGAATAATGGAATGTTAAATGGATTTTAATTTCTGGGGGTTGATTTAGTAGGTGAAGAATCATGAGGGCATGAATACATGTAGACTCATTCAACTAGTTTTGAAGTTAGTTAAAATATAGTATTTTAGATATTTTTTATAAAAATAATAGACCGCTTTAGAAAGCGGAATTTTTTTGTAAAAATAGTATATTTCTCAGAAAGACATGATTAAATCAAGCAGATCTTCATAAACACATGCTTTTCAAAATGCCAACCTCATGTATCTACTATTCAGGAAGTAATGAAAAATACCTATAAATACACATGCGCTAATAGACTCGTCGATCCGCGTATCTGGAGGAAAAGTGTACACAATCTTGTGTCCAGTCTCTTGTCTCTATATGTGTTTATGCTTTTGTGATACTTTGTTTCTACACTATCTTTATGTATGTGTACCTGCAAGATCCAACCAACAGTGGTATCAGAGCTTGAGCGCATTTGCAGAGATGATTTCTCGACATCCGATCGTGATTCATGGCATTCATTCATGATTCGACATCCATCTCGGTCATCCAATCGAGTCCTAGGTTTTGATTCTATATACGGTCATGGACCCTACCCATAATACCAAGGATTTTGGTACATCACCCCTACCAAGGATACTGATTGAGGAAGAGTAGGAAATTTTGTGACACGAACTCCAACATGCTTAAAACAAGATAAACGAATGTGATGCTGCACTTCAACAAATGAAAATTCATGATAATAACCTAGTTAGGGTGGTGAAGGCTATTATCATTTCTCAAGAAGAAGGCATACATTCCAAAATTGGTGCTAAAAATTTTCTAATTTTCTTGATTCAATGGGTGCAAAGATGGCCAATATCTTCTTTCATGAATATCCCAATTTGATGACTTTTATTCTGACAAATCATATTTTGAAATTGAAAAACTAAAATTTGTTTCAATATTTGGTGGATAAGGTGCAGTTATGATGGAATGTTTCGTGGCATAGCACCGACCACCCCACCACATGGATCACATTTCAAGAAAAGATAAAGGAGTCCTTCCTTCCTCCCCAGTTCCACTTATATGCTCGTATCATGGATAACTTTTGGATGGAAAGATGAAGATAATGTGTCTACCTACATTGAACGCTTATGGCAATGACTATTACTTATTCGTTCGCTTGAAGTGATTCCTGAAGATACTTTGCGATGAAAGTATGAAGATGGTTTGGAGATGGAAATCTAAGCAAATCTCAACACACTATGTTCCATCACCCTCTATGAAGATATTTCCTTTAGACATGATGCTGAGAAGGAGTTTCAATCCATCACCAAGTCCATTCACTTACAACAAACATGCCAACGACAACAACCCATCAAGCCCAATTTTACTTTCAAGCATCCTTCACTGCTTTTTAGCACCCACCTACTTTTTAGTATCCTCCTCCATCCAATTTCACACCAATACACAAGATCACCCCATTACAACCTACCAAACCTCCAACCCTTCAAAGTACAATGATGGATGCTCAACAAAAGATGCCTCGTATCAATTGTTGGCATTGTGGTAACTTTGTTCATACTAAAGCTAAATGTGGGTGCGAACTAATGATATGAGACCTCTCAAAGCTCAAGTACACAACATGGAGGTTCTTCATGAAGACACTCAACCTGATTGGATCAAAGAAGCATTGGAAAAGGATCTAAGTACCTTGGGTAATGAAATTTCTATTCATTCTTTACTTTGCATGCAAGGTACTATTAATGGTAAATTTATTAATATTTTACATGATGACAATAGTTTTCATTTTATTTCTTACACAATAGTGCAAGTTCTCTAATTTCATACACTTTCTTCTCTATATAAATTTAAGGCTGCATTTCAAGGAAATAGATATAATGTTAAAAGTGAAGTGCATAATCTTTAGATTTGTATAGATTCACACGTAGATGAATGCACATTTTTAACTGCTCCTTCGCAATCCTATGATGTTATACTTGGCATGAATTTTTGTCATCATTATAATCCATGCATTGGTTATCATACGCACACAATTAGTTTTAAGTTTAACAATCAAGATATTTCTTTTTCAGCAATGCATGAAGTCCAACCATTTCTATTAATTAGTCATACACAAGTAAAACATGCATTTAGGAAAGGCTACAATTCATTTATTGTTTTTGTCAATACCATAGTTGATTATACACATACACTTCCTAATTCACATAAATCATTTATGGATTCCTATTAGGATTGCTTTATGGCTGATTTTCCTTCTAAACTACCACCTTCTAGGTGATGTCTTGACCATACTATAGATTAAATCCCTGAAATTTCTCCTTCCCATAAAGCACCTTATAGGCATGGACCTTTACATAAAAGAGAAATAGCTAATCAAGTTAAGGATCTACTCCACAAAGGCCTTATAAGGCCTAGTTCTTCTCCCTTTCGAGCACCTGTTCTCTTAGTGGAGAAGAAGAACAAGACATAGGATGTGCATTGACTACAGAGTGCTCAATAAGATCACAATTAAAAATAGACCTATTCCTAGGATGGATGCTTTTCTCGCTAAACTTCATGGCGCACATGTCTTTAGCAAAATTGATCTTAAATCACGGCATATTCAGATATGAATGACACAAAATCATATTTATAAGACTTCCTTTAGAACTCAAACTAGTCACTTTGAATTCATGGTAATGCATTTTGGACTCAACAATGCACCTGCTACATTTGCATGCATGATGAATAACATTTTTCTTAATTACCAAGATTTTGTTCTTGTTTTCTTTGATGGCATACTTGTCTATAGTGAGAATGATAATGACCATGAAAATCATTTAACCATCATCTTTAATTTATTATGCAAAAAAAAAAACTTTATGCTAATCTTGAAAAAAGTTCTTTCTTCCAAAAAGAATTAGAGTATTTAGGACATATTCTTTCTAGTCAAGGCATTCATGTAGGTCCAAAGAAAATTAAATTAATTGAAGAATGGCATCTATCTCAATCTATGAATGATGTATGCTCTTTTCTAGGGTTAGCTAATTTTTATAGAAATTCTGTAAAAGTTTTTTGTTATTTATCACTCTCCCTCACATTATTATTGGAGAAAAAGTTAAAATTATCATGAGGATTAGCACCACAACAATATTTTAAAAAACGCAAACATGCACTTTCTCATGCACTTTTTTTGCAATTACCAGATTTTGCACAATCTTTTCATGTAGTTATAGATGCTAGTGGTTTAGGTATAGGTGTTGTATTAATGCAAAAAAATGATCATCCTATTACATTTGATATTAGGAAACTTGAACCTTCTAACTTTTCAGGGAATTTTGGCTACCTTTACCGAATGTGTTTCCTATAGGTCTTCATGAGTGAGAGAGGAGAGAAAATCTCGATGACATTTGCCTCCATTAAACTTGTGATTCCTCCGGAAGTGCCACTCTAGTATTTCTATAAAAAAAAAGTTCCAAGCATCAAATTGTTTTATAGGAAACATAAGAAACATGGAAGAAAAAATTGATCATATGCATGGATGAGTAGGCAATGTGACATGAAGCAAAATTTGCATGAAAGAAAGAATTGAAACAGGCAACAAGAATATGCATGAACAAATAGGCAACATATATGCAAACGAACAAGCAACATCGACAACAAGAAAGAAAACAAACAAGCATCAATATGAAGTGGAAGTGAATGTATTGAGTCGTTTCAGGCATCAATTCCTCTCATCTTGAAGAAAATTTTATAAAACAACCTACCTTAAATATGATTATAAATAGAGATTTAGGATTTTCAAGAGACATCTTTCATCTTTAGCTTATTTTAGATCAACTTATTTCCTATATAAATATGAATATGATGTTCCTCTAATTACATGCAAGGAAATCTAAGATAACTCCACTAATGCATAAATTTGTGTATATAGCATGTGATTTGTTTTGTTATGCCTCCTTAGCTTCCTTTGGCTTGCTCTCTCTCTCTCTCTATCTCTCTCTCTCTCTCTCTCTCTTTTGATGATGATTTGGTGACTTTATGGTTACGTTCACTTTTTTGGGGTGGAAGAAAGTGTAAACTTCATGGTAACATGTAATAGATTTTTTTTGTGATGGGGAAAAATTAAACCCCAATATAAGGTACAACCATTTTTTATGATGGAGAGCACTCGTTTAAACTCCGATACAAGTGATGTGAGGTGAACTAAGGATTTAGAAACATGTAGTAGCAAGAGCTAGGACTTCAACAATTATGCTTTCGATATAGGATACAAATGCATGTTTATATATGAAAGTCATGTTACCAAATAAAAAGCTCCAAATCTACATGCCGTATCTTTCCATAATCCTAGATTATAACTGATTTCTTAGTAGATAAATTACTACTTAAGATACAATTTTACACAAGTAGAGAGATCATCATTTGCCCTTTTGACTCAAGTGATGTGGATACGCAATGCAATGCAAAAATTGAAAAGAAACATGCATGAAGTGAAATCCCAAACAAGCAAGAATGAAAAAAAAAAAGTGGAATGAACTTGAAGAAAAACAAAGCAACATGAAATTGATTTTTTTTTTTCATGGATACTCCTGTTTATGAATTGGCCACGTTGTTGTCATCTTCTTCAGTGTCCTCATCTAAAATGTACTCGTCATTATCATGTTGCTTGAATAGGTTTATCCTTTTACCTGCAATCAAAGTTTCTAATGCAACACCATTTAATTCACAAAGAGAATGCATACCATTGTTGTTGACTTTTGATACAATGTATGGCCCAAACCACCGTTGAGTGAGTTTTTTGTGTGCATCATATTGAGAGTCAAATATACTATCATAAATGAGCACCCAATCTTCTACTTCAATCGGCTTAGGATGCAATTGATGAGTTTTATCAAAATAATGCTTGTTCTTCATTTTAGATTCCTTAATTTTTCAACGGCACCATCAAGTCTTAATTTACCTTGTTCTAATTGTTTAATGTGCAAACTCAAGAAATCATGAGTAGACATGTTTTCAGACCAAGGAAAATTTGACCATGCAAAAATATGAGATTGAAACAAGATTTTTTATAGTACATGATTTCAGCAGGCATATACCCAGTAGTAGGTGTGCACGTCATTCTATCTGCCCAACATGCAAAAGGTAAGAATCTAGGCCATTATTTAATGTCACCGTTACATTTAGATATGGCTTTCACAATAGGTCTCTATTTTACCATTGGCCTCTGGATTATATGCAGTAGTGAGACACAAAAAATTACCACGATGTTCAAAGAACTCTTTAGCTTCTCTCGCATTTAACTCTCCACGATCGGCAACTACTTTCTCTATGTACCCAAAGTGACTTACGACATCTTCAAGCAAGAATTTACAAACATTGGATGTGGTCTTATATCATAGTGCACATCCCTCTACATGATTATTTAATTCCTCTCTTGCAAGTACAATGTAATGCATTTTGTCAATACCTTTAGGCATAGTTACAAGATCTACTACCCACTTGTAGTGAATACAAGGTGGATAACTAGGATGCAAAGGATCTCTATGTTTTAGTGACAAATGAAGTTGACAAGTAGAACATGTAGAAACATAGTTACTAATGTCAACATACATCTTGGGCCAATAATAGGTACTTCTAATGTTTTCATATGTTCCAAAAAATCCTTTATGACCTGCCCATATTGTCTCATGCATTTCCTTTATTACTTGCAACTGAAGATGTTGTTTTCCTAGGAGTCATTGTGGGTTCTTAACCTTACCCTTAGCATGTCTCCAAAGATAACTATTACATAGGAAAATTTTGTAAGCTCGTTTCCTAATGTTACAAAATCTATTCGTAGTCCAACTAGGTAATGGTTGTAGTGTACTCAAATATTCTCCTATGTTTCTCCATTCATCTTTGTGCTCAGACTCATGAAATTGCTCATACTCATATATATGTGGAACACAGTCATCTAAGTTCACATTCTTTATTAGATCACTTTCAAGATCATTATCAAATCTAGCTCTTGATAACATATCGCTAACTGATTCCAATGAGAGGCAAACAATCAGTCTCAGAATTTACATTTTGCACCTATGAAATATTCTTTGTCTATTTTCAAAGCTGTTACCATACCCCATACTTCTCGTTTGATATGTGGATACTTTCGTTGTGTTTCATGTAAAATTTTAGCCCCAAACCTAATTGCATATCTATTCCCTTCACTATCATCTTGACTTGTGACCCAACCTATACCAATAGGACTAGTATCAACAGTCAATATAATAGGTTTGTTAATAGAATATCTACTAGCTTAAGGATTGGAGCTTCAAGCAACAATTTCTTCAATTTATGCATAGCTTATGTGTGTTTATCAATCCAAATAAATTTTCATTTCTTCCTCAAGTCATAGAGACAATCAGCAACATGAGAAAAGTGTGGGATCCAAATAACATAAAAATGCAAGCGCCAAGAAATTTGCGTATCTCACTCGCGTTGTTACATGTGTCAAAAATCTTGCTAATGGCATCAACGTTTTGTGGGTATGGCTTTCAACCATAATGACCACATAAATGTCCAACAATAAGAACCTCGTTGACAACAAAAACATATTTTTCTATGGAAAATGTGAGACCTACCTCTTCAAATCGTTGAAATATTCGTTCACAATCAGAGATAAGAACAAATTTACAATATCTAGATGAATCTAAAGTAATTTCCTTTGCACCTTCCTCACTCCCTTTAATTGGAATATCATCAATGAATCACATGGTTATATGAGGGATAAAATCATGTAAGACCATATTCATAGCACTCATCATATGAGCCACAAAATTAGTCACTCCTTGAGGTGAAGTACACATTTGCACTAAGCCTAAAGGAGTTTTCATTGTGGTTATTTCATGACTATCAATTGCTAGTTGGAATTGGTCATATCCAAAATATAAATCACCCATTGAATAGATATAATGTCCTGAAAATGATTCAGCAAACTCATCTACAATGGGTCATGTTCCTACATTCCTTATGGTGGCTTTATTCACAGGTTGGATATCTTGAATAAAACATAGTTTCCCATTCTTTTTAGGCATAATGAACCATCTATTTGAGTAAGGTGCAAAAGATGGATCTAAAATTATCATGTTTATCTTCTCCTTAAGTAGTTTCATTAGCTTAGGTAAGTGAGCCTTAGGAACTCGTATAGGGCGAGTATTCCATAGAATATGTGGAATAGTAAATGGGTGCAACTAGCTTAGGATCTGTGCAACCAATCTCATGAGGATACAAAGTAAAGGCTTTCCATGGCTACATATGACTCTCTCAAATTTATCTCTCTCTACTAGGAAACGAAAGTCATCATCTCTACTAATTTTTGCATGTTTGATTGTCTCATCCGTAAATGTATGTCCTATGTTTTTCTTATCCCAAAGAATTGGATCCTTTTTCACATCAATAATTTTTTCATTACTTCCTTGGGGTAATGGTTGAGCTATGGGTTTGATTTTTTTGTCTACGGTTTTGTACTGTATTTCAACTAATGCATCATGTTCTTTGGTTAAATTTTTAGCACTTATCAACATTGAGAGTATACTCTTGGATTAGAGCATACTCATCAAGGGAAGAAAGAAGAATAATATGGGAATTAGAATTCTTATGAAGAAAAAACTCTAACTCCTCGAGAGTAGAGAAACAATGAGATGTCTCAATCACATGCTCAATGTGCTCATCATATTCCATGATTTTGTTGGTTTTATAATTTTTTTGGGTTTTTTGGATAAGGGACTTGGATAATTGACTCTTATGAAGAAAATCTAATCTACAATGTGAAAAAAAAAGTGACAAACTATTGTACAGATTGGTTGGTTGCGAGATGTCAAACCAATCTCCATTGTTGTCCTGCTCAACAATGGATTGTATCCAAAATTTTGATTGTAGCTCCAAAGATGAATTGAGGTGCAGAGTCACTACAAACATGCTCATGACCCTCAGTAACAATAGGTTTCTTTCTAATTGACAAACGATTCCTAGGATGATTCGCTCCTACCGTCATGACTTGAAGTGATTGCGTTCCATCCTTAGACTTTATTCTAGCATACGTAGACCCATCATCCATGGATTTAGTTTAAATACGACTCTCACAAATAAAGGGATGACCTAAGAGAACTTCATAGGATCATTTATCTTGAACAAAAAATTAAATTCCCACTATGCTTTGATAACCTGCAATGTCCTCAAGCACATCACCTTCATGAGCATTTAATTTTAGGTTTACCTCCATTGGGGTACTTGCAACTTTGGCATCCTACAAATGAAACTTCTTCAACATATCCTGTATATACTTCCTCTGAGTAATGTAAATGCCAAAGTTAGTATAGACTAACTCAAGTCCAAGAAAGTATTTTAGTGATCCAAGATCATTAATTTTGAACTCCTTCATCATCCGGTTCTTCATTTGTTTGATGCCATTAGCACCATTACCTATAAGTATGATATCATCAACATATACACATAGGTATATTACCTCTAAATTACTTGTCTTGATGAATAGAGAAGTATCTGCTTTACTCATCACAAAACCTTGATCCTGAAGGTATGTAGTCAACCTATGGTTCCATGCCCTAGGTTCCTGCTTCAATCCATAAAGAGCTTGATTCAATTTGCACACATATGTTACCTTGTTTGGGTCCTCATAGCCAGGAGGTTGTGACATGTACACCTCCTCTGAAATCTAGCCATTTAGAAATGCATTTTTTACATCCAACTGATACATGTTCCAATTCTTTGATGCAACCACACTTACGAATATCCTGATGGTTGGCATTTTGTCCATTGGTGAGAAGGTTTCTTCATAATCAATGCCTTGGGTTTGTGCAAAACCCTTAGTCACAAGTCTAGCTTTGTACTTGCTTATTGACCCATCAAAATTTCTTTTTATCTTATAGATCCATCTAGAACCAATTACCTTCATAGACTCCTTCTTTGGTACTAGTTCCCAAGTAGCAATCTCCTTGAGTGCTTCAATCTCCTCATCCATAGCTTCCTTCCATTCTGCCTTAGTCTTAGCTTCTTCAAATGATGTTGGCTCTTCAATTGTCAAATCTCTTGCAAGATAAAACAGAGTACTTAGTAACTAGGGAAGTATCATACCCATATCTGATTGGCTTCTTGCTCTCCCTTTGTGATCTTTTGATTGCTTGGTTGGATGATTCATGTATATCCTCCAATTTCTTCATCTTGAGTTTGCCTTTGGACTTCCATGCTTTGAACTCTTCAAGATTGATGATGTCTTCATCATCTGAATTGATGTCTCCATTCTGAGTAGGCTCCTCCTTAATAAGGTTTGGAAACTCCTCTTCCAAGTCATAAGGTAGTTTTACCTTCCTACATTCACTATCAAACCAAGAATCATTTTCATCAAAGACAACATCTCTACTGACCATGTATCCCTTCTTTGAAGGATTGTAGAACCTCTATCCTTTTTGATTTAGATCATACCCTATGAAGATACACTTCTTTGCTTTAGGGTCTAGCTTACCTCTTATCTGAGAAGGGATATGCAATACACATCCAAATATCCTGCAATGATCAAGTGAAGGTCTTCTTCCATGCCATGCTTCATATGGGGTCATCCCATCAAGAGATTTGGATGGCAACCTATTTACAAGATACGTGGCAATAGATACACTCTCTGCCCACAAGTAGTTAGGTAATTTTTTTTCATTTAACATTGACCTAGCTGTTTCAACAATCAATCTATTTCCTCTTTCTGCTACCCCCTTCTACTCAGGGATATACCTTGCGGTAATTTCTCTCTTGATTCATATGTCCTGCAAAAATGCATCAAAATCATTTGAGAAGTACTCACCTCCTCCCTCTGACCTTAGCCTTTTTAGATTTCTCCCTGTTTGATTCTCAACAAGTGCAAGATACTTTTTAAAGCAACTGAATACTTCACCTTTCTGCTTCATAAAGTATAATACAGTCCACCTACTGTAATCATCAATGAAAGATACATAATACCTTGATCCAGAGATTGAGGAATCCTTGCTTGGTCCCCATACATCTGTATGAACAAGTTTGAGGTATTCCTCATGCATGTAGCCTTTCCTTGAGAAGGGTAACGTGTGAGACTTTCCAAACTGACAATGTTAAAAGGGATTTTTTCAATAGATCCGCTTTTAATCTCTTTTCGGGTTCTTGGGGATGGTAGGGGTCTTACAATGCAGAGGCCCTTTATCGATTTTCCCAATTAACTAATTACCCAAACAGTGCATTACTTCTGTTACACAGTCATAATCTTCCATTTACGGTATCATCACACATTATCTTATCGCACAGTTGCTCAATCACATAATCGAACATATCTATTCATGTTACTACACTAATACTGTGTAGTATTAGTTTACGGCAATTCAATAAGAACAGATTTAGCCATACTCAGATATATGCAAACTCTGAACTACGACGTCTCCGCATGGCCACAAATCGCCTAAACAGACAGTCTGGCGATCCCGTCTCTTCTCGCACCGGAGAACCCCGTAAATATCTCTTCATTAATGAATAAAAAGGGTTACATCACTTCGCTACAACCTTTCGGTACGTGCGGTATATGAAAATATATTATTACATTATGCCAATCCGACGGCCTAACACTGGCACGCATGGTGGACTCGAACCCGCAGTGAAAAGAAACTAAGGGTCATCTACAATGCCTTGCATATACATAGTTCTTGCTAATTTGAAGGTTCTAGAGATTTTCTATTTCAATGAATCTAGCATCAACTTTAATGTCTCTGGCTCCACCAACTGTGCGTCAGTTTGGACTGAACTTTCTACAATGACCTGACTCATCAAAACTTCAGTCTGGGTCTGCAAAAATGCTTCTTGTAAGTAAAAGTCATTGGCAAGGGCTGCATTGCGGCTCAATCGCATATCTTCAATTTGTCCATCTATTCTGGATAGTCGCTCTGCTTGAAAGCCTAACTGCTTTTCTCTTTGTTCCAGCTCCTGAGCTTGATACTGAATTGTTTGATAATAAGCATCTCTTTCTTTCTTAATCCCTACTACCTCCTTCTGAAGTTGAATTGTCAGACTTGTCTGTGCTTTTAGAGCAGAATTCACCTGGAAAAGATCAGAAGTTGCGGTCTGTAGTTTGGCAATAGTCTGCGTAGCTAAAGTAGCCATTTCTTGTCATCGCTGCACAACCTCATCAAGCTCAACACGAGTTTCTTCCAAAAGATTTCCGAGAGCAATCCGAGCATCCTCCTTATACTGTACTAATTGAGTTAATTGCTTGATTTCTTCATCACGAGTAGTTAACAAAACATCCTTGGCTTTTAACTCAGCCAGAGTAGCATCGCATTGAGCAATAAGATTATCCTGCTCTGTAAGACGAGCTTGAAGTTGTTGAAGTTGAACTTGCAAAGCATGATTTTCTGCCTTAACTGCATTTGCTTCTTCCTGTAATGGGGCAATATCTGCTTCTAATATTTCCACTTTGTGTTGTAATTCATGTTGAATATTATCTGTTGCCTGCTTCATTTGCATAGGTAACTGTTGAGAGAATTGGATCAACAGTCGACCCATCGATTCTAATTCATTAAACATTGGAGCCGGAAGAGGAAGAGGAGGAAGTGGCCGAGATGAAGAGGCTGATAATAGGTGAGGGGAAGGTGGTGGAGAGTAATTGGGAGAAGAAGATGAAGTAGCAGGTGCTTCAGGAACAATAGGTTGAACAGAGACAAGGGACTCAACTGGGTTTATTGGTGGAGGAGGAGGTATCAGAATTGTCTGCCTGCTCGCCTCAGCCTTGTCGATTACAACTTCAATCATGGTTATCACCTCATTAAGAATTTCAGCAACAGTTTCATCCACATCTTCTTGATTATGCTGATGAAAATTCTCCCAAGAAGAAACTTCGTCAGAGTCTTCGGTGTGGGCATCTTGATCCTGTTGCTTATTTGGAGAAGAATGATCGAAAGATTCGACATGAATATATGTAGCGGTGTCATGGAATTCTTCTTATTCATTGCCAGCCCTTGATCCTTGCACCTGGCTCTTAGAGGGGCTTATACGTCTGCATTTCCGGCGAATAAGTTGGAAGAGATCTTCATCATCATCCTCTACGTCCTCGAGCACTTGAGCAGATTTTTCATGATACAAGATGGGAGCGGTTGGAGGCGGTTGTGCAGCTTGTATTACTGGAAAGAGAAAAGTGAGCATATGGGGAAGACGAGAACGCGGAAGGTCACCCTTATTGACCTGTTTGATAACCGCGACACATTCACGATGAATGCGCCGGAAATAAAAAGAAGCAAAATTGGTAGTCAAGTAGGGTGAAAAAACTTCTTGCATACATCATTGAAACGTACTTGGAGCATTCCTTAACCCAAACCACATTACCCCAGTTTGTGATAAAAGCTGTTTTAGGTATGTCATGTTCTGCCATCCGCACCTGATTATAGCCACTGTATCAATCCAGGAATGCATACATCTCGTGTCCAGCCACCCTGTCGAGCATTGTGTCCAAAAAGGGGAGAGGAAATGGATCCGGTACAGTGGCAGCATTCAGTTTCCGGTAATCAACAAAAATACGCAGCTATTTATTTTTCTTCGGGACAATCACGATTGGTGATATCCATTCAACATGCTCGATCGGTACAATGAATCCCACCTTCAATAACCGATTGAGTTCTGCTTTGACATGTGTTGCATAATTGGGGTTCATTCGGTAACTAAACTGTTTAATTGGCCTCGCCTCTGGTTTGAGCACTACCCGATGCTGATAGATCCGCGGGACCAGACCTTTCAAATCTCAATAGTCCCAAGCAAAAACATCGGAGAACTCACGCAGGAGTCCTATCAAATCATCTTGAAATGTCTCTAATAATCCTGCCTTAATCTTAACTGGTCGTAGGTTAACCGCATCACCCAAATTATATGTTACTAACTGATCTTCCGGTACATAAAATTGTCGAGGTTTTACCAGATCATCATCGGACTACAAAAGTTGGCGTAAGGTAGCTCCATCCATAGCGACACTATCGTCTGCATCTGCATCTCCGGTCACTGGTACCATCGTGCAAGCGGCCGGACTCCACTTGTCTGCGATCGATTGGAGATCTACCGTACCTAATGAGATCAGGTCCTTATTGGTCTTCAGAAACGCCTCTTCCTCGTCATCAGATAAGCCGTCCAACATGTGGACCGGCTCCGCTACATATGGTCTTGCATGAAGCTCGCAAGGCTGCATGGCATCTAATGTAATTACATATTTACAATGATTATCTTTGAAAGTTAACTCCTGCGCGGACCAATCTTGTACAACTTTGGCTTGTTTCAACCATGGCCGACCGAAAAGTAGATTGTAGTTGAGGCTGGATTCTGGTAGTTCGAGAACTACAAAAGTCATTTTGAATGTGGTACCCTGCAAAGTAATCGGAATATTCTGTACTAGTCCCACCGGATGGACTCGGGATTGGTCTGCCATGCATACAAAAAATTGTACGGGCTGGATTTGGGTCCAACCCAATTGCTTGCAGAGGGCTACCGTTGCTATATTCACACATGAACCGCCATCAATTAGCACTTGAGTAATCTTTTGGTTTTTATGCCAGACAATGATTAATGGGACTGAATGATCCACCATAGAATTAGCTTTCGATTGTATTGTTGTAGTCGCCGGAGTGTAGGAAGATCCGGGACTAACCTGTTGTTGAAATTGTTGCCTGACGCCTAGCACTAAGGCGAGTAACTGCCCCAAAGGGAGTGTAATTGAAGCCTTAGATAGGATATCCCATACCTGATCTATTTGGATCGTACTTCTCACTGATTCTGATGATGATTCTACTATTGCTGGGGCAGAATTTTGTTCATTTGATCTTGCCTTAGGCAAGGGAACTTGTGTTACCATAATTGGATCAGGAAACACAGTTGGCTCTTTAGCTGTCCATTGACTAGAATTTGTATACATTCGCTACTACTCATAGATACCAGGCTCGAACACCTCAGCGGCGGGTTGAAACTGCTTACCCGGTCTGGTCTAAACCACTACTGCTTGTGATTCCACTGGCAAAATATAGACCGTGTTGGTCATTGGATTTTGTCGCTCCTTCTTTCTTTTGTCGTACTCTACTGCATCCTTGCAAAATCTACGGATGTGGCCAATCTCGCCGCAAAAATGACATTGAGGTGGTGGAAGAGAAGTACCTTCCGCTGATGTACCCACCTACCATCGATTTGAATTAAAATTGGTATTCCTCTGACCCCGGTAATTCTGATATCCTTGCGACTGATTGTTTCGCATTTGTGGTGGCACATAATGGGCTCCTCGCTGACTTGGTTCTTGTATGATGGCATTTACAGCTGCTCGCCCCTGCACCTTGGCATTATACGTGCAATTTTCCGTTGAGTGTCCCGTTGTATTGCACATGGCACAATACATCTGGTTAAGGGCACATGTAGTACTGGTGTGCCCTAGATTTTTGCACTTGGTGCAATACATCTGTTTAGCCGGATCATCTGTTACGTTCTTACTGGCTTTCAGCCACTCCAAGACTTCGGTGAATCCCCCAACTTTATGCTCTAGTTGTAGGGCCATCGCAATAATAGCATCCAGTGTCATAGCACCCACACAACGGATGATCATAATTTGTCTTAGCTGTGGGGTAAAACCGCTAATGAACCACTGGGTTATCACATCATCCGATAGATAAGCGTGTGCCGGAGGCAGTTGTCTTAAGTGAGTTCTAAACAATGTTGCGTATTCCTAAACAGTCTGGTGCGGCTTCTTCCGATTGTTCTGCAAATAGTCAAAGATTTCGGCAAGATTTTTCTTCAACCGGAACCTCTGTAAAAACGTGTCTCTCACATCATCATAGTTAGCAAAATGGTTGATATCATACTCTGTTAGCCACCTCGTTGCTTCATTGACCAATGGAGCCTGAAATACGATGGCCTTGTATGCCGGGTCAGGTGGGTGGTTTAATACTGCATAACTGATCTCAAACGTGTGCACATGTGCATCAGGATCGTCCCCCGGAAATCCACCAAACTTTGTATAAGTCACCCCTGTTGGAACCAGTCGAGGTGGGATGATTGGATGTGGTTGTTGTTGTTGGTGCTATTGTTGTTGGTGCTATTGTTGTTGTTGTTGCTGTTGTCCACTCATGGTGCTATTATTGGTACTGTTATTGTTCCCTGAGTTATGAGGGGGTGTCTCTTGTCCTTAGGAATCTGTATTATCAGACTGCTCACCTTCCGGCTCGAAAATGGTGTTGAATATCTTACTTATTTCCAAATCAAATAGTTTGTCCTCAGCTTTAGTATCAAGAGTAGGCAAGCTTGCCCCGAACAGTGGTGAACGTAACAAGGATCCACCAGGTAGTACTGCAGTATCACCGCAAAACTTCAGACTCCCACGAAATGGTACCAAACTTTCACGGGAAGTTATCGGACTTTCACCACACACGGTTGTCTTTTCACCGAAAACGGTCTCACTTGGCAACACAACTTTGTCACCGAAAATAGTTGAATCCTGACCAGATAACATCGGATGAACTGCGCATTGTGTCTCTATACACCTAGAAAGCACTGCACCTTCTTCAGAACGAACTGGAATCACACCGGAATCTACCGGAATCTCATCATGTGTTACCGAACTAGCATCGAAATCACTGCTAACCGGCTCTGATCCTTCGACAATTGGGCTTAAATGGCCTCCATTTCTACCACCTGGGGGTGTCTCTAATAGATTTGGAACTGCCCAGGGATATTGGTCTCTTCTATACTTTGGATAAGACTCATCGAACGGAGTAACCGGCATATATCACCTCTGCACCTCTTGCCTTACACACTAATCTAACTTTACTGAGTATTCTCAATCTATTGCCATCTTCCCACAGACGGCGCCAGTGTTAAAAGGGATTTTTTCAATAAATCCGCTTTTAATCTCTTTTCGGGTTCTTGGGGATGGTAGGGGTCTGACAATGCAGAGGCCCTTTATCGATTTTCCCAATTAACTAATTACCCAAACAGTAATTATACACTCAGGCATTACTTCTGTTACACAGTCATAATCTTCCATTTACAGTATCATCACACATTATCTTATCGCACAGTCGCTCAATCACATAATCGAACATATCTATTCATGTTACTACAGTAATACTGTGTAGTATTAGTTTACGGCAATTCAATAAGAACAGATTTAACCATACTCAGATATATGCAAACTCTGAACTACGACGTCTCCACAAGGCCGCAAATCGCCCAGACAGACAGTCTGGCAATCCCGTCTCTTCTCGCACCAGAGAACCCTGTAAATGTCTCTTCATTAATGAATAAAAAGGGTTACATCACTTCGCTACGACCTTTCCGTACGTGCGGTAAATGAAAATATATTATTACATTATGCCAATCCGGCGGCCTAACAATGACAAAGGCACTTGATGGAATAAAGTTTTGTAGATTCAAAGCTATGGCACGTATTCAACCTATTAGAGATGGAAGACTCAAGCATACTTTAGCTTGAGTCAAGCTTACACTATGCTTGAGGTGGATTTCATCTACATCAAAGGCTATCACGTCGAAAGAATAGCCGTTGGAGAGTTCTTTTATTTATGCTCACTTATTGCATTTTTTTAAAGGATTTTTCATGGATCTTTTACCATTGTAAAAGCTTTGAGCTCTACACATGTAAATGTAGAAAGATAGAGCCCAAATCCCACGAATTTGTGGTGGTTTAATTGCATTCAATCAAGCAATCAATCACCTAAAAGTAGATCAAACTAGATCTTCACTTTTCCTAGATTGTAGGAAAGTGAATTGATTCCCTCTAACAACCACTCCCACCTTCATTTGAATTCAAATTCCACTTGTAGAAGTCGTGGAGCACTTCTAGAGTTTATATAAAGTCTTGAAATCACTTGTACAATACATGGAAGCAATATACATACACTTATGACCATCATTGTCTTGCTCCTTCAATGTTCTGCATCATTTTCTTCGCGAACAGTAATCTTGCAGAGGCTGCTGCTCTCTCTATAGAGCTCCAAATTGAGTGCAAGATGGTTCATTTGCAAGGTATTAGTGTCTAGTTCATGCATTTAAATTTTCATAGCATTTGATTTAGTAAATTGGGAGAAATATTAGTGGTTCTATCTCAGGGTCAATCTCTGCGTGTTCCTGAAAAATAAGAGGTACCACTGTTGAGTGTCTGATTCATTCCTATAACATATTTTGTCTATTCCTTGAAATTTTGTGCATTATATACACTAAACCCTATTTGTATCAATCCCATAAAAGGATTTTTTCTAATTCTAATCACGTTGGTCACTATGGGCATTTGAAGTTCATTGTCTCTTCTATAGATAATAAGTTTTTTGAAATGCGCGAACCTATCTGTTTTGTATTGACTCATTCTCCTTGATGCTCCAAAGTACATAGTGCATTTCTTTGCACTTATTGCATGCCTATGAGGTCTTTTTGAGTCTCCATAAGCTCAAGGGTTGGTCTTGTGCTGGTTGGCTGCACCAAACTTCATCGCTTCGAAACACACTTTTCTACCTCCTACAAGCTTCTCCAAGTTCTTTCAGAATGATCTTTTTCCTCTTCTTGTATTACATAAAATGAATATACAAGAATGACGTAAAAAAACAATACTAGTGCAAATATATAAAGAATAGTACATAAGGAAAATTCTAATGTCCGCAAATGAGTGAGTTGGCAAGAAACAAATGTGCCATCACTCTCGGTAGATAGATCCAATAAATCTCAATGAACTATCCCTAACATATACCAATGTGACCACTATACATGTCACATAAATGAAAAGTGATACATGTCATCGTGGATCATCACAGGTTGAGCTTGATATCTCAACACCCCCCCTCAAGCTCAATTTCATGTCCTATAATCCAAGAATCTTCCAAAACATCCTCAACTTCTTAACTCCAAGTGCTTTAGTGAAAATATCAGCAACTTGCTCATCTATCCTCACATAAACAAGGTTAATATCACCTACGAATACCTTTTCCATGATGAAATGATAATGCACATCAATATTCTTTGTTCTAGTATGAAAAATAGGGTTTCTTGCTAGCTATATGCTACTAAGATTATCACAATAGATGGTGATAGGCTTTTGGACTTCCACACCTAACTTTGCAAGTAGCATCTCTATCCATGATGCATCACATGCTACCATTGCAGCACCTTTATATTCAGCCTTTGTGCTCAAAAAATCAACAAGGGGTTTCTTCTTACTATTCCATGTAAAATTTTCATTTCCAAGTGAAAATAAAAAGCCAATAGTAGATCTTCTATATGGAATACTACCAACCCAATATGTGTCGATGTATCCATGCACCTGTAATTCTACACTAGCTTCATAAAACAATGCATAATCCAAAGTATCACCCACATATCATACAGCTTGTCTCAAGGCATCTAAGTTTGGTTTCTTAGTGTAGGTTAGATTAGGCCTGGTGATTGTGACATATGTCAAACTTCCCACAATTTTCTTCACATAGTAGCATTTTCCAATGCTTTACCTCATGTAGTATCCAACTTCAAATTGTGATCTAATGGCAAAGAAATTGGCTTACAATCAACCATACCATATTTTTGTAGCATATTCAAGGTACATTGCCTTTGCGACATATTTTTGTATGTATAAACCCAATGCCCAAGAAATAGCGTAGGACACCAAGATCTTTCATGTAGAATTCTTGCATAAGGAGTTGCTTTAAATCTTCAATGCTTTCTTCATTATCACCACCTACAATCAAATTCATCAACATAAATAGCCACAATCGTGATGCCATCATCACCCTTCCTTGCATATAGTGAATGATCTGCATCACACATAGAAAACCCAATGGTGGTTGAGTAATCAGCAATTCTTGCATGGCAAGCACGAGGGGCTTGTTTAAGCCGATACAAAGCCTTTTGCAACTTGCAAACATATTCTCGATGCTTTGAATCCTCATATCATTGTGGCTGGTCCATGTATACTTCTTATTTTAACTCACCATGTAAGAAAACATTATTCATATCCACTTGATGCGAATTCGATCCTTTTGTTGTACCTAATGCAACAAGTGCTCTAACAGTAGACATTTTAGCTATAAGGCTGAATGTTTCCTCATAATCAATGCCATATGTATGTGCATATCCTTTTGCTACCAATCATTCTTTATACCTGCTTATGCTACAATCACCATCGTGCTTTACCTTGTAAACCCACTTGCAGTCTATGGGTTTCTTTCCTTGTGGAAATGGAACCACCTTCCATGTTTCATTTCCATAAAGTGTAGCCATCTCCTCATCCATAGCTTTCTCCCAATTTGCATTTCCAATTGCATCTTCAAAACAAGAGAGTTCAACATCTTCTATTACCTTGTTCATGTAGGCCCAATGACGAGCCATGTAATGGTCATACATCAATCATTACACTGAATTCCGCATCCTTCAAAATCTTCTTGGCTTGGGGTCACTTCTCCTTGTATCATCTATATGTGAATTTCTTACTCTAGGAGTCTTCACAAAGGGCAATCCAAGTTCCTCATCAAGGATCTTTTCTAAACTGCTTGAATCTCCATCAATTTCTTCAAAACCTGTAGATGTTTTACTACTAGCAGAAAGCTTTTCTTTAACTTTCTTTGATGAAGTTGATGAATTTGTAGGACTAAAATTTCCATGCAATCTTCCATTCCATTGAATTGATTTGGAACTATTTCTTGGCGATGCATTAGGTCCACTCAAAACTTGAGATTCTACACTTGGATTTTTAGCATTTTCTTTGTCATTTCAGTAAAGATTGAGTCCTTCTTTGGCATCTACATCTCTACACTTCATCAAACAACACATCTCTACACTTCACCTATTGTGTGAGTGGGTTATAACATTTATATCCCTTTTGTTTAAAGGAGTGCCCAATGAAGATATATTTTTTTGCTTTCGAATCAAGCTTCATCCTCAACATATCTAGAACATGTACATATGCAATACATCTAAATACTTTCATATTCGATAAGTTTGGCTTTTTACGTGTACACTTCTCTTCGGGTGTAACTTGATGTACAATAGTAGTCAGAGTTTTGTTCATGATGTATACAGTAGTGTGCAAAGCTTCTACCCAATAACAATGAGGCCTATTCTTCTCAGCCATCAAGGCTCTTGCTATTTGAACAATATGTCTATTTTTACATTCATGAACACCATTTTGTTGTGGTGTGTACCTGCATGAAAACCAGTGTTGAATTCCATGACTTTTTAGAAAACTACTGAACTCATTTGACATATATTCACCTTCTCCATCAAATCTTAATGTTTGAATATAATTTCCTGCCTCCTTTTTGAGCATAGCCTTAAAGTTCTACAAGTGAGTGAACCCCTCACTTTTCTCTTTCATGAAATATACCCATACTTTCTGTGTATGGTCATCAATGAAAGTAACGTAAAACTTGCAACTGCCCATAGATGAGGTCTTTGTAGGACCCCAAGCATTTGTATGTACTATGTCTAGCACATTCTCGCTAACATGCTTGTCATGCGAAAATGATGCTCTTGATTGTTTACCGAATTGACATGCTACACATACCTTTTGCATCTCTACAACGTTAAAATTTGGTAGTCCATTGAGAATCTCCTTTGATTGAGACAAGTTCATTCTTTGAAAATTTGCATTGCCAATTCGTTCGTGCGTGATCTCTATATCAAAATTAAATCCTTTTGCAAACGGCTGCATTCATTTCAAGAATTTTCACATTTATGGTCAATATCCTACCCACTTTGTTTCCTTTGGTAATCAATCTTACATCCTGTTTGTACTCTTGGACGTATAACCCATCCGCATTGAACTTGACTTGTAATCCCTGGTCAACCATTTGTCCAACAAAAACTAGATCCTTTGTTATATTCGAAACATGCATCATATCAACAAGATGTTTTAACTTCCCATCCTCCATAGATAGTGCTATGTTTCTTGTATGCTCGATAGGATGTGATATATCATTGCCTATTTTAATATATCCTAGAACTGGCAACTTATACAAACTACTAAATCATTCTACATGACCAGCAATGTGATTTAAAGCATTGAAATCAACATACCATCTGCACTTTTGGATGCAAAGTTGTTTTGCTGCCTTCTATTATTTTGATTCTACAACCTGCAGGCACATTTGAAGTGATCAGGTTTACCACAATTCTAGCATCCTTTACTATCATTACCTGAATCATTTCTTTGGAAATTTCTACGGCCTCTTTGGCTCCCCTGCGTCGAGACTTTCCTCTACCTCCTTCATGATTCTATTGTTGACCTTGCAACTAGGTTTTCCTTGATAGTTTGAATCCTCACCAAGATTCTTATCTTCAACAATTAGCATGGAAACTAGATCGGCAAAATTTGGAATGTTTTCCCTTTTCTAAATAGAAGTTCTAAAATCTTATATGGAGCTCCTAAACCACGAAGGCACACTTCCACCTTATAATCATCATCTAAATTCACACCAATAGATGCAAGTGACTCATATATTCTTTTGATTTTCATGGTGCAGTCACTTATCGACATGCCTTTTTTCTCCAATGTATGTAGCTCGTTCTTGAGTTTCAATTTATGTGCCTTTGTATTGGTCTCATACAATGTGAGCAAACTATTCCAAGCCTCTTTCAGAGTCCTGGCATCCTGTATGTTCCCAATCATGCTATCCTGTATGCTAACACATAGCCAATACATTACCTTTTGTGCTCCTTGATTCCATTATTCATATGCGCTTAACTGGTCCACAATCCGATTCCTCTTTAGTAACTAAGCATCATTTTTGTTCTCTTCTTCGATGTACTTCTAGTAGCCTTTGCCCATTAGGAAATTCATCATTCTCAATCTCCAAGCATGGAAGTTGTTCTTGTCTAACTTATCGCTCATAAGCTGACTCATTCCATCCATGTTCGCCATTTCTGTAGCAATTCACAAAACTGCAAGAAACAGTACAAGTAGTACTTCTACTTGAACACTATCACACTATGACATGACATTACATAAAAGGAATATACAAGAGTGACCTAAAACAACAATACAACTAGTGCAATATATAAAGAATAGTACATAAGGAAAATCCTAATTTCCATGGATGCATGAGTTGGCAATAAACAAATATGCCATCACTCTCGCTAGATAAATTTAGTAAAGCTCAATGAAGCATCCCTAACATATACTAGCGTGACCACTATATATGTCAGAGAAATGAAAAATTGATACGTGTCATCCTCCATCATCACATGTTGAGCTTGACATCTCAAATACATACATAGATACACACACACATACATACATACATACATACATACATACATACATGCATACATAAATTCATACATACATTCATAAACACAGACATGCACACCTTCATATATACAAATATATGTACACACACACACACACATATATATATATATATATATATATATATATATATATATATATATATATATATATATATATATATACATATACATACATACATACATACATACATACATACACACACATATACATATACATACACACACACACATATATGTATATATATATATATATATATATATATATATATATATATATGAGTACATAGATACATAAAAATATTCACAAACTTAAATATGTATATTGGGATAGTTATATATAATATATCATATACTTAGATACATAGACACACACATACACAAACACACACACACACACACACATATATATATATATATATATATATATATATATATATATATATATATATATATATATATATATATATATACATAAACATATTCACAAACATAAATATGTATATAGGGATAGTTATATATAATATATCATATGCTTAGATACAGAGACAAATACACACACACACACACACACACATATATATATATATATATATATATATATATATATATATATATATATATATATATATATATATATATACATAAACATATTCACAAACATAAATATGTATATAGGGATAGTTATATATAATATATCATATGCTTAGATACAGAGACAAATACACACACACACATACATATATATATATATATATATATATATATATATATATATATATATATATATATATATATATATATATATATATATATATACATATATATATATATATATATATATATATACATACATATATATATATATACATATTTTTATATATTCATATATTTATATATATTTATATATATATATATATTCATGTAAATTAGTATATCTTTGGATGCATGTACGTATTATTTGTATGCATTCTATGTGTGTCCGGTGTGTGTCTATATCTATATATATATATCTATATGTATTATTTGTATGCATTCTATGTGTGTGCAGGTGTGTGTTTATATCTATATGTATGCATTTGTGTATGCATATATATATATATATATATATATATATATATATATATATATATATATATATATATATATATATATATATATATATATATATATATATATATATATATATATATATATGTGTGTGTGTGTGTGTGTATGTATGTGTGTGTGTGGATGAACTTTTATGTATGTTCGTAAGTGTGTGTGTATGCATGTGTGATGTGCATGTATATATGTGCATGCATGTGCATGTATCATATATCTATCTATATATATCTCTTTCCCTCTCTCTATCCATATATATCTCTATCTCTCCATGCTCTCTCTCTCTCGGTGTGTATATATATATATATATATATATATATATATATATATATATATATATATGTGTGTGTGTGTGTGTGTGTGTGTGGGGCTCTATGTGTCTTTCTATCTATCTATTTCTATCTCTCTCTCAGCTCGTATCTAAGCTCTATGTTCACTCCCAACCGAATAGTACCAAGAGAAATTGAATTTTTGTTTCGTTCTTCTTGAACTTTTGCATACACAACAATTTGAATATCGGAATAGTTTACGTTTGCTACCAAAACTGCGGTTAGGTTAGGAGCATCACATATATGGCATTTTGATCATCATCACATATATGATGTTTTTGGTGTGTCATATACACGATATTTATTATTTCATATACACGTACGTTTTTGGTTTGTCATATATGATCTTTCTCGTATGTCATATGCGACATTAATTTTTTTCTTGTCCCCAAGATTTTGTCTCTGTATATGCAATCATTTCCATGTTTGATGCAGTTTATGTGATGTTTCTTGGTTTTCTTTCTTGAGGAGCATTGGTTACACCTTCCTTTCCTTGTAGTACTTGAATATTCAATGCTCATCGAAGTTTATGGGTGTCTGAGTGAATCTACGTTGTTGAACTCTTCTCTCTCTCTCTCTCTACAGCTATCATAGCCTTGTCATGCATGAATTTATTCTTGACAAGTTAGGAGAATTCTCATTTTTCTTCCTCTTCTCTTCTTCTTTCCTTTCTTTTCTTCTCTCTTTTGTGTCTTCTTCCTCTACCTCTTCCCTTATCTATTTAAGTTCTTGTTCTTCTTATAAACTCCTCTATTCTTCTCTTCTCTACTCCTCTTTTTGTCCTTCTCTCTTGCACTCAAATTACCCCATAAATTCTCTAGTTTTGTACTTTTCCCTCCTTGCATTTACTTTTAATGTGCAATCTCATTTTTCCTTTTGTACCCAATTTGTAGGAACTCTTTCCTTGACTTATACAAGATGAACTTGTTTTTTTCAGATTACATCCATCAATAGTAACTCGTAGATTCTCAAATATATAAAATTTCCAAGCTTGATTGATCTTCACAAGTATAAAAACAATGTAATCCCCTGTATTACTCCTAGGCTTTAATATCATTTCATAAGTATAAAAACAATGTACTCCCCTATATTACTCCTAGGATTTAATACCATATGGCCATTCCTAAATAGTTCTTGCATCAGAATCCTCACTAAGTAAGCTCCCTTCAACTTCCATCTAGCTATCACCCATCTAACCTTATGATCATCTGCGAGGAACTTTGCTCCTCTTAGCTAGATGCCTTGCCCCAAAAAATATAAACCTTAATAGGCTTGAGTTGACAACAAGCCATACATCTAAGATTTTGTATGTATGTATGTCTATGCGTATGTGCATAGATACATATGTATGTACGTGTGTATATATGTATATGTGTATGTATATATGTATATGTATGTATATGTATATGTATATATATGTATGTGTATATATGTATATATATGTATATGTATATATATCTATATATATGTATATACGTATATGTGTATGTGTATATATGTATCTGTATGTATATGTCTATGTATGTATGTGTATGTGTGTATGTATATGTATGTATGTATGTGTGTATATATATATATATATATATATATATATATATATATATGTATATGTGTATGTATGTATATATTTATGTATGTATGTATCTTTGTATGTGTATGTATAGATTTATGCATGTACGTATATGTATATGTATGTATACATTTATGCATGTACGTATATCTATGCGCATGCTTTTGCTAATTGTCTCATGCATTGAATGCTTTTTCGTACAGGACTTTGTTTCTTATGGAATGCCTGTTTTCTTGTCTTAAACAATTATAGTGATTGTTTCCAACAAATTAATTCAATTACTGCGGTTTCAATATCCCTGCTTGTTTCAATGGTCGACGCGTGTATCTCTGACGTTAGTTTTGATGCAAGCCCATAAAGAACATATGACAAGATCAGGTCGCACTTATAGGAAAGGGGATGTGCTCTTGTTCGTGTCAAAATACAGAGCGCAAGACAGATTTTGTGTGTATACATTGTTCCTGTACAGAGAGCGATCAAAGAGAAGCAATCGTATGCATTGAGGAATTGATTCAATGCACCATATGAGATTATCAGCTACCTCTCCATACAGTATGGCATTGATTCAATGCACCGAATGAGATTGTGACTCTTTCTAACAGTGATTCTGGCTCTCATTAAAGTGGTCCACAGATTATAATTCTCTTGTGCGCGCATGTTGCGCAAAAAGGACAAGGAATATCTAAGACATGTCAACTTTGGTCTATTACATATGAAGAGCATGTAGTTCATAGAGACGTCAAATTTCTAGTGTGCAAGATGAAAAAGATGGATAAGATAGATTCAAAAGATTCCAGGTCTACAGTTTTAGCGCAATGGTCAGATTATCCATTGCCGGATTGGGTGAGCTACGACTTCAAAATAGACAGCATTTCGTCGTCACTGTATTACACAGTACTTCACCATTACTATTGATACATGGATTCCAGCTCTACAGTTTTAGCGCAATGGTCAGATTATCGATGGCCGGATTGGGTGAGCTATGACTTCAAAATAGACAACATTTCGTCGTCACTGTATTACACAGTACTTCACCATTACTATTGATGCATGGATTCCAGCTCTACAGTTTTGGCGCAATGGTCAGATCATCGATGGCCGGATTGGGTGAGCTATGACTTCAAAATAGACAGCATTTCATCGTCACTGTATTACACAGTACTTCACCATTAATATTGATGCATGGATTCAAGCTCTACAGTTTGAGCGCAATGGTCAGATTATCGATGGCGGGATTGGGTGAGCTATGACTTCAAAATAGACGGCGTTTCGTCGTCACTGTATTACACAGTAGTTCAACATTAATCTTGATGCATGACTACGGTATTTTTCTTTTAATTTGAAGTTACTTTCTTCAATTTACAAACTTTCTTTAAATTTTATATTATTTTCAAGACTGCCTTAACCTTTCGCATGTATATTTGCAAATGGATCTCAAACAGAGCAAGAAAAATACAAGGAAAACATCAACCATACAGAGTTCTCTATTATGTTACCGAAAGGAAAGAGCCTTTATCTTACAGAAATTATAAGAATTTTATGAAAGACAACTATTATAGAGGTTAAGGATTTATCCGGAAAAGGTTAAGAAGCCATAACAAAGCTTAGAGTATGATCGTTAGAGTATGATGGAACTGAGACTCTTCGTTCTCCCACCCAATGGGCAAACAATTTATCCAAGAAGGTTCAATGGGGTTGCTACAAATTTTTCTTTTTCATTTTTCACATATCTCCAAGTGGGTTTCTCCTATAATTGTATTTTATAGGGATATAAAGAAATCCATTGCTTATCCAAAGGGGGAGTTTTTCTAAGTGATTCTTTGGTTAAGATGCAATGTTCGTTATAAACTTTCACTTATGTGAGAGCTCTTGGGAAAGGAATACAAACAATCTCCTACTTTTATTTAGCAATAAGTCTTGTATGTCCATGAGTAACTTTGTTCACCATGGAGTAGTAATTTTAATCTCGAATCTTTGCCACTGTTCTAGATACATCTATGAAGTATCTATCAACTGAGGGAGTAATTTTTTTGGCTTCTAATAGGGGATACTACAATCTGTACAACTTTAGATCCCATCTAAACCTTTCCAATCTATGCTGCCTTTTTCATCAACATTTACATGGTCATTTACTCCCTCATAATCCCGAGGACCCTCCTCAATAGTCCTCTTTAAAAAGTAATTTTTTATCTTAGGGCTCATGCCAATAATGTCAAGCCTTGACAATCCCTTTGAGAATCAGATTCTCAACAGATCTCACAATTTTATGAACTCAATGGAAAACCTTATCCTTTTATACATACATACGTATCATTGAATCTATGAATTCCCTTCTTATCAAACTCATCGACCCATATGAAGTTTCTACAAACAGCCTCTAAGTTATGAAGCTTTTAATCCAAGAGCCTCTAGTAAAACAAAAGTATAGGATAGAGGGAATGAATTTTTTTTTTTTTACCATTGATCTCCCATTCTAGTTTAGAGTTAAAATCCCCTCTCATTATATGGCTTCATTTCAAGGTTTATAATAACCCACATTATGTTTTTCAAAACACTTGCCAATGTACAACGATGTAAACAAGTCTTGAAGTGCTACTAACCTTGACAACTTATCAACCATGATCTTGGACGTTCTACTGTGAAGTTTGTGATACATGTCAACACCATCTTTGCTAATGACCAACAATATCAAAAACAAAGATGAAAAACCGGTTGGAAGGGAGTCTAAAGCATAGGTTTTGCTCAAAAAATGTGTTTTCTTGTATGTGTATGGGTTAAAGTGTATTTTTCCACTGAGTATGGCTGAAAATGATGAAATTTGAAAAAAGTCATTTTTTGGGGGAAGCATAGTCACGGATTTGATGATGTGGCACTTACTTTTGGAGGGAGTTTGAAAATTATACTTTTTCTAAAAGAAACTTCAGAAAATGGGCCCAAAAAAGTGACTTCTGACATATATATTAAAAAATAGGCTCTTTTGAGTTAATATACACTGAAAATGAGACTTTTTAAAAAAATTCATTTTTTTATTCAAATACATGTACGAGTTTGATGATGTGGAAAGTAGATTCTCTTTCTCTCTCTCTAGAATAAGAAAGAGAGAGGCCTATTGAAGCCTAAAAAAAAGCCTACTCTAGCCTACTAAAAAGTGCCCTATTAAATGCACTTTGTCCCCTTAAACAAGAACAGAATTAAGCTTAATCCCTAAAAATTAGGGATCCTTACAAGGCCCATGCAGGGTTCATTTTTTCCCCTAATGCACTTGTGATCATCATTGTCTTTCTCCTTCAATTTTTTGCATCATCTTCTTTGCCAACAGTAATCATGCAGAGGCTGTTGATCTCTCTTTAGAGCTGCAGATTGATTGCAAGATGGCCCATTGGAAAGATATTATTGTCTAGTTTATTCCTATAAATTTTCATAGCATTTGGGTCAGTAGATTGGGAGAAATATCACTTTTTTTGTGTCGGGGTCAATCTCTAGGTATTCCTGAAAAATAGGAGATACCACCGTTGAGTGTTTGATTCATTCCTATAGCATATTTTTCTTATTCCTTATACATTTGTGCATTATATGCAGAAGGCTTTGTATGGACTTAAACAAGCCCCTCATGCTTGGCATGCAAGGATTGCTGATTATTTGACCACCATTGTATTTCATGTATGATGCAAATCATTCATTGTATGCAAGGAACGGTGATGATGGTGTCACAATCATGGCTATTTATGTTGATGACTTGATTGTAGGAGGTGACAATGAAGCAAGCATTAAAGAAGTAAAGAAACTCCTCATGCACAAATTTGACATGAAAGATCTTGGTGTGCTATACTACTTCTTGGGTATTGAGTTTATACATACAAAAACAGGTATATGGATGTCACAAAGGCAATATGCCTTGAGTATGCTGCAAAAGTATGGAATGGCTGATTGTAAGCCAATTCCTATGCCATTAGATCATAAATTTGACGCTGGATACTGGATTAAGTGAAGCACTGGAAAATGCTACTATGTACAAAAAAATTGTGGGAAGTTTGATATATCTCACAAATACAAGGCCGGATCTAAGCTACATTGTTGGACGTGAAAGTCAATTTATGCAGGTTCCTAGCAAGCCACATCTATATGCTATGAGGTGCACTCTATGATATGTGAGTGCTGATGGAGAGTGTTAATCTCCAAAAGAACAAGCTATCCTTGGTATTAGACCACCTCTAGACCAAGAATAACTTTAGACTCCTCATAACTTTGAAATTATATTCACACAATACCAAGATTTGACTAACAGTGAAGAAATCACTTTTCTGAAAAAGTCTGCTGCAGATTAATCACTCATTGACTAACCAATTCTGTAAAGTTTTTGATAAAACTTTGTACAACACTTCGCCTTGAGATTGCGCAACTTTACCAAGTTAAATTTCTCAAAATGATTGAGTACACACTGAGAAATGTGTGAAACACTTTACCTATGTCTGAAACAGCTTCTCTGCAATGGCGACTTTGACACCTGCAACTTCTTAACACTGGTTCTCCCAAAGTAAATCCCGTTTGATCAAGATCTTTTAGCCATAGATGGCTTACCTTCCAACTTAGATTTTGAGCCCTCACTTGTGTAAAACTTTACACTGTGGACTGAGCAATGACTATTTCTCTGAAGATGAAATCTGCGCCAACTTTCACGACTCTTACAACATTCTCACATATGAATGTTCCTAAACAAAATTCTCTCAGCCTGATTACAATTAACCTCTCAAATTCTAGCCATAGATAGATTAGCTATGGACTTAGATATGTGCAAAAGGATTTCTCAAAAAAATTACATCTAGGTGAGGATGAACTAATCACTCACTCTTCATGTGTCTAATGACACTTCTTTCAACTGATTTCTCTCTACCTATTCTCTATTCTTCTTCTTCTCTGTTTGCCCCGACATTTCCAACATATTTATAGGTGAATATATACAAGTGTATGACTAGACAAAAGTATAAGTCAGCTAATGTACATATGTGTACACATCTTTGGATTTCTGAATATGTCCTTCCTTCAACCTTCTGAACTTATTCTTCTCTTGCCTCCTTGACTTCATTTCTTCATAATCCTTCAATTGATGATTGTCATGCACCAACAGCTCCCCCTCAATCATTAATTGAGGTTCTTCTCTATCTTCTTGATTCCTGCCATATCCTTGAACCTTTGTAGCTTTGGTCCATCTAAACTTTTTGTCATCATATCTGCAAGTTGATCTTTTGTAGGAGTGTGTATGACTTCAATCTCCTTCTCAATAACTTTCTCTCTCAGAAAATGATACTGTATTTCAATATGCTTAGTTCTAGCATGAAACACAGAGTTAGCTGCCAAATATAGAGAACTCATATTATCTCCACAAACAATAGGAGTACTTTGATTCACATCAAACACCTTCATGAGTGTCTTTAGCCATATTACCTCCTTTGCAGCTTCCACCATACCTTTATATTCTGCCTCTGTAGATGATAAAGCAACTGTATGTTGCTTCTTAGAACACCATGAAATCAATTTGTCTCCTACATAGCACAAGTATCCATGTGTTGATCTCCTGTCATCCACATTACCTGCCCAATCTGCATCACTATATATCTTCACTCTTGTATCAGAAGTAAATCCATAGTACAACCCTTCTCTGAGTGTACCCTTGATGTATCTGAGTACTCTTTGTCCTGCAATCCAATGTTCCTTTCTAGGACAATGCATAAATTGTGAAAGCACACCAACTGCATATGATAAATCAGGCCTTGTCAATGTAGCATAAATTAAGCTACCAACTAAACTTTGATAAAGTTTCATATCTCTGAACTCTTCTCCTCCAAACCTAGACAACTTATGGTTCACTTCCAAGGGTGTAGGTGCAACCCTGCAATTTTCCATTTTAAACTTGGTTAGCAAATTCTTAAGATACCTTTCTTGGGTCACAAATACTCCATGTTGAGTATAAGTAATCTCCATTCCCAAAAAGAATGATAGGTTTCCCAAATCACTGATTTTGAACTCTTTCTCCATCTGCTTCTTGATCATTTGTATCCCTTTATCATCTGTTCCTGTAAGTATTATGTCATCAACATAAATACAAACATAAATGAATCCATCTTCACTTGCTTTGACTAGCAAGCTACTATCTGCCTTTGATGCTTGAAATCCAAGATCATTCAAGAATTTTACAAGCCTATAATTCCATGCCCTTGGGGCTTGCTTTAGTCCATACAAAGCTCTCTTGAGCTTACACACATAATTTGGACTTACTTGGTCTTTGAACCCATCTGGTTGCTCCATGTACACTTCATCTAAAATGTAACCATTTAAAAAAGCATTTTTAACATCTAGTTGAGACAACTTCCAACCTTTACAAGCAGCAATTGCTATGAGGGTTCTGATTGTTGTCATCTTTGCCACAGGACTATAGGTCTCATCATAGTCCACTCCATGTGTCTGTGCATACCCTTTCACAACAAGTCTAGCTTTGTATCTAGACACATTTCCATCTGCAAATCTCTTGGTTTTATAAACCCACTTACATCCAATAATTTTCTGGTTATTAGGTTTAGGAACCAGATCCCAAGTCTGATTCTCTATCAAAGCATCATACTCCTCTTGCATGGCTTCTTCCCAATTTCTCTTGCCTTTTGCTTCATCATATGTAGATGGATCTTCATCTGCTTTTACCAAATAAGCATAATCTTTAGTAGTCAGGAATGAGGTGTCATAGCTATACCTTGTAGGTTTCCATTTGTGCCTAGTTGACCTCCTAACTTCTGCACTTCTTGAAGTCTCTGGTTCATCACATTCTGGATCAAACCTTGGCCTCTCTTCAACTTCAACCTATACTTCATTGTTCTCACTTTCATCAAGTAATTGAATCTTTGCTTTACCTTTTCTTTGATTCACTACTTCTTCATCATCTGCATGTATATTATATTTACCTGCATACCAAGTACTTTGCTCATCAAATGTAACATCCTTAGACACAAGGAATTGCTTTGTGGATGGACTCCACAACCTGTATCCCATTTGCTTATCATCATAGCCAATAAAAACATACTTTTCTGCCTTAGGCTCCAACTTATGTCTCAATTGAGATGGCACATATGCATATGCCAAACACCCAAATATTCTACAATGATCCAAGGTAGGTTTCTTACCCCACCAAGCTTCATATGGTGTCATACCCTGCAAAGCTTTACAAGGCAATCTATTGACCAAGTAAGTAGCTGTATTAACAGCCTCTGCCCACAAATAATTTGGGCAATTCTTCTCTTTCATCATGGACCTTGCAAACTCAACAAGAGTCCTATTTCTTCTTTCTGCTACCCCATTTTGTTGAGGGGAGTACCTGCAAGTAACTTCTCTCTTTATACCTGCATTCCACAAGTAATCATTGAATTCATTTGAAAAATACTCTCCCCCTCCATCTGACCTTAGTCTCTTCAATCTCTGACCTGTAATCCTTTCTGCATAAGCATGATAGTGTTTAAATGTATTAAACACTTCTGACTTTTCTTTAATCACATAAATTGTGATCCACCTGGTAGCATCATCAACATAAATGACATAATATCTTGAACCATTTATACTAAAGTCCTTTGAAGGACCCCACACATCTGTATGCACCAATTCAAGTCTTTCTGAATACATAAACCCATGCTTGGAATAGGATTGCTTATGAGCCTTACCTAATTGACATGCCTCACATCTGTATGTCATATGTTGACCTGCAATGTTAGGCAATCCAAGCACTGAATCATTATTGATCATATCTTTGATACCTCTTTCATTAAAGTGTCCAAGTCTTTTGTGCCAAAGATCCAATTCTGACACCTTCTGCTCTCCATATGTGAACATAGCATGTCCAACATTTCCTTGTACCTTCAATGTGAAGAGCCTTCCTTCTTTCTTTCCTGTAACAACCTGTTTATACCCTTGACTAGGGTCTTCAACATAAACTCCATCATTTGTAAACCTTACCTCATATCCTTTTTCCACAATTTGACCTACACTGATCAAATTCTTTGGAATTGTGGGAACATAAAGTACCTTACTCAGAAGAGTGCTCCCATCCTTAGTTTTGACTGAACCAATTGACTTTACCTTATGCTTTGTATTATCACCTGTCTGAACTGTATGATTAATTGCATTATGATCTAGGTCAGTCATCAAAGCAATATTTCCACTTAAATGATTACTACATCCTGAATCAATATAGAACACTCTCATGTCCTCATGTGAGGTTTCACATGTATTCATAATGAGAGTCGAATCCTCCTTCTGATCTGATGCATAGTTGTAATAGGTGTTATTGTAGGATTGGTTTTGGAAGCTTCTTCCTCCACCTCTTCCAAAAGAATTCCTACCACCTCTACCTCTGAAATTTCCTCTCTGAAATCTACCACCTCTTGCTCTTTGATTAAAGTTTTGATAATTGCCATTGTTTTGATTATTATGCCAACAATCATGAGAGATATGATTGGTCTTACCACATATCCAACAAGCTCTTGTGTTATCCTTGTTGTTTCTGCCTCTTCCTCTACTTCTGCCATTCCCTTTGCCTCTCATGAAATTTGCTTGGTTTGAAGTACCTTCTTCATCACCTGATTGTTGCTTTCCTTTGTTAGCTTTCTTCTTATCTTTAGAATACATTGCATGACCTGCACTCTTATCAACATCTCCTTTGACATCATTCTCAAAAGTTAGCATATGACCTAACAATTGATTCAAATCAGGAGTAAAGTGATCTAGTGAAAGTTCTGTGGATAAAATGAAAGGCTTCCACTTCTCATCTCCTCTTAGCCCTGTGAGTATTTGTCTTACCAATTTGTCTTCTTCAATATCTTCATCCACTGCTCCTAGAGAATCTGCAATGTCCTTCATCTTTGTCACATAATCAGAAATTGATTGTGAGGCCTTCTTCTTAAAGGTAGTAAATTCTGCCCATAATGAAGCCTTCCTTGATTTGGTTGTGTTTTGGAAATGCTCCTCCAAAGCATTCCAAATGTCACATGCACTTTCAAGTCCTCTAATGTGAGGAAGCAAATAATCATTGACTGCCATGTAGATTATGCTCCTTGCTTGAGCATCCTTCTTCATCCAATTCTTCAAGTCTGCAAGCTCCTCTCTAGTTGGAACACTAGGATCTCTGAATTCTGGCTTTTCTTCATCTCCTGTGATGTATCCTATCAGATCTTTGCTCATAAGATGAGCTTCCATCCTCATAGACCAAGCTGGATAGCTCTCTCTATCCAACTTTTCAATTTGGAGACTATCTCCCATCCTTGCTTCACCTGTAGTCTCAAATCTTTAACCTTTACAAGAAATAAATGTACCTTTACTTCGAACCTTACTCCTTCTGATCCTTATGATAGCTTGAATGTGTCTACCTTCAAGTTTTCTTCAACCTTTATCCTTCTGCACCTTCAAGATGTAAAGATTTGTGTTTCTGCAGTAGTCGGAGTCTTCTTCACTTCAATTTGACACAACCTGCTCTGATACCACTGATGGAGAGTGTTAATCTCCAAAAGAACAAGCTATCCTTGGTATTAGACCACCTCTAGACCAAGAATAACTTTAGACTCCTCATAACTTTTAAATTATATTCACACAATACCAAGATTTGACTAACAGTGAAGAAATCACTTTTCTGAAAAAGTCTGCTGCAGATTAATCACTCATTGACTAACCAATTCTGTAAAGTTTTTGATAAAACTTTGTACAACACTTTGCCTTGAGATTGCGCAACTTTACCAAGTTAAATTTCTCAAAATGATTGAGTACACACTGAGAAATGTGTGAAACACTTTACCTATGTCTGAAACAGCTTCTCTGCAATGGCGACTTTGACACCTGCAACTTCTTAACACTGGTTCTCCCAAAGTAAATCCCGTTTTATCAAGATCTTTTAGCCATAGATGGCTTACCTTCCAACTTAGATTTTGAGCCCTCACTTGTGTAAAACTTTACACTGTGGACTGAGCAATGACTATTTCTCTGAAGATGAAATCTGCGCCAACTTTCACGACTCTTACAACATTCTCACATATGAATGTTCCTAAACAAAATTCTCTCAGCCTGATTACAATTAACCTCTCAAATTCTAGCCATAGATAGATTAGCTATGGACTTAGATATGTGCAAAAGGATTTCTCAAAAAAATTACATCTAGGTGAGGATGAACTAATCACTCACTCTTCATGTGTCTAATGACACTTCTTTCAACTGATTTCTCTCTACCTATTCTCTATTCTTCTTCTTCTCTATTTGCCCTGACATTTCCAACATATTTATAGGTGAATATATACAAGTGTATGACTAGACAAAAGTATAAGTCAGCTAATGTACATATGTGTACACATCTTTGGATTTCTGAATATGTCCTTCCTTCAACCTTCTGAACTTATTCTTCTCTTGACTCCTTGACTTCATTTCTTCATAATCCTTCAATTGATGATTGTCATGCACCAACAAGTGGTACTTTAGATTATGTGTTGTTTTATGAAGCTGGTGTAGATTTACAGGTTCATGGGTACAACGATGTAGATTTGGCTGATAGCATTTCAGATAGAAGATCTGCTAGTGGCTTTCTAATCTCACTTGGGAGTGCAGCTATTACATGGAGTAGTAAGAAGCAACCTGTTGGGAAAGATGGATGGACACTCCAAGTGATTAGTAGGTACTACCAAATCCTACTTAGTATCAGCCCTTTGTGACTTCAGAGTTGATATGTGGGCCTTCTTAGCTTTCGAATGACCCCATAAAAGTGCCTATGTACTTTGGAAATTATGTACGAAAAGATTGAATCAAAACCGACTACTTCCAAATAGAAGACTCAATGAAAACCTTCTATTTTTTATCATACACCTACTACTAGTAATGCTCAGTGCTACCAGTACAGTAGGAATTGGAAAAATTCCTTTTAGATGTATCTAATTAGCTTAGTAAGCTAATGATTCCAAGTGAAATCACTTGAAATGACCCACTATTCACAGAGCAATCAATTTAACAAATAAATTATTACCCCCGATTCTTTAGGACCTCTATAGAATTTGAACAATGAGTGCTTTGACATGCTTTTCTTAAAATCGGCTCACTGACTTTGCTTCAAGGTCTGTGAGCATGTAGATAACTTTGAGCTGAACCCAACAAGCTATAGATCATGAAATTTGGATGAGAATTGAGTGAGATATGAGCAGCACAAGTTGATAGTTAGAGATGACTATAACAGAGATATCATAGATGAACAATGTAGGTATAATGTATTAATGAACAATATTGTACAAGATCATAGGCTTGATAATCATAGCCTTATGATGTAGAATGGTGTAGGCTACAATGTAGGCCTTACATACATACAAAATGGCAATGGAGAGCTCGGATAATGAAGCTACTTACCGTGAATTTTTCAAGTGACTTTATATAAGTGTTGTATTCAAATTTGAATTTGAATTCAACTTTTGGCTCTCTCTAAAGGTGATCCTTCATTCTAGGAGATATTCCCTCAATGTAGTAGTTACTTTTCTAACTAACAAGTCCACGACTTTTGGTAGATGATTACAAATATTCTCAAGTAAAAAAGGTGATCCTTCATTCTAGGAGATATTCCCTCAATGTAGTAGTTACTTTTCTAACTAACAAGTCCACGACTTTTGGTAGATGATTACAAATATCCACGACTTTTACAAAGGTAAAGGGATGAATTTTCACTAGCAATGGTTTCTATGGAACTTCATATCTTTATGAACTTCAAGCCAAATGTGTGGGCTTGGAATTTGCACCAACAGCTCCCCCCCAAGCCAAACATTTAGGCTTGGTCCTCATATTCAATCTTCATGAATATCCTGCAATCCAATCATTGATTTGAACGTGCAAAGTTTTGTACCATCTAATGCTTTAATCAACAAATCTGCACATTGCATATTAGTTGATACATATGACAACTGAATATCCTTTCTCAATAGCTTCTCTCTTACATAATGATAGTGGACCTCTATATGCTTCGTCCTAGCATGATAAATGGGATTAGCTGCAAGGTGTAATGAATTGGTATTATCTCCAAAGATCATTGGAGATGTAGTATGCAAGCCCAATTCTATATACAATAATCTGATCCATATAGCCTCTTGAGTTGCATTGGCTAATCCTCTATAATCTGCCTCTGTAGAAGATAAAGCAACAGTAGGTTGCTTCTTTGAAGACCATGATATTGGTTTATCACCTGCAAATGAAACGTATCCTGAGGTACTCCTCCTATCATCTTTGCATCCTGCCCAATCTACATCTGAATAAATCTTAATGTCCAAGTCTGATGTATAAGGGAAATACAAACCATGATGTTGAGTACCCTTAAGGTACCTCAAAATCCTTTTGGCAGCCTCCAAGTGAGGTGCCCTAGGCTTATGCATAAACTGACTTAGCACACTTACTCCATAAACAATGTCTATCCTTGTCAAGGTAGCATATTCTTTTAAAGTGACCTTCAGGATTGTTTTTCATGATTTTCATGGTCAGGTTGAATAGGTCCTAAGAAATTTTTATTAACATTTACTACATCATCATCAAGGTCCTCTTCATCAGATTCATCAAAGTTTAAGGCTTCATTCATAACTGGATCTTGATCTAGAGAATCTTACATCTCAGTATCTAGATTAAGCAGAAACCTCTTCCTTTTAATTAGGCCGATAAAGTTATCTTTAAGAACAGGCTTTGCAATGGAGAAAACTTGTTCTAAAGACATAGTCACTTGACTCTTAAGCAAAATGTCATCTACAATCTCCATAGGATCTATTTTTCTCTCAATTTCTGAAAAATCAATATGGCTTTAGGTTTTCTCTTTGGTTTCTTTTGTTTTTTCTCAAGATCTTGTTTTTGTTTGTGTTCTTGTGTTTGTTCATGAGTTTGTCTTGATTGTTCTTATTTCTCTAAAGGCTTTGGTTCTTTTTTTTCTTTGCTTTGTCTTCTTACCTTTTTGTTTCACCCTCTTGTTTTTGTTCATTGGATTGTGATTCTTGTTTTTTATCATTGGCTTGTGATGTTTCCCCTTGCTCTATGATGGTTTCTATTCCCTCTTGTGTTTTCAAGTCACTCCTCTTTCACTAGGCTCAGTTTCATCTCCTTTTCATTTTTCTTCTATATTGGATATGTGAAAAATAAGAGATTGATCTTCTATCGTTGACCCCCAAGTTGTTATTCTTCTAATCTCATCTCATGCTCTTACTAAAGCCTCTATGGAAAAGTCAACTTACTTTGTGTGTTTACTTGATTCTACTTCTTGTTCATTAAGAGCTCCTAGTTTCACCCCTCTAGTTCCTGCATCCGTTATGGTTATATTTTCATAGTGCTTTTTCATTCCTCGCTTACCATAATTTCCTTGCAAAGGTAGCATAGATTGATAGTCATAGATTTTCTTGTCTATGTCTATTACTAGTCATTGCTCCCTAGCAGCCTTCAATAGTTCATAATCTCTCAAAAAGTGCTCTAACAAATCACACCAAGGGCACCTACGAGGACCACACAAAACCATGTAGATTTTGAGGATTTTGATTAACTTGTGGTGGGAAATTTTGAAATTGAGGATTTTGTTGATATGGTAATGCTTGAATAGGATAATTAGGATTTTGATAAGGCAATTGATGTATTTGAGGAGCTTGGGGAGCAGCATGTGGTACTTAAGGTGCTAGAGGAGCTTCCATAGTATACAGTTGATGATTTTGAAAATTTTTCATTTTGAGGATTTTGAAAAGTTCTTTGGGAAGCTTGAGGATACATCTTTTGATATATTTGAGGATTTTGCACATGAGGATGAGGATTTTTCGTTGAAGGATTATGCATTGGAGGAACTTGATATGCTTGAGTAGGAGCTACTTGTGGATTTTGATTGGGAGGTATAACACGTTGATTAGGCTCTTGAAAAGACATTGGGTTCATTTGATTTTGGAAAGTTTTGATGTAATTTGATTGTAAAGCATCTACAGTCTTGGCCAAATTGGCTTGTGTAGCAATAAGACTTTCCATTTGCTTAGTGAGAATTTCCACTAGAGATTGTTTAACTATACTTTTATTTGGCTCTACTTTAAAACTTTGACTAGGCTCCATCATTTGAGCAATAGGAGTAGATTAAAAAATAATAGCATGGGATTGTTCTCTAACTTTCTCTTTAGCTTGTGGAAGCCTAGCTTGAGGAAAAGTAGTTTGACGTAAAGCATGAGTTATCTTTGATGTCTATCGGTGATACCCTCTACTAATTTACACACTTTTTGCCAATTGTCAGTAAGATCATAACATTTATCTGGATCATCTAGTCGTCATTCAACTTCCCTACAAGTTTCAGGATGAAGAAGATTAAGAAAATTAATCACAAGATCAGGTTTGAAAGTTATCTTATCCTCATCAGGAATTTGTTCATAGCGTCTAATATACTCATTTTGTAAGTGAGTAATAGAGCTACTAGGCTTTGGGGAATTGACCCATCATAAGAATCCATCCCGATTATTTTGGCTATAATCCTCAAGATAGAATTCTTTGAGCATCTTGTTTCTGAAATCACTCGAAGGAAGACTATCATATTGACTGACACGGTTTATGATAGAGCTATCAACAATTCGTTCAAAGTATGTTATCAAAAGATCTTTGGGAAAACCAAAAATCATAGCTTGCTCTTCAAACAAATCTAAGTAGCTTGTAATGTTGATGCCATTGAATTTTCCTTCTCTCTCAACATAGAGGATACTATTCTTTGGCCTTGTTTCTCAATCATAACGTATTTGAATCCTTCCTCCATCTTAAGTGAATATGCAAGTGATGCATGATGCTCTAGATCTCTCACAAATGTGTTTACTTCACGACGAAGATGTGCACGATATTGTGAGAAATCTAGTGCAACACTCAAGAATGATGATGATGATAAAGGATATGGATCACAACCTCCCAACAAGATCAAAAGCAAATACCACGAAGTGTTTCACATCGGGTTCAAATGTGGAGGCGATCGCAATCTGGGTGGATTGGGTCCGGTCACAACACATGCAGTGTATGAAGCTAGTGAGTGTTGGAAGGTCTTTTTTTATCAAAATATGAAGGTGAAGATGAAGTTGGGTATGGAGAGGAGAGACATCATGATTTGATTATGGAAAGGGGAACATATGAATGCACGATAAACACATGAACATGATGTTGATATATTTAGGTAGTGATGTGTGTGAACACTCTAGGACTGCCGGGGCACTTTTTTCCCTCTTTAGGAGGTTTTTTTCCCCCGGCTTGTATATACGCCTATTGCCCTAATGGGCTACTTATCTTTGTACATTCTCTAGTAATACAGTCAGTCGTGTGTGTTGTGCTCCAAGCTTCTTCTTCTTCCTTGTGCTGTTCGCGTGCTTCCGCAGACGTCTAACTCCAACAATTGGTATCAGAGCAGGTCGTCGCTTCTTCTAGGGCGCCGTCGACACTCCTCCGTTTGCAGTCTCAGATTCGCACGAAATTTGGTGAGCATACTCAGGGTGTTTCCGAGATCAAAACATCTTCGCTTTGTGGTGCCAAAATCGCGATCTGAGCTCGTTTCGGCCTCCGAACGCACTATCGCAGCGCTTCTGCAGGCTATTTCGTCCTTTTGTGCCAAAGGTATATACCAGTTTCTGTTCGCCAGTTTAAGCGTCTCGAAGTCTGCTACAGGTCTAGCAGAACTCGTCTGGGCAGTTCTGTTCAACTTTTTGAGATACAGTCAATTTTGTGCATCAAGGTATTTTAGTCACCGGCCATGGCTGAAAGCAGTGATGTATTCCGTATGTTGGCTGTTGAGGATAAGTTGGATGGTACCAACTACCCATTATGGGCTTATATGATGCGACATGTACTGGTTGCAAAAGGATTGTGGAACATTGTGCAGGGTGTTGAAAGACGTCCTGTTACACCTGTAACGACAGGTACTGCAAATACAGGTGTTGGAGCTGATGAAGATGGTGTCGAAGATGATATTCCGCAGATTCCTGTTCGTGCTGCTGTTTCTGTTGCACCTACTGCAGAGCAGATTCGTTGGGATGGCAGAGATGCCCAGGCACATGCATTGATAGCTTTGTCTGTCAAACGTGCCATTATTCCTCACATTCGCTCTTGCAGAACAGCAAAGGATGCTTGGGATACGCTTACCACTTTGTACCAGGCTAGGAATGAGGCTCGTGTTGCTTACCTCCGAAAACAGTTGGAGAGTGAGCACATGAATGAAGGTGATTCTATGGACAGTTTTCTTACAAAGATCAAAGACCTGAAGGAACAATTGATTTCTGCTGATGAAGTTATACCAGATAGCTCACTTGTGCAGACCATTCTGAATGGTCTTCCTGATTCATATCAGAGTTTTGCCTCTACTCTTCGGTTGATGATGAAAGGCAATCCGAATGCCTTGTCATTTGAGGAATTAGTCTCTGTTCTGTTGCAGGAAGATCAGTCCAGGCAGAACAGGTCCATTATGCGTGTTGCAGATCAAGCTTTCCTGGCTAGTCAGAAGGGCAAAGGAAAATGGAGCTCTTCTACTAGTAAGCAGAAATCTGCAAATGCTGCACAATCGAAGAACCAGGATAAAGATGAGAAGAAATCAGAAAAGCAGAAATTGTTCTGCAAGTACTGTAAAGGAAATGATCATATTATAAAGAACTGTCCAAAACTGGCTGCTAAAGAGGCAAAGAAGAAAGAGGCTGGAATGGTTGTTGCAGAGGCCTCTACACCAAAAACAGAGTCTGCAAATCTTGTGCAGGAAGAAGAATGGGCGTTTACTACTGTCTGCAGTTTTGACCCATCTTCTCATGATCAGTGCATGTCTGCAGTAGACTCAGATGTTTGGTACTTTGACAGTGGGGCGACCAAACATATTACCTCGCAGCGCAGTTTCTTCTCTTCACTCGAGCCTGCCCCTACAGGGAATACTGTCACATGCGCCAATAACTCCTCTTATCCTGTTATGGGAGTTGGTAAGATCATTCTGACTACTGCTGATGGTAGTTCTTTCACTTTGTCAGATGCTTTATTTGTGCCAGGGATCAAAAAGAATCTGTTATCAGTTTCTGCATTAGCCAAGATTGGCTTGGTTGTGAAATTTGTTGATGACAGGTGTACAGTCCATGATCTCTCAAATGGCGATGTGATTATTGCTTCTGGCATTTTATGTCGTGGGCTGTATAAGCTCATAGACTATGAAAGATCTGTGAATGATTCGGCATGTGCAGTTCATGATTCTCAGGCTATGTCAGATGCAAAGCTTTGGCATGCACGCTTTGGTCATCTGAATTTTGCTAGTTTGTTACGCCTGCAGAAATCTGAAATGGTGTCCTCTTTGCCCAAACTTGAGGCACCTGGAAAACATGTTTGTGAAGGCTGTATTTTGGGCAAAATGCAGCGTTCTTCCTTTCCAAAAGATGGTTCAGTTCGGGCTATGCAGAAATTGCAGCTTGTACATAGTGATGTCTGTGGTCCTATGCAGACACCCTCTTTTGGAAATTACCTTTACTTCGTGACTTTCATTGATGATTTTTCCAGGCATGCATGGGTATATCCACTCAAAGCAAAGTCCGAAGTGTTCATGTGCTTCAAATAGTTTTTGGTTTTGGCTGAAAATCTGTCAGCATGTAAAATGGGCACCCTCCGTTCTGATCGAGGGGGGGAATATATGTCTTCAGATTTTAATGCATTTCTGGCTGAACGTGGGATAAAACACCAGTGTACAGTGCCGTATACACCTCAACAGAATGGAGTTGCTGAACGAAAGAACAGGTCACTCATGGAAATGGCGAGGTGCATGGTCAAAAGTCAGGCTTTACCACATAGTTTCTGGCTTGAGGCTGTCATGTGTGCAGCATATGTACTGAACAGGTGTCCCACTAAAGCGTTGCAGTCTATCACTCCATATGAGGCTTGGCATGACCGCAAGCCATCTGTTGCTCATCTGCGTGTTTTTGGTTGTTTGGCATATGCATTAGTGCCTGAACAACATCGCAGAAAATTGGATGATAAGGCAGTAAAATGTATTTTTGTTGGGTACAGTTCTGAAAGTAAAGGCTATCGTCTGTATCATCCACAGACTAAACGCATTCTGGTTAGCCGTGATGTTGTCTTTGTGGAAGATGCTATTCAGCCATTGCTTTCATGTACTAAGGAGACATCTGTTAGCTCCAAAGACATGTATGATACTTTGATGCCTCTTTTTACAGGTGGACAGGCTAACGCTGGTCCTAATGAGGCAACTTCTCAGCCTTTGCAGGTTTCATATGATGATGCAGATCATTCCATTTCTGATGCAGATTTACATGATGCACTTGTTGATGAGAGAGCTGATATTGAACAGGCAAAAACTATGCCAAAATGGCTGGTGCAGACTTTGCGTGACAGCAAATTAGATGCACCTTTGTCATATCGTACTCGTTCAGGCTCTCATAGTACCTCCTTTGCATCAGATTGCTATGCTATGGCTGCATCTAGTCTCTGTGATGAGAATGAGCCTGTTTCTTTTGATGAAGCACAAAATTCAGAAAATTGGATGGCTGCTATGCAATCTGAATATGATGCTATAATGAAGAATGGTACATGGTCTTTATGTGACTTGCCTCCTGGCAAGAAGGCCATTGGCACTAAGTGGGTATACAAGCTGAAGCGTAAACCTGATGGTACAGTTGACAGGTATAAGGCTAGGCTTGTTGCAAAGGGTTATGCGCAGGAAAGAGGCATTGATTTTGATGAGACCTTTGCACCTACATGCCGTATGACTACTGTTCGGAGCATTTGTGCACTTGCAGCCCATCATGGTTGGAATGTACATCAGTTGGACATTAAAACAGCATTTCTGAATGGTGACTTGCATGAAGAAGTGTATGTTTTTCAGCCCCGTGGCTTTGTGCAGAAAGGGCATGAAAACCAGGTGTGCAGGTTAAAGAAGGCGTTATATGGTTTAAAGCAAGCACCACGTGCTTGGTATGAGAAAATACATGCCTATCTAATTGCACATGGTTTTGAGAACAGTCCAACTGAAAGCACCTTATATGTTAAGCGTGCTAATGATGTGCTTCTGATCATTGTTGTCTATGTAGACGACATGCTGCTCACTGGTCCTCTTGAGAAGCATATTGCTGATTTTAAGGCTGATTTGCATGCCTCATTTGAGATGTCTGATTTGGGGCATTTGCATCACTATTTGGGCATTCAGTTTATGCACGTTGATGGTGGAATGGCTTTGTGTCAAACGAAATATATTGACACATTATTGCAGCGTTTTGGCCTTGAAGACTGTAAGCCTATTGCCACTCCTATGGAGACAGGTTTACGATTGAGTCTTCATGATGCTGGAGATGCATTTGATGCTGTTCTCTATCAGCAGGCTGTTGGATGCTTGATTTACTTATGCATTACTCGGCCAGATATTCAGTTTGCTGTCTCACAGATGAGCAGGTTCATGCATTGCCCAGGAGTCACGCATTGGAAAGCGGTTAAGCGCATCTTTCGCTACTTGAGTGGTACTCGGCTTCTTGGGTTGTTTTATCCCAAGGGGGGATCACTACCGCCAGATTTGCATGCTTTTTCTGACTCAGATTGGGCTGGTTGCTATGACACTCGTGTGTCCACCAGTGGTTTTTGCTTCATGCTTGGTAGCTCATGTATATCTTGGTTGAGCAAGAAGCAGCCTACTGTGGCCACTTCCAGTTGTGAGGCTGAGTATAGGGCAGCTTTCACAGCGACTGTTGAGTGTGTGTGGCTCAGACGCCTTATGGCTGATTTGGGTGTTGGCCAGTCTTCTGCCACCACCATCTTCACTGACAGTCAGAGCGCATTGGTAGTTGCGAGGAACCCTGTGTTCCATGCTCGCACTAAGCACATTGAGGTGCATTATCACTATGTCAGGGAGAGGTTCTCTGCTGGGGAGATCAGCTTGGCATATGTGCCCACGCAGGAGAACATTGCAGACCTTTTCACGAAGGCTCTGCCTAGGGAGAAGTTTGAAGCTTTCCGCAAAGCTTTGGGCTTACTTCCTTTTGTGGAGTGATTTCCACATAGCTTGGCACTTCCTTATACATGAGTGCCAGCTCCTTGTTCACCGCATCACTCCCAGGGGGGATTTGTTGATATATTTAGGTAGTGATGTGTGTGAACACTCTAGGACTGCCGGGGCACTTTTTTCCCTCTTTAGGAGGTTTTTTTCCCCCGGCTTGTATATACGCCTATTGCCCTAATGGGCTACTTATCTTTGTACATTCTCTAGTAATACAGTCAGTCGTGTGTGTTGTGCTCCAAGCTTCTTCTTCTTCCTTGTGCTGTTCGCATGCTTCTGCAGACGTCTAACTCCAACACATGAATGATGAGGAAAAAAGAAAAACATTCACATGAATCAATTTGGAAAGGAAGAATGGTCCAAAAAAATGGATCTTGTTATACACTTTTCAAAATTTAATTCATATGCATGGGTTCTTGTGGATGTATGCATGATGAAAACAAAAAGAAAACCACACACATGAATCAATTTCGAAAGGAAGAATGGTCCAAGAATGGAGCTTCTTATACACTTTCAAAACTAAAACATATGCATGGGTGTTTATGGGTGGTATGAATGCCTGTGGGTCATCATTTATGAATGAATAGAAATTTATTCTCTCAATCTCAATGGATCATCCTCACTGATTCAATGCAAGACTACAGAGCCTTCTCACACATAGAAAGAGATAGAAGGAGACATGTAAAAACACATAAGAGACTAAGAGAGAAGAGACCAGAGACATGAATTAAAAGATTTTGTAATGGCATACATATACATGAATGTTGTGATACATCAAGCTAAGCATTTCACCGATCAAAGGCAGTCCGCACGACTGTCTCACCATGACAGTTCACTCGAATGTCACACATAAGAGGATAGGTTCCACTTCATTGACCCTATATCTTTCTAGGATTGTAATATATATCTAAAGAAGTCTAAGACTCATAAAACCACCTCTAAATCACTCACACGCTCCAATGGGTAAGCAAAGAAAGAGAAACCATTGGGTTTATGATCCTATCCTAGATTGGAAGTCTAAATTAAAATTGATTCTAGGAACTATGCTCTTACTAGCCCACCTTGGATCCTCACATGCTCAAGTGAGGGTGATTGTCTCAAGGAAACCATGTGCTAGCAAGGGCCCTATGGATGTCTAACAATGATGCTCTATGACCTTGGAGGGGGGTTTTTATAGTTTTTTAAATGAATTTGGGCCCTTCGATCTAGAGAAATCAACTCTCAACCCTAAAATCAACTGCTTTTGATTACGACCATCAGATTTATCAAATGGATGGCTAAGAATGGTTCTTTATATGATATTTAGGGCAAAGGGAGGAAAAATAGGTGCCTTCATTTCCATCATTGGATCTAGAGCTGATATGGATCGTTCGATCAGTGCTAACATCAATTCAGATAAGATAAGCTACTATTTTTGGATGAACTTTGCATTATTGATCTTTGACCATCAAAAAAGTTTACTTATCTCATGAAAAAGAAAACTCGTGAATCCTCCTTGCTTTAAGCTTTAGTGCATTTCCACCCTTGAATGTGAGCTCATCGTGATCTTAAAGCATGGTTCAATCATTGTTTTCCATGTGGTAGCCCTTCAAGCCTTCAATTTTCTTATTCTAGGAAACTGTAGTGACCTTGAAAATTTGATTTTGTGCTCTTTGACCCTCCAAATATCCTTTGATGAAGATGAAAATTTTTAGGGCTACGGTTTGAAAGTTCTTCTTTAGGAATATGCAAAAAAAATTCCGATATGAATCTCCCTTATACAAGTTTGGCTACATTTGGAAGTTTGCAAGGTGGCATTAAATGGCTAACAAAAATTCCTATATAAGATTTTTGTAGGGTCTAAGTGGAAAAATTACATTTTTTACAAAATGCACATGGCATATCAATGTGCTAGAAAATCCATTTAGATGTGCAATTCATGCTATAGAATACCTTTGATAGGCTTTACAAGTATATGAATTTTCATGTGATTTAGAGACGTTGAAATTTTTACCCTAATCTCCAAAATTTGACCAGTTGTGACCGCTACCTTGGATTTGCTTGATTTCTTCAAAATTTTTCATGTAAAATCCATTTGACATCCTTGATGCATCTTGGACTTCTTAGGGAGTTCTAGCTACCTTCACAAAATGTGTTTCCTGTAGGCCTTCATGAGTGAGACAGGAGAGAAAATCTCGACGACAATAGTTTTGAAGAAGTCGGTGCCATGTACAAACAGGGAATTGTAGATGAAGATTAAATTGTACTTAGGGTTTGAGTCCACCATGTGTGCCAATGTTACGCTGTCAGATGGTTGTATGTATTATTTATAATATTTCTGTAATTTTGTTGATGAAGCACCATAAAAGGTTGAAATGATGTAAACCTCTAGATTGATTAATATAAAAGGAGTTGTGTTCGTGTCGCTTAGTAGCAAAGGAGATGCAGGGTAGGTCCTTGCCGGATTGTGCATGGCGAAGCAATCGAGTCTCCTCTGTGTTGGATTCTAGCCTAGATTTAAACCTCACTTGGTGTCGTATTCTTCTGCATCAGTTAAGTGTTTGATTCTAATCGAAGTAATTAATCATACAGTAAGTTTTGGTTAAGATGTTGATGAACGTTGCAGTCTTTTAAATGATAATAATTATCATTGTTATATATATATATATATATATATATATATATATATATATATATATATATATATATATATATATATATATATATATATATATATATATATATATATATATATATATATATATATATATATATATATATATATATATCACCTACTGTAAGTGAAATGTGGTTGGTGGATGATCGTCTGTGAATTCAATAGTATAGAAGTGAGTTGGTTTAGAGGGTTGAATAGGACTGTATAACCCTATAATCGATTTTAGTAAAAATAAAGATAGTATTCTGTGAGGAATAATAGTGGTAGAAGTTGCGTGGAGGTGTGGGAAAAAATCATTATAGGACCTCTATTTCAATAGACCCCTGTCCAACCCAAGAACCCTATAGGAAGAATCTCTATTAATCCTATCTTACTGGAACTAGTCCAATTGGGATAAAGGGAGAACTTTTAACAATTGATTTCGAGGAAATATTCTCTCTAGTGGTCAAGATGACTAGCTTGTGCATGTTTCTTGGATTTGTTGCAATGGAGGACTTAAAGCTAGTCCAAATGGATGTGAAAACTACTTTCTTGCATGGAGATCATACAAATGAGATCTATATGGAACAACCAGAGGGTTATGTAGTTCTTGGCAAGGAAAGTCTAGTTTGTAAGATCAAGAAGAGCTTGTATGGACTTAAACAGTCCCCTAGACAATGGTACCAAAAGTTTGATGCTTTTATGAAGTCTCAAGGCTATTCTCCAAGCAATTAGGATCATTGTCTCTACACAAAGAGATGCTCAGATGGCAGCTTGATATGCTTGATACTTTATGTCGATGATATGTTGATTGCTGAGAAGTCCTATTATGATGTCATTTCTCAAAAAGAAATTGAGTCAAAAATTTGATATGAAGGATTTGACAGATGCCAAACATATTCTTGGCATGCGCATTACTTGTGATAGGAGTAAAAGATGCATATACTTGTCTCAAAATGAGTACATATCCAAAGTACTTCACAAGTTCAATATGCAGGGTGGAAAGGCATTGAGTACACCTTTAGCCACAGATGTGAAATTGAGCAAGAATGATTTCCCCAAATCAGATGAGGAAAAAGAATTCATGACCAAAATTCCTTATTAGTTTGTTGTTGGTAGTCTCATGTATGCTATGGTAGCTACCAGACCAGACATTGCATTTGCAATGGGAGTTGTGAGCAGAGATATATGTCTAATCTTTGCAAGAAACATTGGGAAACAGTCAAGATGATTTTGAGATCTCTGTGGCACTAAGGACAAGTGTCTATGCTTAGGTAGAGGGAAAGCATCCATTATTGGTTAAACAGATTCTAACTATGCTAGTTGTGTACACAATCATAAGTCTACATCAGGGTAATTTTTTCATTTTGTCAAAGGTGTTATCTCTGGGAGATCTCCTCTTCAAGAATGTACACTTGTTTCCACCACAGAAGCAGAGTATGTTGCAGCACGTGAGGCATGTAAGGAAGCATTGTGGCTTTCTCATCTTGCATGTGATATGGGTCTACCTCAGTATGTACCTCGTTTGCTCAGTGATAGTAAGAGTGCCATTGCTTGGCTAAGAATCTGGTCTATCATGCAAAGACCAAGCACGTTAGGTTAAGGTATCACTTCATTAGAGATTGCTAAGCCATTGAGCACATTATTCTTGAGAAGGTTCATACTCGAGATAATGATGCAGGTTCTTTGAATAAAGCTCTACCACAGGATAACTTTCGACATTGTTGTCACTTGATGGGGGTTACTTGATTCATGATCTTACATAGTCACTTGTATATTGTGTAACATGCCCATCAAGTGGGAGGTATAGTTTGTATACTTACACTCAGGTATTCTTTATCATTTTTTATATTTCTCCCATAGTTACTTTGGTCATATTGGCCTTTAGTGGGAGATTGATACCATTAGTATCCATGTGAAAGGCCAAATGGCCACTAGAAACTTTTGTATATGTTCTTTAATAAAACATATATTGGTCTAGTCAACCATAGACTTTAAGTTCGATCGCATTTGTAACATCCAAGAAGTCAATGTTCATGCATCCAGGGTACTGTGTTTTTTTTTGCGTATTATGCAGCCTCTATGTGGAGTACCATGTGTGGTGCTTCGAGCTCAGTTTCTTACTCTGAGGATATCATGGTGGAGCTCTCGAGAAGGATAGCACACTGTGGTGGATCACCATCGAAATACTTGACAACATGATTTGAACATCCAAAATCTATGTAGAACAAATGATCATCTTCTTTACCTTCTTTGTGGCTTAGATTCATTAGAAGCAATGATTCTTCATGTGCTTGATCTTTAGAATACTTGTTGTAGTCCCTTCTATTATGGCCTCTATTGTTATTGTTGAAGTTGTGTCCACCTCTTCCTCTATTGTTGCCATATCTACCTCTTCCACTTCCTTACTGGGTCTTCCCATTGAACCAACAATTCAGAGTGGTGTGGTTGGAATTATCACAGATGGCACAAAGTTGAACATTTTGACTTTGGCTTTTTCATGCTTTGGTCCTTTCTTCTTCTCTTTCCACTTGCTCTAGCCTACAAAGTTGGCTTGGGAAGTCTCCTCTTGAACTTCTTCTTTCTTCTTTCCTTTCAAATCATGTCCTTGTTATCTACATATAGAGCACTAGTTGAATTACCATGATACGAGTTACCTTCCTTTATGCTATTGTTGGCCTCTTGATTGAAGAGTTGAGCGAAGAAAGATGTTGAAGTCTGGATTTTTCACATCCATGATGAGATCATAAGCCCTAGTGAAGGATTGTCATTGCTTATCACTTTGAATCCCATTGAGAATTTGCGTCATGATGTCCTCTTCTTCAATTAGCTCTCCAATGGATACTAATGGATCCGCAACCTCAATGATCTTGGTAACAAACTTTGTGATGGTTTGTTTAGGTGTCTTCTTCATTTGGTTGGACTTGTTCCAAAGATGATTCTTTCTTGCTTTGGTACTAGCAGAAAAGAAAGTCTCTAGGACATCCCAAGTCTCTTGAGATTTCTTGCATCCTCTAATATGTGGTAATAGAAAGTCAGAGATAGATTTTAGTATGTATGGCCTTTCTTGAGCATCCCTTGAGCAACAAAGTGTGAGCTTATTTGTGTGCTCTTGTGTAGGTCCTCCATTAGATCTTGGAATAGGCATAGATTCATCACCTGCTATAATTCCATAAAGATTTCTACCTTGCAAATAGGCCTCCATTCTGATTTTCCAAGCCACATAGTTGTGTCAATCAAGCTTCTCAATCATTGAGGGAAATCCATCACCCATCTTGATGTAGCTCTAATACCACTAAAAGAACTTGAAGAAGCTTGTAAGAGCTAGAAAAATGAGTTCCGAACCAACGAAGCTTGGTCTAGCCAATCAGCACAAGACCAGCCCTTGAGCTTATGGAGACTCAAATAGACCATGCAATCAGTGCACTAGAATTCACTGTGTACTTTGGATCATCAAGGAGAAAGAATCGATACAAAATAGATAGCTTTGCGCATTGATTAGCTCAAAAAAACTTACTATCTTTGGCTGAGACAATCAACTTCAAATGCTCATAGCATCCAACATGATTACAATTCGAAAAAATCCTTTTGGAGGAGTGACACACATAGGGCTGAGTGTATAGAATGCAAAAGAGTACAAGAAATAAGTAAAATATGCTTTTGGAATGAACTTGACACTCAATAGTGATACCTCTTATTTTTTAGGAATGTGTAGAGATAGACCCTAAGACAGAAAAAATGTGATCACTCCCAATCTACTGAACACCATTATTTGAAAATGTATATACCTAAACTAGACACTAATACCATTCCAATGAGTGCTCAATCATCCAATTTAGAGCTCTATAGGGAGAGTAGAAATCTTTGCAAGCTTACTATTGTTGAAGAATATGATGCAGAAAAATGAAGGAGCAACACAATGATGGCCACAAGTGTATGTATATTGATTCCATGTAATATTCAAGTGATTTGAAGTCTTTATATGGACTCTTGAATTGCTTTGCGAGTTCTACAAGTGGATTTTAAATTCAAATCAAGACAAAATTAGTTGTTGGAGGGAATCAATTCACTTTCCTATAATCTAGGGAAAATCAAGATCAGGTTTGATCTACTTTTAAGTGATTGATTGATTCATTGATTGTGAATCTCAATCACCTCAAATTTATGGAATTTTAGCTGTCTTTTTCTCCTTTTACATTTGTAAAAATCTAGGCCTTTATAATGGTAAATGAACTATAAGAAATATTTTAAAAAGTACAATAAATGAGCATAAGTAAAAGAACTCTCCAATGGATATTCTTTCGACATAATCCAAATGATAGATTTTTGATACATATCAAATCCACCTCAAGCATAGTGTAGCTTGATGGTCCAACAATCACCATTATCAAGCATAGCATTCAAAACACCCATTCTCCCTGCATTCACCCCTATCATGTTGGCATCTACTTATGTACATAATACATTCAATACTATGATTCAATGTGTGTCACAACTTGAGCAGGACTATCAGCAATCAAAGGAAAGAAATGTGATGCTACTAAGCAAGTCTCAATGATTATAGATCAACCTGACAACACTAGAAGAAGATAACCATAGACTACAAGCTGAGTACCTTACCCTCCAACAAGTGCATGACAAGCTAATACCAAAGTACAAGGAGTGGATATAGAAGCAATCCATAATTTGAAAGAGATTCTTCATGAACACAATGTAAGGAATGCCAAACTACAAAGGAAATTAGGCCTTCTACGATGACATATGTCATCAACAATGGAGGAGAATAAGATGCTCCAATAGCAAAATCAAGAAAACCTAGAGGCAGCCAGGGAAGGAACTCCCAAAGCAACCATCAATCCAACCAAGTTTCAAGATGTACCTTCATATAGCATCTGCATACTACTAGAAGAGCATGCCAACTTTTTGGATTCATATGCCAAGTTGGAAGAGGAATGTGAAGATCTCAAGAAGCAGTTAGCAAGGCCCAACATACATGTACCAGCGGTCATTCCTCTCCCACAAAACACATACGAATTGGAAAATCTCCAAAACCAAGTAGATGAACTTCAAGCAAGATTACTACAATATGAAAGACCACCTTCTATAGTAGTAGAACCCAAACCTGAAGAGGTTGTTGAAATCCCTATGGAGGAAACCTTAGAGGACCCATATAATCCAGTAAAAGTACCAAGAGGACGTACTAAAAAAGGAGGGACAAGACACATTTTAAATTGAAGCACCCAAATGGCTAAAAAGATTTGAACAAATAGGCCCAACAAATGATGACCGAGTGGCTGTTTAGATCCAATCACTAGAAAATCTTGAATAGGCAGTACTGAAGTCTACCTTTTTTCAGAACTTCTCTCATCAAAGGCTCGTCGCCACATCAAGCCCAAAGACCTTCTCAAATATGCAAGAACATTTACCACATTTCAACCTAATTAGCATGCATGGTTACTCTCGACCTATCCAAAAATGATGTGAACATGGTCCTATGCACCCTTATATATTAAATATAATCCATGATATTGCCCTTTATTGTGCCAAAGTCCATGGCTCAAATTCTCAGTGGAGGTGAACACAACTAAGGGCTACTTCGATTGGATCAACTATCCTTATTTAGCTCCACCCAGAGGACCACCCACTATGGCCTACATGATCTCAACCATCCACCATTGGTCCTCCCGCTTTAAAAATATGTATGACATTGTTGCTAAAATGTGTATGAAGGTTTTCGAGTTAATGACAGTAGTATTCAAAGCCTTCTGGAACATTAAGACCCGTATATTTCTACTCTAGGCTTCAATGAAGGTAGCTTTGACTAGGCATATGATATGAGAAAAACCCCCTCCATCAACACAATCTTTGCTTGCCACTCCCTTATCAAATACTTATTTTCTTGTTATAAGAAAACTTTTGAGGAGATGTTTTCCATAGAGTCTGGGAATACCACTCAGAGATATTCATTCCCAGACCCACACATTTATTGTTCTTATTTTCCATAGAACAAGCCCTACATAGGACCAACAAGAGGCACATAGAGAAATGGATGAAGAACAAGGAGACGCTTAGCTCGCTAAAGATGAGCCGATCCCAGATAGGTCTGATTACATTATCATGGTGCAAAGGCTTTATGCAACTATGCAATCAGTTTGGGCCCTACGACAAGTCATTTAGAAGCAAATCCAAGATCTATTGCAACGAGAACTCGACAATAGGAGGTTTGATACCCCTTTCATCAAAGCCATCAACATGTTGATTGAGGCAATTGGGGTAGTAGAGGCCCTCAATGTTTTGTCTCAAAGACCAAAGATTTGATCAATGTCACATTCATCTTCTCCCTTGTGCAAGTCAACATATTCAAGTTCTAGTGCCACCTAACCTCTTCGGCCGATCTATGCTTTGTGGAGATACACCCCCACCCATCCCTCCAATCGATGCAACCTCCCTCACTGATCCCACCATTCCCCCCATCACCACTAGTTCCCCCATCTCCCAAAATGTTCAAACTTCCTTTGAGACACCCCCATAATCACCACCTTATTCATGTGTACCTATCATGTCCCCATCTCAATCCCCTCCCATACATCTATCCCCTCTGTAGAAATTGTCCTTGTAAGTTCACCACCCATAACTACCCTCTCCACTCCCATTTTGATTGTGCCACTTATCCAACCCATCATTGCACCATTCCCAAGCCCTGCTCATCCACCACCCATTCCACTATTTCCACTTGTACCACCCTTTTGCATACCCACCGATCGATCATTTACATCCTTTGCCACAATACCACCCTCTCTCTCCCATCCTTTATCCAGCCCTTCCTCAACTCTTCGACCAAACTTGTCTTATCCCAAATAAGATTACCTTACTCCACCCCATCAGCTCAACCATCCTTAGCAATCAGCTCTATTTTTGCACATGCACTTTCACCTACTTGTATTCTACTTCTCATAGTTGAAACCATAGACATCACATCGAATGCTATGAACATCTCACCATCCATGGAACCTCCACTTACACTTCACACATACCTTCCCGTTCCCCCTCCACCAACTTCACAAACACTCGCAAGCATGTACACATTAGCATCCACTATTCATTTACCCTACCCCTTTCCCATTGCATCATATATTGATTCTCATACAATGATGCATCCACACTCCACTTACTCATCATTCACCATCGACACTACATTACATCAAATGTTCACTAATATGCATCAAGTGCATGAAGAATTCACTTCTATACGTCAGTGCTATCAAGAGTTGTAGAGCATCATGACTAAATTACAAGCTAGGCTCAATTCATTGAGAATAGAGAATGCCTCACTGAATGCATGATACACCAAAATCAAAGACAATTACCATGCTATGGAAGTGTAGTTAGAACAAGAAAATAAGGAATCCATCATGGAAGTAGAAGACTAGCTTAGAACACACATCAAATGGAATGCAAGACTAACACACAATATCGGACTTCTCTGCTAACACTTAGTAGCCCCATGAGAGGAAAATTAGAGGTTTCAAAGATAAAACAAACATAATTTTGAAGCCATCATGGATAATCTAGGAGCACCACTTAGTCCCAGATGTTTCCAAGCGATTCCATCAAAAACTATCAAGCTTATTTTAGAAGATCATGCACAATTTTTTCAAGCCAATGATAAGGTCACATAGGAATGCGTTACTTTACGAAGTACAAGGGCGACAATAAAACTAGCTAAATAGAGAGAACCACCCCTTAGCATATAGCAACCCCTCCAAAAGTATTGGAAGAAATGAACAATCTTTGAGAGAAAGTCGCTACACTCCGAACCCAACTAGTAGAACATGCTATACTCCAAAGTCTTACTTTCCCATCGGATCTCCCAAAACTAGATGAAACCATCACCATTCCAATGGAACCCTCTTTTGAAGAAGAATATGAACCCTAGGTAGCCATTGGCAGAAGTGTCACCAACAAGGTTCAAGACACTTTTGAGCTACCATGACTTACCTAGATAAAATTGGTAAAGGATTTAGGGAAGATGCATTTAGCTTGCATAGAAGCTCAGCTCCAAGCTATGTCCATGATAGAGGAGAACATCTTAAAGCCACCCTACTTTGCAAAACTTGCACCACAAAGATACATTTCCACCAATGAGGTCCAATATAACCCATATTTTATGTATTTGGATGAATAAAATTGAGAAATTAAGAGGGTTATAGGGAAACAACCACTTCATGCCATGCAATTCCAACTAGATCCACATGCAACCGAGGGCATAATCTTTCAACTGAATTAGAGGTGCGACTTACTACATGAATACCCAGAGATGATGTCATGGTCAAAGGCCCCTATGCATAGTATGTACAATCCATGTTATGGCCCAATCCCACAATGTCAGTCCTAGCCAGCTTTTTCAATTAAGGTGCAGAATGATCCCAAATGTCAAGACTCGATCAGCTATCCTTACTTTGCACCACCACAAGGGACCCCAACCATCACATATATGATGGAAACCATTCGAAATTGACTACCACGAATGAATCATATGACAGACATAGTAGCCAAGATGTCAATGAAAATTTTTTATCTAATGCAAACAAGGTTAAGATTCAAGCACCTCATGTCTTCGATGCTAGGATTCGATCATGGAAATTTAAATTCTACCATTTAATGATCCATTTTGTGCAAGCTAAGGAGTCCTTGAGCTTGAGGAACTTGGCTGGAATGTACCTACTAATTTTCATATTTTTGGGGCAATGTTTGATACCCAGAAAGTACTTTAGGACATAATGTTTAACTAACCCAGCCACTAGACATGAAACTTGTTACTTCACCTCAAAAAACTATAAATAGAGCTTGAGAGCTCATTTTATAGTTTAGCTTGTGGATGGTGTTGGAGTTAGACGTCTGCGGAAGCACGCGAACAGCACAAGGAAGAAGAAGAAGCTTGGAGCACAACACACACGACTGAATATATTACTAGAGAATGTACAAAGATAAGTAGCCCATTAGGGCAATAGGCGTATATACAAGCCGGGGGAAAAAAACCTCCTAAAGAGGGAAAAAAGTGCCCCGGCAGTCCTAGAGTGTTCACACACATCACTACCTAAATATATCAACAAATCCCCCCTGGGAGTGATGCGGTGAACAAGGAGCTGGCACTCATGTATAAGGAAGTGCCAAGCTATGTGGAAATCACTCCACAAAAGGAAGTACGCCCAAAGCTTTGCGGAAAGCTTCAAACTTCTCCCTAGGCAGAGCCTTCGTGAAAAGGTCTGCAATGTTCTCCTGCGTGGGCACATATGCCAAGCTGATCTCCCCAGCAGAGAACCTCTCCCTGACATAGTGATAATGCACCTCAATGTGCTTAGTGCGAGCATGGAACACAGGGTTCCTCGCAACTGCCAATGCGCTTTGACTGTCAGTGAAGATGGTGGTGGCAGAAGACTGGCCAACACCCAAATCAGCCATAAGGCGTCTGAGCCACACACACTCAACAGTCGCTGTGAAAGCTGCCCTATACTCAGCCTCACAACTGGAAGTGGCCACAGTAGGCTGCTTCTTGCTCAACCAAGATATACATGAGCTACCAAGCATGAAGCAAAAACCACTGGTGGACACACGAGTGTCATAGCAACCAGCCCAATCTGAGTCAGAAAAAGCATGCAAATCTGGCGGTAGTGATCCCCCCTTGGGATAAAACAACCCAAGTAGCCGAGTACCACTCAAGTAGCGAAAGATGCGCTTAACCGCTTTCCAATGCGTGACTCCTGGGCAATGCATGAACCTGCTCATCTGTGAGACAGCAAACTGAATATCTGGCTGAGTAATGCATAAGTAAATCAAGCATCCAACAGCCTGCTGATAGAGAACAGCATCAAATGCATCTCCAGCATCATGAAGACTCAATCGTAAACCTGTCTCCATAGGAGTGGCAATAGGCTTACAGTCTTCAAGGCCAAAACGCTGCAATAATGTGTCAATATATTTCGTTTGACACAAAGCCATTCCACCATCAACGTGCATAAACTGAATGCCCAAATAGTGATGCAAATGCCCCAAATCAGACATCTCAAATGAGGCATGCAAATCAGCCTTAAAATCAGCAATATGCTTCTCAAGAGGACCAGTGAGCAGCATGTCGTCTACATAGACAACAATGATCAGAAGCACATCATTAGCACGCTTAACATATAAGGTGCTTTCAGTTGGACTGTTCTCAAAACCATGTGCAATTAGATAGGCATGTATTTTCTCATACCAAGCATGTGGTGCTTGCTTTAAACCATATAACGCCTTCTTTAACCTGCACACCTGGTTTTCATGCCCTTTCTGCACAAAGCCACGGGGCTGAAAAACATACACTTCTTCATGCAAGTCACCATTCAGAAATGCTGTTTTAATGTCCAACTGATGTACATTCCAACCATGATGGGCTGCAAGTGCACAAATGCTCCGAACAGTAGTCATACGGCATGTAGGTGCAAAGGTCTCATCAAAATCAATGCCTCTTTCCTGCGCATAACCCTTTGCAACAAGCCTAGCCTTATACCTGTCAACTGTACCATCAGGTTTACACTTCAGCTTGTATACCCACTTAGTGCCAATGGCCTTCTTGCCAGGAGGCAAGTCACATAAAGACCATGTACCATTCTTCATTATAGCATCATATTCAGATTGCATAGCAGCCATCCAATTTTCTGAATTTTGTGCTTCATCAAAAGAAACAGGCTCATTCTCATCACAGAGACTAGATGCAGCCATAGCATAGCAATCTGATGCAAAGGAGGTACTATGAGAGCCTGAACGAGTACGATATGACAAAGGTGCATCTAATTTGCTGTCACGCAAAGTCTGCACCAGCCATTTTGGCATAGTTTTTGCCTGTTCAATATCAGCTCTCTCATCAACAAGTGCATCATGTAAATCTGCATCAGAAATGGAATGATCTGCATCATCATATGAAACCTGCAAAGGCTGAGAAGTTGCCTCATTAGGACCAGCGTTAGCCTGTCCACCTGTAAAAAGAGGCATCAAAGTATCATACATGTCTTTGGAGCTAACAGATGTCTCCTTAGTACATGAAAGCAATGGCTGAATAGCATCTTCCACAAAGACAACATCACGGCTAACCAGAATGCGTTTAGTCTGTGGATGATACAGACGATAGCCTTTACTTTCAGAACTGTACCCAACAAAAATACATTTTACTGCCTTATCATCCAATTTTCTGCGATGTTGTTCAGGCACTAATGCATATGCCAAACAACCAAAAACACGCAGATGAGCAACAGATGGCTTGCGGTCATGCCAAGCCTCATATGGAGTGATAGACTGCAACGCTTTAGTGGGACACCTGTTCAGTACATATGCTGCACACATGACAGCCTCAAGCCAGAAACTATGTGGTAAAGCCTGACTTTTGACCATGCACCTCGCCATTTCCATGAGTGACCTGTTCTTTCGTTCAGCAACTCCATTCTGTTGAGGTGTATACGGCACTGTACACTGGTGTTTTATCCCACGTTCAGCCAGAAATGCATTAAAATCTGAAGACATATATTCCCCCCCTCGATCAGAACGGAGGGTGCCCATTTTACATGCTGACAGATTTTCAGCCAAAACCAAAAACTGTTTGAAGCACATGAACACTTCGGACTTTGCTTTGAGTGGATATACCCATGCATGCCTGGAAAAATCATCAATGAAAGTCACGAAGTAAAGGTAATTTCCAAAAGAGGGTGTCTGCATAGGACCACAGACATCACTATGTACAAGCTGCAATTTCTGCATAGCCCGAACTGAACCATCTTTTGGAAAGGAAGAACGCTGCATTTTGCCCAAAATACAGCCTTCACAAACATGTTTTCCAGGTGCCTCAAGTTTGGGCAAAGAGGACACCATTTCAGATTTCTGCAGGCGTAACAAACTAGCAAAATTCAGATGACCAAAGCGTGCATGCCAAAGCTTTGCATCTGACATAGCCTGAGAATCATGAACTGCACATGCCGAATCATTCACAGATCTTTCATAGTCTATGAGCTTATACAGCCCACGACATAAAATGCCAGAAGCAATAATCACATCGCCATTTGAGAGATCATGGACTGTACACCTGTCATCAACAAATTTCACAACCAAGCCAATCTTGGCTAATGCAGAAACTGATAACAGATTCTTTTTGATCCCTGGCACAAATAAAGCATCTGACAAAGTGAAAGAACTACCATCAGCAGTAGTCAGAATGATCTTACCAACTCCCATAACAGGATAAGAGGAGTTATTGGCGCATGTGACAGTATTCCCTGTAGGGGCAGGCTCGAGTGAAGAGAAGAAACTGCGCTGCGAGGTAATATGTTTGGTCGCCCCACTGTCAAAGTACCAAACATCTGAGTCTACTGCAGACATGCACTGATCATGAGAAGATGGGTCAAAACTGCAGACAGTAGTAAACGCCCATTCTTCTTCCTGCACAAGATTTGCAGACTCTGTTTTTGGTGTAGAGGCCTCTGCAACAACCATTCCAGCCTCTTTCTTCTTTGCCTCTTTAGCAGCCAGTTTTGGACAGTTCTTTATAATATGATCATTTCCTTTACAGTACTTGCAGAACAATTTCTGCTTTTCTGATTTCTTCTCATCTTTATCCTGGTTCTTCGATTGTGCAGCATTTGCAGATTTCTGCTTACTAGTAGAAGAGCTCCATTTTCCTTTTCCCTTCTGACTAGCCAGGAAAGCTTGATCTGCAACACGCATAATGGACCTGTTCTGCCTGGACTGATCTTCCTGCAATAGAACAGAGACTAATTCCTCAAATGACAAGGCATTCGGATTGCCTTTCATCATCAACCGAAGAGTAGAGGCAAAACTCTGATATGAATCAGGAAGACCATTCAGAACGGTCTGCACAAGTGAGCTATCTGGTATAACTTCATCAGAAGAAATCAATTGTTCCTTCAGGTCTTTGATCTTTGTAAGAAAACTGTCCATAGAATCACCTTCATTCATGTGCTCACTCTCCAACTGTTTTCGGAGGTAAGCAACACGAGCCTCATTCCTAGCCTGGTACAAAGTGGTAAGCGTATCCCAAGCATCCTTTGCTGTTCTGCAAGAGCGAATGTGAGGAATAATGGCACGTTTGACAGACAAAGCTATCAATGCATGTGCCTGGGCATCTCTGCCATCCCAACGAATCTGTTCTGCAGTAGGTGCAACAGAAACAGCAGCACGAACAGGAATCTGCGGAATATCATCTTCGACACCATCTTCATCAGCTCCAACACCTGTATTTGCAGTACCTGTCGTTACAGGTGTAACAGGACGTCTTTCAACACCCTGCACAATGTTCCACAATCCTTTTGCAACCAGTACATGTCGCATCATATAAGCCCATAATGGGTAGTTGGTACCATCCAACTTATCCTCAACAGCCAACATACGGAATACATCACTGCTTTCAGCCATGGCCGGTGACTAAAATACCTTGATGCACAAAATTGACTGTATCTCAAAAAGTTGAACAGAACTGCCCAGACGAGTTCTGCTAGACCTGTAGCAGACTTCGAGACGCTTAAACTGGCGAACAGAAACTGGTATATACCTTTGGCACAAAAGGACGAAATAGCCTGCACAAGCGCTGCGATAGTGCGTTCGGAGGCCGAAACGAGCTCAGATCGCGATTTTGGCACCACAGAACGAAGCTGTTTTGATCTCGGAAACACCCTGAGTATGCTCACCAAATTTCGTGCGAATCTAAGACTGCAAACAGAGGAGTGTCGACGGCGCCCTAGAAGAAGTGACGACCTGCTCTGATACCAATTGTTGGAGTTAGACGTCTGCGGAAGCACGCGAACAGCACAAGGAAGAAGAAGAAGCTTGGAGCACAACACACACGACTGAATATATTACTAGAGAATGTACAAAGATAAGTAGCCCATTAGGGCAATAGGCGTATATACAAGCCGGGGGAAAAAAACCTCCTAAAGAGGGAAAAAAGTGCCCCGGCAGTCCTAGAGTGTTCACACACATCACTACCTAAATATATCAACAGATGGTAGCTTTTAGCATTAGGTAGTTTTGAGGTGTGAGCTTTGTAAGAGATCTTATGTATATTGGGTAATTAATAGAAGTGATTCTCCTTCAGTTGTCTCTCCTATTGCCTCTTCCATGTGTGTGTGTGTGTGTGTGATTCTAAGACTATGATGGGAGAGTGTCAATGATGCCCTAGAAAAAGTGGCAACCTACTCGAATACCAATTGTTGGATTTTGAGATCTTCAAAAGTGCACAACCAATATAAGGAAGAAGAAGAATCTTGGATTTGAACACAATACAAAAGGTACTACCTTGTGATGTACAAAAGATAAGTGTCATGTTAGGGTCATACATATATATTCAATCCAAGGGGAAAAACCCTCCTAAACAGGGGAAAACGTACCCCGATGGACCTAAGTGTGTTCACACATATCACTACCAAAACATGTCAACCTGATCTTGTCTTTGGTGTGATATGATGCTCTAGATGAAAAAAATGTATGTAAAGTGATCCATGGCGAATTTTGATTCCCATAAAGTATCATCTGCTTTTTTCATCATGGGATAAATTCTTCACTTTTGGCTTTAAGATATTGTAAATTGTTTTGAGAATCTATCTACTTTTCTTATCCACAATTCTCTAAACAAAGTCTTAAAGTGTGGAAAGCTCTTCTTTTCTTTGAAAAAAATATCAACTTTAAGCGAGGCAACTTGAGGTGCATAGTCTTTTCTCCTACCATTGGCTTTATGTTTTAGCTTGGTGATTTCAATGAAGTTTTCCTTCCTTCTTTCCCCATAGTTTCTACTTCTTTCTTGCCCCTTAATAAAATCTCTCTAGTGCCTTCGATTAGAGTGACCCAAATTATGGGTAGGGAAGCATCTTAGTTGAAAGAAATAGCCCCTACAAATGGATGATATTTGAAACATCAAGTGAGTAATATGAAGTCAAGGTGTTTTGATTCCAGGGTTGGATAGAAAAAAAAAATGGTATTGTTAGGGTAGTGCATTGAAATTACAATCTTCACACATAAGGACACCTTACCCTATAGGAATCTATCCATTATGTACATAGAAAAAAAACAATTATCAAACGTCCTTAATAAGATTAGGTCCTTTTGCCAAATTTTAGTACGAGAAATAGCTAAAAACAAAGATCTCCTAGATATTGAAATGAGGTTGAAAGAGATCCAACTTGAACTTTTGTAAGGCTCTATGCCTCTTCCTTTTCCTTTCCATTTGTCTTTCAAGCACTCAACCATATTGAAATATCCTACCAAGGTGATTGATGTGGGGAGAGAGTTAAGCATCATCCAACAACCCTTTCCCATGGCCAAAGACTTGGGTTCATAGAAGGACAAAATTCTAACATGAAATGGCCCACGGAACATTACAATCGTCAAATAGTGGAAGGGTCTTTAATACCCACCCACACATATTTGACTCATTTTTAAGCAACACCAACTGTGTTTGGAAGTTCATCTTGACTAGGTAGTGAGTGTGAGGTTTGTGGAAATGTTGCCTTACCATACATGTCAAGTAGTGCATCATTGTGAGATCACTCATGGCATCTTTAGTGTATGTTGGGGCTCGAATACTATTATGCCATTCATTTTTTCCTTGCTTTTACAATGTCTCCATAATTTAGAATGGCCCGGTTCACTTTTTTGAGATTCAAACAACCAAACACATCCTCTCGGGCTTCCCCCGAGGCCAATCAATTTTTCATGATAAAATATTTGTGGAGCAGCTCCTATTGCAAGTGGAAATTACACAATTATTTACAATGCTATGTTTATAGCACTCATAAATCAATATGCATGTTCATGTTCAATGCAAATGCAAAGATCACAAGCAAGTGTTCATTGAAAGAATATTGGATGTAAACACAGCGCACAAACACTGATTAAATGCAAATCATTTAGGCGCTTGCCAAGAGGACAATGCGCTATTTCATTTTCCCCAAATTATTATTATTACTTTAAGCGACAGCGACACTTTTGTTTGTATTAGAGCTAGACATATTTGTGAAGAGAGGAAAAATATGAAGAGCATGGAAAAATCAGTATAAGAATTGTCTTTCAGAAGGTGTTTATCCCCTAGAGTCAACGTTCATTCAATCATGGAGAAAACAATCCCTACTTCTTTGTAAATTATTTTTGTACGAATAATGTCAAAAAGTGAAAGATTATGTGGATCTACAATATCTAGTCGATCAGAACACATTATTCATATAAGATTTTCTACAACTAGGTTCATTTGAATGTGAGTTTGCATTATGGTTGAGAGAGTTGATTTTGATAATGAGAAACGAGCTGACTTTTTGCATGCGTCAATGGTCCTCCAAGAGAAAACATCTTGTTTATTCATCGAATATTATAGGAATAATTCCATAGTTCTATTCATCTTATCTTATATGAATTATTATGTAATTTTTGAAGGATAACATGTTGTTTGGATCTTGCAGATGCACATACGCAGAGATAGTATCGAAAATAAATCTTACAAAAGCATAAAAAGAATAGAGAGAGACAAAAGATTGAACACAAGATTGGGTACAATCTCCCCTCACATACTCTGATGGATGAGTCTATCAAAGTACGTGTATTTATAGGTATTTCTCATTATGTCCTCAATAAAAGATACATGAGAGCGACGCTTCAAAAAGCGTGCGTTTATGAACATCTACTTTATTTACAAAATTTTCGTGATCTACTATTTTTACAAAAATGTAACTTTCTAAGAGATCTATTATTTTTACAAAAATATCTAAAATACTATATTTTAACTATCTTCAAACATATCTGAATAAGTCCACATGCATTCACATCCTCATGATTCTTCACCTCCTAAATCAAAATACGAATCACATTAAAAATCTCAAGACATTAAAATCCATATAACATTCCATTATTCCGTAAAGTATCACATAACATTTCTTTATCTTTTCTTCTGTGATACGGGACTTGAAATTCGACCCTCCACATATTCATTCATAATTACTTATCCAAACAATTGGTAAAGGATCAATGTACGTGGTGATATTAAATTTTGATGTAGCTCTTAATAGTTATCTTTGAACACGTTTGATGCAAACATAGTGATCAACAATCCTCAGAACATAATAAATATTTCTTTCTCACTTTTATGATGAACCCATGTCTACTTCAAGTATTTGAAGAAAATAGAAATATGACATGGTTTTTATAATGCACAGTTTAAATCACTGTTTAAATAGAATGTTACTTGAACTTGCATGCTTGTTTTTGGTAGTATGTTACTTGAAGTTTGCTGGTTAAAGAATGCACTCTTTGCAAAATAGAACCATAATGTTTCCAAGATGCAATTATCCAATTTATGTTCAAGTCTAATTTCAAGTATTCGTATAGTTTCCTTATTTTATTACTCGGGCATAAAAAGAAAAATATTTTTCAATCTTATTGACCTTCGTTTAAATCACATTCTTAGTTATTTAGGTACTTGTTAAATTCTCTAATCAATGTTTCTATAGTAAAATTAGAAACACAAAAATTAGCTCTTTTATATGATTATACATATGCATATAAGTATCTCAGTAAGCGTACGGATGTTCAAAGGTTTTATATAAAAGATTTTAGTATGTTTGCGATGATACCTAGTTTTCATTAGTAATTAATGTGTTTAATTTTTTGTTCGAAGTTTGATATGACTCAGAAAACTTTGTATGAGGAATACGATATCACTAAAGATCGTTCTCTCACATGTCAAATTGATTAGAATACAAAAACCTAATATTAACCATCGTTAATTTTGTTCCTTCATAAGTAATCCTGATCATTGTATCACGTTATAAAATTTTCACATAAGATCCAGTTTTTTTATTTAAGTATTTGTGTTTTGTGACCGTGTAGTTGTGTGGCATGGATAACAACTGAGTGTCACCTGTTCAAAAATCCAGCTTGGATGGAAGAACTGTTGGAGTACAGATTGGAGGCTAAGTTTCTTCTATGCCTACGCGAAGGAATGACACAGAGAGATAAGTCAGTTAAAGCCTCATTCATGGTACGTTGCCACTCGGAAGACGGTAGTAATTCTCGAATCAATCGACATATTATCTCGATGATTTGGCCACTCTGAAGGAAAGAGCAACAATTGTTGCGCATCAAATCGAGGAAATAGTATGGATAAATTATATTGCCTTCAATCAATTCGTGGTTCAACTCATGAGCAGTCAGTGTTATTTCATATCAATTGTTACACATATCAATTGTTACACTATTGGAAGACATCAGCTTGTATTAGAGTGTCAGTATCATGAGCGAGGGAGCCCTTGCGGGCAACATCACGCGGGCCATAGATGATTCAACGGGGCCACAAGATCAATTGTACAAAGAAATTGATGATGCTAAAAAGAGGCAAAATAATTGAAACTGGTGACAACAGTCAATGTTGCCCTCAAGTAGTTCAGCGGGAAGTGACGACTGTAGCTTGTGGACATGGCGCAGAAGGGTGGCTAATTGGCAATGGATATGTTTAAACAATAGACGTGCAAAAGCAGGCACATTCATCTTGCTAAATAATTTGGCAGAGTTCTGCATGAGTTCAGGAATAAAGCAGTCCATGCATCTACTTTCTCAGGTGCATTGCATGGAAAAACGGAGAAATTATTGTCCTTAGAGCCGGTAAATATCTGTGAAAAGATTATAGACATGGAGAATACCCACACCTTACCAAACATGATAGGAGAGCTTGAGTTGATAGAAAATGATCCGTGAAGGACGTATTATTATTGCTATGTGGACAGTTTTAAGGACGAAAATGTGAAATGATGTTGTGCACGATGTTTTGCTATGCAGAGCTTGCTGGCTCAATAAGCAACCCACACAAGAGAATGTAACTGTGTTCGTCCTCTCTCTCTTCTTTGACTCGTATTTTTGACCAATAAATTGGCAATCGTTAATTCTGGTCGAGAATTAACCACATCCACACTCGGGGCTCGCTCACATGCACACAGAGATGATGATAAGGATGCAGTGATTTCATTCCTTCATAATGTTCATCAATATTAAATCATCTTTGTACGTAGTTATCCTCAGAGGACTCCCACTACTGCAAAGAGAGCACGATAAGCAAGTTCAGACGATACTACAGATTTATTTATGTGTTTCTAAGAGGTATAGGAAAAGAGAGGAATCCATTCCTGACGTTTGTTTATAGAAAAATGTTCAGACATTCCCAGATCTTTGTTTTGAGTGATCCTTGATCATTCTTGAGTGTATGGGAAATGAATCCCCCACGCAGGAGGTGAAGATGTCCTAAAGCTCTAGAAATTCCCCAGTATAAATTTGCACATGTAGCATTCGCATGCGCGTATGGAAGAAATGCAATCCACGAATGTATTAAAACAACCACCACCGGCGAGCGACCTAGCGGTGGCACTGGCACATTACAGACGAGTCTAACGACAAGGGGTGGCCACTGGTCACCCTAACCAGATCTTTTTGCAGAAGCCTAGCCAGACAAGGGATGGCCACTGGTCACCCTAACCAGATCTTTTTGCAGAAAACCCTAGGATTCGACAACACCACAGAGGAGTTGCGATTGACGACAAATGTTGACGGGGACACAATAGACGCAAAAAGGCGAGGTTGGAATGATCATCAGTCTATCTGTGTCACCGTGTCGTGTGATAGAGAGAGCGAGAAGATAAAGGCAGGCAAATGGAGGAAGTCTTATCATAAACACGATTGTCCTCTACTGGCTTCAACAGTGAGGACAATCATAAGCACCAATCATCTGCCAAGATCGTCTGCATAATAAAGCTAAAAGTGAGATACTTGATAACCGAATCAAGGACGATCGAAGCGACCAGCGACCACTTTCGGCTTGGCTTTTCGACAGTAACCCTGGGAATGGGATTCTTTCCATAGCAGATCGGGTCCCGCGCGAATGTCTCTTGACCTCCAAGATTAGGGCTAAGAAAGATTAGCGCGGATGCTTTACTTTCTTTTTGTTCTTTTAGGAGCTGTCTACAGTCTTACGACTCATTCTCAAAGCGGATGTTGTACTTGTACAGCGACATGTGGGGCCTCATTACTGCAGCCAAGTTATAAGACGTTGGCACATCCCCCGCGGAGCTGCGAACTGCGTGGAGCTTGCGAGACCGCTTGGAAGTTAGGAAAATAAGATTTATAAAAGGCTCTCGATAAGCATTACAATATGCTAACAACGGTGATTAAGATTCATTAACGGGCCGGTCGGTGGAAAGCATAATCAGAGAGAAAATCTGTTTACCTGTTAGTCTGACAGGACTGCCATAGATCCAGAAGCTACTCATCCATGTCTTCGCATAACGCAGGAGTCGTTGAGTACCGTTGTCCGTGACTCCGTGAGTCGTGGCTCTCTCTCTCTCTCTCTCTCTCTCTCTCTCTCTCTCTCTCTCTCTCTCTCTCTCTCTCTCTCTCTCTCTCTCTCTGTCTCACTCTCTCTGAGAGCGCTGCCACAGTTTCGCTTTTCGCTTATGCAGCGCTTTGCCTTCATCAAGAGGGCCCATCGCCAACCACATCGAGTACTGCTCTGATCATCAATGAGTAGAACCAGCTGCCCATGCCGCGAGACAGCGTTCTTTTCTTGAAGGGTCCATGGATGATAGAGCTCAGCCGTTACGACATTTTTTCAAAAATGAAACAGAAGATTTTATTAAAACAGAAAGGAGTCCTCAAGGGAGGGGAAGAAGAGGTTCATATTCACATGTCCATATAACTCATACCCAAGAGTTAAGATACTTGGGTTACACATGGATAGGGAGACCCCGAGATGAAACAGAAGATTTTATTAAAACAGAAAGGAGTCTTCAAGGGAGGGGAAGAAGAGGTCCATATTGACATGTCCATATAACTCATACCCAAGTTTTAAGATACTTAGGTTACACATGGATAGGAAGAGGGTGACCCCGAGACCCCTCTCTACTAATTGGCCTTAATTGGAAATTGATACTGAGAGCTTTCATAAACTAGTCCATGCCATTGTAAGCTGGTTGTTTGGGCACTAACTTCTTGAGGCAGAGGTTGTCTGTTCAATCCCTATGGCCTATTGGACATACTTGGGCAGGTCTGGCCAGTCTATCCTTTAATGCCTTCAAGACGTTGAAACTAGACACTTTCGGGCAGTCTCTTCCTTGTGATGCTTCGACAATCTAACCCCTTCTTTATGGGGTAGGAGGGGTCACAGGGTATTATTCCATTCACTTGTGTAGTTGTTCCTTGAATATATTCAAGCCTAGGGAGATAAGGCTTCAGTCGAACTTCCTCTTATGAAAAAAAAACTACAAAGAGTTCTTAGAAATCTCTTTCATGTCGATGAGAAACTGGTTGTTATGTAGTCTACATACACAATTTCTAAATTCAAAGAGTTAAATCTTTTGTGACGATCTGAATAGTGTGCCAAGCCCCATTGGGCCCCGCACTGGTTGAGATTTCCTCTTGGTAAATCATTCCTTTTTTTTTTATGGAGGTTTGATAGGTGCCTACTCCCCTGGCGTTAACTTGAAAGTACAAGTGAATGGGCATAGTACCTGTGGGACCCCTCATATCCCACAAAGCAAGGGTTAGACAAGGTTACATGAGTTACAACTGATTTAATATGGCAAAAGACTTACATCTCTAGCTCGGAGATTCAACTCTAGGCCTCTGCTTCAAGAGACCAATGCCAGGCTACTTGACCTATGGGACATGGAATTATTCTTGATGTCCCTTTCCTAGTATCATTTAAACCTACACGTGAGTTTTGCCGAGATTGTTGACAAATCCATGTTCCTATCCTCTCCCAATCTCTTGATGTATTAATTGATCACTTGATTCAAGTTTCTATTTATTTGCATTACACCTTGTACAACAAGGAAAAAATATAAATTAATGAAATAGTGTTACAATGGGTAGGACCAAAATAATTTAATACCAAAAACTTCTAAATGTCCTCTTTCTTTGAAAGGTTAAGAAAAACTTCTTGGAACTCCCAAATATAAGGGAAGTAAGATTCTCTTACCAGATCTACTTTGTGGCATCTTTCTTTTCCTCAAGATTCCTTCTCCTCTCTCTCTCTATCTCACTCTCTCTCTCCATTATTCTTTCTCCATGAACCTTAGGTTATTTTGTAATTATGTTAAGTATAGCCATCATCCTCAACATTTTCTTCTAGTGAGAACATCTTTCATGTGCAACAACGTGTTGAAGTAAAAGATTCACCCTAGATCTTGATAACTAAGAGTATGCAAGTTTATAAATACAAGAGATAAAATACAAGTGTGCATAATATAGATGGATATACATCCATACATACATACACACACACATACATATATATATATATAGAGAGAGAGAGATACATATACCCGCATACACACACAGACACACACACACACACACACACACATATATATATATATATATATATATATATATATATATATATATATATATATATATATATATATATATATATATATATATAGAGAGAGAGAGAGAGAGAGAGAGAGAGATAGATAAATAGATAGATAGATAGATAGATCGATAGATAGATAGATAGATAGATAGATAGACAGAGAGAGAGAGAGCAAGATAAATAGGTAGGTCGGTCGGTACATAGATCGATAGATAAATAGATCGATAGATAGATAGATAGATAGATAGATAGATAGATAGATAGATAGATAGATAGATAGATAGATAGATAGATAGATAGATAGATAGATAGATAGATAGATAGATAGGTAAATAGATAGATAGATAGATACATGGATAGATAGATATATATATAGATAGATAGATAGATAGATAGATAGTGTTGTATAATTCATGGGTTTAGAAGGTTAAACATATGGATTCTAAAGGTTAGAATATGATGTATGTTTGCTTTGGTCTAGCCCTTGAATTACCCTTGGAACATGCCTTGAACCTTTAGGTGAAACCCTTGGTTTTAACCCTTGAGGTATTTATTCATATGAGCTCCCAATTGAATGGTTATAACCTTAGGCTTGATTTATCCTAAGGTGTGGGAACCTTAGTCTTGAGAGAAGCTTCTCTAGGAGCCACCTTAACATTGGTATTCAGAGCATATGTTGCAAACTATGGACCTATAAACTCGTGGACCTCAAGCTTATGCTCATGCGAGTCTTCCCCCTCCGTCGCGGAGTTTTATTCCTTCTTAGGATCTTATAAAAGAAAGTTCGTATGACCCTCTATTATGTGAGATATGCAGTCCTGCCCAAGCGCTCTGTTAAAGTGAACGTTACGGGACAGAGCACACAATGGAGTCCAGAATTTAGAAGATCAATGTAAGAAAGCTATAGTAAGAGGATTGAGTATCTCTATAGAGAACTATGGGAGTGCATGTGGATTAAGCATCTTTTGGGAGCATCAAATAAGACTTCATCAATTTATTGATGTCAGGGAATTAAACAATTTATCCTCTTTCTTGTTTATTTAAATTGTTCTCTTTACATAGAATACATGTATAAGATATATAAGTAAAAGCATGAATGGATTTTATGAGTAAAGAGAGCACAAAAATTAGAGAGGAGTAATATATTTGCTATCATAAGTGTAGAAGACTTGCGATATACATAGAATAGTGCATGGAACCCATCTTTGTGGCAAGCATTAAGGGATTCTATGTATATATTAATGATAGTATGCATTTTGGTATCATTTAAATTTATTAAGATTAAATGTTTAATCGGTCATACAAGTAAGTATGTTAATGCCAAAGCAAGGACATTGGAGATCTATCAAGAAAGATGATCCCAATTTTGCAACTTCAATTCTGAACTATTTCAATGGACAAGCTGTTGGTGTAGGACAGTCAACAATTGATGCTTTGATGAAGAGTTGAAGTCAAGGTTTGAAGGAAAGATTCAAGTTATGAAGCATGGAAGAAGAATACATTCAGAAGAGGAAGATGTGTACACATATGTACAGATAGTTTACTTATATCTTTGAGAAGTCATAAGGTTGTAAATTTTTGTATATATATACTATGAAAATGTCGGGACATTTATGAGAGAGCATGAGAATAGAGTAATCAGAAGTTGTATTTGTCATTAGACATCTTAGAAGTGAGTTAAGACTCTTTCATCACTCAGTTGTAATTTTTCTCAAAAATGAAGAAAATGTTGCGCCCGATATTTCTGAGTTTTCTCCTTCTGTGTTAGATCTTTTGTGAAATGCTTTTGTACAAGTCTAAGTATATAGGTAATCGACCTCTGTACAAATTTTTAGCTTCCAATTGTGATCCCGCTCAGAGAATTAAGTGTAGGAACATTTGCATATGTGAATGAGAAGAAGTGAAGTTACAGAAGGCGCAAAATTTGATACGAATGTTTTGATCAATTCTCCTTCCACAGTTTAAAGTTTTGAGCAAGCAAGCACTTAATCTTTAAGTTTGAAGGTAAGCTACTTGTGGCTAAAAGCATTTGTAGAAAAGGGATGTAGATTGAGAGAACCAAAGGTTTAAAGTCATAGGTGTCTAAATCGACTTCTCAGAAGAACAGTTTTAGACATAGGTGAGTTGTTGAGATCATTTCTCAAGTTTTACTGAATCTTTTGGAGTGATTCAACTTGGAGAAGGTGCGTAATTCATAGACGACACCTCATACAAAGTTTTATAAAAAACTTTACATATTTGATAAGGCAATGAGTGAATTATGTGCAGCATACTTTCTGTGTATTCTCCTTCTTCACAGTTTGTTCAGAAAATTTGACAATTGAGTATTGATCTTCTAAAATTGGTGAAGATCTGAGTTATTCTTGTTATAGAGGTGCTCTAAATACAAGAGTAACTTGTTCTTTTGGAGATTAACACTCTCCATCAGTGGTATCAGAGCAAGAAGCATCATAATTGAAGGAAGGAGGACCTCGACTGCTGCAGGTGCAAAGAATTCAACATCTGAAGGTTCAAAAGGTGAAAGCTTGAGGATAAAGCTTGAGAAGAAGGTTATATGACACCAAGGAAGACAGGAGGAGTATTATTCGAAGTAAAGGTACATCTGTTACTCATAAAGTTTAAAGAATTCAATACACAGGAGAAGAAAGGATGGGAGATTCTCTTCAAATAGAGAAATTGGATAGAGAGAACTATCCAGCATGGTCAATGAGGATGGAAGCTCATCTAATGAGCAAAGACTTGATAGCCTACATTACAGGTGAAGAAGAAAAGCCTCAATTCAGAGATCCTAGTGTTCCAAATAGGGAGGAATTATCAGATTTGAAGAATTGGATGAAGAGAGATGCTCAAGCTAGGAGCATTATCTATATGGCAGTCAATGACTACTTGCTACCTCACATCAGAGGTCTTGAAAGTGCAAGTGATATATGGAATGCTTTGGAGGAGCATTTCCAAAATACCACAAAGTCTAGGAAGGCATCCTTGTGGGCAGAATTTACCACATTCAAGAAGAAGACCTCTCAATCCATCTCAGATTATGTAACCAGAATGAAGGACATTGCAGATGCATTAGGAGCTATTGATGAAGACATTGAGGAGGATAAATTGGTAAGGCAAATCCTCACAGGTTTGAGAGGTGATGACAAATGGAAGCCATTCATTTTGTCTACTGAATTATCACTTGATCATTTTACTCCTGGCTTAAATCAGTTGCTAGGACATATGTTAACCTTTGAGCAGGATGTCAAAGGTGAACGTGACAAGAGTATAGGTCATGCAATGTACTCAAAGGATAAGAAGAAAAATAGCAAAGGGAAGCAACAAGCAAATGAAGATGAAGGCACAACCAGTCAAGCCAACTTCCTAAGAGGAAGAGGAGGTGGCAAAGGTAGAGGAAGAGGCAGGAGTAATAAAGATGGAGTCAAAGCTTGCTAGATTTGTGGTAAGACAAATCACTTAGCTAATGATTGTTGGCATAATACTCAGAGTAATGGTGGATATAATCAGAATTTTAATTCAAGAGGAAGAGGTGGCAAAAATCAAAGAGGTAACTTCAGAGGAAGAGGTAGTAGGGGTTACTTTGGAAGAAATGCAGGTAGAGGATTCCAAAGTCAACAATACAATAATACCTACTACAATTATGCTTCAGATCAGAAGGAGGATTCAACATTGATAATGAATGCAACCTGTGAAAGGCAAAGTGAAGACCAAAGAGTCTTCTACATTGACTCAGTGTGTAGCAATCACCTGAGTGGTAACATAGCATTGATGACTGATTTGGAAAATAAGGTATCTAATCATGTTGTTCAAACAAGTGACAATACAAAGCACAATGTGAAGTCAATTGGATCAGTGAAGGCCAAGGATGGAAGTACTCTCTTGAGTAAGGTCTTGTATGTTCCTACAATTCCTAAGAATCTGATAAGTGTAGGACAAATTGTTGAAAAAGGTTATGAAGTTAGATTCACTAATGAAGGAGTGTTTGTGGAAGACCCTAGCAATGGGTATAAACAAATTGTTTCACAGAAGAAAGAAGGAAGATTGTTCACATTGAAGATTCAAGGCAATGTTGGTCATGCCTTGTTCACTTATGGAGGACATAAGATCTCTGAGTTAGATCTTTGGCACAAGAGGCTTGGACACTTCAATGAAAGAGGTATCAAAGATATGATTAACAATGGTTCAGTGCTTGGATTGCCTAATGTTGCAGGTCAACATATGACATATAGATATGAGGCATGTCAATTAGGTAAGGCTCATAAGCAATCTTACTCCAAGCATGGTTTCATGTATTCAGAGAAGCTTGAATTGGTACACATAGATGTGTGGGGACCATCAAAGGATTTCAGTATCAATGGTTCAAGGTACTATGTGATTTATGTTGATGACGCTACTAGATGGATCACTATCTATGTGATCAAAGATAAGTCAGAGGTATTCAATACATTCAAACATTATCATGTGTATGCAAAAAGAATTACAGGCCATAAATTGAAGAGACTAAGGTCAGATGGAGGGGGAGAGTATTTCTCTAATGAGTTCAGTGATTACTTGTGGAATGCAGGTATAAAAAGGGAAATTACTTGCAGGTACTCTCCTCAACAAAATGGTGTAGCAGAGAGAAGAAATAGAACTCTTGTTGAGTTTGCAAGGTCAATGATGAAGGAGAAAAATTGCCCAAATTATTTGTGGGATGAGGCTGTAAATATGTTGATATATTTAGGTAGTGATGTGTGTGAACACTCTAGGACCGCCGGGGCACTTTTTTCCCTCTTTAGGAGGTTTTTTTCCCCCGGCTTGTATATACGCCTATTGCCCTAATGGGCTACTTATCTTTGTACATTCTCTAGTAATACATTCAGTCTTGTGTGTTATGCTCCAAGCTTCTTCTTCTTCCTTGTGTTGTTCGCGTGCTTCCGCAGACGTCTAACTCCAACAATTGGTATCAGAGCAGGTCGTTGCTTCTTCTAGGGCGCCGTCGACACTCCTCCGTTTGCAGTCTCAAATTCGCACAAAATTTGGTGAGCATACTCAGGGTGTTTCCGAGATCAAAACTGCTTCGCTCTGTGGTGCCGAAATCGCGATCTGAGCTCGTTTCGGCCTCCGAACGCACTATCGCAGTGCTTGTGCAGGCTATTTCGTCCTTTTGTGCCAAAGGTATATAACAGTTTCTGTTCGCCAGTTTAAGCGTCTCGAAGTCTGCTACAGGTCTAGCAGAACTCGTCTGGGCAGTTCTGTTCAACTTTTTGAGATACAGTCAATTTTCTGCATCAAGGTATTTTAGTCACCGGCCATGGCTGAAAGCAGTGATGTATTCCGTATGTTGGCTGTTGAGGATAAGTTGGATGGTACCAACTACCCATTATGGGCTTATATGATGCGACATGTACTGGTTGCAAAAGGATTGTGGAACATTGTGCAGGGTGTTGAAAGACGTCCTGTTACACCTGTAACGACAGGTACTGCAAATACAGGTGTTGGAGCTGATGAAGATGGTGTCGAAGATGATATTCCGCAGATTCCTGTTCGTGCTGCTGTTTCTGTTGCACCTACTGTAGAGCAGATTCGTTGGGATGGCAGAGATGCCCAGGCACATGCATTGATAGCTTTGTCTGTCAAACGTGCCATTATTCCTCACATTTGCTCTTGCAGAACACCAAAGGATGCTTGGGATACACTTACCACTTTGTACCAGGCTAGGAATGAGGCTCGTGTTGCTTACCTCCGAAAACAGTTGGAGAGTGAGCACATGAATGAAGGTGATTCGATGGACAGTTTTCTTACAAAGATCAAAGACCTGAAGGAACAATTGATTTCTGCTGATGAGGTTATACCAGATAGCTCACTTGTGCAGACCGTTCTGAATGGCCTTCCTGATTCATATCAGAGTTTTGCCTCTACTCTTCGATTGATGATGAAAGGCAATCCGAATGCCTTGTCATTTGAGGAATTAGTCTCTGTTCTGTTGCAGGAAGATCAGTCCAGGCAGAACAGGTCCATTATGCGTGTTGCAGATCCAGCTTTCCTGGCTAGTCAGAAGGGCAAAGGAAAATGGAGCTCTTCTACTAGTAAGCAGAAATCTGCAAATGCTGCACAATCGAAGAACCAGGATAAAGATGAGAAGAAATCAGAAAAGCAGAAATTGTTCTGCAAGTACTGTAAAGGAAATGATCATATTATAAAGAACTGTCCAAAACTGGCTGCTAAAGAGGCAAAGAAGAAAGAGGCTGGAATGGTTGTTGCAGAGGCCTCTACACCAAAAACAGAGTCTGCAAATCTTGTGCAGGAAGAAGAATGGGCGTTTACTACTGTCTGCAGTTTTGACCCATCTTCTCATGATCAGTGCATGTCTGCAGTAGACTCAGATGTTTGGTACTTTGACAGTGGGGCGACCAAACATATTACCTCGCAGCGCAGTTTCTTCTCTTCACTCGAGCCTGCCCCTACAGGGAATACTGTCACATGCGCCAATAACTCCTCTTATCCTGTTATGGGAGTTGGTAAGATCATTCTGACTACTGCTGATGGTAGTTCTTTCACTTTGTTAGATGCTTTATTTATGCCAGGGATAAAAAAGAACCTGTTATCAGTTTCTGCATTAGCCAAGATTGGCTTGGTTGTGAAATTCGTTGATGACAGGTGTACAGTCCATGATCTCTCAAATGGCGATGTGATTATTGCTTCTGGCATTTTATGTCGTGGGTTGTATAAGCTCATAGACTATGAAAGATCTGTGAATGATTCGGCATGTGCAATTCATGATTCTCAGGCTATGTCAGATGCAAAGCTTTGGCATGCACGCTTTGGTCATCTGAATTTTGCTAGTTTGTTACGCCTGCAGAAATCTGAAATGGTGTCCTCTTTGCCCAAACTTGAGGCACCTGGAAAACATGTTTGTGAAGGCTGTATTTTGGGCAAAATGCAGCGTTCTTCCTTTCCAAAAGATGGTTCAATTCGGGCTATGCAGAAATTGCAGCTTGTACATAGTGATGTCTGTGGTCCCATGCAGACACCCTCTTTTGGAAATTACCTTTACTTCGTGACTTTCATTGATGATTTTTCCAGGCATGCATGGGTATATCCACTCAAAGCAAAGTCCGAAGTGTTCATGTGCTTCAAACAGTTTTTGGTTTTGGCTGAAAATCTGTCACCATGTAAAATGGGCACCCTCCGTTCTGATCGAGGGGGGGAATATATGTCTTCAGATTTTAATGCATTTCTGGTTGAACGTGGGATAAAACACCAGTGTACAGTGCCGTATACACCTCAACAGAATGGAGTTGTTGAACGAAAGAACAGGTCACTCATGGAGATGGCGAGGTGCATGGTCAAAAGTCAGGCTTTACCACATAGTTTCTGGCTTGAGGCTGTCATGTGTGCAGCATATGTACTGAACAGGTGTCCCACCAAAGCGTTGCAGTCTATCACTCCATATGAGGCTTGGCATGACCGCAAGCCATCTGTTGCTCATCTGCGTGTTTTTGGTTGTTTGGCATATGCATTAGTGCCTGAACAACATCGCAGAAAATTGGATGATAAGGCAGTAAAATGTATTTTTGTTGGGTACAGTTCTGAAAGTAAAGGCTATCGTCTGTATCATCCACAGACTAAACGCATTCTGGTTAGCCGTGATGTTGTCTTTGTGGAAGATGCTATTCAGCCATTGCTTTCATGTACTAAGGAGACATCTGTTAGCTCCAAAGACATGTATGATACTTTGATGCCTCTTTTTACAGGTGGACAGGCTAACGCTGGTCCTAATGAGGCAACTTCTCAGCCTTTGCAGGTTTCATATGATGATGCAGATCATTCCATTTCTGATGCAGATTTACATGATGCACTTGTTGATGAGAGAGCTGATATTGAACAGGCAAAAACTATGCCAAAATGGCTGGTGCAGACTTTGCGTGACAGCAAATTAGATGCACCTTTGTCATATCGTACTCGTTCAGGCTCTCATAGTACCTCCTTTGCATCAGATTGCTATGCTATGGCTGCATCTAGTCTCTGTGATGAGAATGAGCGTGTTTCTTTTGATGAAGCACAAAATTCAGAAAATTGGATGGCTGCTATGCAATCTGAATATGATGCTATAATGAAGAATGGTACATGGTCTTTATGTGACTTGCCTCCTGGCAAGAAGGCCATTGGCACTAAGTGGGTATACAAGCTGAAGCGTAAACCTGATGGTGCAGTTGACAGGTATAAGGCTAGGCTTGTTGCAAAGGGTTATGCGCAGGAAAGAGGCATTGATTTTGATGAGACCTTTGCACCTACATGCCGTATGACTATTGTTCGGAGCATTTGTGCACTTGCAGCCCATCATGGTTGGAATGTACATCAGTTGGACATTAAAACAGCATTTCTGAATGGTGACTTGCATGAAGAAGTGTATGTTTTTCAGCCCCGTGGCTTTGTGCAGAAAGGGCATGAAAACCAGGTGTGCAGGTTAAAGAAGGCGTTATATGGTTTAAAGCAAGCACCACGTGCTTGGTATGAGAAAATACATGCCTATCTAATTGCACATGGTTTTGAGAACAGTCCAACTGAAAGCACCTTATATGTTAAGCGTGCTAATGATGTGCTTCTGATCATTGTTGTCTATGTAGACGACATGCTGCTCACTGGTCCTCTTGAGAAGCATATTGCTGATTTCAAGGCTGATTTGCATGCCTCATTTGAGATGTCTGATTTGGGGCATTTGCATCACTATTTGGGCATTCAGTTTATGCAAGTTGATGGTGGAATGGCTTTGTGTCAAACGAAATATATTGACACATTATTGCAGCGTTTTGGCCTTGAAGACTGTAAGCCTATTGCCACTCCTATGGAGACAGGTTTACGATTGAGTCTTCATGATGCTGGAGATGCATTTGATGCTGTTCTCTATCAGCAGGCTGTTGGATGCTTGATTTACTTATGCATTACTCGGCCAGATATTCAGTTTGTTGTCTCACAGATGAGCAGGTTTATGCATTGCCCAAGAGTCACGCATTGGAAAGCGGTTAAGCGCATCTTTCGCTACTTGAGTGGTACTCGGCTACTTGGGTTGTTTTATCCCAAGGGGGGATCACTACCGCCAGATTTGCATGCTTTTTTTGACTCAGATTGGGCTGGTTGCTATGACACTCGTGTGTCCACCAGTGGTTTTTGCTTCATGCTTGGTAGCTCATGTATATCTTGGTTGAGCAAGAAGCAGCCTACTGTGGCCACTTCCAGTTGTGAGGCTGAGTATAGGGCAGCTTTCACAGCGACTGTTGAGTGTGTGTGGCTCAGACGCCTTATGGCTGATTTGGGTGTTGGCCAGTCTTCTGCCACCACCATCTTCACTGACAGTCAGAGCGCATTGGCAGTTGCGAGGAACCCTGTGTTCCATGCTCGCACTAAGCACATTGAGGTGCATTATCACTATGTCAGGGAGAGGTTCTCTGCTGGGGAGATCAGCTTGGCATATGTGCCCACGCAGGAGAACATTGCAGACCTTTTCACGAAGGCTCTGCCTAGGGAGAAGTTTGAAGCTTTCGGCAAAGCTTTGGGCTTACTTCCTTTTGTGGAGTGATTTCCACATAGCTCGGCACTTCCTTATACATGAGTGCCAGCTCCTTGTTCACCGCATCACTCCCAGGGGGGATTTGTTGATATATTTAGGTAGTGATGTGTGTGAACACTCTAGGACCGCCGGGGCACTTTTTTCCCTCTTTAGGAGGTTTTTTTCCCCCGGCTTGTATATACGCCTATTGCCCTAATGGGCTACTTATCTTTGTACATTCTCTAGTAATACATTCAGTCTTGTGTGTTGTGCTCCAAGCTTCTTCTTCTTCCTTGTGCTGTTCGCGTGCTTCCGCAGACGTCTAACTCCAACAAAATACAACTAATTATTTGGTCAATAGGCTACCATGTAAAGCTTTGCAGGGTATGACACCATATGAGGCATGGTGGGGTAAGAGACCTACCTTGGATCATTGCAAAGTATTTGGATGTTTGGCATATGCATATGTGCCATCACAATTAAGACACAAGTTAGAACCTAAAACTGAAAAATATGTATTCATTGGTTATGATGATAAGCAGATGGGATATAGGTTGTGGAGTCCATCCACAAAACAATTTCTTGTATCAAAAGATGTTACATTTGATGAGCAAGGTACTTGGTATGCAGGTACAATCAATATTAATACAGGTGATGAAGAAGTTGTGAGTCAAAAGAAAGGTAAATCAAAGGTTCAGATATTTGATGAAGAGGAGAATAATGAAGTGCAGGTTGAAGTTGAAGAAATGCCAAGATTTGATCCTGAGTGTGAAGAACCAGAAAACTCAAGGAGTGGAGGACTCAAAAGGTCATCAAGACACAAGTGGCAACCTACAAGGTATAGCTATGACACTTCTTTTTTGGCTACCAAAGATTATGCTTACATGGTAAAGGCAGATGAAGACCCTTCCACATATGAAGAGGCAAAAGGTAAGGAAAATTAGGAGAAAGCTATGCAGGAAGAATATGATGCATTAATGGAGAATCAGACATGGGATTTGGTTCCTAAACCAAATAGTCAGAAGATCATTGGATGCAAATGGGTCTACAAGACTAAGAGGTTTGCAGATGGAAGTGTGTCTAGGTATAAAGCTAGACTTGTTGTGAAAGGGTTTGCTCAAACGTATGGTATTGATTATGATGAGACTTATAGTCTTGTGGCAAAGATGACAAGCATCAGGACACTCATAGCCATTGCTGCATGTAAAGGTTGGAAATTATGTCAATTAGATGTGAAGAATGCTTTTTTAAATGGTTACATTTCAGATGATGTTTTCATGGAGCAACCTCAAGGATTCAGAGATGGAAGGTATCCAGATCATGTATGTAAGCTCAAGAGAGCTTTGTATGGTTTGAAGTAGGCCCCAAGGGCATGGAATTATAGACTTGTGAAGTTCTTGAAAGAACTTGGATTTCAAGTATCTAAGGCAGATAGTAGCTTGCTTGTTAAAGCAAGTGATGATGGGTTCATTTACATGTGCATATATGTTGATGATATAATTCTTACAGGTACAGATGAGAAAGGCATTCAAAGCCTAAAGAAGCAAATGGAGAAAGAGTTCAAAATCAGTGACTTGGGAGACTTGTCTGTTGATATATTTAGGTAGTGATGTGTGTGAACACTCTAGGACTGCCGGGGCACTTTTTTCCCTCTTTAGGAGGTTTTTTTCCCCCGGCTTGTATATACGCCTATTGCCCTAATGGGCTACTTATCTTTGTACATTCTCTAGTAATACATTCAGTCTTGTGTGTTGTGCTCCAAGCTTCTTCTTCTTCCTTGTGCTGTTCGCGTGCTTCCGCAGACGTCTAACTCCAACAATTGGTATCAGAGCAGGTCGTTGCTTCTTCTAGGGCGCCGTCGACACTCCTCCGTTTGCAGTCTCAGATTCGCACAAAATTTGGTGAGCATACTCAGGGTGTTTCAGAGATCAAAACTGCTTCGCTCTGTGGTGCCGAAATCGCGATCTGAGCTCGTTTCGGCCTCCGAACGCACTATCGCAGTGCTTGTGCAGGCTATTTTGTCCTTTTGTGCCAAAGGTATATACCAGTTTCTATTCGCCAGTTTAAGCGTCTCGAAGTCTGCTACAGGTCTAGCAGAACTCGTCTGGGCAGTTCTGTTCAACTTTTTGAGATACAGTCAATTTTCTGCATCAAGGTATTTTAGTCACCGGCCATGGCTGAAAGCAGTGATGTATTCCGTATGTTGGCTGTTGAGGATAAGTTGGATGGTACCAACTACCCATTATAGGCTTATATGATGCGACATGTACTGGTTGCAAAAGGATTGTGGAACATTGTGCAGGGTGTTGAAAGACGTCCTGTTACACCTGTAACAACAGGTACTGCAAATACAGGTGTTGGAGCTGATGAAGATGGTGTCGAAGATGATATTCCGCAGATTCCTGTTCGTGCTGCTGTTTCTGTTGCACCTACTGCAGAGCAGATTCGTTGGGATGGCAGAGATGCCCAGGCACATGCATTGATAGCTTTGTCTGTCAAACGTGCCATTATTCCTCACATTCGCTCTTGCAGAACAGCAAAGGATGCTTGGGATACACTTACCACTTTGTACCAGGCTAGGAATGAGGCTCGTGTTGCTTACCTCCGAAAACAGTTGGAGAGTGAGCACATGAATGAAGGTGATTCTATGGACAGTTTTCTTACAAAGATCAAAGACCTGAAGGAACAATTGATTTCTGCTGATGAAGTTATACCAGATAGCTCACTTGTGCAGACCGTTCTGAATGGTCTTCCTAATTCATATCAGAGTTTTGCCTCTACTCTTCGGTTGATGATGAAAGGCAATCCGAATGCCTTGTCATTTGAGGAATTAGTCTCTGTTCTGTTGCAAGAAGACCAGTCCAGGCAGAACAGGTCCATTATGCGTGTTGCAGATCAAGCTTTCCTGGCTAGTCAGAAGGGCAAAGGAAAATGGAGCTCTTCTACTAGTAAGCAGAAATCTGCAAATGCTGCACAATCGAAGAACCAGGATAAAGATGAGAAGAAATCAGAAAAGCAGAAATTGTTCTGCAAGTACTGTAAAGGAAATGATCATATTATAAAGAACTGTCCAAAACTGGCTGCTAAAGAGGCAAAGAAGAAAGAGGCTGGAATGGTTGTTGCAGAGGCCTCTACACCAAAAACAGAGTCTGCAAATCTTGTGCAGGAAGAAGAATGGGCGTTTACTACTGTCTGCAGTTTTGACCCATCTTCTCATGATCAGTGCATGTCTGCAGTAGACTCAGATGTTTGGTACTTTGACAGTGGGGCGACCAAACATATTACCTCGCAGCGCAGTTTCTTCTCTTCACTCGAGCCTGCCCCTACAGGGAATACTGTCACATGCGCCAATAACTCCTCTTATCCTGTTATAGGAGTTGGTAAGATCATTCTGACTACTGCTGATGGTAGTTCTTTCACTTTGTCAGATGCTTTATTTGTGCCAGGGATCAAAAAGAATCTGTTATCAGTTTCTGCATTAGCCAAGATTGGCTTGGTTGTGAAATTTGTTGATGACAGGTGTACAGTCCATGATCTCTCAAATGGCGATGTGATTATTGCTTCTGGCATTTTATGTCGTGGGCTGTATAAGCTCATAGACTATGAAAGATCTGTGAATGATTCGGCATGTGCAATTCATGATTCTCAGGCTATGTCAGATGCAAAGCTTTGGCATGCACGCTTTGGTCATCTGAATTTTGCTAGTTTGTTACGCCTGCAGAAATCTGAAATGGTGTCCTCTTTGCCCAAACTTGAGGCACCTGGAAAACATGTTTGTGAAGGCTGTATTTTGGGCAAAATGCAGCGTTCTTCCTTTCCAAAAGATGGTTCAGTTCGGGCTATGCAGAAATTGCAGCTTGTACATAGTGATGTTTGTGGTCCTATGCAGACACCCTCTTTTGGAAATTACCTTTACTTCGTGACTTTCATTGATGATTTTTCCAGGCATGCATGGGTATATCCACTCAAAGCAAAGTCCGAAGTGTTCATGTGCTTCAAACAGTTTTTGGTTTTGGCTGAAAATCTGTCAGCATGTAAAATGGGCACCCTCTGTTCTGATCGAGGGGGGGAATATATGTCTTCAGATTTTAATGCATTTCTGGCTGAACATGGGATAAAACACCAGTGTACAGTGCCGTATACACCTCAACAGAATGGAGTTGCTGAACGAAAGAACAGGTCACTCATGGAGATGGCGAGGTGCATGGTCAAAAGTCAGGCTTTACCACATAGTTTCTGGCTTGAGGCTGTCATGTGTGCAGCATATGTACTGAACAGGTGTCCCACCAAAGCGTTGCAGTCTATCACTCCATATGAGGCTTGGCATGATCGCAAGCCATCTGTTGCTCATCTGCGTGTTTTTGGTTGTTTGGCATATGCATTAGTGCCTGAACAACATCGTAGAAAATTGGATGATAAGGCAGTAAAATGTATTTTTGTTGGGTACAGTTCTGAAAGTAAAGGCTATCGTCTGTATCATCCACAGACTAAACGCATTCTGGTTAGCCGTGATGTTGTCTTTGTGGAAGATGCTATTCAGCCATTGCTTTCATGTACTAAGGAGACATCTGTTAGCTCCAAAGACATGTATGATACTTTGATGCCTCTTTTTACAGGTGGACAGGCTAACGCTGGTCCTAATGAGGCAACTTCTCAGCCTTTGCAGGTTTCATATGATGATGCAGATCATTCCATTTCTGATGCAGATTTACATGATGCACTTGTTGATGAGAGAGCTGATATTTAACAGGCAAAAACTATGCCAAAATGGCTGGTGCAGACTTTGCGTGACAGCAAATTAGATGCACCTTTGTCATATCGTACTCGTTCAGGCTCTCATAGTACCTCCTTTGCATCAGATTGCTATGCTATGGCTGCATCTAGTCTCTGTGATGAGAATGAGCCTGTTTCTTTTGATGAAGCACAAAATTCAGAAAATTGGATGGCTGCTATGCAATCTGAATATGATGCTATAATGAAGAATGGTACATGGTCTTTATGTGACTTGCCTCCTGGCAAGAAGGCCATTGGCACTAAGTGGGTATACAAGCTGAAGCGTAAACCTGATGGTACAGTTGACAGGTATAAGGCTAGGCTTGTTGCAAAGGGTTATGCACAGGAAAGAGGCATTGATTTTGATGAGACCTTTGCACCTACATGCCGTATGACTACTGTTCGGAGCATTTGTGCACTTGCAGCCCATCATGGTTGGAATGTACATCAGTTGGACATTAAAACAGCATTTCTGAATGGTGACTTGCATGAAGAAGTGTATGTTTTTCAGCCCCGTGGCTTTGTGCAAAAAGGGCATGAAAACCAGGTGTGCAGGTTAAAGAAGGCGTTATATGGTTTAAAGCAAGCACCACATGCTTGGTATGAGAAAATACATGCCTATCTAATTGCACATGGTTTTGAGAACAGTCCAACTGAAAGCACCTTATATGTTAAGCGTGCTAATGATGTGCTTCTGATCATTGTTGTCTATGTAGACGACATGCTGCTCACTGGTCCTCTTGAGAAGCATATTGCTGATTTTAAGGCTGATTTGCATGCCTCATTTGAGATGTCTGATTTGGGGCATTTGCATCACTATTTGGGCATTCAGTTTATGCACGTTGATGGTGGAATGGATTTGTGTCAAACGAAATATATTGACACATTATTGCAGCGTTTTGGCCTTGAAGACTGTAAGCCTATTGCCACTCCTATGGAGACAGGTTTACGATTGAGTCTTCATGATGCTGGAGATGCATTTGATGCTGTTCTCTATCAGCAGGCTGTTGGATGCTTGATTTACTTATGCATTACTCGGCCAGATATTCAGTTTGCTGTCTCACAGATGAGCAGGTTCATGCATTGCCCAGGAGTCACGCATTGGAAAGCGGTTAAGCGCATCTTTCGCTACTTGAGTGGTACTCGGCTACTTGGGTTGTTTTATCCCAAGGGGGGATCACTACCGCCAGATTTGCATGCTTTTTCTGACTCAGATTGGGCTGGTTGCTATGACACTCGTGTGTCCACCAGTGGTTTTTGCTTCATGCTTGGTAGCTCATGTATATCTTGGTTGAGCAAGAAGCAGCCTACTGTGGCCACTTCCAGTTGTGAGGCTGAGTATAGGGCAGCTTTCACAACGACTGTTGAGTGTGTGTGGCTCAGACGCCTTATGGCTGATTTGGGTGTTGGCCAGTCTTCTGCCACCACCATCTTCACTGACAGTCAGAGCGCATTGGCAGTTGCGAGGAACCCTGTGTTCCATGCTCGCACTAAGCACATTGAGGTGCATTATCACTATGTCAGGGAGAGGTTCTCTGCTGGGGAGATCAGCTTGGCATATGTGCCCACGCAGGAGAACATTGCAGACCTTTTCACGAAGGCTCTGCCTAGGGAGAAGTTTGAAGCTTTCCGCAAAGCTTTGGGCTTACTTCCTTTTGTGGAGTGATTTCCACATAGCTTGGCACTTCCTTATACATGAGTGCCAGCTCCTTGTTCACCGCATCACTCCCAGGGGGGATTTGTTGATATATTTAGGTAGTGATGTGTGTGAACACTCTAGGACTGCCGGGGCACTTTTTTCCCTCTTTAGGAGGTTTTTTTCCCCCGGCTTGTATATACGCCTATTGCCCTAATGGGCTACTTATCTTTGTACATTCTCTAGTAATACATTCAGTCTTGTGTGTTGTGCTCCAAGCTTCTTCTTCTTCCTTGTGCTGTTCGCGTGCTTCCGCAGACGTCTAACTCCAACATTGTCATATTTCTTGGGCATGGAGATTTCATACACTCAACATGGAGTGTATGTGACTCAATAAAGGTATTTGAGAAACTTCTTAATCAAGTTTAAAATGAATGATTGCAGGGTAGGAACTACTCCAATGGAGGTGAATCACAAATTGAGCAGATATGGAGGTGAAGGGTTCAAGGACATGAAACAATATCAGAGTTTGGTTGGTAGTCTGATTTATGCTACATTAACTAGGCCTGACTTATCATATGCAGTTAGAGTTTTGTCTCAGTTCATGCATTGTCCTAGGAAAGAACATTGGATTGTAGGTCAAAGAGTGTTGAGGTACATTAAGGGTACACTCAAAGAGGGTTTGTATTATGGTTTTACATAAGATACAAACATCAAAATATATAGTGATGCAGATTGGGCAGGTAACCCTCATGATAGAAGATCAACATATGGATACTTGTGTTATGTGGGAGATAAGTTAATCTCTTGGTGTTCAAAGAAGCAGCATACAGATAATTTGTCATCTACAGAAGCTGAGTACAAAGGTATGGTTGAAGCTGCAAAGGAAGTGATATGGCTTAAGACTCTCATGAAGAGTTTTGACACCATACAGAGTACACCTATCATTTATGGAGATAACATGAGCTCATTGTATTTAGCTGCTAATCGTGTGTTTCATGCAAGGACTAAACACATTGAGATTCAGTATCACTTTTGAGAGAGAAGGTGATGGATAAAGAGATTGAAGTCATACATACTTCAACAAAAGATCAGATAGCTGATATGCTTACCAAAAGCTTGGATGGACCAAAGCTACAGAGATTCAAAGACATGGCAGGCATAAAGAAGATAGAGAAAACCTCAATTGATGATTGAGGGGGAGCTGTTGGTGCAGGACAATCAACAATTGATGTTTTGATGAAGAGTTGAAGTCAAGGTTTGAAGGAAAGATTCAAGTTATGAAGCATGGAAGAAGAATACATTCAGAAGAGGAAGATGTGTACACATATGTACAGATAGTTTACTTATATCTTTGAGAAGTCATAAGGTTGTAAATTTTTGTATATATATACTATGAAAATGTCGGGACATTTATGAGAGAGCATGAGAATAGAGTAATCAGAAGTTGTATGCGTCATTAGACATCTTAGAAGTGAGTTAAGACTCTCTCATCACTCAGTTGTGATTTTTCTCAAAAATGAAGAAAATGTTGCGCCCGATATTTCTGAGTTTTCTCCTTCTATGTTAGATCTTTTGTGAAATGCTTTTGTACAAGTCTAAGTCTATAGGTAATCAAACTCTGTACAAATTTTTAGCTTCCAATTGTGATCAGGCTCAGAGAATTAAGTGTAGGAACATTTGCATATGTGAATGAGAAGAAGTGAAGTTACAGAAGGTGCAAAATTTGATACGAATGTTTTGATCAATTCTCCTTCCACAGTTTAAAGTTTTGAGCAAGCAAGCACTTAATCTTTAAGTTGGAAGGTAAGCTACTTGTGGCTAAAATCATTTGTAGAAACGGGTTCTAGATTGAGAGAATCAAAGGTTTAAAGTCATAGGTGTCTAAATCGACTTCTCAGAAGAATAGTTTTAGACATAGGTAAGTTGTTGAGATGATTTCTCAAGTTTTACTGAATCTTTTGGAGTGATTCAACTTGGAGAAGGTGCGCAATCTATAGGTGACACCTCATACAAAGTTTTATAAAAAACTTTACATATTTGATAAGGCAATGAGTGAATTATGTGCAGCAGACTTTATGTGTACTCTCCTTCACAGTTTGTTCAAAAAATTTGACAATTGAGTATTGATCTTCTAAAATTAGTGAAGATCTGAGTTATTCTTGTTATAGAGGTGCTCTAAATACAAGAGTAACTTGTTCTTTTGGAGATTAACACTCTCCATCACAAGCCTCATCATGCAATGGATCAAGGGATGGATGAAGCTATAATAGAGGTATGGCATGTTCATTTTCATTCATTTGTTGGCCATGCTAAAAGAATTCATGAAAGAAAGCATCTTAAAAGAAGTAGGTGAGGTCCACATGTATTTTAGTGTGAATTTACTCATGTAAAGTGATGCCCTTAAGGCATACACAATAGGGATTCACTTCATAAGGATGGCCATGGAAGGTCCATTACAACATGGCATGAACATGAATTAAATGATGTGCATATTATTGAAAGTAAATTCTTGAAATGGAATTCCAAGGTTGAGTTCCATGCATGCTTTAAAGAGGGGTTCAATTTTTCAACCCTATGCATGCTAAGCATCTTCAATCAAATTTGTTCTTTGGCATACATTATGTATACACTGATTCAATCATATATGCATGAATTGATGGATCATGTATGCATGGGCTCATGGTATATGAGAAAGAAATTAACTTAATAAAGTTTAAGGTTAAGCTACTTCTGATTAAGAAGTCAAAAGCATAAAAGTTCAATGGTACATTGAGGACATGCAACTCAATAATCATTAACTTTTATATGTCGGCTTAATCCAAAAGCCAAACAAATTTATTATAGATAGAAAAACCTTAAGCTTTGAGTTCTACTTATGGATCCTAAAGTTTCATAATATCCATGGTATGCCTGATCAGCAAGGCCAAGGATTTAGGTTACAGACTAAGCGATGTTCACCATAAGATAGTGGTAATAAGAATTTGGATTGAAAGACATCCAAAAGAGAAATGAGAAGCCTGTATGAGACCCTACACACATAGGCTAATTTTTCATTGTGAATGATGTTAAGAAGTTCATAGGAACTTAATCATCCGATCATTGAGGACAATGATAACACTAAAAGGGAGAAGAGAATGTCGTAAAATGACATATTAGAGAAACAATGATTGAACCATTTTACCCTTTTAAGCATTCATTTCTTCCCCGATAAGCTTCTTTGTTCATTGACAAGAGGTAGGATCCATTTGGAGCTTTTAGAAAATTGCTTCAAGAGTGAAGAGTTGTAACTCATTAAGCATATCTAGAGAAGAGGAAGATTAAAGGGTTGAAAGAAACTCTTAATACCTCTACTCCAAAATGTGCTTTATGAGTAAGAAGCAATTTATCAAGATGGTTAAACAGGTAACCATTTAGCAAAGCTTATGATTGACTATATCCTTTGATACAAATGCCTAATTATGTCAATAGATGATATCTAATATGAGAATACTAGCTCTATTATCACATGACATAAACAAAGATAACTTTGATTGCATTTAATCAAGGAAATAGTTCAATGAAAGCTCAATTTTCAAAGTCTTTTCAAAGGACAAATCAAGACTCTGTAAGAATGTAACTTACAAAGATTTTGATTATATTAAAATGCATGGAGTTTAATCCTTGAGTAAGAGCTAAAGTTGTCTACACTAAGGTGAGGTTGTAAATTGGATGGTATGGGACGTCTAGGTTTACAATGTCACTTAAGTGGGTTCAGTGGTATGGGACACTGAACTTAAGGATAATGAAAGCTTAAACTCAAGGATATTGGAGAGCTTTTTCAATCAAGGATTTAGCATAAATAAACTGACCATTTGGATAGGAACTAAATCAACATCAATTTCCAACAGTTTTCGAGGATCAAAACTCCTTAAAGGGGGAAAGAAAGGTATCATCAATATGATACTTCTAAGCAAAAGACATTCCTTAACTCTTTCATGAAAGTTAAGGAGTACATTGGATGTCCAAGTATCTAAGTGTGTTTGAGTTAAATCTCAAACACAGTAAGAACCATATATGTAAGAAGGGAATCCATGAAAGAATTCCATTTTGGCAAGTAAACTAAGGTAAGCTAGCCAAAGACTTGAAGCATATTTAGAGTAGGGTACTTGAGAATGGATAAAGATGGATCCAAAGTTTGGATCACTAAGCATGAAAACTTGCTTAAGTCAAAAGGGGTGACATCTAATTGTTGATCCCTAAAAGGAGAATAGTTAATGGTTTGAAGAACATCAACATGATGTTGAAGACTTAAGCTAGGATATCAACTTATGAAGGTATGAGTTGAAGATCCCAAGAAAATCCCATGGGTACATATCATTGAAAAAAGGGATCTAAAGGAGAAAGGCTTGATCTTATCTCATGTTAAATTAGCTAGAGGAATTTTGAGAAAGCCAAGTGACCTAACTTTGTCAAATATATCCAACCCTTTATGGTTGGATAATTCAAGAGGCCTACATTGGTGAAAAAGATCAAACCCTTTTATAGTTCGATATCAAGTAAAGTTCAGAGGTCAACCTAAATAGACCTTTGAATTAATTAGAAACCTTAGTCTTTGCTCTCATGAAAATGATGCCAAGGAGTTCCAAGATGGAATTCCTGATCATGGTAAATGATCAGAGAGCATTGAAAAGATAAGGGCAAAGAATGTGGAAAGGTTAAGGATGTAGTTCTATGGATTGGAGGAAGAACTCCTTGGTATGGGACAGTGAGAACTAACTCCCATTGAGAGTTTTCTCTGATGGCCAGAGAGAAAATAGACTCAAGATCCAAAGGAAACATCGGGATTAAGGTCTTAGGTTCATTATGAGGTGTAGAAATGTACCTCCTTGAACCAATTTAATACACCTAGTTGTGTGAACAAAAGGGTAAATAGAATGAACATGACATTTACCCTAGAAAAAGGCTATCTTTTATCCTCTTAAGCAGATGCATTTTTCTTAATAAAATGCATAGCCAAATTTTATATGGAACAATAAATTTGGATAAGTAAGAGGGTAAAGAATTTTGGGAGTTTACCAAGTTAAAATCCAAAAGTAAAGTCAAGCCTATTCAAGTATAATAACCTTGAATGAAAGAATGATCTATAAAAGATCTTCTTTTGAATTTTTGGTGAGAACAAGTGATTCAAGAATGTTCCTAGCAAGATGTGGGATATGATGCCTAGAAACAAGTATCTTTCTTGCAAGTACTTGGAACTAAAACTGCAAAACTTAAATCATCTCAACTCCATCCTATAGAAAATCTAGAAGGTATCTTGATGAAGCATTATTCCTCAATTATTTTGAGGATTTGAAGGAATTGGTTTAGTAAGCTCTTTGCAAAAGCTTTGGTGATCTTCGAGGTTAGATAACTATCTCAAATATGAACCAGAGTCGGCTCAAGACAGTTAGTACTGATTCTCATTGGCAAGAACTGGCTAGCAAAGAACAAGGTAGAGACCCAAGAGAATGGTCTACCTGATAATTCCAAATTCCTAAAGTCATCTTTGGATCTAAGTCTTGAATGTCAAAAGGATTAAAATATATTATGAGAATTGATCTAGGGAAAATCAAAGATGATCAAGATAGGGATCCACTTGTAGACATGAACTTTCAAAATTGGGTATATTGTCCTTCGGAATACTTGAACTTTATGTTTCAAGAAAACCTGGATGATTGAAATATGTCCACCTAAGTTGCCAAGGAATGAGAAGATAATATTCTCCTCATTTTATTGAGCATGTTTTGGCAAGGACTCACTAGACCCACTTTGCTAAGTTCATATCGTTAACTAAGTCCTGGCAAATACAAATAAAGTACATTTGTATTTGAAAAGGACTATAAAAGAATAAGTGAAGTTCAGAACATCTAAAGATTCCTCTTCTTTCTGTTGAAAGTGAAAGATGAATCTAGTTTCTGGCCCTTTCAAGATAGAGATAAGATCTCTATCATAGACTCCTAAAAATACAAATTTCTAGGGAAGTACAAAGTGTACTCAAATGTATTATTTTATGGAGCTCAAGGTTTATGAAAGTGCCAAAAGAAAAAGACCACCAAAGAATTTCACCCATCTCACTAGTCCATAGATACAGGGCATGCATGTACATTCGGGTGGACTAAGAGAAAGTGATTTGGGCAGGGATTTTGATTCCTTTCCTTTCAGATTAAGGTAGGGATTGACCTTTACCTGATTACTGGAAACGAATCTAAAGAGAGAGATGACCATGCTTAGAGTATAGATCATGGTGCACGGGGGAATACTTCACGTATTATACCTACATGCATTTTCGAGGACAAAAATGTTAAAGGGAGGAAGAATGTTGTATAATTCATGGGTTCAGAAGGTTAAACATATGGATTCTAAAGGTTAGAATATGATGTATGTTTGCTTTGGTCTAGCCCTTGAATTACCCTTAGAACATGCCTTGAACCTTTGGGTGAAACCCTTGGTTTTGTTGGAGATTCACTTACTAATTAGACATAAAGACCTGAAGATGTATGAAGGATAAAGAAAGATGAAGAAAAGCAGAAACAAAGCATTCAGAAAAATCAAAGCCTTAGTGAAGGGACAAATTCACGACTGTAATATAGTTCATAGAAACTTCCAGAAATACGAGTTTTGAATCTCGGAAAAAAATGTATATATATATATATATATAAGAGAGAGTAGAGAATAGAAGCAAGTGAGCTCAGATAGAAAGCTTAGAAGCGCATCTATAGAAGATGCCAGAGATTGCGTATGTAGAGATGAATAATAGGACATGAACTGTCGGGTATTCATCTGAGAGAGATGCTAAGGAATAACTACTCAGAGTAGGAGAGTTTTCCATAGCTATGAGCAAAGTGAGGCCAAGCTATTTTGTACACATCTTCTCTAATAGAAAACACATGTTCATGTGGAAGTTTGAGCGCATTCTTTGTGTGTGAAGAAATCTAAGTGATTTCATGTTACTGTGAAAGTTACTTAACAGTTACAGTTTTCTCAGTAAACATTTTCCGGTACTTCTGAGAGTTAGATCTTACAGTACAGTGTAAAGATTTTCATGAGTGATAGCTCATCTTGAAGCTAGGAGTCTGAACTACAAAGTAATCAAAAGAGTTTTATGAAACGGGACATGTACACAGTACAAAGTTTGACCGTAAAGACATCCAGAACTGGTGAAGTTTTTTCTCAAACTTCAGAAAGAGTTCATTCAGTGAAGGAAGCTCATATATTACTTCCTTATTTCATGTAAACACATTTGAAGTAATCACAAACAGAATTGCAGTTGATTTTGGTAAGATTCCGGTAAGATTACGGTGACAGTCCGATAACATTCCGCTGAAGTTTCGGTGATATTCTTGTGAGTTTAAAACACAGTTTTGGCACAGTTAAGTGACGGAAAGATTATCTAACTGTAAGCAAACACAGTAGTGTAAAGTTTGAAGTAAATCACTTCAGAATTAAAGCTTGAAGGAAATGTGAAGCTTTCTGTAAAGTGAATTTTCAGTTTTCACTAAATAAAGTTATAAAGTTCTCAGTTTCAGAAGGTTGCTAAGCTACTGATGATTATAGAGGTGTTCTAATATCACTCTATCTTAGTTCTAGTTGAGGCGTGGCAATTTTCAGCAGTCTTGTTAGTGAACAAGCTTTTGCCGCGACATCACATAACCTCAACAAGTGGTATCAGAGCAAAAAGATTCTGAAGAGCAGAAAGGTCCTCAAGAGTAAACAGAAGTAAAGATACAAGAGAATTCAAAGAATTCTTCATAAGAAAGGTGAAAGCTGAGGTGATCAACAACAAACGGAATCAGAGAAGTGTTCTGAAGTCATTCTCAAGAGTAAAGGTTTGTAAAAGGTAAAACTTTTTAACATTACACTCACCGGAAGTAACAGAAACAAGAAGATTATGGCAGATCATATCTCTATTGGCAAATTGGAGAGAGATAATTATCCCGCATGGGTAATGCGCATGGAATCCTTACTTATGAGTAAGGACTTAATGATATATGTGATAGGAGAAGAAAAGAAGCCTACTTTCGAAGACGACAATCAACCAAAGAAAGAAGAGTTAGAAACCTTGAAGTTGTGGCAGAAGAAAGATGCAACGACAAGAGCTTATATCTACAATACCATTATAGATCATCTACTACCGCACATTAGAGGTCTGGAGAAAGCGGAAGACATATGGAGTGCATTGGAAGATCATTTCCAAAATACGATGAAAGCTAGGAAGGCTAGCTTATGGTCCGAGTTTACAACGTTCAAGAAAAAGCAAAGTCAAAGCATTAGTGATTATGTCACTAAGATGAAAGACTTGGCGGACAATCTGGGATCTACTGATGAAGATATTGAAGATCACAGATTGATAGCACAAGTTCTTGTAGGACTGAGAGCAGATGAAAGGTGGAAACCTTTCGTGAAAAAGGTTTTCAAGTCAGGTTTACAAATGAAGGAGTATTTGTTGAAGATCTACAGAATGGATACAATCAAATTGTCCATGGTAAAAAGGAAGGTAGACTTTTGACTCTTAAAGTACAAGGGAATGTTGGTCAAGCCTTGATCACACATGGTGATAAAGCATTTACAGAGTTAGACCTCTAGCATAAGAGGTTAGGACATTTTAATGAAACAGGAATCAAAACTATGGTGGAAAAACAATCCGTGAGAGGATTACCAAATATGAAGAATCAACATATGATTCACAAGTGCGAAGCCTGTCAAATGGGAAAAGCCTGCACGTTACCATTTCAGAAGAATGGTTACAAACACGATGGTTTGCTAGAGCTCATACATACAGATGTATGGGGACCAACAAAAGAAGGATCTATCAGCGGTTCAAGGTATTATGTTCTTTTTATTGATGATGCAACAAGATGGATAACTATTTATGTTTTGAAAGAGAAGTAAGAAGTGTTTGGAGCTTTCATACATTTTCATGCATATGCTCAAAGACTTACAGGACAAAAACTCAAAAGACTAAGGTCTGATGGAGGAGGAGAATATTTTTCTCAAAAGTTCACTATGGAGTCCTCTAACAAAACAGTTTACTGTTTCCAGAGATGTGACATTTGATGAAGGAAAATGTTGGTATACAGACATAGAGTATAATGAAGAAACAATCAAAGAAGAGATAAGAAGGAAAGAAAAAGGAAAATCACATATGCAGGTGAATGAAGATGAAGATCATATGTAGGCAAGTATGTCCAGGATCGAATCAGGTATGAGAAATGAAGATGGACTAAGATTTGATGAAGATGTGTATTCAGATACACATGAAGAATATGAGCTAAGAAGGTCAAACAGAGTAAGGAAACAACCAACAAGGTATTCCTATGACACTTCTTATTTGACTCAGAAAAAATATGCTTACTTAGTAAAGGAAGATGAAGAACCTCAGAATTACACTGAAGCAAAAGGTAAGAAAAAATGGGAAGAAGCAATGAAGGAGGAGTTCAATGCACTTGAAGAGAACAAGACTTCGGAACTTGTTCCAAAACCAAATGGTCAGAAAGTGATTGGAAATAAATGGGTTTAGAAAGTTAAGAAACTTTCAGATGGAAGGATAGCCAAATACAAAGCTAGACTGGTAGTCGAAGGCTATGCTCAGACGCATGGCATAGATTATGATGAGACATTTAGTCCGGTGGCAAAGATGTCAACCATAAGGACATTGATTGCTATAGCAGCATCGAAAGGATGGAAACTAAGTCAGCTGGATATAAAGAATGCATTTCTGAATGGATATATATCAGATGAAGTCTACATGGAACAACCTGAAGGGTTTGTAAATTCCTATTACCCAGATCATGTTTGCAGATTAAGAAGAGCTCTCTATGGATTGAAGCAAGCTCCAAGAGCTTGGAATTATAGACTTGTGAAGCATCTCAATGACCTTGGATACCAAAGTTCAAAGGCAGATGCAAGTCTACTCATTAAGAGAACAGATGAAGGTATGATCTACATTTGTATTCATGTAGATGACATTATAATCACACGTACCTGAGATGAAGGAATCAAGGAGGTAAAGAGATTGCTTGAAAAAGAATTCAAGATCAGTGATCTAGGAAAGTTATCATACTTTCTTGGAATGGAAGTTACATATACAGATCATGGTGTATATGTTTCGCAAGAAAGGTATCTCCTAAACTTATTGAAGAAGTTTAACATGGAGAAATACAGAGAAACCTCAACACCACTTGAAGTAAATCATAAACTCAGCAAATATGGTGCTGTAGAGTTTAAAGATATGAGAAAGTATCAATCTTTAGTGGGAAGCTTGATTTATGCTTTGCTAAGAAGACCAGATCTTAGTTATGCATTAGGAGTTCTCTCATAGTTCATGCATTGTCCGAAGGATCAAAATTGGGTTGCAGGACAAAGAGTTCTTAGATATATCAAAAGAACTATAAAAGAAGGATTATATTATCCTTTTACATCAGATATAAGGCTGAGAGCATACAATGACTCAGACTGGGCAGGAAGTCAAGATGACAGAAGGTCAACACATGGGTATATGATATACCTGGGAGATAAGCTTGTAAGCTGGTGTTCGAAGAAGCAACACACAGTGGCTTTATCGTCAACAGAAGCAGAATATAAAGGACTTGTGGAAGCAGCTAAAGAAGCGATATGGATGTAGACCTTGTTCAAAAGTATGGATATTGATCAAGGTATACCTATCATACATGGAGATAATATGAGCTCGTTGTATCTTGCAGCAAATCCAGTATTTCATGCAAGAACAAAACACATAGAAATTCAATATCATTTCCTGAGGGAAAAGGTAATGGAAAAAGAGATTGAAATAGTATAAATTCCTATGAAAGATCAGATAGCAGATATTTTGACAAAGAGCTTAGATGGAGTAAAGACAAGCACATTCAAAGAAATGACAGGAATTAAAAAAAAAGAAGAATATATGAGAGATCAGAGGATGCTAATTAGTGATTGAGGGGGAGCTGTTGGAGATTCACTCACTAATTAGACATAAAGACCTAAAGATGTATGAAGGGTTAAGAAAGACGAAGAAAAGCAGAAACAAAGCATTCAAAAAAATCAAAGCCTTAGTGAAGGGACAAATTCACGACTGTAATATAGTTCATAGAAACTTCCAGAAATACGAGTTTTGAATCTCGGAAAAAAATGTATATATATAAGAGAGAGTAGAGAATAGAAGCAAGTGAGCTCAGATAGAAAGCTTAGAAGCACATCTGTAGAAATCTGTAGAAGACGCTAGAGATTGCATATGTAGAGATGAATAATAGAACCTGAACTGTCGGATATTCATCTGAGAGAGATGGTAAGGAATAACTACTCAGAGTAGGAGAGTTTCCATAGCTATGAGCAAAGTGAGGCCAAGCTATTCTGTACACATCTTCTCTAATAGAAAACACATGTTCATGTGGAAGTTTGAGTGCATTCTTTGTGTGTGAAGAAATCTAAGTGATTTCATGTTACTGTGAAAGTTAGTTAATAGTTACAGTTTTTCTCAGTAAACATTTTCCGGTACTTCTGAGAGTTAGATCTCACAGCACAGTGTAAAGATTTTCATGAGTGATAGCTCATCTTGAAGCTAGGCGTCTGAGCTACAAACTGATCAAAAGATTTTTATGAAACGGGACATGTACACAATACAGAGTCTGACAGTAAAGACATCCAGAACTTGTGAAGTTTTTTCTCAAACTTTAGAAAGAGTTCATTCAGTGAAGGAAGCTCAGGTATTACTCCCTTATTTCATGTATACACATTTGAAGTAATCATAAATAGAATTGCAGTTGATTCCGGTAAGATTCCGATAAGATTACGGTGATAGTACGGTAACATTCCGCTAAAGTTCTGGTGATATTCTGGCAAGTTTAAAACACAGTTTTGGCACAGTTAAGTGATGGAAAGAGTATCTAACTATAAGCAAACACATTAGTGTAAAGTTTGAAGTAAATCAGTTCAGAATTAAAGCTTGAAGGAAATGCGAAGCTTTCTATAAAGTGAGTTTTCAGTTTTCACTAAATATAGTTATAAAGTTCTCAGTTTCAGAAGGTTGCTAAGCTACTGATGATTATAGAGGTGTTCTAGTATCACTCTAGCTTAGTTCTAGTTGAGGCGTGGCAATTTTCCACAGTCTTGTTAGTGAACAAGCTTTTGCCGCGACATCACATAACCTCAACAAGTGGTATCAGAGCAGAAAGATTCTGAAGAGCAGAAAGGTCCTCAAGAGTAAACGGAAGTAAAGATACAAGAGAATTCAAATAATTCTTCATAAGAAAGGTGAAAGCTGAGGTGATCAACAACAAACGGAATCAGAGAAGTGTTCTGAAGTCATTCTCAAGAGTAAAGGTTTGTAAAAGGTAAAACTTTTTAACATTACACTCACCGAAAGTAATAGAAACAAGAAGATTATGGCAAATCATATCTCTATTGACAAACTGGACAGAGATAATTATCCTGCATGGGTAATGCGCATGGAATCCTTACTTATGAGTAAGGACTTAATGATATACGTGATAGGAGAAGAAAAGAAGCCTACTTTCGAAGACGACAGTCAACCAAAGAAAGAAGAGTTAGAAGCCTTGAAGCTGTGGCAGAAGAAAGATGCAACGGCAAGAGCTTATATCTACAATACAATTACAGATCATCTACTACCGCACATTAGAGGTCTGGAGAAAGCAGAAGACATATGGAGTGCATTGGAAGATCATTTCCAAAATACGACAAAATCTAGGAAGGCTAGCTTATGGTCCGAGTTTACAATGTTCAAGAAAAAGCAAAGTCAAAGCATTAGTGATTATGTCACTAAGATGAAAGACTTGGCGGACAATCTTGGATCTATTGATGAAGATATTGAAGATCATAGGTTGATAGCACAAGTGCTTGCAGGACTGAGAGGAGATGAAAGGTGGAAACCTTTTGTACTCTCAATTGAAATTTCTTTAAATCATTTTGTACCAGATTTAAATCAATTGCTTGGACTAATGTTAACTTTTGAGCAAGATTTGAAGACAGACGGAGATAAAGGACATAGTTCTGCTATGTACGCAAAGAATAAGAAGAAAGGTGATAAAGGTAAAGAAAAAGATGAAGAAGAGATGCCTACTCAAGCAAATTTTGCAAGAGGAAGAGGTAACATAAGAAGTAAAAGTAGAGGTAAAGGAAGAGGTAATCAGACTAACAACAAGAAGACTTGTTGGATCTGTGGATTAAGCAATCATTTGGCTCATGATTGCTAGCATAATTCTCAAGGATCAAGTCAAAATCAAAATAAAAACAGCAGAGGCAGTAGTGGAAGATATCAAAGAGGAAGACAAAGCCAAAGAGGCGGATATGGTAGAGGTGGAGTAAGAAGTTGGGGACAGAATCAGTCTCACAACACTACCTACTACAACTATGCGAATGATACGCAGAATGACAATCATACAACATTGATGATGAATTCGATAAGTGTGTCAGAGAATGAAGATCTAAAGGTATTCTATATTGACTCTGGTTGTTCAAATCATTTGTCAAGAAATATAGAATTGTTATCAGAACTGTAAGGAGATATGTCAAATTATACAGTAGAAACAGGTGATAACACAAAACATAATGTAAAGTCAATTGGAAAGGTAAAGTGTAAGAATGGAGCTGACCTACTAACAAATGTTTTGTATGTTCCAACAATCCCAAAGAATTTGATTAGTGTGGGACAGATAGTAGAAAAAGGTTTTCAAGTCAGGTTTACAAATGAAGGAGTATTTGTTGAATATCCAGAGAATGGATACAATGAAATTGTCCATGGTAAAAAGGAAGGTAGACTTTTTACTCTTAAAGTACAAGGGAATGTTGGTCAAGCCTTGATCACACATGGTGATAAAGCCTTTACAGAGTTAGACCTTTGGCATAAGAGGTTAGGACATTTTAATGAAACAGGAATCAAAACTATGGTGGAAAAACAATCCGTGAGAGGATTACCAAATATGAAGAATATGATTCACAAGTGTGAAGCCTGTCAAATGGGAAAGGCCCACAGGTTACCATTTCAGAAGAATGGTTACAAACATGATGGTTTGCTAGAGCTCATACATACAGATGTATGGGGACCAACAAAAGAAGGATCTATCAGCGGTTCAAGGTATTACGTTCTTTTTATTGATGATGCAACAAGATGGATAACTCGTTATGTTTTGAAAGAGAAGTCAGAAGTGTTTGGAGCTTTCAGACATTTTCATGCATATGTTGAAAAACTTACAAGACAAAAACTCAAAAGACTAAGGTCTGATGGAGGAGGAGAATATTTTTCTCAAGAGTTCAATGATTATCTGTGGAACGCAGGTATCAAAAGAGAAATAACTTGCAGGTATACACCACAACAAAATGGAGTAGCAGAAAGAAGAAACTGAACTCTAGTTGAGTTTGCAAGAGCAATGCTAAAGGAGAAGAATTGTCCAAATTATCTTTGGGCTGAGGCTGTAAATACAGCTACATATCTGGTAAATAGATTACCATGTATAGATTTAAATGGAATGACCCCTTATGAAGCTTGGTGGGGTAAGAAACCAACACTTGATCATTGTAAAGTGTTTGGATCAGTTGCTTATGCTTATGTACCATCACAATTGATACATAAGATTGAACCAAAAGCTGAAAAATACGTGTTCATCGGATATGATGAAAAGCAGATGGGTTATAGACTATGGAGTCCTCTAACAAAACAGTTTATTGTTTCCAGAGATGTGACATTTGATGAGGGAAAAAGTTGGTATACAGACATAGAGTATAATGAAGAAACAATTAAAGAAGAGATAAGAAGGAAAGAAAAAGGAAAATCACATATGCAGGTGAATGAAGATGAAGATCATATGCAGGCAAGTACGTCCAGGATCAGATTAGGTATGAGAAATGAAGATGGACTAAGATTTGATGAAGATGTGTATTCAGATACACATGAAGAATATGAGCTAAGAAGGTCAAACAGAGTAAGGGAACAACCAACAAGGTATTCCTATGACACTTCTTATTTGACTCAGAAAAACTATGCTTACTTAGTAAAGGAAGATGAAGAACCTCAGAATTACAGTGAAGCAAAAGGTAAGAAAAAATGGGAAGAAGCAATGAAGGAGGAGTTCAATGCACTTGAGGAGAACAAGACTTGGGAACTTGTTCCAAAACCAAATGGTAAGAAAGTGATTGGAAATAAATGGGTTTAGAAAGTTAAGAAACTTGCAGATGGAAGGATAGCCAGATACAAAGGTATTCTGGTAGTCAAAGGTTATGCTCAGATGCATGGCATAGATTATGACGAGACATTTAGTCCGGTGGCAAAGATGTCAACCATAAGGACATTGATTGCTATAGCAGCATCGAAAGGATGGAAGCTAAGTCAACTGGATATAAAGAATGCATTTTTGAAATGATATATATCAGATGAAGTCTACATGGAACAACCTGAAGGGTTTGTAAGTTCCTGTTACCTAGATCATGTTTGCAGATTAAGAAGAGCTCTCTATGGATTGAAGCAAGCTCCAAGAGCTTGGAGTTACAGACTTGTGAAGTATCTCAATGACCTTGGATACCAAAGTTCAAAGGCAGATGCAAGTCTACTCCTTAAGAGAACAAATGAAGGTATGATCTACATTTGTATTTATGTAGATGACATTATAATCATAGGTACCTCAGATGAAGGAATCAAGGAGGTAAAGAGATTGCTTGAAAAAGAATTCAAGATCAGTGATCTAGGAAAGTTATCATACTTTCTTGGAATGGAAGTTACATATACAGATCATGGTGTATATGTTTCGCAAGAAAGGTATCTCCTAAACTTACTGAAGAAGTTTAACATGGAGAATTGCAGAGAAGCCTCAACACCACTTGAAGTAAATCATAAACTCAGCAAATATGGTGGTGCAGAGTTTAAAGATATGAGAAAGGGATAGTGGTTTTCCATAGTAGGAACCAATCCTTTTCTGTATCAACTACTTTGAAGTCAAGATGTCATGTTGTGGAGTGTCTTACATGGTATCTATCTTCTTTGGGTCTCTGATTTATGCATGATGAACTCTATTTTACTTATGGTTTTCTTTAGAAAGGGAAAGACAAATGTGAATCATACTCCTTTGCATAGGTTTGTGAGTTCAACTGAATGCATTATAATCGGGTATTATGATGAAGTAAGAAAACGAAGAGTGAGGGAACATTGCAATGAGAATGGAATCTCCAATGTACTCATGTTCCCTGTAGTTACAAAGAAACTTCGTCATGTGGCTAGGGACAAGACATTGGTTAATCCATATTAGAAGCCACAAAAACTAATTATGCGATTATTTCAGTTGTTTTCCAATGATGATGACTGGGTCCTCGACCTTTTCTCTGGCACAGGTAATTGTAGTTCTAATGGTTCTCATTGACCATGTTTCTTGATGTGCCTCTAATTGTTTTGCTTCCTTTTCAGGAGGCCTCTCGCTTGTTCATTAAACATGTTTAGGCATTGCATAGCTGTAAAGAAAGATGAAGCTCAAGTGAGCTTCATAGGTTGAATGAATGCCCAAATGAGGACCAAGAGGTAGGAAGGAAGCACATAGAAATACTGAAAGATTCCAACCTACTTCAAGGGATCTTGTTCCACCACTTACACATGAACCTAGAGACATGGCTCACCTTGAAGAGCCAATCTTGGAGCAAGAAAAATAGACTACAAGTTCTAAAGCTCTAGAAGATGATATTATGCATGAAGCTGAGGAAACATATGACCAGCTTCTATTGTAGAAGCTTTTTATTTTTGTAGACAATATCTTAACTTGGAAAGGCAATTTAATGGCAATACATTTCTAAGTTTTTGTTTCAAATTGTGCTTATCTTTACCAATTCTGAGCTTTCTGGTTTGATCAATGTGTGTATATTGTTTTAACCTTTATGGTTGTTTAAGGTCATCTTTTTGAATAGTTAGTTAGAAAATGCTTTGTGGTATTCAATGTGGTATGCAAAAAACCTAGTCTCAACGTCTCTGCTAGACAATGACATGATTATTATCTGAATTGCCCTATGAAAAACATTAACGTTTTGTTCCATCTCATGTAATGCAAATTTTGAATAGCATTTAGACTCTTATCATCTGTGCTTCTAGAGATTTATATATTAAATGAAGAGGTTTCACTTATTATTATTTGTCCTGAATTTCATTTTTCTAGAGTCGAAGGTTATGATGTGGGGTACTTGATCGTGAAGTTGCTTTTCTTGACCCCAAGCAAATTATTCTATCTACTTCAGACTTCTTAGGTTATAAAATCAAGCTTCTTTCTATTGTTTATGGCCAAGAGACAAATGGTTTTCACTAAAGGTTGTGAAATGGACCATTTTTTGCATGATTTCGTGATGTTTAGATCCATATAAAATGACAACATCTCTTTTTTCTCCTTTGTTCTAACTAAGTGTTAGTCTCTTGTAGGTATAGACATAGTCTACTTGGGAGAGTTGTAACTCTTTGTGTACATATCCAATTCAAGAGCTTTAAAGTGCATTCAACAGCTTATATATGCATCCTACTTTTTGTAAGAGGGCTTCTTGAAATCTGCTTTATGTGCAGAGAGGTGTATCTTTGTAACCCTAATTTCTGCATATCCTACTTCTCTGCATAGTCTATTTTGTACAAAGTTTTTGACTGAGCTAAACATATCCATTTGAGGTGTTCTATAAATTTCTGGAAAGCTTATGAAGCATACTAGTTTTGCGTAATAGCTCAAGTGATTTGGGTCAGTTTAAGGTAGGTGAATCAGAGTTTTACTGCAAGGTAGCAGAAAAGGTGTATGAAGGGACCTAGGTATTGGGTTAATTTCACTTCTAGTGTGCAAATATGAGGGATTAAATTCCATGACTATATATATATATATATATATATATATATATATATATATATATATATATATATATATATATATATATATATATATATATATATATATATATATATATATTCTATCTATCTATCTATCTATCTATCCATCTATCTATCTATCCATCCATCTATCTATCTATCTATCTATCTATCTATCTATCTATCTATCTATCTATCTATCTATCTATCTATCTATATCTATCTATCTATCTATCTATCTATCTATCTATCTATCTATCTATCTATCTATCTACCTATCTATCTATCTATCTATCTATCTATCTATCTACCTATCTATCTATCTATCTATCTATCTATCTATCTATCTATCTATCTATCTATCTATCTATCTATCTATCCACCTATCTATCTATCTTTCTATCTTTCTATACATCCATCTATCTATCTATCTATCTATCTATCTATCTATCTCTCTATTGTGAAACTTCATTCCACAAAGAAATAAATCAACTAGCAAGACTATCTCAAGTAAGAGAGAGCACGTATCCACCCATCCAACTCCACCCATATATACCTCTAGGCCAAGGGGGTGCATGTCCTTGGGGTTGGCCAAGTGTCCAGCCAAGTGTCCCTCATGTGAACACTTTCCAAAGGGTGATCACATGCCTTCTAATTTCCCAAGGTCTATCACATGCCTTCTAAATCAAATGAAGATTCTTCCCTCACGTACACACAAGGTGGCTCCTAGAGAAGCTTCTCCCAAGACTAAGGTTCCCACACCTTAGGATAAATCAAGTCTAAGGTTCTAACCATTCAATTGGGAGGCTTGCATAAAATACTGGATTTGCTGCAAGATACAACGAGCTCATATTATCTCCATGTATGATAGGTATACCTTGATCAATATCCATACTTTTGAACAAGGTCTGCATCCATATCACTTCTTTAGCTGCTTCCACAAGTCCTTTATATTTTGCTTCTGTTGACGATAAAGCCACTGTGTATTGCTTCTTCGAACACCATCTTACAAGCTTATCTCCCAGGTATATCATATACCCATGTGTTGACCTTCTGTCATCTTGACTTCCTGCCCAGTCTGAGTCACTGTATGCTCTCAGCTTTATATCTGATGTAAAAGGATAATATAATCCATCTTTTATAGTTCTTTTGATATATCTAAGAACTCTTTGTCCTGCAACCCAATGTTGATCCTTCGGATAATGCATGAACTGTGAGAGAACTCCTACTGCATAACTAAGATCTGGTCTTGTTAGCATAGCATAAATCAAGCTTCCCACTAAAGATTGATCCCATCATTCTAAACCCATAGGGTATATCTACTATAACAAGGGAGTAATGTTTTCTAGGTACAATAGTAAATATATTATTTACATCATTGCAATATACATTGTAATGTACAAGTCTAAGGGAGTCTAGAGGTTTTGAAACACACTTCAAATCTGACTCATCATCAAAATCAATTTCCTTAGCTTTCAGCCTAGACTTATCATGCCTTGCCCTTTGAATGTGACCCAAGAATGGAGGTGGACAATCATCATTTACATGAGCAGACTTTGACTTTTTTGGCTTCTACAATAACAAGACAAGAAGAATGATTATTGGCACATATATAATGACCTTAATTCGATGCTTGGCATCAACCTATGGCAAGAGGTTGATGCATGGCATCGATTCTCTGTTGACAATCGATGCCTGACATCGACTTCTGGCAAGAAGTCGATGGCTAGCATCGATTCTCTACCGAAAGTCGATGTCAGACATCAACTTGCTGTTCACAAATTGATGTTAGGCATTAGATCTTTGCTGAAATTTGATGCCTGGTATCTTCTTGCCAGAGGTCAATGCCAGGCATCGAATTGTAGTAAAGATCCGATGCCTAGCATCAACTTGTGAACATGAAGTGAATGCCAAGCATTGACTTTCAGCAGAGAATCAATGCCAGGCATCGACTTCTTGCCAAAACCCTTTTGTCTTTTCTTTATGGTGTAGATGCCTACCGCTGCTTGTAGCTTGGTCTCACCTAAGCATTCTAGATTAAATATCCCGGAGGACAACTCATGTCCATTCCACTCATGCTCTTGTGCTACTTTTAAATTCAGGATTAGGAAGTCTAATGCTAACACAACATTTTATCTGAAGGCCATCTGAAATGGGGTGGCATTGACTAGCATTTTATAGGCAACTCCGTAAGCCCAAACAACATGATGAATTTGTTTATCCCAATCAGAGCATTTATTGCTTACTAGTTTTGTCAATACATTACATAGGATCTTATTTGTGCTCGGGGCTTGTCCATTAGCTTGTGGATGATAGGGGGCAAACTTCTTATGTATCACCAAGAATTCTTGGAGAAGGTTTTCAATGCCTTCGTTCAAGAAGTGTGTACCTCTATCACTTACTAACTCTCTCGGTAACCCACATCTGGTGAACACATTCTCGAATAAGAACTTAGCCATCGTTTGAACATCATTCTTTGTCATGGTTTTGACTTCTACCCACTTTGTAAGGTAATTTGTGGGTACAATAATGTAATCTACATGGGAGTTTCTAACTTGGGGGTTAATAGGACCTACAAAGTCTATATGCCACTTCGAGAATGTGCATCCTCCCATCATTGTCCTCAAAGGCATCTCGTCTTTTTTTATCGAATTTTTTGCATGTTGGCATGTGTCACATCTCTTCACATAGGTATGTACATCCACATGACAAGTGGTCCACTAAAGTCTTGAGAATAGAATGGTCTTAATTAATCAGTCATGCCCAAAGTGTCCATCTACAACCCCACTATGTGTAGTTCTAAGATTTTCAAATAGTTTGATTCATGAATGCACAGTATTAAGTTACCATCTTTGCCTCTTTAATATAGGTTGTCTCCTACTAAGGCTCCATGCTTCATTTTCTTGCTAGACTAGCCTAGCTGAGTAGTGTTCCCAATCTCATAAATTCTACAAATGAAGCACTCCATTGTGGAATTAATGACACGTGATATAATGTAGCTTACTCCACTAGGGTCCTCTTCTAGCACACTAGAAAATTCTTAATCCTCTCATGTATTTCTCTATCCATACTAGGCAAACTCCTAAAGGTTTGAGATTCTACAATGTTCGTTGTTTAGAATAGTGATTGCCTAACAATCCTTCATGGGCTTGTTGTAACCAACTCCTATGTTCATCCTCGTCAACACAACAAGCTAGTACATCCTCTGTATCTTGTTTGTACATACTTCCTGCCAATATTTGATATTTTGGTGATTTTATAATTTCTTCTTTGTTTGTTTTCACATATTTATTTGCGTGGCCGAATGTTAGGAAAGATACAAAATTATTTGCCCATTTAGGAACAACTTCAAATTTGAAAAAATAGTGATTATAATCACTAATGAGGGTTTGATCAATTATAATAAAGAAATCTCTTTGAAAATCAATGGACTTGGTTCCCCAATCTTCATGCCTCTTCCTCTACATTCTTCCTCGACGTTGGTGCCTATGGCCACTACCAATGCCACTGCTAACATCCCCCTCCCTTGTGCATGTTGGTGTAGGACAATCATCAATTGATGATTTGGACAAGGTTTGATGTCAAAGAATAAAGCGAAGATCAAAGTTTGAGTCTTGACGATGACTGCATAGTTAGAAGATGAAGGCTTGTATATACATGTACATTAAGCTTGTAATTAGTTCACTTATGCCTTTGTAATGGTGACAAGTTTGTACATATATGCCTATATATACTAGTATAGAGTCGAGACATAAATGAGAGAAGAGATCTTGCACTTAATTCACTCATAATTAACTCATTGGCATACATGTACATTTGATTAGTCAATGAGTGAATTAAGTGTAGCAGACTTTTTTGTGTGATGAGTTTCTTCACAATTGACTCAATTCTTGATAGTTTGGCAATAGATTTCCAAATTTGGTTGCGGTTATGAGTTATTCTTGATATAGAGGTGCTCTAACATCAAGAATAACTTGTTCTTTTGGAGATTAATCATCTCCATCAGTGCATCTGTCATCCCTAATAGGTCCTTATTGTAGGGATTGACTAATGTAGATCTGCAAGAGATCCTGGCCAAGGGTATGTTCTACAATCCTTAAGCCTCATGCTAGATTGGCTTCAAGCTTTTCCCAATCCATGGCCTGAGGTTTCTCTTGGGGTGGAAGTCTATAGTGAGTTGAATAGACCATTTTCTCACACCCAAAGAGTTGTAGAAGGTGCGTGGATCTATTGAAAAAGACTTCGGAATTGTACTCCCAAAACCCCGTTGTGAACATTTCCTTGAATGTTTGCTTGTAGCAGGCAAGTAAGTATTTGATTTGATAGTGCCAAGCATAGCACACCCAAAGGGATGGCATGGTACTCATATCATACACTAAGTCTCCATTGACATGCTTGATTCTTGGGGTGGAAACATGAGGTGCTCATATGCATCGGAAGACTTTAAATGTTGTCTACATAAGGTCAAAAATTTTCACTAACATTTGAGCGGCAACATTGGGCATTTTGTATAAGTGAGGAAGCTAGTGTTTGATGGTTTCCATCATATATCCAATAGTAGGGGGACCCCAAGGCGACATGAAGTAAGGGTAATTCAACTAGTCCTGGCACTGCTTATTATTTTGTACCTTATTATGAAAGCGGTCCAAGAATGAGGGCAAGGCACTGGACCATAGCATGGATTGTAGTTGAGGTGCAGAGGCACCTTGGTCCATGTGTATATCATCTCTGGATCCTCTTGTAATAAGTCTTTTCTCCAATTAGGTTGAAAAATGTGGCCTTATTGAGCATTGGGTGGCAGGTCTATAGGTTCAAACTGAGTGGTGTGGGTTGGCTTTTTTCTCATGATCTTCTCAATGTCTAAATTATATTCCACCATATATATAAAATAATGTTTGTATTGTAATTAATTTATTGAAATGTACCATCTTTGCGCCAATTCTGCGAAATATGGAGACTGAAGGATGGTCTCCATGATGGTTGTCATGGCTTGTAATTGCACTTCGACATGGGCAGAGTGCATTTTGCCTAACTCATCAATAGTTCTCATCCACAAAGGTGTAGGCAATTTAAAGGTATCCCGACCTTCTTTCGTAATGTGACGAGTAATTATAGGTTGTGGATCATACTCTTCTTTGAATGTAGGCTCTACTGGAATGGTCACATTTTCTTTGGCACTAGTATATTTGGTGGGGAGTCAAGCTTGGGAATCACTGAATGATCAGTCATGCGAGTCTGCAATTCTAAGACACGTGCCCATAAGGTATTCAATTCCTCAAGAAGCTCTGGTAGTGTTACTTCCTGTGTGGTAGGTGGATTTGCAGGTTCTTTGAGTCATAAGGCAATATTATCATTTCTAAGTGCATTGCATTCTTCGGTCAATTTGTATAATCCTCAAGGAGTCATGCATGGTCATCCAACAACATTTGCATGGTCTCTCATGGAACTACTTTGAAGCAATTGGGACTAAGAGGTTCTTCTAGGTGGTCCAGAGCAACTTCAAAGCTCTCTCAGTTTTGCACTTGTAATTGTTGGTTTTCTACTTTAGCCGCAACCAAGTGGCGTCGTAGGAGGCACACATTTCTCGTTAATTGAGCATTTTGGCTGATCTGCTACCTCAACTATTCTTTTGTGTCTACAATGGCTACTTTGGTTTTTTGCTCTAGTTTGAGTTCCATAGAATGATAAGATTCTCACAGTTCTTGGTGACATGCACTAAGCGATGCATTTTCAATGGTGAGTGCGTTGAGACTCACCTGTAGTTGGGTTGTCGTTTTTTGAAAAGCCTGATATTACTAACCTAATGAGGCTAATTCTTCTCTAACTTGATGCATGCAATAAAACATTTGTTGAAATGTAGTATCTAGAGTGGAAGAGGAAAATAATGATGGAGGTCATAAAAGGGCATGTTGTTCTATGTGTAATGAAGGGGGAACGAGGGTTGGGTAAGGGAGTGTGGATGCAATGGTGATGGTAGAGAAGTGTGTGGGAGTGGGTGTGTGAATAGTATTGATGGACGCAGTCATCGTGAGTGGGGGTGTAGTGAGTGGTGGTTTATCCATATTGCTAGAAGTGTTATCTAGTGAACTGATAGTAAAGAGTGGTATGGTGGTGGGTGATTGTGTTAGTGTGAATACATGATTTACAAAAATCGATGAGTACATTGTAGTACTAGGTCTGAACACCGATCGATGAGAATGAGATGGTTGAGCTAGAGTGTTGATGTTGGGATGTAGCACTAATGAAAGATTAATTAGGGTATGGGAAGTGAGAGAAGGGTGTTGAGGGAAGGGAATAGGTGGAACAGGTGATGGTAGGAAAGGGTTGATGGATATTGTTTGGAAGGTCGATGTGGTGAATGATATTGAGAGGGTTGTGGAAGTCGTGAGGAAGGGCTTAACTTGTTTGGTGATGTTAGATTGCAAATGGGATGACTGGATCAAGATGACCTAGGAACAACATGATGTGGGGAGCTGGTGATTGGTGATACAGGATGTACATGTGATTGAATTTTCGGTTCTACCATAGATGTAATGTCCAAGGTGTGGATGGGTGGGGAGGTTGATTGAGGATGTGGCATGTTGATGGTGGTGGTGTCATCTCTGGTTGGCATGTCTACATTAACCTATGCTTCCTAGTGATTGGAAGGGTGGGCCTTGACTGATACAAGAATATATTCTCTCGATTGTGACATTAGTCCTACTAAACGAGGATTGAACTGAGGTAGGGGCTTGCACTTTAGGAAGTGTAATGCTTCTCAGCCGTGCCCATGGCTTGAATTAATTCATTCAAAGAATTTACAAAGGTAGCCTTGAATCCATTGTTGGCCAGTTCTTGTTGCAAAATCTCCTTACTCTACTGCTCTGTGATCTGACTTCTTGCCCAAATAGCTTGGATGTTTTTGTATAACCTTTGAATTGAAATGGTGTAGCTAGCTACATCTGATGAGTCATCTTCTCTAGTACTCGTGTCTCCTTGAGTCTCTCTTTGCATCTTATCCTGTTCTTGTTGATCCTCTACATGTGTTCCTTGGCTCTGTTGACTGTCATCCTCCTCATTATCATCATGAGTGGCTGTTCTATCTTCATCTTGTTGACTTGGCACAACTTGATCACCTTCACACTTTGATGGAGAGCTAGGATAGCTGGGGTGTTCATATTCCTATGAAAAGAATTGGGAATCAGAGAATTGGATTTCACTCGAGAAAGATTCAGTGCCTCAGCTTCTAGATTTGGTATTGGAAAGGCAAACGCTTCACATCCTACTATAGTTGTGGTTTTTGTCACTATCAAAGCCATGGGAATTGTGGTGGTTACTATGGTTGCTTGAGAGGTGATGCCTAAACCAAATGTGCATTCTGAGGTAAGGGGTCTTGATAAGCAAATTCGGATGGCTAGTACTACCAATTGAGGATTGGCAATTGTTGGGGTGACGATTGAGAGGATGGCAAGTGTTGGCATACAAGTCAGATGAAGAGCATATTAGCGCAACGGAGGAGTCATGCACAATACGGCAACAAAGCCCAATCATTTTTTCCCATGGACCATTCACAACTCAAGTGATTTTAATCACTACACAAACATTGTAAATTCTGTTTTTGGTAGAATAGACTCCATTTTGTGCAAGCCGAGGAGTCCTCAAGCTTGAGGAGTATTAGAACTAGCTACATATCAATTTTCATAATTTTTAGACTCTGTTTGAGCCCTCAAATAGGCTCTAGAACCTAATTTTTAACTAGGCCGGACACTAGGTCTGGACAAGACCAAAGCTAGCTAGAAAACTATAAAAAGAGCTAGAGAGCTCATTTTTGGGGGGATTGTTTGTGAATTGAGCTTATGTAAGAGACTTTTTTGACTAATGCAAAGAACTCCATTGTTCCTTTCCTTGTTCATGCCTTGTGTGCGCGTGTGTGTGTATGTGTGTGCATGCTTGTGTGCTTCTCACTCACACACTTGTGCCTTCACTTGCTCATAGTCTTCATACTAGTCCTCACGTCTCCACGGATTGACAATTATGAGGTGAATCTCCTCACGTTGGTACTCACCATTGTGCTAGAGTGACACCAAATTTGGCGCCGTTGCCGGGGAGAGAGCTTCGAGGACGAGCGTGTGATGTTAAGACGTCGAGTTGAGACATTGGAGTTATAGGTAATATCCTTCCTTCTCTTTATTTTTCTTCATTTTTTTCTTACTTTCGCATCACCATCATCACCATCATCATCCCCACCATCTCCCACCTCCATCTCCATCTCCACAAAAAATTCAGTTTTTTAGTCATATTACACTCCCCACCTCATTTCCCTCATTTCATTGTGAGAGAGAGCGAGAGAGAGCTTGCATGCTATCTGTTTTTGGTGTGTTTTTGAGCTTTTGTTGCAGGAACTGGCCGTACCACCTTCTCCAGCAGTGTGCGCAGGTACGACAGACTCTGCACAGGTCCCGGGACGACGACCTCTGTCTGTCGCGACAGACAGAAAAACTTAATATTTTGTGAATGCGTGTTTGGCACGGTAACCTACACCATTAGAGCACTCTAAATCACTAGAAGTTTCTCAAAAATTTGCGTTTTTTCAGTCTATCGCGACAGACACCGTCTATCGCGACAGACAGAGACCCGCGACAGACACCGTCTATCGCGACAGACAGAGACCCACGATAGACCCCGTCTATCGCGACAGACACCGTCTATCGCGACAGACACCGTCTATCGCGACAGACCAAACCACGACAGACGACAGACACCGTCTATCGCGACAGACACCGTCTATCGCGACAGACAGAGACCCACGATAGACCCCGTCTATCGCGACAGACACCGTCTATCACGACAGACGCCATCTATCGCGACAGACCAAACCACGACAGACGACAGACACCGTCTATCACGACAGACAGAGATCCACGATAGACCCCGTCTATCGCGACAGACACCGTCTATCGCGACAGACACCATCTATCGCGACAGACACCATCTATCGCGACAGACACCGTCTATCGCGACAGACCCGTCTATCGCGACAGACCCATCTATCGCGACAGACCCATCTATCGCGACAGACCCATCTATCGCGACAGACACCGTCTATCGCGACAGACAGACATTTTCGACAAAAATTAAGGGGTAAATTTTTTGGAAAATTAGGCTAATTTTGGGCTTATTTGCACTCTCAAATACTCACACACTTGCAAAGGCCTTAGAAAAATGCATTAAAACTCCTGAAAGGTTCTATCTGTCTGTTTAACCCCCTAAACCCTGAACGGTCATAACTTTTTCATACAAAATCCATTTTTTGAGCTCTAGGGCTTGTCGGAAAGCTCGTGGCATAGACTACGCGCCCTCAACTGTTTTTTATAAGAATAAGGTGTTGCTTTTGAGATAGGATATTTGGAAGTTGGCACATTGAGGGGTAGGAACACCAAGGGAGCTCAAGAGGAAATTTTTAGCAATACAACAGGAGGAACAAGGGTCATTAAAAAAGTGTCTGAAATAAAATTGTCCGTCAATTGAAAGGTCAACTTGGAGCTAATCTTGGGACTGATGCAGGTTTATTGAGAAGCAATTGAGAGCGTCCAAGCAAGGGTTTTACGCAAGCTTGAGAATCAACTTCTTGAGCACTAAAGAGCAAGGATCAGCAAGAAAGGTCGGAATACTCTCAACTCCCCTTTGTCTATTCCTAGCATAGGCTAAGAACGATTAGAAGTTGGAGTAAGTCAGGGTGACGATAGGCAATTATCAAGTTGAAGCACACCTAAACTTTCAAGTCAAGCTAAGGACATAATCTTTGTACGGTCGAGAACCTTAAAGGAAAAGAACTCAACGTGGAACGAACAACTGGAAGTGCGAAATTACACTCAAATATACCTTACGACGTGAAATCAGACAAGAATTTTTACAACGGGAATCAACTAAAAAGAATCGAGTAATTGATACAAAGGACTCTGCAACGAGGTTGTACTTGGGCAAAATTGGGCTATTCAGCTAGGCATATGAACCTTAGATCTGGACGACATCTAGTAAGGGAGAGACAAAGCCTTAGATCTTCAGAGGCTAGTGTTAACCACACTGCTAGGTCTTGGGCCCAGCAGTTGAGCCACCACTCATACTATCCTAGCTCCGAGACCAGTGAGTCAGAGATGTCTCAAGGCATGGACAGACCTGCGGGAAGTTCTGGAGTGCCTTACTTGCACAGGGTAGAAGGCCCTTACAAAACGCAGTTGGAATACCTTAGGACCAACCGATTAGGTGCCAGCATCTATGAGGACGGCCTAGGAAGATCTGTGGTACAGATTAAGAATCCTGATCAATCCATTGGACTAGAGCACCCAACTGTCAAATTTGAAAACGGAACATACTTGGACAAAGAAGGAACCATATATGTAGTCACCAGTCACCCAGATAGGACGGATGAGTTTGGAAATGTGATCTCAGAAGCGGACTTAGGGGACTTAGAGCAAGGAAACATGGGTATAGAACCTAGGACCCCTCGAGGGAAATCTGTTCTTACGAGGATTATCACACCAGAGTGGATTCCCCAAGATAATAAGAGCATAGATCTCCTTCTGAACCGAGAAACTGAAGAAGCCTTTTGGAGATATAAATCTGATCGGCCATTTGATGTAGGAACAATCATGATCTATGAGCTTAAGGTTCCTGATAGCCCAGGCAGAGTGACCTACTTAGATCACGACTCAGAAAGGATCTTCGTGGTGACAGAAAATGATAGGCATGCTTACACTTGGAAAGGTGAAATCATTTTCCCCCAACCAAGATCACATGTGTCCTACGGTCACCCTGGAGCGGGAACATCCCAAGCTCATGGAACTCAAAGAGACAGAAGTAGAGATAGGCCAGAAGTAAGTTTTGCCAACTCAGGGGGCAGAGAAAGAACGAGGACGGAAACGAATAGAGTAGAACCGGAGATACATAGAGCTCACAGGAATCAAAGAAATGCGGATGAGTTCCCTCTACCACGACCTAGAGAGCACACAAGGACTTTGAGACCAACTCAGCTAGTTAAGTCCATGAAAAATTACTTTGATGGCACAGGAGATCCCTATGATCATGTGGCGGAGTTCAAGCAAGTCTTGAGAGCTGAACAAGTGGAGGATCTATTCACGCAATACAATGCCTTCGATCTAACCCTTAGGAACACAGCACTTACATGGTTTCAGCCATTGGATGAGCGACATTTCAGGAGCATAGACCAACTCCTAGAGGCTTTCATCGTAGAGTTCTCTAAGAGTGGCATAAGACACAATACCTCCTCACTGATTCACAGCTTCAAGCAAACCCCTCAAGAGACCGTGAGACTTGCAGGAAGAAGATTTAGGCAATATCTTGAAAGATGCCCTGTTTTGGAGCTCCCCACACCAGCTAAGCAAGTGGCTTTATTCTTAGATGGATTGCTGAGTACAAAGTTAAGATCCTATGTGTACTTGAAGGACCCTAGGACCATAGAAGAGTGTGTACGCATGTGCATTGACATCGAGGATAACCTAGGGGAGGAATTAGAGCTTTCCAAGATATACAAAGATTCAGATAGTGTCTCTAGCCTCTCTTCCACGCAATCCACATCAATTGAGGAACTGGCAGAGAAAGTAGCTCAGAAATTAGGTGTCACTGGTAAACAGATCCCAAGGTTTGCCTCTGTGAAGAGATGCTACACTTGCGGTGGCGACCACATGGCGAATGTATGTCCCATTATGGCTCAACCCCAAGTAAATCCTAGTAGCCAGTACTGCACCATAGAACGGAGGTACACCAATCACACCGCACAAGATTGCCCCTACAATAAGCAAACAGTCAGGCAAACTTACCCTCAACCCTATCCACCGCAGGGAAGATACCAGAACCAGTACCCTCCACAACCATATGGCAGGCCACAGCAACCTTATCAGCAACCATACCAAAACCAACAAAGGCCTCAGCCTGTGTTAGCCCAACAACCTCCAGCTCCATCCAACGTGATCCCGGTAAAGTATACAGCTGCAGAAGAAAACTTGAATAGAGCTATAGTCCCCGTAACACCATTGCTTTCAGAAAGTGACCCCAGTGACCATAGCTTCGATTCTACACATGTTGATAGTCCCCAGGCATACTACATGCAGTCTCCTGAACATGGTGAGTCTTACTATAGTGAAGAGCCAAATGAACCTAGTTGGGAATCAGATTACACAAATGTCATGTATGCAAACCCCAACCCCAGACCCCAACCTAGGCAGGTAAGACCCCCATTCCCTAGAGGACCATGCTACCGATGTCAGGGTGATCATCTCATTCGTGATTGTCCCTTGCCTCCACCTACACAACCCCAGTCAGTAACGATCCAAGGTTATTGCCAAGAGTGTGGGAAAGAGCATCTCTTACGAGATTGCCCTAAAAATCCTAATAATATGCCAAAAATCACTCCTATAAATGTGATTGGGTTGGTTGTAGACTCCACAGGGAGTGTGACTTCCACTGCGCCAGTGCAAGTGGTCACAAGAGCTCAAGCTTTGCAGCAAAACCAAACTGTAGGCCAGGAAAAGAGCCTAGAAGTTAGTGAAACCGAGAGCATGACAAAGAAAAGAACTAGAGTTTGGAGAGATAGTCGTGAAAGAATGAAAAGGCAATGGGCAAAGAAGATGAGTGAACTAGAGGAAAGTCTACGAGAAACCAAGGCCAAAATCATAGAGATCACATCTCAACCGCACTCTCACACATTCCCACCGCTACCATCCTCATCACCCCCCATCCCTCCACCCTCTAATACACCCCACGTAACCCACCCACCACCCCGAGCAGGATCAGTATTAGCTGATCCCACTCCTGAAGACATAGACATGATGCTTAAAGCATATCAGGCCAGAATCCAAGAAGGGCCAAATGTAACGGATCATGACAAGAGCTACCCTAGAGCTGACCTAGAGATAGAAAGAACCAAGCTTTGCACGAAAATGGTCGCGTTGGCTCAGACTATGTTTGAAGCCAGTCGCCTTTTCAATTATTCGGGCTCAGCCAAGACACAATTACACTTGGATGGACTTCTAGAGAAGTTAGAGGGCATAATTGCAAGATCTGCCAAGGAAGAAAAAAAGCAAGAAAGAGATAAAGCAAGCAAGAATATGACCCATTCCCCACCGGAAGCTTATATGCCCAATCCCACTGAACCAGACCACCCCCCTTCACTAGAAAGAATTGAGAATCTAATGGCACCCTCACAAGAGGAACCCGCCCCTCAACACCATGACAAGGCCAGTATAAGAGCAGGTCTTCCTACCCAGACAGCCTATGTGCCAAAAGCTTATGTGCCTAACTCTACGGAGCCAGACACATCATCTTCTATGAATCGATTCACACCAGAATTCCTACGAGAGATTCAAGAAGACAAATGGGCTAAAGAAAGCAAAGTGCCTCCTCCCATTGAACTTGTGGATGATGCACATGACCAATTCCCACAAGACATCCCATCCATTTATGGGGAGCAGGAGAGCACCCAATCTCAAGAAAGATTAGAGTTCGAGTCTAATTCTTTACAGGAGTTACCCCACTTCACGGGCCCATGGGAAGCCAAGTCTACTTGTATGAGAACCCCCACGGTCATGGTAAGAAATGAAGATTCAGTCATACCTAGGAACACAGAGGTAGTGAAAAACACTAAAGTGCAGTGCAATCTCAAGTTAGAAGAGCTACTCAAGGTTAGACCTGAATTATGGAAACATGTAGCCAAACAAGTACCAGAGATAGCAAAACCTCGTTCCCAGGTAGGATCACATAGGACAGTGCCCGAAATACCCTTGGATAAGATAGGGGATATGTGTGAAGGTGAGGAAGGGAACACCTATCTTCCCATTACCTACCAGGAGTACACCACCAAGGCAATTTTGGACTCAGGCGCAGGAGTTGCAATTGCCACCACTTCCCTATGGAAGCGTTGGGGCAAGCCAGCACTCAGGCCAACGAGAATGAAATTGCAGATGGCCGATGGTCATATTGAGAGACCCTTAGGATTGCTAGAAGGAATAACTCTCACCACCTGTGGTGTCGAGTTCGAGCACACATTTGCCATATGTGACTTCAGCAAAAATCATGCCTATGAGATGATCTTGGGACGACCTTTTATGCGACAGTTGCAAGTGGTACAGGATTGGGGAACCAATTCTTTGTACCTGCAGCACTTAGGTGTTACAACCAAAGTCAATCTCAAGGATTACTCTCATAGAGATGTTCCCCCTATCCAATGGAATCCCATCCATAGAGCCAAGGATGATACGGAATCTGTGCATTCCATAGGATCAGGATCCTCATGGATGCACGAAGACACCCACTTATGGATGTGCAAAGTAGCAGTGGAAGAAGAGAAGAGAGAGAAGGCCAGAGATATAGGTGCAAACGAAACACATAGACCCATTCAAGACCCAGCCTATGCACCTGTAGTATTTCCTGACGAAGAATTCGAACCCCACGGCTGGGCAGAAATCCTAGCAACAATGGATGTAGCCATCAATGAGGAACAATGGACGCCTCACTGTGATGAGGATGGCTATGACATTTCAGTCTTCTCCATAGAGCCAATCATGGGAGAGGCAGTTCTAGAAGAGTGCGAACCTAACCCTGATGCATTTGAGGATGCAAGTGACTCCGATCTAGAGTCAATCATTATGGACCCACCATTTGCATCAGATGAAGAATATTTCTATGGAGTAGAATTTCAACCCCAAAGGCATGGAGAGCTTACAAATGATGTAAGATTAGCAACACATATGACCCCGAAGGAAGAAGGAAAGAAACGAAAGAAGAGAGAAGTCTCACCAGAAGAGGAAGAATCTTTGTTTGAGGTCCCAGAAAATTTTAAGAAATATGAGATAGATGACAGAAGAGTCATGATCAGAATGCCTAAGCGAGAGGCAGAATCAGGAGAGGCCTATGATAACAAAGAAACCACCAAGAAAATAGTTGTGGCTCTAGAGGAAGGAGAGGAGAGATGCACGTACATAGGCCATGACCTGACAGAAGAGGAAGAACAAGAGCTAATAGCCTTGCTAAGAGAATACAGAGATGTATTCGCTTGGAGTTACAAGGATTTGAAGGGTGTAGACCCTGACATATGTTCCCACACTATCCCCATGATCTTAGATGCCAAGCCCTCTAAGCAAAAGCCATATACGTATAACGATAATTATGCGGCTAAGATCAAAGAGGAGATAGATAGACTGGTTGAAGCTGGATTTATCTATGAAATTGAGCACACTGAATGGGTATCCCCCATTGTAGTGGTGCCCAAGAAGAACGGCAAATTGCGGGTATGCATTAACTTGAAGAAGGTTAACGCAGCCACGATCAGAGATAACTATCCGCTTCCTATCACTGAGCATCTATTAGAAAGGGTGGCAGGCAAGGAAGTGTACAGCTTCTTAGATGGGTTCTCTGGCTACAATCAAGTGGCCATTGCACCAGAAGATCAGCATAAAACGGCTTTTGCCACAGAGTGGGGCATATTTGCCTTTAGAGTAATGCCATTTGGGCTTACCAATGCACCAGCAACCTTCCAGAGGCTGATGTGCCATGTATTTAAGGAGTTCCTGAGGAAGAACTTAGAAGTCTATGTTGATGATCTTTGTGCTCATTCGAACATTAGGCAAACCCATATCCCTGAACTCAGGCAAATCTTCGACAAATGTAGAGAATATCAAGTCTGCCTGAACCCAGAAAAATGTGTTTTCATGGTCAGGCAAGGCAAGATTCTAGGACACATAGTGTCAAAGAATGGCATATCCACTGATGAAGAGAAAGTGAGAGCTATAGCAGAGCTACCTAGGCCAAAAAATGTCAAGGAAGTACAAGCTTTCATGGGGCATTGTGGTTATTACCGACGATTTATACACATGTACGCCATCATAGCAAAGCCTCTGTATGGACTTTTGACCAATTTTGAGTGGACTGACGAATGCGAGAACTCCTTCCAGGAGCTTAAACGACGATTATGCTCAGCACCAATCTTGACCACACCAGATTGGAATAAGCCATTCCATGTTCATGTGGATGCATCCAATTATGCCATTGGATGTGTGCTTGCACAACCTACTGGTGAAGGCAATATGGATCTCCCAATTGCCTATGCCAGTAGACAATTGAATGCAGCTGAACGAAATTATACCACTACAGAGAGAGAAGGCTTAGGCATGGTATATGCAGTCAAGAAATTTAGACACTATTTGCTTGCAAATAAGTTTAAATTTTTTACTGATCATCAGGCTTTGCTATACCTCGTAAACAAACCATGCAATACAGGAAGATTAGTGAGGTGGTTTCTCTTGCTCATGGAATATGACTTTGAGGTTGTGGTAAGAAAAGGAAGAACTCATTTAAGAGCAGATCATCTCTCTAGGCTCACGTCCGAAGAAGCCCCACAAGGAGTAGCAGATGATCTCCCTGATGCTTACTTGTTTAACTTGGAAGTCGTACCGCAGTGGGCTAAGTTGTTGGTACCAGTATTGACGTACGGGCCTAATCATCCAGTGGTGAACACACGGAATAGAGAGGTAGTAAAAGCCCAAAAGTATCACATCATGGCAGGAAGTATGTACAAGCACACAGATCAAGGGATCTTGGCTTGTTGTGTAGAAGAGGACGAGTATGCGAAGTGGTTGCAATTAGCACATGTAGGTGCATTAGAGCAACACTACTCAAAGCAACGAACCTTACAGACACTAAGGAGACTCGGAGTACATTGGCCAACTATGGAAGCTGATGTCCAAAGGTTGTGCAAGGAATGCCCAATCTGTTGCACTAAACCACCTGTGGAACATGCCACACTTTATCAAGTGCCCATAGTGCCAGATTGGAGTGAACCGCTAGTATCCTTCTTAAGGACGAGAACATTCCCTCCAGACATGACTCTGGCTAGGCAAAAGAGTTTAGAACAAGAAGCCCAGGATTATTCACTCATTGGTGATAATCTATACAAGCGTGGTAAAGATGGTTACCTGAGACTATGTGTCCATGAGAGTGAGTATCTCAAGATCTTGGACACTGCTCACCAAGGTGTAGCAGGAGGACACTTTGGACCAGATCGGGTGATCAAGGCAATACTATTCGCGGGCTTCTGGTGGCCTACCCTTCACATGGACGCACATACCTATGTGAAACGGTGTGATGTCTGTCAGCGAACCCAGTATCCTATACGTAAAGATGAGATGCCACTGAAACCTATGATGGGTGGACGTGCTTTCTCTAAGTGGGGAATAGACTTCGTAGGTCCTATTAATCCCCCAGCTAAGGGTTCCCATGCAGAATATATCATTGTTGCAACAGACTATCTAACTAAGTGGGTGGAGGTAAAAGCCACAACGAAGAACGATGCTCAAACAACTGCTAAGTTTTTATTTGAGAATGTGTTCACTAGATACGGACTACCCATAGAGCTTGTAAGCGATAGAGGCACTCACTTCTTGAACGAAGTTATTGAAAAGCTACTCCAAGAATTCTTGGTAATACATAAGAAGTCTGCCCCCTATCACCCTCAAGCTAATGGACAAGCTGAAAGCACCAACAAGATCTTGTGCAATGTACTGACGAAATTAGTAAACAATAAACGCTCTGATTGGGACAAACAGCTACACCATGCTGTTTGGGCATACCGAGTCGCCTACAAAACGGTACTCCAAGCCACGCCCTTTCAAATGGTGTTTGGTCAAAATGCTGTGCTACCGCTAGACTTTTTGATACCTACATTGAAAGTGGCACAAGAGCATGAATGAACGGGTCATGAACTCTCCTCTAGGCTTTTTGACCTTGAACGATTAGGGGAAACAAGACTGAGAGCAGCTGCAGGGATATATGCAGCTAAGAAGAGACAAAAAGCATACTTTGATGCCCATGTGAAGGATAAGGGCTTGAAAGCAGGAGATCTAGTTTTAGTCTACACATTGAAACAACATGCAAGGAAGCTAGAAAAGAGAGGCTACGGACCTATGATCATCAATAGGATCTCGACGAGTGGTGCTGTGCAACTAGCCACATTAGAAGGCGATGTTCTCCCAAACTATATTAGCGGATCCAGAGTTAAGTTGTATCAGGAACCTCTCACAAAGGAAATGCTAAGTCGACTCAACATTGCTAAGAAACGCAAAGAGGAAGAAAAGCGAATTCGAGAAGAAGCTCAAGCAAAAGCCCTAGAGCGCATACGGAAAATGAAATTAAGAAGACAAGGTAGAGAGCAACCAGTGCCAGATGCATATGCAGATCCAGGATATCCCGTGGCTATGTGTGAAGTTTCAGGTGTTAGCTCACCTAGGATAACTGACCGACGTCCTTTCATAACCTTAGATATAGGACAAGGAAAGAGTGCAAGGACTGTCAGAGCTTTGATTGACTCAGGTGCAGCCACTAGTGCTGTTAAATTGTCTTACTGTCAAGAGTTGCAATTAACTGTCAATCCTGTGGAAGCATATCTCATAGGATTGGGAGGCGTGGAAACCCCTTGCATAGGCGAGGTGGAACTTCCCCTCTATATTCATGATGAGGCAATGACAGTTAAAGTACTAGTGTGTCAAGATGAGGATCTCACTGAACCTCTTGTCTTGGGTCAAGACTGGATTTATGACCAAGCAGTCAACTTAAACCTAAGAAGTGGACTTCTTCAGGTATGGGTGAATCAAACTAGAATTACAATTGAGTTAAATAAGGGAGCACTCAAGGAACTAGAAAAGACACGGACTCCTGGTCCCTCCAGGGGTACACATGAAGTTGACCATGCTGTTCTTGTCCAAGGCTATGTGATGCAAAAGAATGAAGATCTCAAAAAAGGAGTCAGAACCACAAGGGAACTCCCTTCTTTTCCAAAGGCCAGAAGGAGGCAGCAACTAAGGGCAGATCAATCACTGAAGACTCTCCGGGCAAGAGACCAAAAGAACGCGCGAAGCAGAACAACTCAGCCGACGAAACAAATGTGGGTGCGGAAAGACGAACTGCCGGCCGTAACTAAGCTGCAACAACGATCTCAACTTCCTATTAGTAATCAACTACTTGATGCTAATAAGAGGACTCCTAGAACCTCTGTTGAGAAAATGAAATCCATTTGGGTACCCAAGAAGTCGGTGAAGGCTGACCCACAATCAAGACAAATTTGGGTGCCTAAGGCTTGCTTGCGGGCTCAACTAGCCCCACACAATTCACATCATACACGACAGGGTTCACTCGGTCAAGCAGTCACTACCCACTCTTGTCTGATACACACGAACACACTACCACCTAGAAGCACACACAAACTTACTCATAAATGGGTCCCGAAGACACAACAAATCCCAGTAGAATTACTCATGCAGCCCTCCCGGATCTCCACAAAACCAAGTCCAAAAGCCATTCATGGTGTTTGGCAACCTAAGACTTGTAATAAACCCCCCGACCCTAATCTGTGAATTCATCTCCACTTACTAACTGCATCAGTCAGACAGCTCACCTTTCCATCTAGCTCCTAGGACTAACCAGGCTTTAACTACACACACTGTCATCGTGCACCTACTAACCACTGACTCATCATCTACTTCATGTTAATGTTGTAACGGGGACAACAACGGGTTTATTCTGTCCATTACAATATTAACATATGTTTCTGTATTCTCACAGAATCAGAAGGCAAGAAGTGACATGGCAGAAGCGACAGGTCCGAGCTCACAAGTAGGAATACTTACTGCAGGAATCGATGTGGATAGTCTACCTGTGGAGGTGCCACCAACTGAACGACCTGTGGAACTGCAACACCTGCAGCAAATCCCGGTACCGGATCCACCCACAGGGATCACAAAAAGAGTCCATGCCAATTCTCACTGGTTCAATGGCATGCCAGGTCCATTAGGAGAGGCCAAGCATATATGGGAGTCTAAGTGCGAGTACGACCGATCATGGGTTCGATTCCAATTTTTCTCCAAGGAGTTCGAGACTTTACAGAACACCGAGGATCTCCAGACCATATGGCAACGTGCAGGGCTAGCAGAATACTTTGAAGCACCACTACCTAAACCAGATCTCCTCCGATGCTACTATTTGGTCTCCACATTACAAGCTAATGAAGAAAAGGACAAACCCGGATCATTTGTTCTCCCTTCCTTGCTGGGCAACAACGAGTTGAAGAGGTTTGAACTTACTGTGGAGTTGGTAAGCGACGCTTTGAATATGCACGGCACGCATGTACCCTCTGAAAAGGATGCTCTCATTCCTACTAACATGAAGGATAGGAAACTATTGAAGCTTAAAGACATGGCAGCACTCACACCAAACGTTTCCATCCCTCTCCGTATGTGCATGCAACATTTTGCTTTCCCCGGCCAAGACCGCTTCACACAACCACACAAGAGAATCTGGTTCGCTCTCTACTTAGCGGAAGCAGGTGCGTTACCAATTAAGCTACCGGTATGGATTATAGATCAATTGTATGAAGCAAATAAAAGGTCTTCTAGGAAATTAGTAGTGAACAGTTGCTGTGCAATCACACGCAATATTTATCGGTGCCTAGCATATGATGTTCCCATTGAACGTGCCTTAACTTGGGCACAATTACAAATGTTTAAGAAGCTCAAGACGTCCACACATCAATCCAAGCGCATGAGGGGTGCGATCCCTTGTGTCCAGACAAGGGAAGTTCTGACTACTCCGGAGGTATCGCCACGAAGGGAGACCACAGTACCTCCCTTTACCATTAGGATACCCAGGTCGGGATCTGAAACTACGACACAAGCTACCCCTTCAGCTCCTCCTGCCCCACCTGAATTTGAATTTGCTGCAACTGGAGATGCTCAAGGAATGGACCCCCAGGACTTCGAAGCATTCTTACAAAGTACACAATTCTCTGATGTGGAGTTTTTATTCAGATACAGAGGAACAAGGCACATCTTCACGAAGAAGAAGAAAATCTACAGACGGCCGACATGTACATTGGAGCGATGCTCAGCAAGGTCAACAACAAGGACAACTAGAAGAAGAAGGAGCTTATGAAGAGGAGACCACTGAAGCCCCAGCCTATACAGCAGAACTCCGAAGGCTGTATCAAATTATGGAAAGAGTGCGATCGCAACAGCTGCTCACCGAATAGAGCAGTAGAGTACTCATGACTCAGCTGTTGGAAGAAGCAGGAGTTGACTCAGAATATAGGGAAGGTCTCTTATTGATGGCAGAAACATATGGGGTAGTGGAAGCAGTGCGCACTGCCATTAGGAGGTCTCCAGTTCAATATGATCCACGAAGGTTCCAGACACGACCACGCTCAGGTAAGAATATCCAGATTCCCATTACAACCGCAGAAGAGCCAACTATTACATCTGAACCCATCAGGACAACCGCCCAAGCAACCGAAACGGCTAGCCAAGAGCACCCAGTCACCCATGAGGAATCCACCGAGCCACTACCACCCACACCCCCACCATCGCCTCCTAGAGGAGAAACAGTGGAAGTCACCTCGACCACTCAAACCACCGAACCAACCTTCATCTTCCGTACTCCCATCTCTATTTCAACCCTATTCTCTACTTCTGATAACCCAATCTATGAAGCAACCCCCATCACTACACAATCCACCGAACCGCTCATAGAGCCTGCCCTAGGACAACCATCCCCCATGCCCTCAGCCATAGGTCATCCTGACCCTAGATCCACATTCATGGGTTTTCCTGCTACCTCGCAACCCTTCATGCCCTCCTCAAATCTACGACCTCAACCCCCGACCTCCATCTCTCCATTTCTACAATCCCTCCATGACCTCCTTCCTAGAACTTTTCAACCCAGGTCTCAACCATTTCCTTTCTTTTCAGCTCCCCACCCCACTTCTCATCTATTCACCACTTTCACACACACACCACCTACCATTCCAATGTATATGGCAGACCCCACACTCGCACCCACTCCTGAAAGTATGGACATTTCACCACCCACGGCACCTCCCCCCACGATTCCACCTCCTCCCATTCCCCCTCCACCAATTTCACCCACACACACGACTTCAATAGACACATCATTCACTCTTCCCCTTCCCCTATTCCCTTCCCATGCATCTTCCATTGTAAACACTACCCACTCATCTATAGGAAATGCATTGGACACCATGCTAGCTTGTATATCAAACTTAAGGACAGATTACAATCAGCTCCAGCAACAGAATGAACGCCTGCACGAGCACTCAGAGACACTACAGCACCGCCTTGCTGCACTAGAGGAGGAAAATGCTCGCCTCCACACACAGTTCCAAACTCTCCAGGAGGCTCATGGCATATTGGAGGTACAGTTACAGAACACAGATCAGGAAGCGATACAGGTGGTAGAAGGTCACCTACGGACACAGCTGGAACGGAATTCAAAGCTTCAGCGAAATATGGCCCTACTCAAGCGACATCTTGCGGCCGCTCAGGAAGAGAATCGACGTCTGCAAGTACAAAATCAAGAGAACCTAGAAGCAGCTATTGAAAGCACACCTGGGGCACCCATCAGCCCATCAAAGTTTCAAGCAGTGACCCCCGATAATATCAAGATCATATTGGAAGACTATGCCATACTGCTTGAAGCACATGACCAGCTATCAGAGGAACTGGGACAACTGAAGCAGAAACACCAAAAAGAAACAACAGCAGCCTCCCCAACCACCCCCTCCGCGGCTTCACTTCTCACAGACTCAGAAGCCTTAAAAGATCTCCAGAAACAGGTCACCAAACTGCAAGCACGTCTACTACAATATGAGAGACCACCTTCCCCTCCAGAGGCTCCCACTGACGAAGAAGTAGTACAAATTCCTGTGGAACAGACATTTGAAGAAGAATATGACCCACAACCCTTCCCAGGAGGCCAACAAATAGAAGAAGCTCAGGACACATTCGAGGCACCACGGCCTCCATGGCTACGTCAAGTGGAGGAAATCGGGAGTTCTCACGAAGAGCGCACAGTAGTGCAAAATCAGGCCATGAGGGTCATAGAGGAAACTGTGCTACAATCTGCTTACTTCAAGAACCTCTCATCGAGACGCCTTATCCTCTCATCCGAACTCCAATACAGGCCTTATTATATTATCTTGGCTGATTATAATGCAGAAATACAGAGAGTCACGGGTCAGATTCCTACCTTTGCTACCCAATTTCAACCCGAAGACCTTCCTCCAGAGGCACAAAAAGGCAAAATTTGTCAACCCACCTGGCGGCAGAAACTTCTAGAGACATATCCAGAAATGCTACGCACATGGAACAATGTGCCTTTACATCTCCTATATAATCCATGCTACGGCCCAGTTCCACGCCGCAGGTCTTGGAAGGCATTCAATATCAAAGTGCAGAACAACGCGCAATGCAAGGAATGGCTGAACTACCCATACATTGCGCCACCACAGGGACCACCGTCAGTAGCATACATGATGGGAACAATTCGCCATTGGATGCCGCGATTGAAACCCATGCCAGATGTAGCAGCTCAAATGATGCTTAAAATTTTAGATATGATGCAGGTAGTCCTGAAAACTTTTAGAAATGCAGCCGCACCACAGATACGTCTCCCGGGGTTTAGCAATGGAAATTATGATTTGGTGTATGACATGAGCACCACCCCCAGTATTCGTGTGGCTTACGCCTGGCATGCACGCATCAAATACCTCCCTGCATGTTACAAACAGACCTTCGAAGAAATGTTCAGATCAGGTTTCTGGGAGTATCACTCGGAGATCTTTGCACCGAAGCCAACACACCTGCTCCATCTCTTTGCTTGTGAACAAGCAATGTACTCTGAGTACTACACCACCCCGCAACCAGAGGCCCCTGGTGCAATAAATTGGGATGCATTGGAAGCGGATCTAGCAAGAGGCTTAAGGATAGGAGAACACGAACTTGCCACCAATGTCATCCAATACTATATCGACCACCCGATAGAACAGAGGTCTGTCAGGGGCGACAGACGCTAGGAAGGGGGGAGTGTTGGCATACAAGTCAGATGAAGAGCATATTAGCGCAACGGAGGAGTCATGCACAATACGGCAACAAAGCCCAATCATTTTTTCCCATGGACCATTCACAACTCAAGTGATTTTAATCACTACACAAACATTGTAAATTCCGTTTTTGGTAGAATAGACTCCATTTTGTGCAAGCCGAGGAGTCCTCGAGCTTGAGGAGTATTAGAACTAGCTACATATCAATTTTCATAATTTTTAGACTCTGTTTGAGCCCTCAAATAGGCTCTAGAACCTAATTTTTAACTAGGCCGGACACTAGGTCTGGACAAGACCAAAGCTAGCTAGAAAACTATAAAAAGAGCTAGAGAGCTCATTTTTGGGGGGATTGTTTGTGAATTGAGCTTATGTAAGAGACTTTTTTGACTAATGCAAAGAACTCCATTGTTCCTTTCCTTGTTCATGCCTTGTGTGCGCGTGTGTGTGTATGTGTGTGCATGCTTGTGTGCTTCTCACTCACACACTTGTGCCTTCACTTGCTCATAGTCTTCATACTAGTCCTCACGTCTCCACGGATTGACAATTATGAGGTGAATCTCCTCACGTTGGTACTCACCATTGTGCTAGAGTGACAGCAAGGTACTATGTGTAGACATGGAATGGTCCCCCTCGTTTGTTTTTTGATGCATGACTTTGGTGGTCTGCATGACTTGGTAGTGCCTTTAAACTGTTCTAACTTTGTACTTGATAGGGCTTGCTTGATAGGAATGTCATAAACAAGACACATACACACATTTCTCATAATGGCACAACAACCATGAATTACTCTTTTTCTTGCCCATCTTTGATTTGCCAAAAATAGTTGTTCCTGTATCCAATCGGCTAAGTTGATAGTCTATGGGCCAGTATTAACCAGATAAAGTCCAAACCAAATACATTTCTGTGGTAGGGTGAAGTGATCCTATGTTGGGAATGCAAAGTGTTGCATGCATATGTGTAATGAGAAAAATTGGAAGTTTTGGACAAAAGTTATGGATATATCAATACTTAGGGGATAAATGAAATAGAGAAGAAGCAATTAGTGATTGGATTACCAATCCTCACAATTAGAATGTCAATAACTTCTGTGAATCTTTCCAATTGGGTGTTATCACCCACTTGGTCTAGTTCATATAGATGTTTGGGGAATCAGGTATCTCTTTTCCTTTTTCTCTTTGGGAACCATGATCTAGGGATGTTCCTACTCCTTGATGACCAAAAGTGACATTAGCTCATGGTGGGGGAAAAACCAATTCACCCCACCATGTGTAGGCATGCCTCCCATGTTGTGATAGCACAAATATTCATTCGGATGTGTTATCTAGGTAAACCACTTTTCTAGGTATATTCAGATCCTTGAACTCATAGATAGTGATTGTTCCTACTTCACTTGGTTGCTCAGACTTATACCTCTAGAATGCCTTGTCTATATCCTTATGTAAAAAAATCTCAATACTTCTGTAATCTTGTGCAATCCATTCTGGGTTGAGCACCCATGTCAACACAAATTTACTCTCAGTTTTCTAGGTTTACTATCTAGTTGTCCTTGCTCTAGGTTACCCATTTCAGTTTCAGGAATGATTTCTCCAAATTCATTGGTTCTATCGAGTTGTTCAAAGATGATGTACATTGTTCCTTCCTTATCGATATATGTGTCTCTCTTGAATTTGACCACAGGATGCTCCATTCCAATGAGTTGATAAGGGTTTCTCAATTGAATGAGAGACCTTCTCAACCCATACTCATAGATGCGAGCACCTAATTGGTTGGTGTGAATGTAATCTAGTTGAGCTTTGTATGATGCTTTAGCTGGTTCTAAGTATGCTAACCCTGAACCACCTTCTGGTCTCTCCATGCTGTAGGACATCTCTGACTCACTTGTTTTCGACCTTAGTTCATACAGATAACCACCTACTTGCTGGGCCCAAGATCTTTCCATGGTTCTATTGCTAGCCTTAGATGACCTAATACTACGTCAATTGGCCTTTCCTATGTGTCTTCTTGATGTGAGGTTCATTAATTGTAGCTCCTTCAAGCACTTGACTTGACAAGAATTTGTGTCACACTAAGTCCATTTAATTCAATTACTTGGTTTGTTTAATTTTCCCTTAAGTTCTTATCCTTTTAGTAATCAATTATCAGGTATCATTTTTTTTTGTGTGTATTTGAATGCTTACAACTTTGAAGTTAGATTCTTTTTTCCTTTGGGGTCCTTATTTGGGTGCACTTACAATATCAACACTTAAGACAACTTCCTTTAAATATGTATGTCAGAACTTAAAATCCCTCTTGTCCCTATCCAATCTAAGGTTTCTCTTTATAACCACTCAAATTGAGTAGGGCTGCTAGATCACTTACTCTCTTTGCCTTCACCCCTAAGGGTCCTAGAATAGCCCCGATCTAGGTGTCACCAGCAAAGCAAGTTGCTTCCCTTTTCTTGTCGATCACCCAAAACACCCAAGAAATGTGACCTTTGATTGCCCTTTACAAAATATACCAACAATTCAAAAATTAGGAAAAATGATCTCAAAAAAAATTTTGAAAACCCTAATTTATTCCATTTTTGTTGAACCGTCATGATGGCCTGGTAGGATCACAATGGTCATGAACCATCACGATGGTCAAATGAAGCATCATGATGATGTGAACCAAGTGTGATGATATGGTGTTGTCACAATGGCTTGAGCCAATCCTGATGGTCTTAGGGCATGATGATCCAAAATCATCACAATCATATGTCATAATCATGATAGCATGAAGGGATGGTCATCACGATGGTCTGATGAATAATCACGATGGTATGAACCAATCACGATGGTGTGGTGTGTTGTTGAGATGGCCTTAGATGAGCACGATGATCAGCATTCATCGTGATGGCTTGAGCCAATCATGATGGTATGATGTCATCGTGATGGCTTGAGCCAATCGAAATGGTATACTATTGTCATGATGGCTTGATCCAATCACGATGGTCAATGGTTGTTGCGATGGCTTTAGGCGATCATGATGGTATGATGTCGTTGTAATGGCTTGAGCCAATCATGATGATTTGGAAAAAATGCAAAATTTTTGAATGCAACATGCCAAGATGCTCTACACCCCCATCACAATGTATTCCAAAAAACATGAACTTTGAAGACCATCACGATGGTTTGAGGCATTCATTAGAGATGATGAACATATGCAAATTTTTACCTGGAAGTTGTTGGCCTTGTGCTAAAGCAATGTCCTGCATGTAAAACTCACAAGTGCATGCAAACACACTCTCACATGCTCTCTGTCTCTCTATCTCATTCTCTCACAAATGAGGAAAATGAGAAGAGACGGGTGGATATGGTGAGTTTTGGTGAAATTTTGTGATGTAGGGAGAAGATGTGGGGGTGAAGGGAGAGTGTATAGAAAGTGGAAGAAGTTGAGGTAAGGTGGAAGAGAGCTCTTACACACACTCTCACAATCAAAGAGGAGCACACATAGAGATTAAGGCAAGGAAGAATGATCTTCTTCTTCTTCTTCTTCTTCTATTACATAAAAGGAATGTACAAAAATGACCTCAAACAACAATACAACAAGTGTGCAATATATAAAGAACAGTACATAAGGAAAAATCCTAATGTCCATGAATGAGTGAGTTGAAAAGAAAAAAATGTGCCATCATTCTCGGTACACAAATCTTGTAAAGCTCAATGAAGTATGCCTGACATATACTGGCATGACCACTATACATGTTAGAGAAATGAAAAAGTGATACATGTCATCTTGGATCATCACATGTTGAGCTTGATATCTCAACACTTCCCCTCAAGCTCAATGTCATGTCCTCTAATCCAAGCATCTTTCAAAACTTCTTCAGCCTCTCTGCTCCAAGTGCTTTAGTAAAAATATCAACAACCTCCTCATCTGTTCTCACATAAACAAGATCAATATCACTTGCTAATACCTTCTCTCTGATGAAGTGATAATGTACCTCAAAATGCTTTGTTCTAGCATGAAAAACAAGGTTCCACGCTAACTGTATGTTGCTAAGATTATAACAATAGATGTTGATAGGTTTTTGCACTTCCACAAATGCATCACTAGAATCCTCAACTAAGAACCTGAATCCTATCTCAACTGGTGTGGAAACTAGCTTGCAATCCTCAAAGTCGAAATGTTGAAGTAGTGTTTCAACATACTTTTCTTCATGCATAATAATTCCCCCCTCAACAGATACAAAATAGATGCCAAGATAGTAGGTCAAAAGACCAAGATAAGTGACATCAAACTTATGTTGCAAATCGGCCATAAGAATGTCAAGTTTTGCATTACATGACCCAGTCAAGAGTATGTCATTGACATAAAGAAAAAGCACTATAAGATCAGCACCATTTTTGCGTACGTAGGGTGTGCTTTCAATTGGACTACATGTGAAGCCAAGATTAATCAAGTGCTTATGGATTTTGTCTACCATGCATGTGGAGCTTGCTTGAGACCATACAAGGCTTTATGCAAGCGACAAACCATATGTTCTTACCCTTTCATGGAAAATCCAGGAGGTTGCTTCACATAGGCCTCTTCTTGCAAATCACCATTCAAGAAGGCTATTTTTATGTCCAAATGATGCACTTTCCAACCTCGATATGCAGCCAATGCAACCACCATACGAATGGTAGTCATGCGTGAAGTAGATGCAAAAGTTTCCTCATAGTCAATGCCATATTGTTGCGCATATCCTTTGGCAACCATGTACCAATGGCATTCTTTCCTCTTGGCAATTCACATAACTCCCAAGTACCATTCCTATGTATGGAATCCATTTCTAATTGCATACACTCATCCATTGTGGATCATCACATGCATCTTCAAAACTAAGTGGCTCTTCATTACATGTTGCAATAAGAGAATAATCCAAAAAATTACTTGATGCATGGTGAGAGCTTAATCTTGTTCTACCAAGTAAAGATGCACTCAATTTGCTATCCTGCAAAGTTTGTTTTAGCCACTTTGGCATACTTTGTACGCTCTTGATAGACATGCATTCATTATGTAATACATCATCAACATGTACATCATGTGTGGGTTGAATTTCATGCTCATTTTCAGCCATATTTTGGCGCAAATGTTTAGCCACATGTGGCTTGAAATTTCCAACATTTTCAACATTTTTTGGCTGAAAATTTTCAGCCCTGTTTGGCTGGAAATTCTTTGCATTTTTAGCTCTACTTTGTTGGAATTTTTTAGCCCTTTGAGCCTCACTTGGCTGATCTACATGGGCATAGTCAAGCACACCATTTTGGAACAAAGACATGAGTGTATGGAACACATCTTGTGAGCTAACTATTGGCTATTGTTTGCATTCAAGTAGAGGGAAAACTGAAGTTTTAGCAAATACCACATCTCGACTCACAATAATTGTGTTCGTCAATGGATGGTATAAGCAATATCCCTTACTTTTAGCAATATAACCAACAAATATACATTTCTTTGCCTTCTCATCAAGTTTGTGACATTGTTGTGATTGCACAAGATCATATGCCAAACAACCAAACACATGCATATGACTAACCATAGGCTTATGTCCATTCCAAGCCTCATAAGGAGTGATGACTCTCAATGCTTTTGTAGGGCAGCGATTCAACACATAATTTGCACACATGACTGCTTCCATCCAAAACTTATTAGGAAGATGCTTTCCTTTAACCATACATCGTGCCATTTCAAGAAGAGTTCTATTTTTACGCTCAGCAACACCATTTTGCTGAGGTGTATATGGCACCGTACATTGGTGTGAAATACCTCTTTCACAAAGAAAAGCATTAAACTCAAGTTACATGTATTCACCACCATGATCCGTGCAGAGTCAAAAGCTTTTGTGAAGAGAAATTTTCAGCCATAGCTAATGACGCTTTGAAGCAAGAAAATACCTCATTCTTTGCTTTCATAGGATACACCCATGTATGGCAAGTAGCATCATAAATGAAGGTAACAAAATATACATGCTTCCCAAAAGATGGAGTCTTGATGGGACCATATACATCACTATGAACAATATGTAATTTTTTTGTAGTGTGTGTATGACTATCTTTTGGAAAAGAAGCATGATGCATTTTTCCAAGAATGCATCCTTCACATGCATGCTTTTCAATGACTCAAGTGTAGGCAAACCAATACCATGTCATTCTTTTGCAAGTAGAGCACACTATTGAAGTTCAAGTGATCAAAATGAGCATGCCAAAGCTCCATTTCAGCCATGGAAGAAGTATGAGCAACTAAGGCATTCGAGGTAGCCCTCTTGTATGTATGCATGCGATACAAACCATTACATAATGTACCGGACATCAAAATAACATCGCCATTGCTGAAATCATGAACCATACATTTATCATCAACAAAGTGTACATGAAGTCCAACTTTTGCAATCAATGGAACAAAAATTAAGTTCTTCTTGATATGGGGCACATACAATGCATTTTTCAAGAGAATCACACCTCCATTTGCAATTGTAAGCTCAATTTCTCCTACTCCTATGATAGGATAAGAGGCATTGTTTGCAAACACCACATGTCCTCCTTTGGGTGCATCTTTCAAAGAAGCAAAAAATCACCACTATCAAAGAACCAATCCGAATCAGCCTCACTCACAACCATACATTTAGAATGCAAAGAAGCATCATAATGACATGTAACAACACATGCCCAAAAATCTTGAGCCATGTTAGCTTCATCATTCTTTACAGTTGCTGAATTTTCAGCAATAGATATGTTAGATTCCTTCTTCTCTTCATTGCATTTAGCAAGCTTTCTACAGTCATGAATAGTATGACTAGCCTTT